>CM035786.1:7419186-8139140 GCA_020466265.1 Siphamia tubifer | reverse complement strand
AGCAGCTGAGGTTCCCCCAGCAAACTGTTAGCTCCACCCTGAAGCCAGGCATCTCACTGGTCTCATAGGGAACCAAGACCTTCCCAATCGTGGAGCTGACTGCACCATGGGCCTTATTCACCCGGTATGTTCAAAAGACATAGAGGGGTACACTTGTTGCTACACAGAACACTTTCCCGACGGCAGTGGCGCCTCACTGCTGTGTCCCGAAATGTCGATCCTCAAAGAGGAAATAATGGTACCGTGGACAGACCTTCCATCGTTTCCCCAAAGATAAGGCACTTCGGCGTGAATGGATCAAAAAACATTAAAGAGGGATCTTGGTCCATATTACAGAGTCGGGTTAGGATAATTATGTCCACTGAAATACATTAGCTAACACATTAAACTTAGCTTACCAGACTAGCATCAATGATAAATAGTGCTAACAGCCATCTAATCAACCTAATATCATGATGAAATAAGAAAATATGAATGTCTAATTACACAACACTACATTCTATATGCTATTTCAAGATGATCCTTTCCATTTTGTGGTTAGCGTGCTGATGTCTGTCAGTACTGATGATATGCTAGCGGTGCCATTAGCCTACTTAATCCTTCAATCCAGTTACTGTACAACCCATTTTTTCTACAACATTGATCTTTAATTCCGGCATGACAAAGATGTTTAGTGGTCCGAACTGGTGGCATGTTGGTAACCCCAAAATGTTCACTGAAGCTAGTGATTGACAATGTATGGAACTGTGTACTTCTGTTTAACTTCCATACCCGTCAAGCATAAAAATGGCCGCCAGGTGAATAATATGAATAAGAGGAACACTTAAGCCACATTTCCACAACATGGTATCGACTCTACACGATTCTACTCCAGTCAGCTCGGGGAGGACATACTATTCCTTGAGAACGTTTCCATGATAAATACTGTTGTACCTTGATTTCGTCACAAGGCACAATTAAGCTTGTGCTGATTTTTTTTCATCCTCCACCAAAGACAGAAATGTTTCAACCTCCACAACTGGTCACAGTATAGTTTTGTGGACAGAATTTAACTTACTGTTCTGTTTACTCTAACTCTGAATCTAGTTTTTAGAAAATTGCGGGTTGTACGTTGATAATGTAATGACGCAGAGACAACTCCACCAATCAGTGTCTATGCATTTTTAACATCATGTTATAGTACTGCTTGGAACCTCAGCAGCGTACATACCAAACATCTAGGACCGGGTACCATGGGGACAGGTTCTTTTTCATTGTGGAAACGCCAAAGCAGGCACAATCAAGTAGAATCGATAAAAGTGGAAACAACAATAAGACCGTCCCAATCATGGAGCTGACAGTACCATAGAAGGAGCACTTCAGGGAGGCCCATGAAAGGCAGAGGACTAAATATGAACACCTGGTCATCAAATGTCACCAACAGCATTGGAAGGAAAGATGTAAGTCCATTGAGGTTGGCAGCAGAGGATATGTGGGACACTGACTCGATAAAGCCCTTTTTAATAACTTAACCCATTAATCTTATCAATACATGAACATAATTTGACTTTTCATGGCCATCTGACATGACCCATTTAGACATTTAGAGGTTCCATAGTGAACATGAAAACTTGTCATCTTTGACAACATTGCCCCAGGGCAGCTGTGGCTAAATATGTAGTTTACCACCACCAGAGTGGGAGTGTGAGAGTGAATGAGTAATGGATTTACTGAACACACTTTGAATATGCATTCATAGAAAAGTGCTACACTGCCCTACAAAGCAAAAAGGCAGTAACTGCATTTTTTGGCGAGTTAGTGTTTTTTGCAACATTCAAATCCTTCTTTGTCATGTAATGTAATATCTCATCTCAAATGTCTGTCGTTTCGGAAAAATTTGGTGGGTGTTTGTACAGTAACTGCAAAAAATACTAGTCAAACAAAACCAAAAAGCAGTAAAGACCATCACTGTGTTCTTACCAATGTCCATTTAGGACCCTGCCCCAATAGTTTACAAGTCAATCACTGTATTAGACTGAAACAGATTATGGTATTACTGTATTGTCTTCACTATAAGGTGCACTGGACTATAAGGCTATATTTTTTTTATAGAAATCAAATTCATTATTATTATTATTATTATTATTATTATTATTATTATCATCATCATCATCATCATCATCATCATGATCCCTGGGAGTAGTTCAGGTGACAGTGTCTTGCCCAAGGACACTTCAACATGTGGACAGCTGGTGCCAGGATTCAAACCACTGACCCTTCAGTCATAGGACAACTGGCTCCACCAGTTGAGTCACAACTGCCCCTAAAGGTGTATATATATATGGGTTTTAAAACTTGGATATTAGCCAGACCAAGGCAATAAGTTGAATTTCTCTAAGTGCATGTAAACGTACTGACTGAGCGCGACAGAAACAGAGACAGAAATTAACAAAGGGGAAATCTAATTGAAGTGACTGGCTGTCGTACAGAGATGACTTTAGAGTTTAAACTGAACAGCTTAAACAGGCTCAGACTGACGACAGAACAGAGGCTGAGTGACTGATGACACGTTCGTCTCACTGCAACACCTCTTCCCTCCTTCCGTCCTCCTTATCTGTCCCTTCATGGATCCTTTCCTGTAGTTCGTTTTCATTCCCCCCTGCACCTCTCCCTGTCTCTGTCCGTCGTCCTCTCCTTGCTCACTTTTCTCCATCTCATCTCTTCTCCTTTCAATGTGTTTCTCCCTCCGAATAATTGCCTTCCTCACTGACTAATTGTCCCTTCATTTATCTCCCCTCTTCCTATCTTTCTGATTACCGTTCACCGAATCAGGCTGCTCTATCCCTTCACGCCTCCCATCAAACTTTTTGCTCCTTCACTCTGCTGCGTTTGTGATTTTAGTTATTTTGCCAGGTACATTACTGTACATCGACCTCATAGATAAATAGAAGTCGATTCAACCTTCTGGGAATTTATACATACATAGAGAAGTTATTCGGTGCACATAAAGTCTCGTCACATTCAGTTGTAAAAATTCAGCTACCACAGTTCCAATTATATGTGCGCCGTTTTTTTGTGGCAAATAATAAATGTCTTGTATTTGTTTTTGTGGAAATCAATTATATTATAGGGTGTTTTTCAGTCACAGTGTGCAGATATTTGTTACTCTGTATAAATTTCAGTATAAGTCATTACAGTCTGTTTAGGGGCTTTTATTAAATGTGATCATATTTGGCACCATCCATCCATTGTTGTATCAATCCATCTCTATCTGTCCATCCATCCATTACCCATCACCTATCCATCTGTTCATCCAGTCATCCATTGTTTATTCTTTCTTTCTTCTTTATTTTTGAGGACATTGCACATTAATGAACACACATACATATATGTATATGTGCCAGATTATTAGCAGAGCTGCAGTAGACCCCCCCTAGTGGCAGCAAATCTAACATGTTACCGTCGTAGTCTAGTTAATCAATGGAACTTTTGGCTAAATTTCCCTGAAACTGGTCAACGAATCGCAGTGAAGTATAGAGTCAGAGGGCGAGCGTAACAAAGTGACACTGCAATGTTTCGGATAGAAACAAATGGAAACAACCGTAGAAGAACAACAACAACAGGTGGTGATTTTCTTTTATCAAAGATGAGTGAAGAATGTGAGAAAACGTCGGCAATCTTTAAATTCTTTTTCAGAAGCAACAACAGTCATTAAGCTCCATAAGCCACCATTTTGTTTAGTCATTCCTAACTTTTTCCAGACTCCTCCGTGAACTTTCCGGCGTCTAACTACATCATCCTAAAGATTACGCTGATTGGTTGTAGTACCGTCCTATTGCATACAGAGGATTTGAAAGACAACCTTTTAGCCCCGCCTCCCCTGACTATGAAGCACCACTAGACGTATACATGAAATGAATTGGGATAGTGCGGCCAGGCTACCAGATTATAGCACAATGGCTAATTTCCATCTGGTGTCCAAATAGGCAGGCTAAAATTTCACAAATGAAAGCACAGATATACCGGTAATAAAACCATTGGTAAAAATGAAGAATGTACAAATAAGGAAGAAATAATCGTCATGTTAGTAGAAAGAGGAAAAGAAAAAAAAAGTGTTACCCATATCATCTGTCCATCCATCCCACTATAAGTTCTACCTTCACTGTTTGTCATCGGGGTTTATTGTTCTGCCTCTGTTCAAACAGAAAAAAATGGCACAATGGATCGGTGGAAATGAGGTCTCCAGTGTCCCTTTATTGTTTGACTAGGCCAACAATAGATGTTTTTCCTGTCTTTCTGTCTGCTGAAAGCCACACAGAGTTTATCAGGGTTATGTCCGAGTTCAGTTGGAAGGGTTCCCTTAAACACATGCTTGTGGTAAACTTGATAAAGTGAAAATGTCTTTATCTTGTCCTATTTTCAACCTGTGATGTTGAGCTTAGTCTGTATCATTTATAAGATAATAAATGATGGGATATTTTTTGTGCTAAACAAGCAGACAGAGTGGGATCAAATAGCACAAGCTCTGTCCAATTCTGCAGACAAAGTTGCTGAATAAAGTCTTGTCAGTTTTTCCCTGCAGGGGGTCAAATGCTTCTGTCGGGCAATGGGATCTGTTCTAGCTACAAGAGAATAATAAATTGACCAAGAATAAAATACCGTCATACCCTAAACAGATAAAATATCAAGTGGATATTGTTGAATCGATCAATCCATAGTGTTTCCCTTATGTTGTATTTAATTTGTGACTCAAAGGAGGCACTATGCTGCTTGATGTGGCACGTTTGGATCCCATGAGGTTCATAACTCAAAAGCTGTAGAGTGTGTAAATGAAAATAAATGTACTTGAAGAAAATCAATGTTTGTAATTATCAGTTCCAGATAAATGTCAGGCTGCATCACCAGCTGTGGTGCTAATGAAGAGCTCTGTGGAACCCACTGAGTCCAGCTCACATCGGATATCTACAGCCTTTTAGTTTTATGGACTCAACAAAAAGACTTCCTGTACACAAGGGGCCCTAAAATTAAAATATACTAAACAACAACTTGCGTACGGAATTATTCATGACAGTGGTGTCAGACTCATTTGACTTCAGGGGCCATATTTCACCCCCAAACCAGGGAGCCCCAGACCCCCCTGATGAAACATGAGCTCCCCTTAAAAAATTTTTTGTGTGTGCGTGTGGGGCGGGGGGGGTCCCTATAATAATGACATCAAAGGTTATATTTGCTATATATTTTTAAAACTTCAAATATGTTTATTGTTACCTATATGATTTATACGATAAGAAAAGCCTTTATTTGATTGATCCACATTCACCATTGTCTACTATTATCATAATGGTGTGGATACCTACACTGAAATGTGGCCGCACTGCCAGTTACATTTGTCTATAGGCTCACATTAGGCTGCATACAAAAGATTAGAATGAATGAAGAATTAAAATGTGCTTAAAAATGCACTATTTTGATGGTGATCCAAAAGAGATCCTGGATTCTGGATCACTTTGAAATGTATTCTCCATTTACCACAATGTAAAATTTCACAGTGATCCATAATCCAGGATCTCTTCTGGATCACCACCAAAATGTAATCATTTCCAGATCTCTCCATTACCCACCTACCCTGAGCATTTAATCAAGATCCATCCCTAACTTTTTGAGTTATTTTGCTAACTAACAAACTCATACAAAAACATAACCTAATTGGTGGACCTCTATTAATTCGGGGGGGGGGGGGGGGGTATCTGCCTTGGCAGAGGTTTGTGCTCTCAGAATGCTTTTCTAGTTTATTTATTTTTTCTTTTGGTCTTGTCACAATTGAACATTTCAAAACTCAATAAACATAAAAAAACCAAACATATCAGTTCTGAAATTAAACTAACTGCAGAAACACGTTCAATGACTCAACAGACTGTGGGAAAAGACAGTTGTGATGACACAACCTCCAGTTTCTTTTTGGTGTATAATCTTGAAATATGAGTATTTTCCCACTCTGAAAGTTCAACAGTTTTACCAAAGCTGACTTACTTGTAAAATTATCTTCGTAAACAGGCATACAAACACCTGTCTGTTACTATTTATGAAGAAGAAAGTGAAGACCCTTCCCCAAGCCTCTGCGTTCACTGAATATGATCTGCAATTGGTAATTATAACTGTCAGCCAGACGTATGAAAACACCTATGATTAGTTGAAGTAGGTGTGGAGATTTTCTAAAGCCTGAAAATATATTAGTAGTTGCAAATCATTGTAAAGCGACAAATAACCATCAAGCGCTGCAGCTTTAAGCACTGTGATATTATGTAGTGTCAAGCCAGCTGACAGCACGCCAAAGGCTTGTTTACACATTTTCCATGAGGTTTAACATGTTGAAGTTTTAATTATTAACATTTTATGCTTTTATCGGCCCACGTTTCTGACATAACCGTCACTCCTTTGACTTGACACCACCTTCACAGAACACATCAGGCTTGGTTAAATATATACAAATTTCTGCAGACAAATGCTTGCACAATCTTTGTAAAAAAAAAAAAAAAAAACCCTGCTCTTTGTATGTGTGGTGGTGGTGTTTTTTGTGTGTGGGGGGGTTGTATTTCAGTATATACACAGTAAAAAAAAAAAAAAAAAAAAAAATAATGAATGTCGATTTAACTCTTACAGATGTGAACTGAACTCCATTTCAGGCAATAATTGGTCCCACTCAAAATTAGAGTAAATTTTACTCTATGACCAGTTAATTCTACTCAACTGAGTGTCAAAATTAATAATAAAATGTTTAAAAAAAATTTAACACTGATGTTTTCACACTGTCAAGAGTTGGGATGTTAACCAATGACCGTTTAACCGATGGTTGACCGCATCGGCCGGCCATTATTTTCTCTCGCCAGTAAAAAAAAAAGAAAAAGAAAAAAGACAATCCCATAGGGCACAGGTGTCAAACATAAGGACCGGGGGCCAAATCCAGCCCACCAAAGGGTCCAATCTGGCCCACAGGATGAATAACAATGAAGATATTATTAGTGTAAAAAATATTTTAATTTATGTTCTCTGTATTGATCTCATTTGGGTCAGACCAGAAAACATATAATTACCTATAAATAACTCAACTGCAGATTTTAATGTAAAAAAGTCAAATTACAAAAAAATCTTCATATTAACAAACCATCCTTTTACCAAAACTTGAATAAATACCTGAACAAATACGAAACAGCTGAAATATTTGAAGAGAAGTAAGTGTCATTTCACAAATATTCTGCCTGTTACTAAAAGTTTAGTGTGTTCGTAATCGACATGAAAGTTGTTAGTTGTTACCCGAAGATGAGTTTGACACTCCTACCATAGGGAATTCTCCTACAGGTTTGTCTAATGGTGTCAGCTGAATTAAATATAGAAAGGTCAATAAACATTGAAAAACAGTGATAATAACCTAAATAAACATGAACTCAAACCCCTGCACATAAAATCAAATACAATGACTAAAATGTCCAGTATCATTCCTTTAACTTTTAAATATGTCCTGTAATGGGCTTAGTTACATATTGAAGTTTCATTTGGTTGAATCATAGTGTGCTTTGTCGAGTTTAGAAAACCTGGAGGACCCTAAGTAATGAAATGTGGAGATTGACAAGATGAAGGTTGTGTTAAATAATATATCAGACTGTCTGGAGAGAAGCATCTGGAGTCTGAAGGAGAAAAAAAAAAATCATTGAAACAAGTGAGATTATATTATTGAGTGAAGTGATGGCACAAGAAATCAGCAGAATTTCAAGGATACCTGCAGTAAATTTTTGCAAAGTGTTAACTTCTTGCTGCTGCATGGTGCCGAGTGTCTGATGCACAGGCAGTTAGTTGGAGGTTGAGTAGTTTTTGCAAATATTTTCCTGTAACGTTCCATTCATTCAACTCGAAAGAGAGTCCTTCTCTTCCTCTTATCCAAGATGAAGTTGCCAATGATGCAAGCTGTAATGTTTTGAAAAATAGGTTGGGGGAAATAACTATATTTATCTCATTGAAAGATCATCAGTCAAATTTGCACAAGCCTTTCGAAATCCTCCATAAAGTTTTCTCCTCGTTTGTGTTCAATGAGCCACAGACTCATACATCACAGAGGGCAAGGTGACTGAGCTGCAGTCTAGGTCATGAATGAACGCAGAACTGAATGTGTACACAGAAAGGGGAGAGAAAACATAGACGCAGCATGTTTTTGGTGTACCTTTGCATTAAGGAAACCTACTGCAAAGCAACTTTAGGTTGCCAAGTTCCCCTCTGAAGTGTGCATCTTATCAGTAGTGTCCATACAGTTGTGGGAAGAATTATTAGACCACCAAAAGTCATAAAAAAAAACAAAAAAAAACAAGGGTTATGCAATCAATTACCAAATCCTGTGTGTATCATGTGACTAAAACGGAGAGAAAAAAACATGATGTATTTTATTGGCCTGAAATAGCCTAGCAAGCCCAACTATGATGTGAATTCAAAGTCTGGAGACGATCCATAGACTGAGTTTAAGTGTATGTCTTTTAAACTGCTCTGCACGTAATAGGCAAATGCTATGACCAATCAAAGCAATGAAAAGTTTAAACTAGTGTCTATCTGGTTGTTTTAACATTCTATAGGCTAGGCTAATTAACGTTAACACGTCGGTAACAGTGGAGGGAAAATATTCAACCGTTTATATGCTGCTTAATATTGCTGTGTTCACCATTTTTATTTAAGGTATTGTGTGTTGGTTCCGTTTACAAAAACGTCCAGGTTGCTTTGTCTCCAGCTGTTTTTGGAGGGTAGAAAAATGACTGGAGGTGGAACAACAGAGTTTTCCGGTCCTTCCTCGTACATTTCCGTGACGTCTCTAATTGGCTCAGAGAATGAATGTGTGAAGGAACATTCCCCCCTCCCCTCTCACTCTGTGTGTGTTTACAATCCCAGAGTAGCATCCAGTTAGGTTGTGTGTCGTCGCTTGTTTTGAAAACTTGCAGAAAACCCCCCCCCCGCTATATTTCCACATAGAGCACATGAACCAGTTTGCTCCGCCATTTCTTTCAAGTTTGTGCAGCAGCTACTGCGGCGCATCTTCTCTTGTAGATGCTAATGCTACTTCAGATTCACTACAATGGTGGACCGGCTGGGGGGAGTGTTAACCCCAAGCGGGTGACGCCCTTGTCTACATTACATAATGTAGACAGGCTTTTTCTGAGTCGCTCATTTCTCTGTGTTGTTTTCTATGAATGGTAAATGCAGCCAGTGGAAGGGACACACCACTTTCAAACGCAGCATGTGTTGGTAACTCGGGGTGACCCATCACATTCCTAAAGGAGCGTGGAAAAGTGGTTTTCAGCAGAATTACACCTTTAAGGCCTATACAACTCTGCACCTCAGCCCTTTGATTTGATTCTTTATTTTGAACATACTTCACACAAGTGACATACAATAAAAACATAATAAAAATAAAGGAAAGAAAAAAAGAGAGGGGGAAAAAATCTAATTAGATTTTCCTCCATGAATCATGTTCAAAAGGGAATGTCCTTTCACTGTGTCTAGTTGAGAATGGGGACAACACTACTCCTTCACATGTACGTGCAAAACGGAGGGGGAAGGGGTTGATTGGGATTCAGCTCAAATGTACATTTATTTGTACCAGGCATTAAAACGAATAAGAAATTGATGTAAACAGAGGATGGTCTAATCAGTTTTTCCCGCGAGTGTATATCTCATTGGGTTTATGTATTATTGTATTATCTTTTTTGCACATTCCTCAATGTTATTTATTGAATGAAACTTGAGAGATTTCTCTCTACACTGGCTCTAACTTTACCTGCTTCCCTCTTTTCAAAGCAATGTTTGAGGCTTTACATAAATGCTGGGACGTAAATGATGGCAACAGTGATGGGTCATTTGTCCCATTATTGTTGCCATCATTTTTCTAATTGTTTTGGTTACATTGTGAAATATAATCAAAATGTGCAATGTGAAAGGATATCTGACCAAAGGAGGAACAAATTTGTTTAAAAAATAAAAATAAAAAATCCCCCAGAAAAAGCTAAAATTTATTCTGGCATCACAAAGTCCATTTAATCAACCTCTTTAAGCAACAGTGTTGTGCAGACTCCTTGCTCGATACAGCTCATTAATATTGTCCCCAAACTTTAGTCATTCATCACAAGCTTTGTAGAAGTCAGATCCTGTGTCACAAAGCTCAGTACAGTCTATCTTAGCAGTGTGTGTGACACGCTGGCATTTGCCCTCCTTCGAAAGAGCAAGTCCGTATTTCATCAGCATCATGCAACCGTCAAGCAGACAGGCAGAAATTTACATCCTGTCTGCAGTCCCAGAGTGTTTCCTTTGATAGTCACAGTGGAGGGAGTCACTGATAAGTCTGTGTTTGAGTAAATGTCACTGATACCGACTGTAAAATGACTAGTCCAAAAGTGAATTTCTGTAAATTAAAAACAAAAACCCCAAAAACTAAACGGCTAGAATCCGTGTAACCTTTGTTTATTTGTTTTTCAAAATAAAACCAAAACTAAGACAATGAAACAAGAACTTGTGTCTTCATTATTTGTTTCCAAAATCAAAATGAATGGATAACGATGCCTTTTTTTTTTCCGGTTTTCATTTTTATGTTTAAATGAATAATGGAAAAAAACAGAGAATGACCATTTTCCGTTTTAAACAATTTTGACCTGAAGCAAATTGAATAAACTGAAAATGATCGTGACCCGCAGTGACAAAGATGGAAACCAACGTCCTATTTCGGGAAACTAAGAAGGTCACCCGAAGATCTAAATATATGACGACAGAGAACGTATTCCAGGTATGTTCTTTTTTGTTTAAAAAAAGATAATAGACTGGATGTAGGTAAATATAATTTTTTTTACCTGAATTTGCTTCGGGTCAAAATTGGATAAAACGGGAAATGGCTATTATCCGGGGGTTTTTTTTTTTTATTATTAATTTAAACACACAGAAAACTGCATCGCTATCCATTTTTTCATTTTGGTTTTGGATACACATAATGAAGAAACAAGTTGTTTCGTTGTCTTATTTTTAGTTTTATTTTGAAAAACCAATGAACGAATGATACACGGATTGACTAGGCTGAAAAAAAAAAAAAAAACTAAAGTTCCTGTGTCAGTGAAAAGAGGAGACGTATAGTATGAGCTTATGCATGTTTGTGCGTTAGTCATTGTACCGCCCATTCATGAATAAAGATCTGTTTGGAGTGCACCAGCTGCTGTTCACATGCTCTGTTGTCAGACTAGTCTCCACTTCTCTCTAATTATAATCCATTTGAACAACACTGCTTACATTTCAATTGCATTTCATTTGATCATAGCATTCAATTTAGACGTGGTGAGAACTACACTTGTAAAACGAAAGTAGTCTTTCATGATATATCAAAGAGTTGTCTTTGTGGAGGAAAGCAAACAAACACATTCTGCAGAGGAAGAGATTCATCAAAGAGAAAACATAAATGAAGATAAACTATCGTAAAATTAGCCATTTGAGGCAGCAGGAGTCACATAAACAGGATCAGTTAATTACAGATAATTAAGGACAGGTGAGGATATTGTTTTTGATTTTTTTTTTTTTTTGTTGTTGTTCTTCAGAAAATTTCTGTAAAAACTATTGGAGCAATTTCTATGAAAGTTCCAGGAAAGGTGCGAGGTAGTCTAGAATGGATCCCATTACATTTTGGTGAATGTAGGTCAAAGATCAAGGTAATCAAAAATGTGTTTGTGTAATGATGAGCTAGGATGAATCTGGTGAAATGTTTGTGGCCCTGGAGCCATTTGTTGTTTATTATTTACAATTGACCATCAAGATCGAATTGGGGTTGAACCTAAATGCACGACTCAAAACTTAATATTCAAAAATAATCCAAAGTTTAATGACACAAAAATGAAAAAAAAAATTAAAATTAAATTGCAGAGTGCAGGGGTGTCCAGTCTTGGCATGAAGAGCTACTATCCTGCCTGTTTTAGACATACCCCTCTTCCAGCACACCTGCTTTGAATAAACCTTTCATCCATCTCTGCAGAAGTCTGATAATGACCGTCATGTGTGTTGGAAGAGGGAAACATCTAAAACGGGCAGAATAGTAGCTCTCCAGGTCCAGGAATGGGCACCCCTGATACAGTGAATGAAAAGGATAAAGGGGAAGATAATGCATAAAAATACAGGAAAATCATACACAAAAAAATGACTTAAGTGTTTTTCTCTATGTCACAGTCTTAAATATATCATATATGACTGGGAATCACCAGCTCATTGTTCTAAATGTTTGAATTTGATGATATGTGCTATCATCTTCAAACGGAACAAAAGCTCGAACAACTGAAAAAAGGTTTGATTCTTGGCAAACATCTGTCAGATCATTACAGACTGCAAAAACAAATGATTATTGATTAAAAAGGTATGGTTCTGCAACCTTTATTTGGCAAGAAAAGTTCCTTTTCCACCCTCATTGACGATAGTTTGTCTCATCCTGCCAACTTGGGCTATATACAGTAATTTAAATGGAAATGAGAGACTGGTCCTTATAGATTAAGGATCAGGTGCCTTAACAGTGCTTCATCAGCCTCTCCACCTGCATGTGTGCACATACCACTATCTGCTTCTGAGTTTTGGACCTTGAGAATAGTTGTTTTTTTTAAATTGAGGGCTTTCTGAAACTCATTCTCACTTTTTACAAAAATGGCTGTTCAGAGATGAAGGCGAGGATTGTGGATGATTCTTGTAGCACACATCCCTCCTGACTGCACAAACATGCAAGAAACCCTTATATACTGACAGGCTGGCAAAAACAACCAACCAAACATGGCAGTACAAGACACTAGAAATAGAAAATGAAATGAGCTGGTGTATAAGATGTGACATCTGACCATATCTAAATGCAAAAATGTTGCTGTGGATATTCTGCTCTGCTCTCATTCACTGTATTGCACTCACAACTAGACTGTCATGCTTTAAAAGTGTGGTTCACTACAGACTGTACAATACCCGAACTTAAATGTAATTTGAAATATATTCCATTGAATGACATTTTCTAGTATTGATATTACTGTACAAACTCAACAGCAGGGGAAGTCGCGTACCAGAAGAAAACAAACACCAACAAATCAACAACATGTGTTCATATAGACTATACTGAGTGCCACTCACTGACAAAGTATAAAGCTCTGTGTTTATATACCTACATCTGTATTATGGTATCATCGCATTTTCTTCTAAAACTCAGTTATTTTGACAGTCAGTGAAAATAACTCTGTCTTATAATTTTCATATGCTGCATCAGCTGATATTTTCCATTATAGGTCCGTTAGCTTAGCTCTGTTTAGACAGAAAACAGCCAAAGTAAAACCACTAGTCACCTGTTTTCTGTTCAGTTTGTGTCATCAATAGCTGCATTAAAGATCTGTGTGGAATCATCCAAACCAGATGAGAACTGTCACAGTTTAGTCTGAACCATGGATCAATAGACAAGAACTTAGCAAAGATTACTAGGCCTATGCAGTCGTCTCCACCTGCCAAAGGTATATCCCAGAAACATGATGCTTCCAGTTACCCATCATTTTCATGACTTTCACCCACCCATTCATAAACTTGTATATCAAATACAAAATATAAAACAATGATTTCATGTGGGGCGGCGACACTGAAATTGGTGGCAATCTGTCCACCAGGTCAAAAGTTATGGGCCGGATATAATTCGACCATCTTGAAAGTCGGCCATCTTGATAGTTTTGACTATTTGATCAGTTCATGTACTTATACTAGAGCATTAGTACACCAAATTTGGGAGAAATCCACCCAGCCGTTCAAAAGTTATCGCGCTAACACGACAGACCTTATGCGGTGGCGGCACACACAAACCCATTACATCCCCAACGCTCCACATTTCAGAGATATAACGTCACATAACTTTATACCTTTGTAAACCTCATACTCAACCTCACCCATGTAGATGAAACACTCACATTTTAGCAATAAAATATGATTTTCAGTAACTCATTACCCCCTCTAGTGTTAATAGAACTCCATCAGTGTAAATAAACTCAAGTAAATTTTTCTCTAACTCAGTATGCTAGTGTCTTGGGCGTACCTTCACATCTTTTTATTGTCAACACTAATGACTGATCTCATGAAATTGCCTTGTATGTCACACCAGTTCTTATGACATTTGGTACGCTATACATACGCATTTTCATCCTTTCACATGTTCTACGCTATTTGTTCAAGTGTCAATTTATGCCAAGATCTGCAGTTCACATATTCGTAACTGCTAACTCTCAACCTAACCCATAACTCCTAACCTATAACTGCTAACCTAATCCAAACTGCTGATTATGTGGCATTTGATGCAGCGTTAACATTAGTGATTGATCGATATGAGCTTTTTGGAGGAAACATCGATACACTTTTTTTTTTTTTTTTTTTTAGCTGATGACTAATACAGGCCTCCAATATCTGTAAACCAATATTTGGAGCAGATAGTGATTTTTTTCCCCTCTCTGTTAATTGATAAATGTCAGAACATCATATTTACTTATAATTACAAAGTAAAAATGGTGACAGTTAACCTAATAAATATTACTACAGCAGTATCTCCAAGAACACAGAGGTGCCGTGAACTTTGTCCGATACAAGAAAAAAAAAAAACATAATAAATATCAGTCCAATATATCAGACGGCTGATTTCTCTTCTATCATTAGGTAACACACATACAGAAAGCTTATAATGCAGACGGAAAACACACCAATTAAAAATGGTGTGTATATTAACTAAATTGATGATGATTTGTTTTAAGTATCTTAATATTTGAAACTAGAAATGCATGGTCCTAGAAACTAGGAATAAATCACCCCTTTAAATTAATACAAGTTTTTAAGTTGTTTTAAATACCTTTTATTACATACTTATCTTACATGTATTATTCTGCCTGCTGCCTAAATCCTTGTATCACTCTGACTATAGTTGTTGTAGAAATAAAATGTTATAGTATGGGAACATACAAAAGAAAAGAAAAAGCAAAAAATGAAGACCCCCCCCTTTTTTTTTTGACCCAACCTTTTATGTTCCAGAGTCAAGTTAGACTGAAAGGCAGTTAACTGAGAGGAAAATAAAGCTATGTGAAATCACAGGTCCATAGAACATTTTATTTTCACTTAGTTTCTGAAGTATGCTTTGTAGCCTAGAAACTAATCTTCTTAAAATAACAATGGCACGAGAAAAAGGTTGTTACCTCCTCTGTTTCCTGGCAGCATGAAATAAAAAAAGATGAAATGAAAGATGAGGATGAAAAAACAACACAGATAACGTAAATGTACTGTGTAATTGAACATGCAACAGACTTGTGTTGTTGGGGAATGTAGCTCCGTCCTCTGTTGTGTGCAGACAACTAGACTATATGTGCAGCATGTTTCTAACCAGGAATTTTTCTTAGTTCCTTAAAATGTGGTACATTTTTATTGTATGCACAAAACTAACATTCTGATGACAACCTATTTCAACTGTAACAGGTATTCAGAGAATGCCTAATCTCAACCCTATTTTGTGCCAATCTCAAGTTTCTATGACAACCCGTTCTTGAATTACAGCCAATAATGTGATTTTGACCTTTCTGCTAAATGTGACCTTTGACCTTTTGCAATATTGATAATTTCCTTGTATGTATACATGTGTCAGTGCATGTAATAATATTATAATATATCCAGTATTGATTAAGTTATAGTGTCATATGTTTATGCTTGACACACAGTGTTACAGAAGTTAATTTTGCAAAATGTCACCTTTGACCTCCAGAGATCGAAAAAAATATTGGTTGTAGGTGATACCGCCAATTGTGAGAATTGTTTAAATCTTCATTCCACATCGTTTGGTACCAATCTCAAAGTTCGGTGACCCTCCGTTCTTGAGCTATAACAGATAATGTGATTTTGGCCTGTTAGTTCATCGTGACCTTGAACTTTGCTCAATTGGATCATTGCATTTCATGCGCATTAGCTATATGTATATGCCCATGGAATTCCGTGTTGATATCTCAAGTATTCATTAAGTTATAGCATGATATGCCCCCCCCTAACTCTTCTAAAGTTGTAAACATCACACTACCGTAGTAGTAAGTAGAGGGTCCCTAAAGGCAAACCCAAGTGTCCTGAGGTCTTCATGTCCTCAGATAGTGTGTCCACAGTCACTGACGTCAAACCAGTACCTTTCATAAGACGTCTTTAGAAGGAAGTCTGAAATAGTCGATTGCCAATGTCAGAGTTACACGCTCTGGAAATTCACAATTTCATTGAATTCTTTTTAAAAACATAGTCCAGTATTTCATTAGAAATTGAAATGAAGCTGTATGCAACAGCAAAGCTTAGTCTACTAACAGGTTGTTGGTTTTAAAAAAAGAATGCAACGAAATCGTGAATTTCCAGAGTGTCGAACTCTGCAGTCAGCAATCCAACTCCAATCTAATCCAACTTTATTTATAAAGCACTTTAAAACAACCACAGTGGACCAAAGTGCTGTACAGAAGACTGAAAGCACAGTAAAAGAAATTAATAAAACCAGTAAGAAACAATAAAACCATAAAATCAAATAAAATCAAATAGATAAAACATGTTAAAACAATAAAAATAATAATAATAATAATAAAAAAAAGATAATAAATAAAGGAAATAAAATATATATACATATATATATATATATATATATATATATATATATATATATATATATATATACATATATATATATATATATATACATATATATATATATATATATACATATATATATATATATATATACATATATATATATATATATATATATATATATATACATACCTACAAATATCTCATATGTTTTTGAAAGCCAAGGAGAAAAAATGGGTTTTAAGAAGGGTTTTAAAAACCGATAGAGAGGAGGCCTGCCTGATATGGAGAGGCAGATCGTTCCACAGTTTTGGAGCCGCTGCAGCAAAAGCACGCTCACCCCTGAACTTATGTTTGGTTTTTGGCTGCCACAGGAGCAGTTGATCAGCTGACCTAAGAGAGCGGGGGGGTGTATAAGGCTGCAGCAGCTCAGAGAGGTATGGTGAGGCAAGGCCATTTAGGGCTTTAAAAGTAAATAAAAGAACTTTAAAACGTATCCTAAAATGTATGGGCAACCAGTGGAGTGAGGCTAAAATAGGGGAAATGTGCTGGTGTTTACGTGTGCCGGTTAAAAGACGTGCAGCAGCATTTTGCACCATCTGAAGACGGGCGATGGAGGAACCACTAGCCCCCACATAAAGTGCATTACAATAATCGAGCCTGGTGGTCACAAAGGCATGAATGACTATTTCCAAGTGTTTCAGAGAGAGAATTGGTTTCAGTTTGGCCAGTTGCCTTAGCTGGAAAAAACTTAACTTAGTGAAAGAACTGATCTGACAGTCAAACTTCAGATCAGAACTCACTTTCACCCCAAGGTTTGTGATGGTTGGTTTAGTGAACTGGGCCAAGGGACCCAGATCTACAAGGGGGAGCCCAGTCGTGCCACCAAAAACCATCACTTCAGTCTTCCTCTCATTAAATTTTTTAAAATTTACAGCCATCCAAGCCTTTATGTCATCAAGACACCTGAGCAGTGGTTTAGCAGTAGAACCATCCTGCTTTTTGAGGGGGAGATATATCTGGGTGTCATCTGCATAGCAGTGGAAAGCAATACCATGCTTCCTAAGTATGCATCCAAGTGGAAGCAGGTACAAAGAAAATAGGAGAGGGCCTAAGACTGAGCCCTGTGGGACTCCACATGAGAGGTGAGCAGAGGAGGATACCGAGTCACCAAGGCTGACACAGAAGGTTCGATCAGCCAAGTACAACCTGAACCATTCCACTGCTGCACCCCTGATACCCACCCACTGAGTTAAACGAGAAATTAAAAGTTCATGGTCCACTGTGTCAAAAGCAGCAGTTAAGTCTAAAAGCACAACAACAACACAGTCACCAGTGTCAGTAGCTAAAAAAATGTCATTAAAAACTCTTAAAAGTGCCATTTTGGACTTCCTGATTCAATGGTTGTAAAGTTAAACATAAACAAAGGTTAATAAGCATAAACAAAGACCTAGCCTAAACCTAAATAAACCTGCACAGACCTTCCAGTCACTGGTATTGACTCCTTTCAACCAGACATACAGAACACATACAGGTTATTTAACTGTCAATCACTCATTTAGGAGATGGTTTAGAACATCTGCATTTCTCTGAATCCCTTCTGGGTTTAGGAAAAGTAACTACAAAAAACTGCCTTCATGGATTGTGGTGACCACATACAGTCCCTCTGACACAAACCAAATAAGGGGTGGTTTGTTGTTTTCCATGATATTGAAATTTAAGTTATGTTTAAGATGAAATTACAGCAGCAAACTGCAGAAACTTTGCTGCACTGCACTATTAGTTATGTAAAGTAGGCTGTTCTAAATTTAGCATTTTGAGTTAAATGTGACAAGTGTTATTGCAGTTACTCATTATTTGTCTTCATTATGTGTCTTTTTATGCATAATGTGGAGTTTGGTATTTGCTTATCATGTATCTATATTTGGGAAGACATTTTCAGAGCACTTTTGCCGACCCTTTCTCCTACAAATGTCCAGTGTCTCTGCCATACACACTTCTACCGGCCAAATAACATCTAGTGCATACAGGTGTGGAGGTGTAAATTTTGGCCTGTGTGCATTCAGGTGTACAATGAAGACTTATTGAGGTGACTGTATTCATTCCTGCGTGCATCACTAACTGCTGCCATATATCAGCAGCGCTGTCCCAGGTCATCTCCCAATTCTTCCTTTCATCACCCGGCTTTCAATTTGCTCTCATTCTACATTTTATCTCCTGAAGTTAAGAGTCCAGTGTTTAAGATTTACAGGGTTTCAAAGGAGCCGTACACAGAAATGGAACGTGACAATCAGAACTGGCTGCTTCTATGAAACTGGAACAAAAAAAAAACCTCAAACAAGATGTAGACTGATGTTATGAAGCAAATTAGGAATCACTTTGGGTACATTTTATAAATAAATATTTACGAAGATAAAAAAGATAAACTATTTTTCAGACGGAACACATTTTTATATCATTCTTCTACAGAAATCTGCATATAACACAGTAAAAAGGACAATGATTACACACTATAATTTTTTTTCATTCCCTGACAGGTACATTTTGAAACTCAAACTAAATATAAAAGGCAGAGTGTTTCAGAAAAATTACTGCTGTTGAAAATCTGTACAATTTTTTTTAAGTATCTGCTTCAGACATTAAATGTGTTAAATCTTACATACTTTAATAAGATGAATCTGAAAACAAATGACTTTAGTGTTGGTTAGTTCATGTTTTTAATATATATGATAGTGTGTTATTCCACATATATGCTGGTATATGTACATGTATACAATGGATTAGTAAATATTCCATGAGAAAGAACCTGAAAAGTGAATGGATCATAATGTGCAGACAATGTTTTGAAGTAGATCTGGTAGATCTGACATGAATATTCCTTTGGACTAAAACCTATTTTCTTGTTAAAGGGACTATCCAGAGTAAAAAGAAGTTTATCTGAATGTTTAGATGATTGGGAGTACATACATTTAGTTGAGACCAAAAATCACACCATTCAGATGTACATTGACAAATTTCAATGGAAGTGATCTTTTCGCCAACACGAAACACTATTTTTCGACCTCTTCTAAAGTTCTAAACAACATCACACTTACATGGTAGTAAGTAGAGGGTCCCTAAAGGCAAACCCAAATCTCCTGAGGTCTTCATGTCATTGGATAGTGTGTCCAGAGTTACTGATCTACACCCAGTACTTTTCCAGATGCAGCAGATGTCTTTAGGAGGAAGTCCCAAATAGACGATTGCAGAGTTACATGCTCTGGAAATGCACGATTTCATTACATTCATTTTTTGGAAACAACAACAACTTATTCGTAGGCTAAGCTTTGTTGTTGCCTACAGCTTCATTTCAATTTCTAATGAAATGCTGGACTAGGTTTTTAAAAAAAGAATGCAACAAAATCATGAATTTCCAGAGCGTGTAAATCTGCACTCTACAATCGACTATTTCGGGCTTCCTCCTAAAGACGTCTTCTGTATCCGTAAAGGTACTGGCATGCTAACAGATTTTGGCTCAAAACAGCAACAACGAAATTTGTCAATGTACATCTGAATGGTGTGATTTTGAGGTCAACTATATGTATGTATGTATACTCCCAATCATCTAAAAAATGAGCTCAATTTATTTTTACTCTGGATAATCCATTTAACTCTACGAATTGCACATTTTGACCCCAGACTTATGTCGGAAACTTGAGCCAAACATTTAAGACTTGAGTTTTCTATCATTAACCCACACCTGGGAACATTTCATTAGTTTTATTCCAGAAGCATTTTAGTCGTGGACCAGTGTTACGTTTGTAGGAAAGTTGTGACATTTGTGGGATGATTATGTTAAAAGCTGTGATTAATTATTATATATATATATATATATATATATATATATATATATATATATATATATATATATATATTTGTGTGACTTATGTTTTTGCTGTTAACATGTCTTACCTCATTTCATTTTCTGAACCTGCTTTAATTCTCACTAGGGGTCGAATGGAGCCTATCCCAGCCAGGCGGGGTTCACCCTGGACAAGTCACCAGTTCATCTCAGGGCTGAACATATAGAAAAAAAAAAGAAAAAAAATCTCGCTCAGTTTAGATGAACTAATTAACCTATCAGTGCATGTCTGTGGATGGTCGGAGGAAGCCGGAGAACCTGAAGAGAACCCATGCAGACACAGGGAGAACATAAGAAAGGCCCCACCCACTGGCGTTGGATTCAAACAAAGGACCTTCTGGCTGTGAGACACGAGTGCTAACCAACCACTGCCTGCATTAACATGTGTTTAAAAAAATAATAATAGACAAGCTTTATTATCCTTGTAGAATAGTGTCACATTTGCAGAATACAGGTGACAGTAATGACTCTAGTGTTAAGTGTGTTTAAGTAGAGTGGGTAGTGTAATGTCTTCAGTCTGGGTTCTGTTACTATTACATATCAACAGAGTGCAATTACATTATATAGTCATTCTAATCTAATTGCTTCTCGTCGCTGCTCTCTTCAGTTTCACAGCATGTAGTATCAACTGTTAAGGTGAGTTAATGTCTCCTGTTATGTTTGAGTGTAGAACTGACTTCATATCATAATGAAAAACAGGGTTCCTGCTATATCCCTGAAATTATTTTCCAGGACATTTTCAGCCACGACAGAGACAAATGTTCACGTCGTACATTAATCCATTTCTGCCCTCATATTTGGAGGTGTTGTTTTCACATTTACTCAGATTGTTTCTCTGTTTGTAACTCAGATGTTTGATGTATTTAACTATGAAAAATAATTCTGACAAATGTATCACAGAATAATGCATCCAAAACATTTTACAGTGGAGCACTTGATTAAAGGGATTATCTGGACTATAAAATACATTTTAGCTCATTTTGTAGATGATTGGGAGTACATACATATAGTTGACATCAAAATCACACCGTTCAGATGTACATTGACAAATTTAAATTGTGCTGTTTTGAGCCAAACTGTGTTAGCATGGAAGTGATTAGGGCATGTCTTTTCACAGACAAAACTCTATTTTTAGACCTCTTCTAAAGTTCGAAACAACATCACACTTAGGTGGTAGTAAGTAGAGGGTCCCTAAAGCCATGAGCGAAGGTGGCCAACTGAGCAGACGTCTTTAGGAGGAAGCCCAAAATAGTCATTGGCCGAGTGGAGGGTAACACGCTCTGGAATTCCACAATTTCGTTGCATTCTTTTTGAAAAACATAGTAGGCTAATCTTTGCTGTTACAGGCAGCTTAATTTCAATTTCTAATAAAATACTGGACTAACAGATTATTTTAAAAAATAAAATAAAAAAGCGTCTAACTCTGCACTCAGCAATCAACTATTTCAGACTTCCTCCGAAAAACGTCTCCTGAGTCAAGAAAGGTACTGGTTTGAAATCATTAACTCTGGACACACTATCCAATGACCTGAAGACCTGAGGACACTTGGGTTTGCCTTTAGAGACCCTCTACTTACTACCGTGTCAGGGTGAGGTTGTTTAAAACTTTAGAAGAGTTCTAAAAAAAAGTTTTGTGTCGGTGAAAAGACATACCCTAATCACTTTCATGTTAACACAGTTTGGCTCAAAAAGGCAAAATCTAAGTTTCTCAATGTACATCCGAATGGTGTGATTTTGATGTCAACTATATGTATGTACTGCCACTCATCTAAATGTTCAACTGGACAATTCCCAACGCTACTTTCTCTCCTGGGGGACAAACTATTTTCCAGGAAAACTCAGAAGATTTGAGCATTTTTTTCCCTTCATTTTCCATCACTGGAAAATTGTCCAATAATTTCCCAGGTTTCCAGATTTTCCAGGATGTGTGGGAACCATGAAATAGGCTAAAACACTGATAAAATAAGCAGACTGTGATGTTTGAACTGAAGCAGCTACTGTAAGTGAGGATGAGGACATAGTGGTGCAACCTGCAACTTCACTCTCAGATCCCACTGAACACCCCCTACCAAATATAAAATGAATCAGATTATCTTCAGATATATTTACAAAATCCCACCATCTTTGGGTAACATATTGCTCATCTATCTTTTATGAAGAGAATACATTTTCTGCATGTATTTATTTCCGGGATACCTTTGCTGTTTTCTGATAGCGGCGTCACCATTATTAACAGATTGTCGTACATCTGTTCATGTGAACACTCCCCGTTTCTCCCAGGTGGAGCTAGGAGTGTAATAAACACAGATGGAGTTTTCCTGCCAGAGGGAGTACCTAGACAGAAACATGGCTTCTCTGAAGAGGAACATGATGAAAAAGAAGTTTTTCAGACTCACAGAATGTCATCGCTGTGATTGTGAAGCACTGTGAAGGTGACAGTGACAAGCCCCCCCACCCACCCATGATAAAGACTTTTTTTTTTTTTTTTTACTTTATTTTTCTTATTTTACAACAGACGGTCAAAAATACACAACATAAACAGCAGGGTCAGAAAGTTACATTTCACCTACTGTATAGGGAAAACTAACACTCGTCTACAAGTAAAATGCTTCCAAAATAAAACTAATGAAATGCTCCCGTGTGTGTGATACTGGAAGAAAACTTAAATCGTAAATGTTGTTTGACTGGGGATAAGTCTGGGGTCAAAATGTGAAATTTTACTGAATATTTTGTTCATTTTTTAAGCTGACATCTTCTTATGGCTTTGTTGCTGGCTGCTACAAAAAATATTCAGCAGATAAAAGTAATAAGTTAATGATAGGTTAACTGGTTAATCTAAATTGTCCATAGGTGTGAATGCGTCAGTGATTGTTTGTCTATATAGGTTCAGCCCTGAGATGAACTGGAGACTCATACAGGGTGACCTCTGACCCCGCCTTCACCCATTGTAGTTGGATTAGGCCCCCAGTGACCCCTGTGACCCTTGTGAGGATAAAGTCGGTTCAGATTCACTTTGGCCAAAGTGCCTTCTGGGTAAAAACAGCCGGACTATGGAACAGTATTCCTTTTAGTATCAGGCAGAGTACCACACTGACTACTAAATCTTAAGAAATGGCTAAAGGCAGGGCAGCACTGTGGACATTTTTAGTCATTGATTATGTGTTATTTATCTCGTTTTTAAATTATGTACTGCAACAAGAAGTAGGAATTTGTCTGCACATAATCCTAACCAGAAGATGTTTGTTGAAAATTTTCCCTAGTTATTAATTCTAATGTTATTATTATATTTTTTTTATTTACTTACCATCATTTCCTGTCCAGGGACTACAGATGAAAATTAGCCTTGTGGCTATAATCTGGCTCAATTGTATGCTGTGCACTGTCCCTGTCAAATAAACATTAAACTAAACTAAAGATGACGAGATGAGACCAAGTAATAAAATTGACTTAAATTAACTTCCCAACATTCAGATCATATAAAATGGTGGCATGATACCTTTTATCCTAAAACATTTGGTGACTTTTACATAAATGCATTTGTATCAATTATACAGGTTGAATCACTGGAGGCATAAATGTTGTTTTTTCCATTAGCACATTTAAAGTGTATCATTAAGCTACTGAGGAGGTAAATGGATGTTGTACTTTTGGCACAGCCAAATAAAATGAATCAATAACAGCCATTGTGTTGGAGATAGCATGATCGATGTGTTATGCTACAGGGGAGGCCATTTATTAGAGTGTATAATTAACTGTAAAGGCGCTTTTCTTTTTAAAAGTTGAAATGGTTTGCACTCTGCCCTGGTCTTGCAAACACAGTCAGAATAGTTTTCACATGTTTTCTCACTTTTCTCTCCCTCACAGATACAATATCTCTACCTCACACATGGATCACTTCTTGCAGCTTTGGTCTATAAATAAGACGTCTTTGTCTCCACATGCCATTCGGAGGTAGCACCACAATAAACAAATGACTAACTGTGAATGAAGGATTGATCTAATTTTGGATCGCGGCCCTGCGAAGGATGAAAATATCGAACAGAAGACGAGAGGCGGCGCGGGAGGAAGCCTGCTGAATTTGAAACCGAGACCGATTGTGATCTGGGTTCTGAATCAACAGATGGTGTCGACAGTGTCACACTTTACAAGTGAAGACTGAAAACGTATGCACCAACACCAACACTTCCCTTAGAAATATTTAACTGAAAATATTATACAAGGTGAGAATGTGGGTCAAAAAGTACCGACAGTAAACACACTTCAACTCAAGATGGAGGACGTTGTTTGTTGGACTGTTTTCAATATTATATATATATATATATATATATATATATATATATATATATATATATATATATATATATATATATATATATATATATTAATTCAAGCAATTAAAAACAACAAACAAACAAAAAACCTCCAGTGGAACAAGTGAAAATCATCTTATCAAGATCTCCCAAATTCAGACCCTTCAGATCGACTGTCCTTAAATCACTTCCTACGTCTGAGCTCGTACTTTTCATTAGTTTTTAATATTTCTGAGCAATAAATGATTGGATGCTGTGGATACTACAAGTGTTTTTGTCATCTTGTGCTGCATGCAAAGTTCTTGAATAATTGAATGTAGGACATTTTGGTTAACTACAGATTTTCATTAGGGAAAAAAAAATCAAAATAAAGAAGATAATATACGATAAATGGCGATGATTCCCTTAAGAACGAATAAATAAAGAGAAAAAATTATTTTGTAACTAACACAAAAGTTACTCTTTGTCTCCAAGGTTTAGAGTCTTTGATCAATGAAATATGTTTGAATAGGAAAAAAGCTAAATGAAGAGGACAAAATTATGATAAATCACTTAAGGAAAGTTAAATAAAGTGGGAACGAACACAAAAGTCATTCTGGGTCTTTATGGGTTAACGTATGTGATCAGGAAAATCTATATTTTCATTGGAAAATATGCAAAATGAAGATAATATATGATGAATGGGAATAAATAATTGTAAAAATTAAGTTAAAGTTAAAAAAGTAAGAAAAAAAATAATTTGTGATGTGCCAGAAAATTAGCACTGGGTCTTTATGGGACAATGTATATGATCAATAAAATAAAATAAAATAGAAGAAATGCTTAATAAAGGAGATGATTCACTTAAGGTTAAATCAAGAGAAATTAATTTGGAAACTAACACAAAAGTTGCCCTGGGACTCCATGGGTTAAAGTATGTGATCAGTAAAATATATTTTGGAAAATATTGGATTTTCATTGGTAAATATGCTACAAGAAGATGATAATATATGATAAATGGCAAAAAGTAAAAAAAATTACTTGATTGTCATTGGAAAAAGATGCAAAACAAAGAGGATAACATTATGATAAATCACTTCAGAAAGGTTAAAAAAGAAACAAAAAAATATTTGGGACGTAGCACTGGGTCTTTATGGGTTATAAAGACCCAGGTGATCAATCAAATAAAACAGAATTGGGAAAAAAGCAAAATAAAGGAGATAATATTATGGTAAATCCATTAATAAATGTTAAATAAAGAGAAAATTAATTTGGACAGTAACACTAAAGTCGCTCAGGGTCTTTATGGGTTAAAGTCTGATCAGGAGGAAAATGATTTTCATTCATTCATTAATTTCAGGAGGATGATAATATACTCTATAATATGATAAATGGTGGTAAATCATTTAAGAAAGATTAAACCGAAGAAAATGAATTGTGCAACTAACACAAAAGCAGCAGTGGGTTCATTTTAATGTGATATTTCCTGTTTAAATTTTAAAAAAATAAGGTGAACCTGCAGTCTATTTCTATGTGTGAAGATTATATGTGGAAAAACACAACAGCCAACAATAGGGTCACCTGACGCCCTGACCTTATTGGTAATCAATTAACAGTGGGTTCCTTTTAATGTGATATTTCCTGTTTAAATAAAAAAAAAAATAAGGTGAACCTGCAGTCTAATTCTATGCGTAAAGATTATACAGTGTAAAAAACAATCCATAGAATGTACTAAAAAAAATTAAGTTAACAATTTGCACTTATTTTGGTGGAGTCGATTTTATCCCACATTTTAAGTAAAAATTTACTTAATTTTAACAGCTTTAACAGGAAAAGAAATAAATTCAAATCCACCTAACATATTCCATTATACAAGACATTACTCATAAAACATGAGGTATATTAACTAACGGTAAATACGAATGTTTATGTAAGAAAACTGTTTTTTTTACTGTGATTTTACTGAGTTTTGTTCATGGATCTGATACATGGAGATAAACGTGTCAAAAAGCAAGTGATTTAGAAAAAAATAAACTAAACTAAAAACTATAACTACTGGAACCAAATTACAATATTTTGTATTTATTTATACTTCATTTTAGTTTATTTTAACTAAGTTAAGTTATAATTTTGTAAATATTAGTTTTTGTTAATTGCGTTTATTTTGTTTTATATTTCAAAATGTAATATTGTATTCTATAATTTTTCTTCCCTTTTGTGCCATTTGTGTCTTATTTTGTTCATGTTACTTATTATTTTGTTGCTTTATTATACATTTTTGGCTGTTAATGTCCATTTTGTTGCTTTTTTTTTTAGTTTTGACTGGAACTGTTTAAGTCTCAGTAGTTAAAGGGTTAACACATTTCCATAGTTTGTATCTACTAACCCACCAACATCTCCTTTTTTTTTTTTTTTAACAGTGTAAGTGGAAAAACACAACAGCCAACAATAGGGTCACCTGATGCCATGACCTTATCGGTAATCAATTAACAGCATATTAATATTATATCAGCTGATCAATAATGACTATAGCCTTTAGCGAACAGACAAATTGCATTTTTCCTCCGCAGGGACTGAACAGTTTAAATCAGTCCTGCTCAGTCAAACCTCATCTTATTGGTTAATATCAGCCTGGCTTTTATTTATTAGGTCTGTCACAGCCGGTGGCACGCGCTGCGGTTCCCTACGGAGGACCTGAGGCGGCGGCGGCGGTGGTGGTGGTGGTGATGGGTTGGGGGGGGGGGGTTGATTCCACCGCTCCGCCCCCTCCCCACCCCTCCCCTCCCGGATCCCACCGTCGTGCGTCCGTCCCGTGCGCCGCCGCCGCCGCCGTGCGTGGCCACACCTGCATTAAACGGGGAAAGTCCGTGCGTCGGAGGAGACGCGCAGTGTGGAGAGAGGAGACCGGGGAGCGGAGGCAAGGATCCGAGCACCCACCGACCACTACCTTACCTTACCGAACCCACAGACCCTATTATGGGCTGGATCCGGACCTACAAGCACACTTTAATCCGGTAAAGGCAGATGGAGCGACTTTGTAACCGCGGGCTCCGGCTGGAAAATGAGGTGAAAAAAGCAAACGGACCGAGAAGATGCTGAGAAAAAAACGACGGATCCATGGACAGGTAAGACAGGCAGGAAGGCTTCTACCCAAAGAACTTTTTACATGCATCCAAAAGCTTTTTTTTTTTAATCATTTATTTTCATTTCATCATTGATTTCTATGATAAACTTATTTCTGAGGAGCGTATTCATAATGACCTGATATGATAAAGCATTTCTCAGAAGGCACATCATACATCTTGGATCTAAAAACAATCCATGTCACATTCATCTGACTGTAAATCAATTTTCCTGCAACAATATAATTTGGCTTTAGTGCCTTTAACCTATTAAAACCCAGGGATACTTTTATGGCAGTTCCCAAATTGTGATTTTTTTTCTCTCACAATATTCACCATTTTTTAAAGTGGTTTAGCAGCATTTATTGGAATATTATCACTTTTTAAACTGAAAATTAGGTAATTTTTAGATAAGATACCTTAATTTGTAGTACTGAGGAAAATTCCAGATAAAATAAACCAAATCAGCTGAGGTCACTGAATTACTTAATACCTAAATACACTTATCGCAGATGTTCATACAAGCTTAAGTTAAAGTTGAGATATTATATCAGAAAGAAAGAAAGAATAAAACAGACATTTTCAGCAAAGATATCATTACTTGACCATAAAAAAAGGAAAAACAACATTTTACACCAATTATTTACATGTATTGAAAGGATTAATGTTAGTTCTTAAACATTATTTTCCTTATTTGACACTTTTTCACTGAAAATTTTGTATTTTTTTAAGATAGGATATAACTTCATTTGTCCCATTAGGCAACATTCCAGATAAAACATAAACTCGTTGAATTATTTAATTGTAAAATATACTGATCTATCAGATCAGTATAATCTTAAACTAAAGTTGAGGGTTATTATATCAAAAATGGAAAAATAAAAAGAGTAAAAAGTGACATTTTGAGCAAATATATCATTAGCTGAACGTAAAGGAAATGTCTCCTTCCACTGAACTCAGTTGGTTTTATGGGCGAATAAATGTTGTAGAAGATAATAGTGTTTCCACGGTAACTACGAAGGCTCTGAACGTCCAACAGGGTCACATGTGATGACCATGGAAAAAAATGACAGACTGCATTTACATGTACTGATAGGATTAATGGATAAACAATTATTATTAAACCATATTTTCTTTATTTGGCATTTTTTTCCACTGAAAATTAAGTTTTGTTTTGTTTTTTTTAAGATGAGATCAGATATTTGTCCCATTCTACAAAATTCCAGATTAAACATAAACCAAACCAACCTGTCCTGTTGAATTATTTTATTCATTTAATTGTAAAATATAGTGATTATCAGATCAGTATAAGCTTAAACTAAAGTTGAGGGTTTTTATATCAATAATAGAAAATAAAACTCAATAAAAAGTGACATTTTGAGCAAATATATCATTAGGTGAACATAAAGGAAATGTCTCCATCCACTGAACACAGTTGGTTTTATGGGCGAATAAATGTTGTAGAAGATAACAGTGTTTCCACTGTAACTACATGTATTGATAGGATTAATGGATAACCAGTTATTACCAGTCACTGTTTTTATGGGTTAATGTAGATTTCCTTTTCATCCACAGGGGGAGAAAAAAAAAGTACATTTCTACTGTATTTTACAAGTTACTTTAATGTTTTATCCCCTGCTTTTAGGCACAGTACTACTACCCCTGTTATTAAAACCATCCAATTTAACTTGGCTGTTAAATGTATTTATATATAATCAGATATTAATGGACTGAACCACAGTCACAGATCTCACACTTAACCTCCAAGCAGTTTTACATTTTAATTAAGTAATTCATTACCAGGAAAGAGTAAAGGTTTGATAAGTCGGAGCCCAAAGCTGATAGTTTTCATTAAAAATAACCAAAGTCAGTTGGTATCAGTGGTGCTTTTTCCTCCAGTGACGGCAATAAAAAAAAAAAAAAAAAAAAAAGGTTGTTTCGAGCGGAATTTCCAGAAAGAATGAAAAGTTGCAGTTTCATTTGTATTCACAACAAGGAAGTGAAGCAGGGCGGCAGTGGATCACACCCTAACCTTTGCACCAGCGGGATAGCCTGCAGATGCCGAGGGTGCAGAACACCTTAAATGCCCTGTAAATCATCAATTAAGGCCGCTTTCATACAGTCTAAGGTCAGTTTTGCTGCATTGTGGAAAATCCATAAAAACCACAGAGAGGATGCGTTGTTGATGTTGTATTCAACTTATTGTGACTGGAACGGATCGATGCGTCGACCAGGCATGACCCAACAATGTGCTACTTATATATATATGTGTTAATGTAAAGTCCAAACCCCTGGATGAATCAGCCAAGGTTATGGGAGGAGGGTTTGGGTGCCGTAGGAGGAGAAGATCTTTAAAGATAAACGCTTAAAAATAAGTCAGGCTCAGAACAACATGTGATAGACCTCGTTAGAAAAAAATAAAAAGAGCCTCAAGTCAACACAGTCCAGTGGATGAAAGAGCATGAGCAAAAAATAAAGTTTATGATTGAGCTGCTGGATGTTGTGGAGGTATATATGTGAGCTCTGTATAGGTATGTGTGTGTGTGTGTGACATGGATGCCAGACACACAGTGGAGTAGAGAGTAGGCCAGAATCTTAAATATCCCAGGAGGTGTTTTGTTTCAGTCAGCAGATACTTCACAGAATCAGGCATGTAGTGTGTCATCAATAGCATCCCATAACATGCTTGACAATTCCTGAGCGACAGATATATTTACCGGGATGATTTTTTTTTTCTTGCATCGGGCTGCTACGTTTTAGTTCAATAAATGTTTCCTTTAAAAAAGATGATTTTCTGACATTTGGTGTCATTTAAGACAGAAAAAAAAGACAGTGCCAATGTCCCTGTGCTCATACAGCTGTGACGTCTTGCTAACAACAAAATTCCTTTAATAGATAAAATCAGAATTGAAATCCGTGGAGAATTGAGGCAGGAGAAGCGATTTTAGTGACAGACTGTTTTGTGGCTAATGCTTCGATCAGGGGTCACCAGTCCTGGTCGTCGAGGGCCGCTGTCCCGCATAGATGTTTCCCGCTTTCAGAACACCTGATGGTCATTATCGGTCTTCTACAGAGCTTGATGACAGGTTGATCATTTGAAGTGTGTTAGAAGAGGGATACATCTAAAACATGCAGGATGGTGGCCCTTGAGGACCAGGATTGGTGACCCCTGTTCTAATGACTCAATCTGAATTTAAATCTTTTGAGAAGTGAGGAACGAAAAGCGATTTTAATTAATTGTGGACGACGGACAAAGTGCGATGGCAATAGCTAATCGCGCCATCGTCCAAATGAGCTAATAGAAACCAGCACTGACTCCAAATGGCCGCAGGGTGGCTGAGCAGTTAGCACTCTTGCCTCACAGTGAAAAGTCCCAGGTTTGATTCCCGGACCGTACGAGCCATGTCTGGAGGAGTTTCCTCTGGCTTCCCCCATCACCCAAAAAATCCTCCAGCCAGATGATTCTGACCATTAGCCTGGTTCTACAGCAGGAGATGGGTCCCCAGGTACCACCCATAGGTGCCCACTGCTCCTTACAGGTGCCCCAATGGCATCAAGGATGGGTTAAATGTTTTCTGACATTTGTTATTTGAAAGAGCAAAAAAAAAAACCCATTTGTATTAGGCTCTAATTTTGGCTTCAAAATATTGACAGCCTGTATCAGTCATCTGCTAAGGTTGATGTAAACTTAAAAAAAAAAAAAAACGGTATTGGGTCCAAATTTGACATAGAAATATCATGTCCTGTATCGGCCACTGGCTAAGGCTAATATGTAAAAAAAAAAAAAAAAATTGGGTCCAAATATTGGCTTACAAATATCGGCGGAATAGTCTTCGGCTTCAGACAATGTAAAAAAAAAAAGAAAAAGGATCGCTAAGAAATATCAATGGCCTGTATCAGTTACTGGCTAAGGCTGATGTTAAAAAAAAGTATCACATCAGCCTCAAAAAATCCACATGAGTCGCTCACTACTCATCAATAGCAGTGGTCCATCCCATAATATGTATAATGATAATTTCAGACCAATATGTCTGGAGCTGTGGCCCAGATAGAGATCAGTGCTTGTGTTGTTTAAAATCATCCATCCCTCAGCTCACATTCTTCTTAAATTACTAATCATAACTTCAGTCAGAAGGCGTTTTTTTTTTCTTCCTAAAAATGTGTGGTCGTGACACATAAGTTATAAAGCGTCGCTGTTGTGTCTGTCACATCCGCTGTTCACTGAATAAGATAGACAGCCCAACAATGAGCCAGCCACCTCATTCATTAAAATCATTAAAGCTAGACAGGCAATATCAGATTTAAAATATGCTGAATTTCACCTCTGAACCCACAAGGGAAACGAAGGGGGTTACGTGTGTGTGTGTGTGTGTGGGGGGGGGGGTTTAAAAAAAAAAAAGACGGAAGACAAAATAAAAAATAAAAAAAGCTAGCCTCTTTCCCATCGTCAGCAGTAGTGAAGCAGAAGGGGACCAGCATGTTAATTGGTGATTTGATTAGCGTTTTAATATTGCAGCTGTGCACGACAGAGGAAAACAAACGGGCTGCCCACAGTGTGTTTTCAAATCAACAGTTATTCCTCCCAAATGGGGCAGTGGTGGGGAGGGGAGGGGGTGTTCTACAGGGTTAGGGTAAGAGGAGCTACATGTCATATTTGTATTTCCAAACGTTAACATTAGAGCTGAAATTAGTGTTAAAATTAATTTTATGTCTTATTTTAAAGACGTGCACGCCGTACCAGATTAACTGCGTAGTGGCTTCAATTTAATTAACAATTACATTTATTTGATTTTATTTATTTCTGTCACAGTCAATTCAACACTGATAAGTGCCTTTCAGTGTTAAAAGATAATTACTCCAAAAAGCTCCGCCCACCAATCTCTGCACTCAAACCAAGTGAGAAGTTGGAAATTGAAAAACCGCGTCAAGATTTTTTTCTAAATAAAGTCTTAGTTTTATTATTTAATTTGTGTAGAATCTGTGCAAGATTAAAATTACATTGTCAATGTTGGGTAATTGTTTCAAATAGTAAAAAAAAACCAACTACACTCTTTGGACTAATTTATTTAAGAACAAGCAGTGTTTGAATCCCGTTCTGTCCGTTGTGTCCTTGGGCAAGGACACTTCACCCTCCTCCCTCCAGTGTCACTCACACTGGTGTATGAATGTTTGGTGGTGGGCAGAGGGGCTGTAGGTGCAAAACGGCAGCCACACTTCTGTCCGTCTGTCCCAGGACAGATGTGGCTACAAATGTGGTTCACCACCACCAAAGGGAACATGCGAGAGTGAATGAATGAAGGTCATGAATGTAAAGTGCTTTGAGTGGCCAAAAAAAGTGCTATATAAATCCAATCCATTATTATGATCATTATTATTATTATTATATAAATAGCACCTCCTCTGCCTTTAGGCTGCACCTGTAGAGCACAAAAAAAAGAGTATGTTCTGTTACATTATTTTCCTTTTTTTTAAGTATTACAGTTTTTTTTATTTTAAAGCACAAAAAAGTTTAAGTGTGATGTGTCTTGTCCATTGTTTACATATTTACTCACATTTGTATGAAAAATATAAATGAAAAAAATTGTAATTGATTCTTGTCATGTTTATTTTTATTATTATAAGGAGGGAGAAAAGATCATTTTTTCCAGTTTTCATCTCAAATGTCCTTTTACATTTTGAAAAAAAAGGGGTTTTCGTGCCCCCACAGACCCTAACAACACCCCTGTATATTATATCGTTATATTTTACACTATTGTATTAACACTAGTCATTTTACTGTGTACTGTAGTAGAAACATTTTGAAGCATTGTGAATGTGAAACAGCACTTAAGAGCTCCATTTGGCTCCTGCTGTAGAAAAGTGGCTGAACGAGGGCCCACAGTGTGTGCTAAGCCCAGCTGAACTGTGCTAGACTGGGCTGGGCTACATTTTAATCAGCAGGAGCACTCACTGCTGAGAGGAGGAAGCTGCGTTTAAAAAGAGGGAAATGCCATATGCCATATTAGATAACAGATCCACAATGTTTGCAATCCATTTTCATTGAATCATGTTTTCATTATCTGGGCATGTATTGTGTTAATGTGTTTGTGTTGGGGATTAATAATAAGGTATTGTGAGAGGTAGTGAAAACAAAAGGTTATGAGGAAGTAATGACACCATCATTTCACTGAGGAAACGTCAGTATGAACACAGCCGTAGGACATTGTATGTATATATGCTCCCATGCTTTTTGCCACAGAGCAGCTTTACCAGACGCCAGAGGAGGATCTGCAGCCAACACGAGTAATCCTCACCTCACCTCATACCATACGCATCTTTCTCCCAGACACCAAAATGCCAGAGCAGACAGGTGAAATAAGAAGTTTGGGAGATAAAGAGCATTAGTGGTATTGGCAGAGAAGGTGGGAAGTGAGATGAAAAGAAAACAAAATGTGTGGAAGGAATGAAAATTAGAGATGGAAGTGTGAAGACAACAGATGTAAATTAGCTTTTATGCTAACTCTGACATATTTACATTGATGCTTTCTGCTGACATGTTGATGAATATGCACTGTCCTAATTTATAAAGGATAATAAAAATAAAGAGAGGGTGATGTGAGCTGGTGTTTGTGTGGACAAAGTGTCAGGGTGTCCAGGTGTGGGCTGGACGTTACTGTCAGGGTGATGCTGCTCTATAAACTGAGCTATGAGGAAGTGGAATTACAGCACTGAAGATGAGTCACACAGGATCACTAAAAATTAATACACAATTTTCTTCTTTTTTTTTTATTAATCTCGCCCAACATTGGTTGAGTGAGATTGGTAAAAAATCTGTTTTTTTTCTCTATCTTTTTTTTTTTTTTACTTCCCCTGAATGAAGTTGCAAAAAACAGATTTTTCCATTGTAGTTTTGTACAATATATCACAGACTTTTAGTTTAAAAAAAGGGGTTTTGCTATGGAAAATTGACTCCTGAAAAGTTCCTCTTTAGGTGATTCTAGCTTATTTTAATTATAATTAGATATTTGGACTAGAAAAGATAAAAAAAAAACTTGGTAAGATTTGGATTTTTTCCAGTGCATGTATGACTGTGCAGGATTTATTTCATCAACACACCACCAATCAAGATGAATTCACCTTAAAATGAGACATAATCAGAGTTCATTTCAGTCTGTTAATGTATTCGTAATCAATATGGAGACACTTTCTTATTCAAATCAAGTAAATATATTTGTATGCTGTCAACACTGCAGAAAAAAATATTAGACCATCAAAAAAAAAAAAAACAATGGCTATGCAATCAAGTACTAACTCCTGTGTGCATCATGTGACTAAAACAGACAGAAAAGAAAAAGCACTGTTTTTGTCAGTACAATGATATACAGTAGATATTGGTGTAAGACCTGAAGTGATCCGGGTTTTTGATCAAGAAAACATGGAAAAAATGATTAGATATCAGATCTGAAATTAAACTACTTTGAGGTATTTTTGTTGCACTGGAAAAAAATCTAAATCTTACCAAGTGTATTTTTCCTGATTTCTAGTCTAAATGTCTCATCACACGTAACATCAGACAGAATCACCTAAAGAGGAACTTTTTAGTAACTGATTTTTAGACAATAGTCCTAGTATCATTTACAATTTCATGTCATATTTGATATACTCAATGCTCCAATATTATTATATTTGAACGAACATAATGTGTAAACATTTTGGGGTAATTTCTTCAACAGATCCGGAAAATCTTATTTAAAGAAACCTCACCAAGATCATTTTAACTTGTTCCATTGGTAGATTTACTTGAATTAAGCAAAAAACTAATAAATAAGTTTATTTGTCCATTTGTCGGCAGCTGACCAGGCATTAAAATGAACAAGCAACAAAAAAAAAGGTGGTCTAATAATTTTTTCCATAACAGTTGTATAGTTAACTGAACATATCTGCTACCCAGCTGAAAAGTTAGTTAGTCCAAGTGATGATGGTTCAGCAGAAAAACTTCAATTTTCCCCTCATTTCAGAACACACTGTTGGCCAAATTCATGGGGCAATAATGGTCAAATAATAGAAGATTAAAAAAAAAAAAGAAGAAGAAGAAAGACCCAGCTGTACTGGTTTGTCAGACTCACTCTTGGCCGAGACAGTCTGCTGACAATTCATGTATCTATCCACCATCTGGAAACATCCGGTGGCATGAAATCTCAGGGCCACCGGTAGTTGGAACGGACATGACACAGCTGCATTTCTTTCACTGCCGGATTTGACAGAGGAAAAAGTGCCAGATTGGTGCCTTTGGGTGCAATTGGGTTCAATTTAATCCAGATTTAGGGTAAAAAAAAAAAAAAAACACACAAAAAAAGAGGTATAAAGAGAATGTAAACTTGTTGATGCAGCACCTATGCCTCTGTCCTTTATTTCCCATTTGGCTAAAGGTGATAATCATGCATACATTTCAATAAATGAGGCATCTTTGATATTTAAAGGGCACAGATGCTTGTGAAAAGATATGAGCTGTCATCATGTGGGTGTACAGGGGGGGGCTAAATAAGTATGCTTTTTACTAAGACTTCAGTTTATGTGCAGATAATGTTAAACAGAGGTGGGAAGTAACTCACTAGATGTACTTCATTATTGTACTTAACCTCCTGAGACCCAGTTAACTGAAAATTTTAGCTTTTTTACATTAAATAATCATCTTTATTGGAAACTGCATAATGAGACTCTTTTTTTCAAGTACAGTTTTAAACATAATTTTTATTTAGTCAAACTTTTCGTCCCCTGCAGAGGACAAAAATGCTTTTCTAAGTCTAAAAAAGAAAAGCTCCAGGAAAACATCTTGCATGCTATCTTTAACCAAAAAAAATGGTATTTTGATGTGATTTGATTGACATTTTTGCAGATACAATAACAATGATCATAATAAAAGAGAAAAAAAACAAAAAACAAGAACAAACTTGACCTATGCAGTCGTCTCCGACTGCTAACGGTATATTCCTGAAACGCAATGCTTCCAGTCACCCATAATTTCCACCACTCCCGTCCAACCATTCATAAACTTGTATATTAAATCAAAAATATAAAATAATCCTTTCATGTGACTGCCCTACAGCATTAGCACACTGAATTTGGTGGCAATCCGTCTACCCGTTCAAAAGTTATGGGACAGACAAAATTCGGCCATCTTGAAAGTTTTGACCTCCAAAATGGCCGACTGAGGCTCAGTTTGTAGAGCGGGTCGTCCAATGATCGAGGACTTGGCTGTTCGCATCCCGCCTCTGGCTGTCCACATGTCGAAGTGGACAAGACACTGAACCCTAAGTTGCTCCCAGTAGGGTCAGACAGCGTGAGTGTGAATTTGAGGAATTGAAAAGCGCTTTGAACACCCACAGGTGTATAAAATGTGCTACATAAATACAGTCCATTTACATTTACCAAAATCTAATCAGTCCATGTTCTTATCCTAGAGCATTAGCACACCAAATTTGCGACAAATCCATTCAGCCATTCAAAAGTTAACTCGAAAAACCTTACGCGGCAGCAGATGCAGCAGCAGACGCAAAATCATTACATCCCCAACGCTCCCCATTTTGGAGATATAAAAAAAACTCTGTAAAAGGTGCAGGTAGAGGCAGAAACCCTGGACAGGCTTGTTGAAAAGGGCTGCACGATATTACAAAAAAACTGATGTTATGATTTTTTTTTTTAACTCTGCAATACGAAAAAATACTCTGGAGTAAATAACAGCAGTGTGGTGCTGACACAAAGTCAAACAGATTAGTTGTCAAAGCAGAACATATGTTTCAGTGTCATCCTTCTTGTAGCTGAAATAATTAAATAAAATGATTAAAAATAAATATAAATAAATAATAAATTAAATAAGACAAATAAATTAAAAAAATACAAATAAATTAATAAAAGGAAATAAAAACATTCTAAACTTAAATAAAATAAACAATAAACAAATGAATAAGAGACAAATAAAAATAACAAGTAAATGTCACTTATAAATGATGCTTAAAAAACAACTTTAAAAAACTAGTATTCATAGAATGCCAATCTCAAGTTTCTATGACAACCGTTCTTGAATTAGAGTGAATAATGTGATTTTGAACTTTCTGCTCAATGCAACCTTGACCTTTGACCTTTTGCAATATTGATAATTTCCTTATATGTATATATGCATCAGTGCGTGTAATATTATGATAATATATCTAGTATTGATTAAGTTATAGTATCATATGTCTATGTTTGACACACACAAACAGTGTTACAGAAGTTAATTTCTCAAAAACTATTGGTCGTACGTGATAACATCAATTATGAGAATTGTATAAATCTTCATTCTGCATCGTTTGGTACCAATCTGAAAGTTCTGTTCTTGAGGTATAACCAATAATGTGATTTTGATAGTTTAGTTAATTGTGACCTTGACCTATGACCTTTACTCAAATGGATCATTGCGTCTGATGCGCATTAGCTATATGTATATGCCCATATAATTTCATGCCGATATCTCAAGTATTCATTGAGTTATAGCATGATATGTCTCTGCACACACACACACACACACACACACACAGTGATTACAATAATTTCTCCCAACCAATTTTGGGTAAAATTTATAATTGCATGACATGCGATGTGGCTAATGCGCACACATACATTGCAACGTCAATGCTCAAACTTTCTTATTACTAAAGAATTGTGCAGCTCTGACACACATACTTTGACATATTGTATTGTGATCCTACTGTTGTGACTCATATGGTATCAGCAGATTCTTGCATTAAAAACACCCCTAATGTCAAGCTGTGTTTTTCTGTCATTGTGTCGTAGGTTTCCTCTTGTGAGCCTTTGCACAGAGTGGACGGAGACACTGACGTGACCATTGTCTCTTCACCATTTCCCACAGACTGAGGCTCTCTTAGTGTCCCATTGTGACTGCAGAGAAGAAACAAACATCCAGCTTGTCTGCATAAAGACCTATTCAGCATCACAGAATTTTTTATTTTGTTTTGCCCATCCCATAATCGCAACCCCAAAAACAGTAGCAACAGTCCCATATCCCCTCCCATCTCCACCTCTTTTAATGCCTCATCCTTATATCCTGATCCTTCAGTGCTCCAGCTTCAGCCTCTGCCCCATTTGGAGTCCCAGATGACAGCTCAGAAACATCCGTTACCCCCCCCACACACACACACACTCTGCACCAGCCCTCTTTCCTCTCCCTCCAGCCCCCGTGGCGCTTGGCACCAATGCCCATCTCATAGACAGATGGAGCCAACCCTGACCCCTCTTCTTGCCCGTGGGGATGCCAAAAGAATCAACGGCTGACTAGAAGGGAGGGAGGGGCTTTTTGTGCGAGTGTGTCGAAGTGGAAGACAGGACGGAGAGGTAGAATATTGCTTTGTCACCACGGCAACACATCACCTCAGTCTCCTGTGGACTAGCCTTCAGCCTAACCCCAGGTCCTTAGATGTAAACGTAGAACAGCAAGAGAAAAAATAAAAAAATAAAAAAAGCAGCAGCAGGAGCAGCGGGACCTCATTTACTTTCTCTAAATTGTGCCTGACATATTTTTTTTACTTTCATTACATTTCTTTGACATGTCTTGTTCTTTGCTTGAGAGGAGAGAAAATGTGAATGTACTGGGAGAAAAAAAAAAAAATCACAAATATAAAAAAGTACTATATCAGAAGAAGGAGGAAGAGAAGGGGGGGGGCAGGAAAATACATAAAGATGTGTGGAAAATGTAGCAGGAGAAGCCCACACCTTAGGCTGAAGTGTTGTGGAAGTTAAAGCAAAACAGCACAGGAGATTTATTTAGAGTGCCATACTTCCTTTCCCCTCTGGCCTCTGTGATGTGAATGAATTAGGGAAAGGGGAAAAAATGTCATTTCAAAATGCAAATAAACACACAGGAGGGTTTGGGGTTTTTTTTTTTTTTCTTTCCCAGAGTAAACACACTACTCTTTTCATTTTGGTTGCCACACCTGAGCGTGGCTTATTAAATACGTACAAATCCAAAGAGGACGTTTTCTGACAATGAAAATGAATTACATTAAGAGCTTCCTTGGGAGTGTGAATGCCAGCATGAAACACGCTCTAACAAACCTCTGCAAAACAACTCATACATCTGCTTAAAGTTTGATTTATTTATTTAGTTTGTTTTTTTTGGTACCCCGCTCCCCCTAGCCTAGTAAACTAGTGGCAAAATATATTTTTAGTGACGCTCCATAGTGCCTCAGCCAGGACCAATGCTCTATTTGTGTAGCGAGATTGTAGGGTGGGTTTAGCACAATGATGAAGTAGGAAGTTATATACAGTCTATGGTCGGATAAGCAGCGGTTAGATATTTTTCTTCCACTGTTACCGGTGTGTTCATGTCAATTAGCCTAGCCAATAGGATGTTAAAGGTGTCATTCCATCATTATTTCATTAATTCTCCATTGTTATTAAATACATTGTGCATTGATTCCATTTAAAAGAGGTCCGGGTTGCTTTGTTTCCAGCTGTTTTTGGAGGGTAAAGGATAAAGAGATAGATAGTGCAAATCATGTCAAACATTTATCAGGAGCAGCGTTTGTTGTGCCCCGTACCACTTTTTTTTGGTTTTGTTTCACTTATTTGACTAAAACTTCTACCTGAGGCTGTTAGCTTAGCTGCACTATCCCCATTCATTTCATGTATGAGTCTAGTAATGCATCATAGCCAGGGCTAAAATGTCATATTTCAAATCAGTCTGTATGCAATAGGACACTATTACAACCAATCAGGGTAATCTTTAGGAGGACGTAGTTAGAGCGCTGGAAAGTTGACGGAGGAGTCCAAAGAATGTTAGGAATAACTAAACAAAATGGTGGATTATGGCGCTTATTGACTGTTGTGGGTTCTGTAAAAAAAAAAGTTTAATAATTGCTGACATTTTCTCACATTCTTCAGATAAAAGGAATTCTCCCACCGTTGTTGTTCTTCTTCTATGGTTGTTTACGGTTGTTTCTCTCGGAATCGTCAAAACTCTGTCGTCACTTTGTTACGCCCGCCCTCTGACTCTATACTTCACCGTGATTCGTCGGCCAGTTTCAGGGAAATCTAGCCAAAAGTTACATTGAGCGTAACTAAACCTTCCCTGGTAGCCAATTAGATATGCTGTCGCTACAGGGCGTCTAGCGCAACTCGGCTACGATGCTTTGCAAATGTTATCAAAAGCTAAATTTCAGCTCCTCCAGTTGTGCAGCCTGCCTTCCAACCTACTCTGCTGACTGGCATTCAGATTAGCACATAATACCAGACAACCAATTTCATAAGATCCAAGCATCAACGATAAGATGAGACACTAATGGCCAGTGAAATGAATTCGGCAGGCCAACATAACAGAGGGGGGAATACCGGAGTCCCAAAGCTTCCCAGGTAATTGGAGTGCAGTATAGTGTTTTTGACTCCAAAGCACAGCTCTTCTGGTGACCTTGTCGGCTGAAAACTTAGAAAAGGTATCGAGAGAGAGGGAGAGTGATAGAGGGGGAAATATACTGTTATGTCCAAGGTTTACGATTATCTTCAGGATTTTTCATCATTACTTTCAGTGCATTACCATAACAGAGAAGGTTTGGAGTGTCCTCCCTCATTTCGGTTGTAACTGCAGGGTTGAGCGTTCAGGACACACTTATTATTCATGTCACTTAAAAGCAGCCCATTTAGCATTTTCTTCAGATATAGAATGCATTGCAGATAAATTGTGATAATGATCACTTGTGCAACTTCCTGTAGACTCTGTGAGATACTTTTTTTTTTTTTTTTAATCGCCATGTCTAATTGTCACTTTTTTGATAAGCTGTCATGAAAAAGCATTTCCCTTTGATAACGCTGGGGTGTGGGGTTGTCAATCCAAAAACCGTCATTTAACCAAATGGAGGGATAAAGTAGTGGATAATGGGGAATAGTGTTTATCGCCTGCGATTTCTTTTTACAGTTTGATACAGTAGCACATTTTATGAATATGTAAAGAGCGTTGTGGGAGTTGTGTGAAAATCCTCAGCTTGGGTGTTAAAACTGAAAAACTGCATTTTATCCTAACATGTCAAAGTCAGAAGTTAACTTTTACTGCATCATCATCATCATCATCATCATCATCTATCTTCTTCCTGAGTAAATGGCTTAACCCTTGAACATCGAGGGGTTTTCACGCATATAATTCTTGTCATGTGATTTTCATAGTGTTACGGTCTTTTTAAATGGTACCTTTTTAAAAATGTTATGTGATATTGTATAGTGTGAAATTAAAGAAGAGTACTACAATTTGGCATACAGGGTTATACTTTTACATAAATTGACAAAAAATTTATTTTATCCAGGATATTATATCAGGTAAAATGTTTGTGTATTTTAATAGAGCTGCATAATATATTGTTTGAGCTTCAACATCGCAATATAGATGTGTGCAATAGTCACAGCGCAGGTCCTGTATTTATTTATTTTATTTTATTATTTTTTAGTTTATTTGCATTTTTTTATTTTAGTATTTTTAATCATTTCTTTTTATTTATTTCTTATTTTTAAATGCATTTTTCTTTTTATTTATTCATTCATCAATTTTTACTTTAACATTTTTTTCTACTTTTTTTATTATTAATTTATTCAATTATGTGCAATAGTCACAGCGCAGGTCCTGTAATTATTTGTATTAAATTTTTTAGTTCTTTGTGTATTTTTATTACATTTGTATTATTTAATTATATATAATTTCTTTTGTATTTATTTCTCATTTTTCTTCTTATTTAGCCTTTTTTTTTTTACTTTCGTTATATGTTTGTGTTTTTGTTTTTTTTTACTTTTTTTAAAAATGATTAATTTTTTTGTAATTATTTGGGCTACAAGAAGGATGTTCTGTGTCGACCGCTACGTTTGTGTTAGCGCCACACAGATGTTATTTTTTCATATCGCAACATATATCGCAGTGTTAAAAAAAAAAGTTTTTAAATGGCAGTGTTAGTTTTTACTAATATCGTGTAGCCCTATATTTTTTAGTCTCTGGAACGGTACGGTCGGTGAAATACTGAGCTGTGATGTTGTGTAAATTGTTTGTGCCTCTGTACCAGTTTTCCGTGTCTTAAAAGGAGGTCAGAGGAGCGCGAGGCAGTGAGTCAGTGCTTCTGTAAAGATATTTATGAGGCCAATATGACACGGCTGATATGGCAGAGTCTAGAGGTCATATAAGTGATAAAAGGGTAAAGGCAGATACAGCTCAGCAGCTCGGTGTTTGTCTGCGTCTGTAGCCATCCCAGAACGGAGAAAACAACACCGAGTAAGATATAGTTCTGTCGTTAGAGGTTCGATTTCATCTTATGATCTCTGTTGCGTGCCGTTGCCTCGCTCTCCATCACCCAGTTGTTAGCTGTTACTCTTTAGTGTGTGCTCCCCAAAGAAACAAAGGCCGGGCTTTTATTATTCCCGAGCCATACGAAAGCAGGTGGTATTTTTCCGAACTTTAATAAGACAAAGTTTGATAATGATAGTGTACTCGTATATTGTTTTCGTCACCTTAACACCTTTGGCGCCGGTGCCTCCGAATAAAAAAAACATACAGACATATACCTCAATTACTGTGCTATTTCTGTGGTGGTACCTGCCACTGACACTCGGCTCAAACCAGTTGGGATTAATTAGTGACTCGACACACACATGCTTCCCACACACACACACACACACACACACAAGTGCAGCTTTATCTGTGTCATTTGATGAATTACAAACACATGGGTGGAGATTAAACACGGTGACACACGTCGGTAAATTCGCTTTTCGCCACTCATTTACAACTGGTCTAGCAAAACATACACGCCACACAATGTATAATCATCCATCAGATACAGGATGTGAAGAGCCTCCAGAACAGCATGTTGCCAATAAACACCCCTCCTCCTCTTCTGTAATTACCTCACTCTTCATTTCACACCTTGTGTATGCGTCTCATATCTCCCTGTGTCACAGTGTTACCGCTCTGCTTCGGCACAAGGCAATACCTGCCCGCGCTAATAAAGAAACAGGATCTTGTATTTTGGTTATAGTCTTTTCCAAATAGCTGGAAGAAGATGGATGAAAAAAATTTTTGTGCCACATTTATTTAAGAGATTTTAGAAGGTACTGTCGTTTTAAAAAAATATATATATATATAAATATATAAGTCAACACCCAGACACAATAAACCCCACCCCTCGCAAATGTTTTAGCTCTTAATGGACATCTCCCTCTGAAAAACGTGAGAGTATGGGTTTTAACTTTCAAGGTGACTCAAGGTCAAAGGTCATGATGCCATTTTGGAGGCTACATGTAGTTTCCCGTTTGTCAACAATAGTAACTGAGTCCGGGTGATCACTCTTTTTGGAGCTAGTACCATTGAAAATCATGTGAACTTGACTTTAACCTTTCAAGGTCGCTCAAGGTCAAAGGTCATGATGCCATTTTGAAGCCCATGCTGGGTTTTCTATCTGACAACAATAGAAACTGAGTGCTTATCACCACTCTTGTTGGAGTTTGGATCATTTAAAATCATGGGAACTTCATTTTAACCTTTCAATGTCACTCAAGGTCAAAGGTCATGATACCATTTTGAAGCCCATGCTCGGTTTCTCATCTGTCAATAATAGTCACTTAAATCTACCACCACTCGGTTTTCTGTTATTCAATTTAATTTCCTAGATATTGACTGAGTGACCCCTGACCTCTTAGGTCAACAATCTAACAAAAATCTATACACAAAAGATGCAGAACTGAAAGACCAGGATTTTTCCTCATTAGGAGTTCAAATGTAATATCCAAAATTTTATTTTGACCTGTATTGTGACCTTGTCCTTTGACCTAGAGTCTTGAAATTTGTCCTTCAAGGTCCTGATGTCAATGCACATCAGCAATGAAAGCAAAAAGAAGCTATATGCTAAACTGAATATACAGAATTTTAAGTGACCTTGACCTTTGACCTACATTCACCCCCAATTTAATGGGATCTATTCTGGACCACCTAGCACTTTTCCTAATTGAACCAGTAGTTTTTGCGTAAAGTAAAAAAAAAAAAAAAAAAAAAAGAGAGAGAGAGAGAGAAAACAGAACCAAAAACACTAGCCCTTGCCTCTGCCTTCTGGAGCTGGGGTAATAAAACACAGATTTTCAAAAGCTAGATGATACCGTGCTTGTTTATAATGACACATTTAGTATTTTGTAGCATGGCGTTTGTGCTCCCAAAATCCACAGTGTGTGAGGACAAGCTGTAACTCCTGTCAGCCTGTGTTGGGGCGACCAGGGTTATGCTGTGCTCTGCTGACTTTGATAGAAATAAAGCCACTGACAGGTTTTTAAAGACAAGCTGTCGACAGCCGTAACCTTGAGGTTGTTTGAGTGTTTGTGAGCGTAGGCGCGTGTTGTATGTGTTTACATGATTGTATTCCGGAGATGTGATGAGGTTACAAACTACAGAATAAATATGCTGAGGTAAGGCCGATATTTAAAACATAAGAGGGGGAAAAAAAATTGTAAGTGTAATGAGCCTTTACCTGATACGTGTTCAAAATCAAAGCGGTACATACGTAAGGGAGGGAGGGAGATTATCTGGACTCAAGATACTCAAGGGTTCACATCAGAGGAATCATGGACTGAGATCATGTGGGAGTATGTTTGGGAGGATGAGAAAGAAAATTTACATCTGTGCATTAGCTGTTAGTGTTTGTGTGTGTGTGTGTGTGTGTGTGTGTGTGTGTGTATTGCCATTGTTTATTCTATCGGCAGCTGATGCTTGTTTTCTGCAGCCGCCTCTGTAGTGGCAACTCATTAGCATAGTGATAATGACAGATAGAAAAGGTTGCCAATGTCAGCACACCAAGTTTTTTTACACAGTCAAAACAGCAAGTTTGGAGTTTAGAGGAAGTACAAACTCTTAATGCGTATGCGTCTTTAATTTGATGGATTTTATTCACTACTTACTGCACTGAACTACTGTTCACGCACAAGCTGGATTTTTCAAAGGGTGACTTCAGGTGAAACGGTCTGCTTTCACTGACCTCAGGTGTGTAAAATAATACGACATATCTGACCATATGCTCGGATCGCATTCCATTACACAGTCGCCGGAAAGAACGCTACCGTGCACTTCTGAAGACAACAGATGTGTATAAACTCGATGATCAGATTGTCAATTCATATGATTTTTTTTTTTTTTGCCTTCCTTTACTTGGCAGGAAGTAGTTCAGTGATGGTGGGGGGAGGGGAGGGGGTTAATATATAAAATATACAGCTTCACTGGGAAAAAAGAAATCTGAATTATTCTATTTCTAGTCCAAATATCACATCACATATAAAAGATATAATCACCTAAAGACGAACTTTTCAGCAAGATATAAGAACTTATTTTTAAACAATAGTTCTTTAAATTCTTATTTCCAAAAAAAATTCATTTGTTCCATTGGCAGATTTGTTTTTTCTTAATTCAAGCAAAATAATAATTAAAATAATCTTGTATTATTTTTTTTTTACTTGTTTTTAGAGGGGCATTTTTCTTCCAGTAGATAGAACAAATATCCTCTAAAATTAATGTTTATTAGCAACGTACAATAGCAAACTATTATTTGACCTCGAAACTAATTTTAGTGAAAAAAAAAGTCTGTTTTGAATGTCTGAGGTCATCAGAAATGTGTGTTAAAATGAGTTCATGAGCCAAAAAAGGTTGAAAATCAATGCTGTAATATAATGTCATTTAGCCCTAAAACTTGTTTCCTGATGGCTCTCACTTTGGTCCTGTTAGTTTTCTTGACTCTAGTGAACTAGTGATCACTTAAATCCACCCGTAAATGTAATGTATAACTTCCTGTGACCCAGCAATGCTTTCACTGTTTTACTTTATAAATGCTGTCTGTTAGCCTAGCCGCGCTAAACCCGCTAGCGGCAGCAAATCTAATGCACTACAATAGTAGTCTAGTTACACTCAATGTAACTTTTGACTAGATTTCCCTGAAACTGGATGACCAATCACAGTGAAGTAGTCAGGTGAAGAAGTCAGAGGGCGGGCGTAACAAAGTGAAGCTGCAACGGTTTGGAGAAACAACCATAGAAGATACACATTTACCCCCAAAATACACTAAGAAACACAAAAAAATGCAGAGAAAAAAATAGGAATCATGCTAAAATTCAAACAAAAATAAACTAAGACTATTATTTTTTTATGTAATTTTATATGACTATTCTTTTTATTTTATTTTAACTGGTGTATTTATTATATGTACTTTGTATTCCTAACAGCATTTCTATGGATGCACAATGATAACTGCTCTCCCTTGGGTGGGGTGGGATTGTGGGAGGGATAAAGGAAAAGGAAATTCCATTGTTGCGTTAGTGTCTGTGAAATTACTTCCAATAAACAAACTTCATAAAAAAAATATATATATATATATATTCAAAAACTTTTCAATATACAGAAAAAAAACACAAAAAATTTATAAAATATCCAAAACATGCAAAAATAGGAAACATGTTTATTCAACACTTTCAACAAAAACAACTGTTGCATTTAATTGCATTAAAATGTTTTAATCAGATTAATCTGTGTTAATGCATTCATTTTGACAGCCCTATATTTTAATAACATTTTTTCCCCCATATTTTTATGAGTGAAACCAGTTTTTAATGTTCATGTAAACTCTAATATAGGATGTGTTTTCTCTTCCAGGTGACTGCTGCTATTCTACAAACAAGACTAGACATTCTCTGGATACGTGGTTGTTTTGATCGGATGTCGATAAAGGAACGAGAACAACAAACTATACGGATTTTCATTTACACAGAACAAAGACGCCTGAAATGACTTGGCTTGTATACCATGTGGATCATTTTATGTACAAGCCAGACTGAAGATATCTATACTTCCTGTGGCTCAGTCAAGCATTTTAAGCACACTCCACTCATTTCCGGTGTCAGTCGCAGCTCACACTAATATTCAGATTTTCAGCCTCATATTGAAGTGAAACACTGGCTGTTGGCGACGCTTAGTCCAAACCAAAGGATTCTTCAGCAGATTAAGTTTCGTCTGTGGTGGTGGCGGCCTTACACATCAGGCTGGGAGAGGCAGCAGGATGCCTGAACTGGATAACTTTCCCCCCCTGAGGGACCACCAAGGCCCCGGGTTGGGCCTCAACGGCCCGGCTGACCCGGCTCAGATTCAACACAGCATCCTGGAGGAGCAGGTGGAGCTGTGGTGGTTCCGAGACCCGGGGAAGTCCGTTCTCTGCTACTGCGTGGCTGTGCTGTTAATCCTGGGCTGCGGACTGGGCGGGGTGGGCCTTCTCTCCACCACCACCAGCGTGTCCAGCGAATGGAGGCTGGGTGCGGGAACGGCCCTCTGCCTGCTGGCCCTGGGGGTCCTCCTCAAGCAGCTGCTCAGCTCAGCCGTCCAGGACATGAACTGCGTTCGCAGCAGACAGCGGATTGACATGTTGAAAAGCGGAGGTTTATCAGATCTCCTCGTGGTTTTGATTACCGGGCTCTCGCTGCTGATCTGTGGAGGGGTTCTACTACGACTGGCCCTGGCGAACCACATGCCCAAGCCCGGTCAGGCCCTTAATGACATGTACATCTCTGGAGTGGTTTTACTGGCCGGAGGAGGCGCTGCAGTGGTGGGTGTGGGAATATACTCTGTGGTGGTTGTCCTTCTAGAGAGAACAAGGCACGGACGAAGGCTGGTAGACCGGGTTTTGAATATCTTCACTGTTTCTGGACACATGGACCACCAGGCTCGCAGAGAGACCACCTCCAGTCTGGCCAACCTCATCTAATATGGACCCGATCTGTTTCATCAGATTTTTAAGTTTAAAAGCCATTGAATTTTTACAATGGAATTTATTTTTTTGCACCGAAATTAAGCATCTGAAATTTTTTTTGGCACCAAAATAAAATATCATATTTTTTGGCTCTGATTTCAACTGTGTTCATCAATTTTGAATATAAAAAAAAATTCAGTTGAAAAAAATCCAGATGTTTATCATAAAACAATCCATTTGGAAATCAGTTGAAAATTAAGCCAGAAATGGTCATTTATAAACAGTACATGCACCACTGACAATGTTATGTCGAGTAGTCAACAGTAGTTAACCGTCTGCCTGCATTGACATCATGTGACCGACCAGAGACAACTTGATTGGCTGGCAACAGTTCAATTTAAGATATAATCAACTAGAAAAGTACACTGAGAGCGCAGACCTCTGCCAAGGTAGACATCCCCCGGATCACCACCCAAATCTAATCATTTCCAGATTTCCCCATTACCACACTACTCTGCAAATTCTATTAAAATCCTAACAGACAGACAGACAGACAAACTCTGGCAAAAACATAACATATGTATATATATTTATTTATTTATTCAGATGCTTAATTTCAGTGCAAAAAAAATTTCTGTCATAATATTTTTTTAAATTTCAAAATCTGCTGAAACAGATTTGCTTCTACAGTACCCACACTAAAGCTGTGTTTCCACCAGTATTGGCTCAGCTCGACTCCACTCGCTTTGTTGCCTTTTTATTACGAAAAAGGACCTGGAACCACGGTACCAGGTCCTCGATTTTTGGGTGTCATCTCCACCCAGGTTCCAAGTGATACTAAAAGCATAAACTTAAAAGTATAAACCCTGCAGACACTGATTGGCAGTACATTAATAAGCTTCCAACAGCCCACATACGGACCTGAACCTGCCATCACAACCGACACTCAATGTAGTTTAATAACGGAGATTCTCACACGTCGGCTGATTTAAGCCACTTTCAGATAAAATAACCACAGCTGTTCCACTCACTCATTTGTTCAAACAATAACAGCAGACAGCATATCTTATTTTCTATGTCTCATAATTTAATTGATTTATTGACATTTTGCACATATGATTTTGATGAATGTTATAATTAAAAAAAAAAAACAACAGCAGCAAAGGTGCAGGGAGCGGCAGAAATCCTAGAGTTAACCACAGAGGAACAAGATTCCAACAAATGCGGTCAAAGTGCTACAAAAACATCCAAAACAAAACACAATGGCGTCCAAATGCAATCCAAAATAAATCAATAAATATTCACAAATGGCTGTTGTGACATTTAACAAGACCAGCCACCCTCCAATGTCCCAGTTTTCATCTTATATTTTCATTCATAATATAAGCGAAGAACGACTCCATGTTATCAAAAAGGTTCAAGAACAGCTTTCAATTTAATTCATTGAGAAATTTAGGTGAAATTGAGTGAAAGCTTAAAGGAGAAGTTCAGTGTTTCTTACAATTTGGACCTTATTTCATAAATAAAACAGTCATTTACTCACCGGTTTCAGTGTGGTGTCATTTGGAGGATGTCTGTAGATATTGCTTTTTGCTGATATCCATATAATAGCTCCGTCTGCTTCCAATCCCTCCTCATCCGTCAAACCATAGGGAGGTCCATCGTATTCAAACAGCACTTTTCTAGCAGGATCAAGTCAAATTAAATAATAATGAATGTGAGCCATGCCAAGTGATGACATCATCAGTTCAGGACTCCAGGTAAAGGTCAATCTGATCAATATCCAGACTGTGGATGGTTATAACAGAGTACTACTGACTGAAATGGAAATAGCACAACCATAAAACAACAGACATTTGAGAAACTAACACATTTATTGGCTGCACATGGGTGCCCCGGCCACTCCCATTATATGGATATAAGCAAATGTAGACTCTTCAGACATACTCTAAATCACACCAAACTGAAACAGATGAGGAAATTATGTTGTTTTACCACTGAAACAAGATCTGAATTTAACCCTTTAAACTTCTTCTCAATGTCACCCAAATGTCTTAATAAAGTAAATTGAATGCTGTTCTTCAACCTTTTTAATAACATGCAGTTGGTGTTTGATTATATTATAAAAGAAAATATTAAGATGAATACTGTGATATTGGAGGCAGGTCCTGTTAAATAATGCAATAGATAAAACATTTGTGGATATTTGTTGATGTTTTGGTGTATTTTGGACTACATATGGACTATTTTTTGTTTGTTTTGTTAAACTATGACTGTATTTGTTGGAATACAGTTCCTCTGTGGATAATTATAAGACATAAAGGTTCAGATCTGCTGTTTGCCATTTGTATTTTCAACAAATGAGTGATTGCACCTGCTGTGGATATTTTCTCAGAATCTTCCAATGTGTGAGAATCTCCGTTGTTAAACTACATTAGGTCATGTGACATTTGGGACAGGTTTAGATGGTTTGATAAAACATTTTGAGCGACTACGTGGACTCTTAGAAGTTTAAAGGGATAATGCACATGATGACAGCCCATAATAGTAAACCATGGTCAGTCCAGGACACTCAGTCTTTATTGGCCCGTGTCAAAATTCAGAAAAAATGACAGAAGTATGTGGCACCCCGCCATAATGTTCAGGTTCTGTAAAGTCAGTACAATCCTGGAATATAAACACGACCAAATCAAGTTGAGCCGAGCCAAGTCGGTACTAGTGGAAACGTAGCATGAAGCTGTGTATTCTGGCCCATGACTCTCTGTGTCAGATCATTTAGCCTCAAGTAGAACAAGCTTCTTGTCCAGACATTACAAGAAATCTGGTTTAACCCATAAAGACCCAGTGTGCCTTTTGTGACAGTTCCTAAGTGAATTTTAATCCATATTTAACATTCCATCCAGGATTTATCACCATATATCATAATATTATCCTCTATATTTAGCATTTTTTTCAGTGAAAATGTTTTGTTTTCCTTTATTTTATTTCCTGATGTTTTTTAATCATAATGGTAATATTAACTGTGGGGGTTATTCTATGAAAACTCCAAAAAAATATACCTTTTCAACAAATATATCATTAATTGAACATAAAAAAAACAGTGTCCATCCAATGTCATTGATCCAACTCCATGGATTTTACTGGTGAATCAGTGTTGTAGAAATGGGGTGTCCAAACCTTTTCTACTGAGGGCCACATAAACAAAAACAACAGCCTCAGCTTTACTGTATTAAATTTAGAAAAATCAATTAACAGTCAGTCAAATATGCTGCATTGTTGAATATAATTACAGAAAAAAACCTGTTAAAAATCACAGCTTTCCATAAATGGATCTTATTTTATTAGTAGTAGTAGTAGTTTGTGCCAAAAATCTGGATAAATCTCACTTGATCAAGGAGCCATCGAATCTGCATCAGTTGAGATCAGCTGATTTTGCAGTGTGTGCTCTCTGCAGCAATATATATATATATATATATATATATATATATATATATATATATATATATATATATATATATATATATATTGATCACCTGGTCTTTTTGTCTACATTTGTCAATAATTATGTCAGAAACTTCCCTATGTGTAAATAATTTACACCCCTTTTCAGTGACGTGCGGTGAAGTCAATGGTTGGGGAGGTACTACTAGATATCAGAGTAGGTAACAGATTTTTATAACCTCAAACCAGAACAGTTTCTAGGCCAAATGCAGGCGGCGGAAGTACCTGAACATGCAGCTCTACATTGCTATTATACAATGTTTTAATACGTATAACATGAGCATTGTCATTTTTATACCAAATAACCCACCTCAATTATTTAAAAAAAAACTTCCTACAGACCCTGGCCTCTGCTATGTAAGAGCTGAACAATGGAAAAATCTGAATCCTGATTAAAATGGGAAATAACTGATTTTAGATGCAATTCACTTTTATTGTAGTTATTTTTGTGTCGTTCACTGTAGATTTTGTTTAGTTAATTTTTATTTGCATTTCACTTAGGCTATTTCCGCTGCTGATATTTATTATAATAATGACACATGCACAAGTTAAAGTGAAAATATTGCTTTGCTTACCTTTACTTGTGTAAAAAAGCAGGTAAAGCAGTAAAAGTGGGGGGTTGTAGCACAGACACAAAGCCAATCTTTTCCATTCCATAAGACAGGTTTACGCAGAACAAGCCCTGAATGGCGCCATTAACTTCTAGATATGCAATTCATTTCCGCAGGAAGTAAGTTGCTCAGTGTTTGCTAATGTAAACAGACTTCGATTGATAGCTTTTCATGAGCTGTAGTGTCCAGGGAACATAGTTTAAGTACTTTGTCTGGAGATGGAGTTCTTATCCCCTACCTGAATTTAGTGAAGACCTGGGAAAATAATATGACGAAATGGTCCAACGTAAAGTACAACAAGATGTGTGTGTATTTCGTGGACTGTATCGCAATACACGTGAAAACTATGGACAATCTGAAAGCCTCCGAGGCGTTATCAATATCTGTGTAGCGGTCATAACCTGTGCGTTGTGTTCAATTTATGACCACACACAATTTAGTTGGCATCCAACAAAAGACGTCCTGGTGCACAACATTGCAGCACACGCACGCGCACAGGTCTGAAATTAAAACGAAGGAAAACCAGTTAGTTAACACAAAAGAAAAAAAAACTAAGTCAACTTTTTATGAAGAAAACGAAACATGCTTAATTATTACGCGACAGAATTGGTACCAAATCATGAATTAAAATACACATTTGGCAAGGGATCACCCGACTGTTGTTTGGCACCATAGGCAATACATTATCCCGCTTATTGTACGGGTTATTTACAGCTTATTACTGCTACTACTCTAACAGACAGCCATTACAACGTAGCAAATATTTACTTTCAAAATGGCCGAACTACATGCGGAGTGATACGGTACAGTGAATCTGAAGTGACAAAACTCGTTGCCATTGGCAGCGGGCGTTAATGGCTCAGCAGGCGATTATAGAAAAAAATCCGTCCGCTGAAGGCTGGGAACGTTCTAGAGGGCCGTAGAATAAGCAATAAAAACTAAAGTGTAACATTAGACAAACAGCGGAGCTCGTGGTGTTCATACATACCCAGAAAATACCGACGTGCTAGTGTTGCTACCCCAGGTAACAGAGCTGTTGCGTTCAATGACCCTCGGATAACATAAAACTGTGTGTATGTATACGTTACAAGGATGTCAAGAGGAATCGCGCCACTACTTTTACTCTGTTACGTCTGCATTGCGACAAAGTCGGCTGTGTTGTCATACAAACACGGTCGTTTTGTGCATCTGAAAGGAAATGTCGAGCCTTGTCAATGTTTGACGAGTGCGTGACATAATGCGTACACACACAGAGATAGGGCTGCCAACTCAGTGAGGGGAAAATACGGGACACTGTGGCAAATCCTATCAGATTCACAGACCTCTGATTTTTTTATGTAATCCTCAATGGAAAAATAACAATTTTGTCTCGTTTCAGCTCAATTTTGTTTTAAAATACAGCACGATACCGTATTTCAAGTGACGTTTGTCAACCCTACACATAGAGCACTGTAGACTATCTACCACCCCCTACACATACAGTAATGATGTAACGTTAGCTCTACTGTCTATGAACATTAGCCTATGGTGAACATTGTTTGTCCCATCTCCAATCAGCTGTTTTAGCAAAACACCGGGAGCAATGTTAGTGTATAACTTCTTCACAACTAACAGTATTGTCAGTGTCATAGCTAAAGCTTTCATTTCATAGATAAAGTTGCTGTACTTACCATCAGATTGAAGTTTAAGTCTCTTCGGGGAGACTCGTCGCTTCTTTTGCCAGTGTATTTTGTGGATTTTTTTAATCCAATGCCTTCAACCAGGTCCGTGATTCAGAGTCACCATCAGGTTTGTGGAAAATAAAACAATGGAGTGCATAAACTTCGCGTTTTGTGGTCAAAACACTTTATCTAACCACTCCTTCAGGTGTTTCCTCGCGTTTTTACAACCAACGACGGCACACGTAGGTCCCAAACCACCTTTCCTCTTGAAGTTGTCTGTTTGATATTATTCTCAATGAAACACTGGGTTTATATCAGAGTTAACCAATAAAAAAGTCCGCCAGATAGGAAGCGAGAAGCACACGCGGGAGGAGTTCAGGAAGTAAAGCGGAAACGGGACATTTGAAATGAACCACTTCCGTTCCGTCGTTTTAAGCTAATGATCTTTGTTGCTCCGGTGTCAACCCTCCAGTAAATATAACATCTTGCTTTGAATTAAAATCGAGTTTTGAAAATAATCTCAATTTAGAAATCAAATTTTCCATTTCAGAGTGAAACATATCGGTTCATTTGTTTGGTTGTTGTTCTTTTAACCTTTGTCAGTGTAAACCCAGTCGTAAACTTCAGGCTCAGTGTCTCACTATCGCCCCCTTCGGTGAGGAGGAGGTACTGTCTGCCTCAAGACAACACTTTTACTGTGGATTTAAATCAGAGCAGTAAGACTTAAATATTACGCACATGCAAATGCATTACTGAACATTATAGACATTAAGACATAATAAAAATGTCTTCAAACATGATATTTGCAAAATACAGAGGAATGGCAGCAAGCACGCGTCAATTGCACGCGCTCAATTCAGTTTGTAAAATATTGCACAATCTGTGGAGAGGCACTGCCTCACTTGTATTTGAACAGGAAATACAGAATTTCAACGATTTTGACTATAAAACAACCCAAATGAATAGGAGCCACGTCAGAATTGCTTCGAAAGCACAGATCAATGGACAAATATTAATACTTAATTTAAAAAAAAATCCACTTCTCATGAGTGCACGTCCCTGCCCCTTTCCCCGGAGAAGTAGAACTTTCAAAACCTGTCCATATCCATGTTCTATTCTATTTATAGCATTTCTTGTGGGCCAGTTAAAAATGACAATAGTTTGGATACCCCTGTTGTTGAAGATGATAGTGTTTCCATGGTAACTGTGGAGCTTCTAAACATCCAAATGTGTCATATCTGATGACCATGAAAAGATGAATAACTGCATTTTACACCATTGTTTATATAAATTGACAAGATACTAAAGGATTAACTGTATTAAAGTGGATTATTTTGGTGACCGGTGGCTGTTTGGGTCTTTCTGGGTTAAACTAGATCCATTTCTTACATGCTTTTGCTTTTTAATCACCAGTTGATTAGAATGTGTTTGAAGAAAGACAAAGCAGTGGAATTAGTAATGCCTGCTTTCTAAAGATGTTAGCAATAAGCTGTCAAAGAAAAAGTAAGAGCCAAAGGAAGGAGCGTAGGGGGTGGTTTGGTTCATTCGGAAGCTGAGACACTGTGGCATCTATTTTACATATAATCTGTATTTGAAATAGAACAACAGCCTTTTATTTTTTACTCCCAACTAAAAAAGCACATACTTTTGCTGACAATACAGATATGACTGTACATGATGTGATTGTTTGTCTGTTGCTAATTAGCAGCAGATTTGGATGTGAAGGCCTCATATGACCAAACCTAACGAGACAAAATGGATGTGATTTATATTAAATTCCTCTCCTTAGAATGGGTTTAAAGGAAAACAACATATATTGCAAGTGAAAGACTGAACAGATGATATTTTGTTTTACAAAGGGATGATCATACGTCTATATCGTGAACCTACTGAACATATTTCCTGTTGAAGTGTCCTTGAGCCACACATCTGACTACTACCTGCTCTGTCATTGTGAATAAAATGGTTAATATGTAAACAGCAGTTACAGAACGGGTGCTGAAGTAGAATCTTTCCTTGATTCTTGAAAAAATCCCCACTCTGTCTGTGTTTACATGAAGAGATGAAAATATTCAGCAAACTAATATATTTCCAAGAGTCAGAGGATGAAAGGCTGAACTCCTGATATTGTAACAGCTTATTGGACTGAACTCGCCTTATGAGTTCTTTTTTTCACTTGTTTTTCTGTCATAATTTTACATAATAATTAATGCAGTAGGACCGTGGGGTTTGTGATAGAACTGATCAAAACTTCGCTGTAATATTTGCCCGTGCACACGATATAAGACAACATGATTGTTGGAGATTTGATTATCACAGCACCTTAGAATGTATTCATGTTTCTGTGCAGCAACACAGTGTGAATTTTTCAACTTTATTCACTGTTTTTCTTTATTTTTGCTATTAACCCTTTGTCAGTCACACTACAAAAATCACAATAACACACACACACACACACACACACATATATATACATATATTATTATAGATTTTTCCATGTCACATGAACTATTATAACATAAAACATAGATTTTTTTTATTTATTTATTTTTTACTGACCCTAAATTTAACTCACCACTAATATACATGTGGGAACATTTCATTAGTTTGATTCAAGAAGCATTTTCTCTGTAGGCCAGTGTTATTGGATGGTGTTAAAAATGACCAGAAATTACCAAAATAATCAATAAAATGAACAAAAATGATCAACATATTCAGTAAAAGGAACAAAAATGACCAAAATAATCAATAAAAAAAAGAAAAAGAAAAAGAAAATACAGTATTTTGAAGTAGATCTGACACCAATATTCCTCTGAACTAAAACACATTCTCTTATTAATCAATTATTTTATTCATTTTCCTCCATATTTTGTTATTTTTTTTATAATTTGTTGATTTTTGTGAATTGTCTTGATTGTTTTCTTCATTTTCTTTCAGAATTTACACATTTTCTTTGTTCATTTATTAATTTTCTTGCTTATTTTTTATTTCCTCCATATTTCTTCACTAGTTTGTTTATTTTGGGGAATTTTCTTGATTATTTTGTTATTTATTTATTTAGTTTTTTAAGTGTGAAATGAATGAATCATAATGTGCAGACAGTGTTTTGAAGTAGATCTGACACCAATATTAATTTGGACTAAAACCTATTCTCTTGTTCATTCTCACAATTTCACGTTTTGATCTCAGACTTATCTTGGAAACTTGGTCCAATATTTAAGACTTGAGTTTTCTTTATCACGAACACACATGTGGGAACATTTCATTAGTTTTATTCCAGAAGCATTTTAACTTATAGGCCAGTGTTATTGGACGGTGTTAACAATGATCAGAAATGACCAAAATAATCAATAAAATGACCAAAATATTCAGTAAAATGAACAAAATATTCAGTAAAATGAACAAAATACTTATCACATATTACCTGTGGGAAGATTTCATTAGTTTTATTCTAGAAGCATTTTAACTTATAGACCAGTGTTAATAGAATTTTGTTTTAATTCATGAAATGTCTTTTCTTTTTTGTGTTCATTTAAAGGCCATTAGATGGATGTGACATTTGTAGTAGTCTGAGCATTTCTTTTGACTCATTCAAATGTGTTTTTTTTAAACCACAGATCCTCCACAAGGCATGAAGAATTAATTGTTGTGAAAAAATTGGGTGAAATTAAAGCCATTACATTAATACGGTTGGCCACAGAATTTCAATGAATTTGCTAAAGTTTAAGCTTTCGCTTCAGTTAATTATTGTGCAGTGACTTCGGTAAATCCTTATTATGCAGATTCTGCGATAATGAATATTATTTGTCCCTGAAGTGAAAAAAAACTCAAACATTAGAATAATGATGCAAACTTTGCACATCGACAACTGAAGGTCGTTTATGTCTGTAAAGTGTTTCCAGAACCTTCACGTCACTGCAGTGTTTGCAGAATAACCTGAAAGAAAAAAAGGTCCTGCATTATGTCTCTTTTGTGTGTGTTTCTTGTATTCCTATCTTTATGGGGACATTGATGTGTTTACACAGTCACATCATGGGGACCTCTGACACTGTGGGGACCAATATTTAGGTCCCCATGAGGGTGAAATATAACTAAAAGTCCCCACTAATAAAATAGAAATGATGTGACCCTATAAATACATTAATGTATTTTTTCTGGAAGTCCCCATGAAGCCTGGGGGAAACAGTTCCAAAGCAAAACATGTATTTTTCAAAGGTGTTTATTTTAATGTATGTTTTTTTTTTCCCTTTTGTATTCATTTAAAAATATTTATTTATTAAATCATTATTTTTATTCATTGATTTTTTTTCATTTTCAAATTTTTATTATATATTTTCTTTTATAGAAAAAAGATGTGTTTACGCTCACTACCCAATGGCTATTTGATTACAAACTTGGTCCTCATGAAACATGGAAATGAGTTGTGTGTTTTTATTCCTATCTTTATGGGGACATAGATATGTTTACAATCACACCATGGGGACCTCTGACACTATGGGGACCAAAATTCAGGTCCCCATGAGGGTCAAATATAAATGTAGGTCCCCACTTGTAAAATATAAATCTGTGTGAAGAATACATTATTTATTTATTTTTTTCAAAAGTCCCCATAAAGCATGAGGTAAACTGGTGCACAGTGAACCGTGTATTTCTCAAAGGTTTGGAGATGTGCTGACTTTTGATTATTACTATTATTAATTTTGAATTATTATTTAGAATTTTAATTTATTTGGTTTTTCACCCTGTTTTTCTCCATTTCTAATTTTCTTTAGAATTTTTTTTTATTATATATTTTTCTATTTAATTATTTGTTATTTTTATTTATTTCTTTTTAAAGACATTCACTACCCAATGGTTACTTTACCTACAAGTGATGAGTACAAACTTGGTCCTCATCAGACATGGAAACGAGTATATATGTGTATGTGTGTGTGTGTGTGTGTGTGTGTGTGAGAGTGTGAGAGTGTGAGTCAGTCACGCCTCTTTATCTGCCTGCACATACGCACAGCCTATTGCCTTGAGACAAAAGGGGTCACACAGTTAACCATTGTTGCTGTGATGATGGACAGAAAACTGAAGACACAATGCACAAGGCAGCAGCCTGCAGGGACTGGCATAGACTAGCACCTCTCTCTCCAACACACAAACACAGAAAAGAGAAAGAGCATGAGCATGAGCATGAGCATGTGCATGAGCATGAGCATGTGCATGTGCATGAGCATGAGCATGAGCATGTGCATGTGCATGAGCATGAGCATGTGCATGTGCATGAGCATGAGCATGAGCATGAGCATGTGCATGAGCATGAGCATGAGCATGTGCATGTGCATGTGCATGAGCATGAGCATGAGCATGAGCATGTGCATGAGCATGAGCATGTGCATGTGCATGTGCATGAGCATGAGCATGAGCATGAGCATGAGCATGTGCATGAGCATGAGCATGAGCATGTGCATGAGCATGAGCATGAGCATGAGCATGAGCATGAGCATGAGCATGAGCATGTGCATGAGCATGTGCATGAGCATGAGCATGAGCATGAGCATGAGCATGAGCATGAGCATGAGCATGAGCATGCACCACACTGCACTTTTACCAGACTCGCTGGAATCCTTTAATCCTTACTTACATGGTTTTTCTTTTTCTTTTTTTTTTTTTTTGGACCTACAGTATATAGTTGCAGTGGGTTCAGTGTTCACGCATGACAGCGAGAAGAGAAAACAACAGAGCTACGAGCCAAGGCATATCTGATTCAAAGGTTCCATGAGGGGAAGATTTAAAGCTTTTCTGTTGGAGGAAATATGTGAACACAAAGAACAGGCCATAAACTACAGCGACGTGTCAACACCCAGAGCGCGGCCGCCTGAGGAACAATTTCAGGAATAGTTTGGTCATTGTCGTTGATGCAGTCGAGTGACGTCATTTGTGTTAATTCACACATTCATTCATTTTCCAAAACGGATTAATCAATCAAAGGGTCATGGGGGTGCAGGCAGGCAGGAAGGGAATACAGTATATGTTGAATTAATGAGTATGTGTTTACAGTCGTGTTCATGAGTTTACATACCCTCGCAGAATTTGTGATTTTTTTTTGGGGCGGGGGGGCATTTTTCAAAGTGCAAAAAAATGTTTCCTTCAGTCATGGGTGGTGATTGAGGGAAGACATTTATTATATGTGACCCTCCAGCACAAAACCAGTCAATTGGGTCAAATTTCAGAAATTCTGATTTTATATTTATCTGAAAGTTTATTAAAAATGTTTGCGTGACACTAATTCAACCAATTAGAGGCTGGTTTTCAACATCGCCATAGCAACAAGGGATTTAGTTTAGTGGAGAAGGCTTTGTTCTGAGGCCTCCCATTGGTTCAAATCTATAATTATGTAGATTTCTATTTAAGGGTTGTCTAGAGGGAATCCCCATCTTTCCAACGGTACCAAACATGACGGGGAAATAGGGGCCAAGGAAAGTCGTGTTTGGAGTCAATTTTTCTTTGTTTTAGACTTAATTACTGTCAGAGTCAGTTGTTGTTCTTCCTAAAAGGCATGATTTGAAGAACTTACACAAAAACTCATAGTTAAAAGTGTTCAGGAGACATTTTACTGGGATTTTATGCATAAACTTTAAATTTGATCATTTTGACCTATACAACGTATTTGAGGCTAAAGCTACAAATACTGCTGTGACTGAACCACTGGTTTGTACTGGAGGGTCACATATATATTTAAATATATATATATATATATATATATATATATATATATGTGTGTGTGTGTGTGTGTGTGTGTATTTGCTCTTTTCAAATCATCCAGATGACCCTGATCATAAGTTTACATACCGTGATTCTTCATTCTCTGTATTGGCCCTTTTAAAGGTATTATTCGGAGTAAAAATAAGTTTAGCTAATTTTTTAGATGATTGGGATTAAAATTACACCATTTGGATGAACACAGAAATTTGTCATTTTCGCCGACACAAAACTATTTTTATACCTCTTCTAAAGTTTTAAACAATATCACACTTATGTGGTAGTAAATAGAGGGTCCCGAAAGGCAAACCCAAGTGTCCTGAGGTCTTCATGTCGTCAGATAGTGTGTCCAGAATTACTGATGTCCAGTACCTTTCTGGATGCATAAGCGGCTGTGGTTCAGTTGGTAGAGTGGGTCGCCCAATGACCGAGAGGTTGGCGGTTCGCGTCCCTGCTCTGGCTGTCCACATGTCGAAGTGTCCTTGGGCAAGACACTGAACCCTGACTTAGGCCCCCAGTAGGACTTACCGTAGACCTTAGAAACCTTCTGGTGTATGAGTGTGTGTGTGTGAATGGGTGAATGAGAGGCTAATGTAAAGCACTTTGAGCACCATGAAGGTGGAAAAGCGCTATATAAATGCACACCATTTACCATAAGCCGTCTTTAGGAGGAAGTCGGAAATAGTCGATTGCCGAATGCAGAGTTAGACGCTCTGGAAATTCACGATTTTGTTGCATTTGTTTTTTAAAACAACCTGTTAGTAGGCTAAGCTTTGCTGTTGTATACGGCTTCATTTCAATGTCTTATAAAATACTGGACTATGTTTTTAAAAAAAGAATGCAACAAAATAGTGAATTTCCAGAGCATGTCTGCAATCGACTACTTCAGGCTTCCTGCTATGAACAGAGGTAGATGTCTGTCGATCAGTAACTCTGGACACACTATCAGACAACATGAAGACCTCAGGACACTTGGGTTTGTCTTTAGGGACCCTCTATTTACTACCACATAAGTGTGATGTTGTTTAGAACTTTAGAAGAGGAATAAAAATAGTGTTGTGTGTTGGCAAAAAATACATCATCTAATGATTTCCATGCTAACACAGTTAGGCTCAAAACGCAAACATTCAAATTTCTCAATGTCCATCTGAATGGTGTAATTTTGATGTCAACTCCTAATTATCTAAAAAAAAATGAGCTAAACTTATTTTTACTCTGGATAATCCCTTTAAAATTGACACTTGCTTTTTATGGAGTATGACACAAGCTGGAATTTCTAGTTTTCTTTTCTGTCAACTGTTCATTTTACTGATAATGTTTGTCATGTTAAATATTGAAAAGGTCACATCCCAGTCTGCTGACGTGGCAGGTTGTGTCACGCTGACAATGTAGTCGAAAACTCACTACATGTAAACAAGGAGACTCGACTTCCACGCAAAAACAAACAGATTACACAACACATTACAAATAAGATACAAAAAAATTGCTTTATTTCCAAATATATCCCTTTGCTTCCTTATAAGACAAACAGTAAATCGATAAATAAACGAAAACACGTAATTATTAAAAAAATCCTCATTGGTGTCCAAAATTCATCTTCACACAAGGTAAGGGGAATGATTGTAATGGGAGGATTCTGTATTTGAGATGCAATAAATCCACTCTTCTCTGTGCCGTTGGCAGTGCAGCTGAACTGATGTGTGAAGTGGTGCAATGCATGCACAACAAAGGGAGTGAATTACAGTAGAACAAATTGCTTTAAAGTACAGAGACCTGCAGGGGAGTGTTTATAAAGGGAAAAAGTCACTGAAAAGAAACACCTCAACATGTTGTCAATATTCTCAGATTCATGTCTTGTTACTTTACCTTTCACACGTAGCTAATACAGTATAAAGAAAAGACAAGATTTTAAGACATTTTTTTGCATCGTACCCATTCCTTCAGTCTCCGCCTCAACGTGACAAGCTGATTTTGAGCACAAGGACAAGGTTACAAGCCCTATGGGAGTGTGTTAAGGGTATTATGTTACACTGCCTATGCCTCAGACAATATTGTGCCTTATTAATCATTGATCTGGTCGCTGGTGTTAGGTTCAGTGTTCTGGGGATCGTGTTCACAGTGCTATGATACAAGGTAATTTTAAGGCAATGGCCATAGAATGAATATATATATATATATATATATATATATATATATATATATATACATATATATATATATATATATATATATATATATATATATATATATATATATATATATATGTTACAGCAAAACGTAACATGACCTTAAAGGGATAGTTCACTATTTTTCACATGAATTTCTGTGGGATCCCACACAAATTCATGTGAAAATAGTGAATTATCCCTTTAAATTAGTTTGTGTGGTCAATGTGAAACCATCTAAGATGCAACATCAGGTGAGATGTCCTGTTCCATGTTAGCCGAAAGGAGTGGGGACGACTAAGGCTGAATCCCATTTCATCCCTTAGCCCCTACCCCTTCAAATGGGGTAGGGCTTGAAAATCAACCCCTTCAACAGTCACCTACATCATCAGTTCACTCCACCAGTTGTTAGGTAACGAAAAATGACAGCTTTAACCAGAAGTAAACAAACATGTATGTGTTCTGTTGGGCGTTCTTCCTGGGGTATGGCCATATTTTTACTAATATCTGTGTTGAATCCGAGAAGTGCTATGCATGGACCAATTATTCCACATTTATGTAAATATCAATTTTTCTCATGTGTGTTTTATGGAGAAAATGAACATTACACATTGTCAAACTTTCTAACAACTTAAAAACTGTTTATTATGGTGAAAATACTACATGTGTGTAATTCTTTTGTAGATGACTACCTCTGGAAGATCTCAGTTTAAAAGGGGTATGAAGCCCCTCTCCTTCCCCTTACCCATCTGCCTTAACGTTAATTGAAACACCCCTACCCCTACACATGGACGCACAAAACAGAGAGTAAGGGGTAAAATGGGATTTGGCCAAAGTGCACGACTCAAAATCTTCTTTCAGCAATTTCACATCCACGTAAAAGAGGTAAAAACTAACCTGATAACTGTTTATGGCACTAAATAATTGTTGGTTTACATACCACATTCTCAGTTGACTAGATAAGACACAAAAATGTTCCTAATTCGGTTTATTTCTGAGCTTTGTTAAGATTAACCTTCCAGGGTATGCTGTTTAATCTGAGGAAAAGGACACGTTGAGCAGAAGCAAAACACATTATGATTAGTTTTTGATTATTCACATATTAAAACAAAAACCTTATTTTGAATCCTGAGGGACCCTTTATAACAAGAAAAATCACAGGTCAGAGGTGATGCAACAGCCTTTCCCGTCTCTGAGGTGAGCAAGTCTTAAGAAGAAGGAGGGACGACGGTGGTGATGATAAAGTCTCCCTTTTGTTGTGGGTGGGGTCAGTTTTATGCATTTCCCTGCATTTGTCCTCTGCTGTCCCTTGCAGGCAGGGAGTCGGAGAAAGGGAGAGAAGAGAAAGAGAGGGAGGGGGAGGAGAGAGGAAGACAGACAGAAAGAGAAATATCCATTCGTCTAGCAGCATCTGTGCCCTTTAGTTTGTCCGGAGCTGGTAATCTGCCAAGAAATGTAACAGCACAGCATTAACACGTAACTTTCTTCCCCTCATCACCCTTGCACATCACATCACTGCCAATAAAAGCCCTATTAAATCCCTAAACAAGATTTGTACTAATACTTGCTGCAGTGCTGCTCTGCTAAATCAATTTACCGATACTTAACACATTGAGCGTCTGGATGGAAGTGTTGGATTATGACATTGTTTATATGCATCCAAAATGATAGACTAATTAAACAACACAATGTGATGAGAAGTATGTGGAGACCTGAAGCTGGGGTTTGTCAACGGGGATGCTCCCACTGATGCATATATATATATATATATATATATATATATATATATATATATATATATATATAAAAAAGAAAGAAAGAAAGAACATGAGAAGCTTGAGAAATACCAAGGGCTGAAAGAGGAGTTAGAGAAAATGTGGAGTGTGAAGGCAACAGTGGTACCAGTAGTGATCGGAGCATTAGGGGCAGTGACCCCCAAGCTGGGAGAATGTCTCCAGCAGATACCAGGAACAACATCAGAGATCTCTGTACAAAAGAGCGCATTGCTAGGAACAGCTAAGATCCTGCGCAGAACCCTCAGGCTCCCAGGCCTCGGGTAGAGGACCCGAGTCTGAAGGAGACACCGCCCACGTGGGGCGAGAGGAACATTTTTATATATATATATCAGTGATGCGCGGGCTGACCCATAGTAAACAGGTGCCTGCGGTCACCCGCGGTCATCTGCAGTTGCAGGATATTCAGGATGCGGTCGGTCGGGTCGTTTGTCATTTGAGATAAACATGAAAATAACCTGGTAAATCATTGGAGTTTAAACATTAGGTACAATTTTCTATTATTAATACATACACTTTATTAACTGAATTTCTGTGAAGGTGACGAACAATATCATCAGTATCCTACGGTATGGAGGGAGAGTGGAAGCTCCGGAAACATCCAAACAAAAACGGTAAGGTTTGGGACACATTCACTGAGATTATTAAAGATGACGAGCGGCTCTTAGTGTTTTCTTTTCTATGGAAACTGGGTTCAAATGTCTCTTTGGGTGTTCCCAGGTTGTCGAGCCCTGGTTTAGATGCTGCTTTAGCGTTGATAACTTTTGAATGATGAAGAACAAACATATTTTCTCAACATGTTCGCTTACAAAACATGACATGGAATTTTAACACAGGAATAAATGCAGGTATGTGAATAAGGTCATGTGATGTTCATAAAGACCATTGAGTACTTCTTAAAAATGTGGGTCAAGAAGTGGGTCAAGTCCTTCCTTTTCAAATATATTTCGTGCGGTCCGAGTTGCAGACGAGCTAGTTAAAAAAAAGGGTCGGTTGCTGGTCCTTTATACTTCGACTCATTTACATTAACAAACTATCCTTTCAAACAATGTGAATAACACAAAACAAATGAAATAATAAACCTAATTTGAACAATATTATGCTTATTTCACTTACACGTGTTCATTATAAGATCACAGTAGATCGAATAAAAATAGACAAAATATTTAATCAGATTATTCTTAAAATTGCACCGACTGAAAAAACTCTTAGTACTGGTATATTTTTTCAAGATTATTTAAATATTTTGTGAAATTACACTTTTTTTGTGTAAATATGTTAAAATATTGACATTTACAAAGAGAAAAAAAATCTAATTTGTGATTATTTATAGATTATTATGATAGTATTTTAGTGGTTCTGATCCACTTCAGATTGAATTGATCTGAATGTGGATCCTGAAGTAAAATGATTGATATCTTATTGTCTGCTTTTGAATTTCACAAATTCATCCCAATGGCCATATTGGACCCTTTGGTGCGCTGGATTTGGCCCCTGGGCCTTGAGTTTAACACCTGTGCTCTAAGTAATGGAGTCAAACACAACTGAAGGTACACTGGTTTGGAAAAATATACTGGTAAAAACAAAAATAGCTCATAGTAGTTTAATTTCTCAGCAGATATCTATCCATTTTCTATGTTTTCTTGATAATTAAAGTCACTTCAGTCCTTTTGTAAATAGTCATTGTACGAACAAACGGTGCTTTTATTAATTCTATGTTACTTTTCTGTCTGATTTAGTCACATAATAAACACAGGAGTTAGTACTTGATTACAAAACCATTGTATTTTCTGGTACAATCATTTTCTTCTGCCACTGTATTTCAGACGTTGCCGTGACGATGCTGGAATCAGCTTTGACTCATCTCACTCATCCTCACTGGTTTTTTAACCTACATTTATGACATTTTAAAATGTCAAAAAAAAAAAAAAAAAAAGATCGGATTTCAGACTTTAAAGTGCCTGCGGATACCCGGAGCATCACCATTCAGGGATCATGTGACCGCCGGGATTAGAAGTAGATCAGTATATAACAGCCATCGTGCAGTGTAACTGTACCTGAAGTGACAGGCTGATTATCAGTGAAGTCGTCACTTAACTGCTGTACAGTAGGAGCACTAAGCGCCTGTTCATCACTCATTAATAAGTCAGCACAGTCATTCCACAGCATCAGGGTATTGTTTGATGGGTGCGAGTGTGTCTATGTGTGATGCTGAGTGAAATGTGATCGTCCCTGTCCTCCCCTCCCTCCCTGTGCTGCTGATGATAACAATAAGAGAAAGGTGATAGCTTTCTCTCCAGTCGCCCTAACTTCATCACTCTTCTCGCTCTCACTTTCCTGTCCTCACTCGCTCCTCCGTTCCCACCCCCGCCCCTACTTCCTTGCTGATGTTACAGCAAGCCGATAGTAACCTTGGCGTTCCTTGAGTGGCACCCTGGGAGCCTCCTGGTACCCGGATGGCATCATTCAACCTCGACAAACCCCCCCCGGCTCATACGTGACGCGACCAGGTAATGGATATGATGGATGTGACACAGTACGGTTCATTCCTGGGGTGCGTGGGCAGGCATGACGCTTCACTTTTCTGGCTGAGGTCCAGTGAATGTGTCGGACCTTCATCTCCATATGATTCCCATTCACCCCACGCTCCCCCACCGTCACCCCTCACCTCTTATCTAAATAAACTATCCAGATGATTCAATGCTGCAGTGCTTTCAATAACCAAGAGGAATATGTAATGACGTTTTAAGGCGTGTTCATGCGGCTCGTTGCATAATCCATGTTAAAAGATAATAAACAAACAGAACAATCCCCACAGTCCTCCCCGACGTGTGATAGATGTGACTCGAATGGGTTCGTTCCGAGGGTAACAACAGCTGAATCGCAGCAGCTAAACACAATAGCTGTGCTCATCATTTATTCTTCTTTTATTTTTTGTTCTTTTTCTTGCATTTCCATGACTTTACAGCAGCCTCTTCTTCTTTTTTTTTTTTTAAATTTAGATAAGTAAAGCGTATCGTATTTTGCTGTGGGCCGAGATGGGGGAATCATGAACCGCAGCTCGAAGGCTTGTAAAGTTTCTATCCTTGGCATTCAGCATGGTGTCATTTTAAGCCCCTGAGGCCATGGCTCATGGTGACAGAACCAGGTAATGGATATGATGGATGCTGTACAGCTGGGTTCATTCCTGGGGCGCACACTTAATAATGATACTGACTGATTCTGACACTGCCCTCGCAGGGAAATCGTCATATTTAACCACATGGTAACGTCATGGATACTTATGTGTTGACACGTCCTGCTGGGACGGATGTTAAATTGAAATTTACTGACTTGAAGATATAGACGTATAATATTGCATGTGTTATATGTTGCACATTTTTCAGCTTTTTTTCTACTGTTTCCTTGAAGAGATGCTGTTGTCAATGAAATCCCATCAAACTACATCTGATGGAGCAGCTTCTTTTTTGGGTCTTTTGAGCTTTAAGTACTTAAAAAACTCAATAACAGAGCTCTGTTTTATTTATTTATTTATTAAATTTTTTATTTTTAGGCCTTCACCACGTTGGGCATAAGGCCTATTGATACTGCTTGATCTGAGCTCTAAATTTGACCCCCTGAACATGCACGAAAACTCACAAAACTTTGCACACACTCCAGAAGTGTAAAAAATTGCTAGTATTTAAAGGTTTCGTAAACGCCAGTAAAGAAATATATCTACAGCGCCCTCTAGGAAAGGTGAAATAGTTCGTATAAGGCTAGATCACGCCCTAGTGAAGTTAGAGCTATGAAAATCGGTACACAGGTGGTGAACAAAAAACCTTTAGGTTTAGTCTCATGATGAAAATGTTATTTTAGTTTAGTCACAATTTAGTCATCTAAGTCATTTTAGTGTTAGTCTAGTTTCAGTTGACCAAAATTCATAAAATGTTATGTTATGAATTGTAGTCGACTAAAAACCTTTTTGGTCGACTAAAATCATTTTAGTCGACTAAAATATGACAACCGGTGTTTTTGTTTCGTTAAAAATTATCACTCGTCCCTCGTCAACTGAACCTGCTTTATCCTCACAAGGGTCACAGGGGTCACTAGGGGTCTAATCCAGCTACAATGGGTGAAGGCGGGGTACACCCTGTATGAGTCTCCAGTTCATCTCAGGACTGAACATATATAGACAAACAATCACTGTCACATTCACACCTATGGGTGATTTAGATTAACCAGTTAACCTATTAGTGCATGTGTTTGGATGGTGGGAGGAAACTGGAGTACCTGGAGAAAAAAAACACACACGGGAAGAACATGAAAACTCCACACAGAAAGGTCTGGTGTGAGATTTGGACCAGGGTCCTTCTTGCTGTGAGGCACGAGTGCTAACCACTGCACCACCCCAAAGCAAATACCTTTATTATATTAACTATTAAGATTCAAAATCACTAAATAAAAAAAACAAACAAAAAACATCACTTTAGTGCCTTGCTCAAGAGCACATCAGCAGAGCTTGCTGATGAGCTGATCATTTGAATCAGGTGTGTTGGAGCAGGGTGACATCTAAAACATGCAGGACAGTGGACCCTAAGGACCAGGGCTGAAGACCACTGATCAAATGAACGTACATGTAAAAATACTCATAATGAAGTGAAGCTAAACTGCGTCAAGATTCTGTCCATAAAGAATCGTCCAGTGTTAATTTTGTCAGAAATTAAGAGAAAAATCAAGATGAGATAAAAAAAAAAGACATTCATGATATAAAAAGTCAAATTTATGATATAAAAAGTCAAACTTATTAGATAAAAAGTGAAAATTACGATATAAAAAGCCAACATTATGAGATAAAAAATGACATTCATAAGATCAAAAGTCAAAATTCCAAGTCACTAAGCACAACCAGAATTAATCCATATATGAGGCGCTCTGGATTATATTTATATTAAGGTGCACTGTGGTTTTTGGAGAAAATTAAAGTCTTTTAAGTGCACCTCATAGTCAGGAAAATACAGTACATTCATTTGGTCATTTCCAGTGTCGTATGATACATAGATGTTAGATTTAGAACAACAACAAAACAGATACCAACAGATACTCTAATGCTGGAAACCAGGAGGTAAGGTCACAACTTGTCTATATTAACAAGATTCTAAATCATTTCTGTGTACATTAATTACATACATCTTTGACTATGATTATATTTATCTGTGTTTTTTACTCACCTCCACTTTGTGTGATGTAGCGTACCCATGGTAATGCCTGGTAACCACTCTTCTCTATGATCTTTAGGTAGCGCACCTAGACAGCAGACCAGTCAACGTTAGTTCCTTTAATCTAAATTTAACTTGCTTATACGGTAGATGCCGTATGAATCTGTGTATCATTCATTCTTTTCATATTCCACTGAGCATGCACAATTAGAAAACAACAACAAAAAAAAAATCATATTTCATTATTCATGGAAAAACAAAGGAGTTGTTGAATCTGTGTATCATTTCTTCATTCGTTTTTCAAAATAAAACCAAAAATAAGACAACAAAACAATGAGTCGTTTCGTCATTATTTGTTTCCAAAAACAAAATGAAAAAAAACAAACAAAAAAACAGGTAACGGTGCCGTTTTTCAGTTTTCTTTTTTGTGTTTAAATGAATAATGGGCAAAACAGATAATGGCCATTTTCTGTTTTGTCCAATTTTGACCTGAAGTAAGTTGAGTAAACCGGAAATGACCTTTGACCCGCAGTGACAGAGATAGAAACCTAGGCTACGCCCTATTTGGGGAAACTAAGAGGGTCACCCAAAGACCTGAGGGTATGATGATGGAGAAAACTGGTGTCATATTATACCATAATGATCTTCAAGTCTGGTGGACATGTTTCTTTAGGTTGTTAAGATTAATTTCCAGTTTACTCAATTTGCTTCAGGTCAAGATTGGATAAAACGGGAAATGGCTGTTTGTCGTTTTTTTCTATTATCTATTGAAACACAAAAAGGAAAACTGAAAAAAATGCATCACTATCTATTTTTCATTTTGGTTTTGGAAACAAATAATGAAGAAACGAGTTGTTTTTTTTCATTGTCTTATTTTTGGTTTTATTTTGAAAAACCAACAAACGAATGATAGACAGATTGAGTTGACAGACAGACAGACTATTCCATATTTTCACTCCACATGCTTTTCCATGTGGTGAGAACTGGAGGCTGTTGGAAATGTTTCCATCTTAGGCCATAGCTCCATTCACTATCCTTGAATATTTTCAGAATGTTGTCTGGAACTAATTTTTTTTTTCTTACTTTGAACATGATTGTGGACGTTTTGAATTCAACCAAATCTATAAACTTGAGTGAATGGGATGAGAGGAACAAGTTATATATTGGGTTTTTATTATATATTATCTTTTAGATTGTTTTTAAATGATACAGTGCTGATAAGATGCTGCTAAATGTCATTATATTTATAATGACAATAAAGTGCTATTCTATTCTTATTTGTATGAACACAGTAACCTACTTCATGTGGTAGGTTGTGTTGTTCTTTTTTGCATTATTTTTAACTCATTGACTGCCAGCAACGTTGAGAATAGAGAGGTCGATACTGCCAGAGTTTTTGGTCATTTTCACTGAACTTTAAAGACCCAAAACATAAGTGCCCTCACACCTTGTATTACCTCGTTCATGGTTGTTCACAACTTTTAGTATGTACCAAACCAGCACACATGCACACCCATGAACAGCAATATGTCGCTACAACGCCATTACCTGCATTACCTTCACAGAGATGAGGATCAATCTGCCCCCTCACTCTTATCAATCGCAGTCATGACACTCTTACTTGCAGATCCACTGCCAGACAAACTCTGCACCAGTGGAAACTGCTTGGATTTTTTCTGATCCGCTCGATTTCATCGTCTGTTTCGGCATTTTGTCTCTCACTCTCTGAACTCGCCAATCTCCGTCTTCGTCAAGGCACAAATGCAGTCAATGAGTTAATGGCTGTAGATTGGTTTCGTATGGATTACCCCATACCTCTACACCACAGGTGTCAAACTCCAGTCCTCGAGGGCCGGTGTTCTGCATGTTTTAGATATTTCCCTCTTCCATGTGATTCAGTTTAACCCTTTAACTCCTGAGAACTAACAAAATAATTGGTAACATGAGCAAAGTAAGACACAAACGGCAGAAAATCAAAGAAAAATTTTGAGGGGAAAAAATTACTAAAAAGAAAAGTAGTATTGACATTTGGCCTCAGCAATTAAAAAAAAAAAAAATAATAATAATAATGAAAAAAAACACCTCTTGCTTTTTGGCACCTTTTCCATGCACAAAATAAAGTAAAACTGTTTAATTTTTCTGAATATTTAAACAAAATCATCCATTCAGAATGCATCATCCCTGACACATAAAGAGTTAATAATCAGTTCCTCATCAGACTGATAATGATGCAATGGCCTCCAGGTGTAATGGAAGAGGGGAAACATCTAAAACATGCAGGACCGCAGTCTGACACCCCTGCTCTACACAATAGGACAGAGAAAACAGATTTTTGGTGACCTTTGACCTACTTCATTACCCCCCCCCCCCTCCCCTAAAGTCATAGCAATTGCCATGTACACCTGCAATTACAAAATTGGTTCAATATGTACTGCTCAAAAAGGAGTGGGGAAAAAAAAACACCTTTGAATTAACTCATAACATTTCACCTCTTATTTTCCAGAATACAAATAAAACCACCCTACAACAGTCTGCATCTGCATGTTTTGTTACATTCATACATAATTCATCAAAATCAAGATAAAAAAAAAAAAAATGTTAAAAGCCCTTTTTTTAAAATTATTTTTAGCTCCATCAGTGTGTGCAGTTTAGTGTCTTCCTCCTGGACACAGAAACATCTTAATCCTGTTATACTCAGATGAGAGTCGGTCGTAAATTCATTTATATTTCCTGTATAATTTTATGGCAATTGGGGTTTATTATAAGATTTATATCTGGTCACAAGTCATAGTAGATGAGGAGATTTTAAATAACAGGAACCTTCAGGATTGTGAGGAGACTTAATAAGTTACCCATTAAGCAGAGTATTTGCTGTCCCACTTTAGTGCACTCGTGTGTCAATGTGAACCGCTGCCGTTAAACAAGGAAATGGATGAAAATAAATAAATAAATAAATAAAATAGCATGACAGGTCTTACAGAGGGTCGTACCTGAATCCCAGACACAGTGAAATACGGAATCTCAAAGTTAACAGTGACTGGTCTCTTTGCCTCCAGCTCATCACTCTCCACACTGGGCAGTCCAAAGTGTGCACGCATCATGTACTCCTTACCACCCTACACCAATAAACAAACAACAAGAAGAAGGCCATAAAGCTGTTAAACCAGATACTGCTTACAATATAAAGTGATGTTATTCACCAGAAATTTCAATATTATGATGGATTCCACGTCCGTCCACGCAACATGAAACCACTCCCATGTCACATCATTGGAATCAGTTTAGGGTTTGAATAGCTTCCTCCAAAACAATGCAATAAAAAGATAAATGCGGTTAATCAGTATTCATGTGAGGAATATTGTGCCATGGATCATCAGAGCAGTTTGTTTTCACTGATGCAACAAAACGACGGTTAAATTAATTCAAGATAAAGTAATTTAATTGAACCCTTTATCGGGCAAGTGACTTTTTTTATTTTATTTTTTGGTCATTTCCATATTTATTACAAGACCATGGCAACAACAGTTCCAACGAGGCAACAATCTGTGGTTTAAAGCATCTGTAAAGTCCACCTCTGCATGAACAGGGAGAGTACCTGCTTTGTTTGATACCATGAAGTAATGGTACTAATGTAAGGACTGATGTTCAAAGGAATAATGTGGATGGAAACAGGGTCTGGAGCAGCACTTATGTGGGTCTACTGTTATAAATGTAGGGGTGTCAAACTCATTTTAGTTCAGGGGCCACATTCAGATAACCAGTACCAGTACATAAAAATAAAGTAATAATATATAAATAACGTCAACTCCAAACTTTTCTTCGTATTTTAGAGCAAAAAATGTAAAATCACATTATGGAAACAAAAAAACAATATAAGGCTTTATTACATTATAAATTACAGATGACCGTGGATCTACACATACACAAAATATTTAGTAATAGGTGGATTATTATTAAAATTGTACTGTCTTCTATTAAAACATTCCCAATTTTTCATATTTATTCTGATTATTGAGATTTTTTGCGAATTTACACTTTAAGTGTCACTAAAATGAAAAAAAAAATTACATTTATAAAGAGTTTTTTTTTAACTTGTGAATATTTATAGGTTATTATGGGACTGACTTGGTCTGAATGTGGAGTATAAACTAAAATGATTCATATCTTAGTGTAATTTAGTGACTTTTCATAAACTCATCCAAAGGGCCAGATTTGGCCCCCGGGCCACATGTTTGACACCTGTGTTCTAATGAGTCACACCACCGCAAGTACTAAATCATTTTTCCACAACATTAGTGTTCGTTGGTCATTTTTTATGCTAAACTATTACTTGTAATTAGTTTAACATTTGACTAAAAAATAACCTCATGTCTGACCTCTTCCATCTGAAATGACATTTTTATCCACTTATGTTTCCCAAAGTTTCACAGAAAAAGTACAGTGTGTATTAATGAAATTTAAATTACAGTACCTGAAAAGTCAAATTGTTTTGTCCAATTATGTAAAAATGTTCAATTTCAATGAAACAAAAACATTTCTTGACCCTCAGGGCACCATTACAGTCATGTTCTAATGTTCTAAAATACATGTTCCTTTCACCTTACATGTATTTTTCTTATTTTTTAATATTTACTTCTTGTAGAAATCAAATATGGTAACTTCATTGCCTTGATTCTCTACGTAACAGTAAAAAAAAAAAAAAAAACACACAAAAAAAGTGCTATTTAAAACCGATCCATTATAGTCGTTGTCTTCCGCTTATCCGGGTCCGGGTCATGAGGGCAGCAGCAAAGAAGCAAAGAAGCCCAGACTTCCCTCTCCCCAGTTACCTCAGCCAGCTCCTCCAGGCCAGGCCAGCCTGGAGATATAATCCTTCCAGTCCAATCCATGACGACGACGATGAATGATGATTAATGAATAATAATAATTATAATAATAATAAAAGTGATTTTATCAGCAAAATGCATCATTAATTTAATGTAAAACAACTACTGACATTTGTTGAAATACATGGGCTTTCTTGATGTATCACGGCTGTGTTTCTAGGTTGACTACGGACCCTCTGAGCATCGGAACAGGATATGTGATGCTGCAAAAAACCCCTGAATTATTCAAGCATCAAGATAGAATTAGTGGCTCTAAAGTTATTAAAGATTGCAGAGTTATAGAGGTTTTTAGACGCCGGTGAATGTTCAGGCCTTTGATGGTTAAACACATTTTTAAAAATTGTACATTTATAGTATAGTTGGAAATGAAATGGAAAGGAAATGTCTCCTTTTTGCAAAATCTACGATATGAACAGACTTCTAAAGGAGCATGATTTCATTTATCAAAGCGTTTTACTCTTTCCCAGCCAGGGAGGGGTATACTTCCTGTGATCAGGGTTGCAGAAAACTTGAGCCGAGTTGTTTCATCGGTGTCTTATCACAACAAATGCTGTATGTTTCCTCCACCAAACCTCCTCCAAGCCTCCAGTAAAACATGATACCTTATGAGAATATGCAATTTTATAACGTTGAAATGTTGACAGTGACAGAGACAAATTTGCTGCCGTCATGCTCGAGCTTGATAACAACAATGGATATTCAAAACCCTGCGTGACAGGCTTGAGGTATAAAGAATTACTGGGGAGATATGAGAACTTGACAGATAAAAGAAACATCAGCTGAATTAATGCTCTACAAGTTTTAAAATGCATTTCAATTTTCTTTTGAAGACTCTAGTGACGGTAAAAACTGATAGCAAAGCTGTGAGTGTCTGGTGTGTGTGTGTGTGTGTGTGTGTGTGTGTGAGGTCAATCATAACGTGATAAATGGATGCTGTCTAATATTTGTCACAGTCAAAACACCACTTCATTTTTTTTCTCCCCACACTGGGGCTGTTTCAAGCTTATGAAGATAAGATTTAGCACAGCACTGCTGCGCTGCCTCAAAAACCCCAGATAGTGTTGAAATGAGATAACTCTGTTCTGCAGCATTAAACCATCATAAATGTGCTTTGAGTTATAAACCAAGATAGTTTGTTGATGTCACACTAACAGGGAAAGACTTGATGTTCCACTGCACCACGTTCTTCTCTGGCACCCACTTGGCACTGCCTGTGCTGGTCTTGAACTTGGGTGAGTCAGCATCACTGGGCACTGGCACCAGAATGGACACATTGTTGGCAGTGGATCGACACTTGAACTGACTTCGGGCCTGCGGAAGTTGAAAGGGGACAGAGGTCAAAAGCCAGCAGAGACCTTTTACATTAGCTTAGCCACGCTATCCCTATTCATTACATGGATAGGCCTAGGAATGAGTCATGGGCAGGGAAGGCGGGGCTAAAAGATTGTCTTTCAAATCCTCTGTATGCAATAGGTAGGTTTCAGTCACTTGACTATGAAGACGTTGCGGTTTTAGCTGGAGGGCAGGAAGTAACCATGGAGAATGCCCCTATGGAGGAAACCATTGTACGGATTTAGATCCAGTGTCGAAACACGGATACATACAGTTAGTTAAAAAATGTATTGGATGTGATCCGTATCTTATGAAAATGAATGAGTTTTGGACAGAACCCAAAACATTTCAACAATCTCTGCTGTGGATATTACTAACTACCTGGTCCTGCAGACGTCCTACTACACCAGCAGCAGATGAAAGACTAGAAAAGTTTGGAGGCATAGAACTTTTTTGTCACCGAGTGAGTCCACAACCTCGGTACCAAAAGGCTCAGTGATAATTATCATTTGGTCTTCGACAGGATGAGTGTTTTATTTGTAAAGAGGCAACGTCAGCTAACCGTAGCGACTAATATCAACAAACATGCAACTCATCTTGATGTGTCTAGTTAAACCATATTACAACAGTGTAAATCAGGCATGTCCAAACTATTCCACAAAGGGCCGGTGTGGCTGCAGGTTTTTGTTCCAACCAACCAAGAGTAAACAGTTTGACCAATCAACTCTCTGAAGACTGAGATCAGTTGATTAATTGAGTCCAGTCTGGTGTGCTGCTGCTTGGTTGGAACAAAGACCTGCAGCCACACCGGCCCTTTGGGAATGGTTTGGACATGTCTGGTGTAAATGAACATTTAACCACAACCTAATGATATATAGCAAATCTACAAGAAAGTTAGCTTTGGAACATACCTCTGACGAAGTGGACATGGGCATTAGCATTAGCATGAGCAGGATCTGCTCTTTCCGACTCTAAACGCAGATTTAAAATCCACTCTTTAGGGCGCTTTTTCTGTGAGCTTTTTCCATTTCTCACCTTTGTGAATGACAATCTTTGCTACTCCTTAAACTACACAACACATAGTAGTTCAGCTTCACTTCCTGCCCTCCATCTGAATATCGCACACTGACTATATAGCAATGTGACGTCATGTGAAATCAACCTATAGGACGGTACCACAACTAATCAGCACAATCTTCATGATGTCGTATTTTGATGCCAGAAAGTTCACAGGCGAGTCCAGAGAAAGTTACGAATAACTAAACAAAATGGTGGATTATGGAGCTTAACGACTGTTGTCACTTCTGTAAAAAGAATTTAAAGATTGCCGACGTTTTCTCACATTCTTCACTCATCTTTGATCAAAGGAATTGCCACCTATTGTTGTTGTTCTTCTTCTATGGTTGTTTCTCTCCAAATTGCAGCGTCACTTTGTTACACCCGCCCTCTGACTCTATACGTCACCGTGATTCGTCGACCAGTTTCAGGGAAATCTACTACGGTAGCACATAAGATTTACTGCCGCTAGAGAGGGGGGGGGGGGTGTAGTGTGGCTAGGCTACTTTTACATAAAAAGGAGCATAGATGTTCTGAGTGGAACCCAGTGTGTTTGTACACTTTATCTGCATGTTCCGAGTGTCTTTCTGGCCTTCACTGCATCAAACAGATGGTAAGTGCTAATCCACCTGAGATGCATGTGTCATAAATACTAAATAAGGAGGGAGAACAGTGCTCAGTATGTGTGTGTGTGTGTGTTTATGTGTTGTGTGGCACTTATCATTACCTTCACCTTGATCTCCACACGGCTGTGGGAGAACTTCTCAATCACACTCTCAATCCATATGAGAGGCTTCACCTGTCAGAGAGGGACAGAGTGGACAAGGTTACGGGGGCGAGCACTTCGGAGCTGAACTGCATCACTCAACAAATGGTACCAAAGTGACACCGTGGACATGGCAGAGGTGAGAGAAACATCCTGTTTGTACAAAACACACTTGGAAGTCACCACTGACAGGAAGAAAAATATGGCCAAAAGGTTTTCTCACAGGACAGTTGCAGAGAAAATTGATGACCACCCCTTGTTCATTTTAATGCCTGGTACAACTAAAGGTGCACTAGTTTGGACAAATGTAATGACACCAACAAAAATAACTTAAAAAAAAGGATAGATATCAGCTCTGAAATTCTACTTTTATATGTTTTCTTGGTAAAAAAATCACTGAAGTTGTCACATCAATATCGATCTCATCGTACTGACAAAAACAGTGTTTTTATTCATTCCATGCTTTTGTTTCTGTCTGTTTTAGGCACATAATGTACACAGGAGTTAATACTTGATTAAACAACTTTTTTTTTGGATGATCTTCATCTTTTTAATTTTGACATGCTTACCCACAGCTCCAAACTACAACAACGAATGAAGAATGAAGCCATAGTTTTCCTTGTTGCACAAAAACCCTTAACATGTTTTTGTTGCTTTGCATCAGTATAATGATCGGTTTTTTATTTACTATATATGCCACTGTACCGTCTGTTCATTCTTCTTTAATGTAAATACGTGAGTGAATGATTCTGTCTTTATTTCATTTAAGCCGTGACAGAAGAAAAAATGTCTGTTTTTAACTGAAACAAATCTATCTATCTATCTATTAGGAGTGTGACGAGACGACATGAGACAAGACTGGGTTCACGAGATCGAGACGAGATGAAATTTTAAGAAAACTAAATTACGAATTATATGAATAGACAACAGATTTTATTTAACAGAGTTGTACATGGATTTTATAACTCTGTAAGTGTTAACTTTTAATATAACTTCTTCCTTTTAATTAACTTTTTAATGAACGTCTTCCTCTACAAATTAAAACTAAAATAAAATGTTACGAAATTTTAAATAAAATAAATAATATATTTCTCCTTTTTTTTTTCCAAAATCAAATCTGGCACTTGACTGTGGAAGTTGTGGGTCGTGGAAACACGTTAGATTTTTTAATAATATTCAAATATTTTCCAGTGAATTTCGAATAGTGTTTTGGACCAAAAGTCACATCTCTAGTTATGTCAAACACGATTGTTTTATGTATCTGAAAGAGAATTTCAAGGGACGTTTGATAACCCTACACACAGAGCACTGTACACTATCAAACCACCGTACACATACACGCAGTGGTGTAACGTTAGCTCTACTGTCTATGAACATTAGTCTATGGTGAACATTGTTTGTCTCATCTCCAATCAGCTGTTTTACCAAAACACCGGTAGCAACGTTAGTGTATGATAACTTCTTTACTAATAACAGTATTGTCAGTTTCATAGCTAAAACTTTCAATTCATAGCTAAGTTGCTGAACTTAAGTTTACGTTTCTTTGGGGAGACAGTGTTCGGCTTTGTCACCTCTTTGGCTGTGGGTAAAGTGGGTCTATCCCAGATACACTTGCATATCCACGATACATTGAGGGCATGAACATTGCCTCTTTGTGGCAGGTTTGTGGTCAAAACACTATCTATCTATTTATTATTATATTGATTATTGTTGCATTCTGCACATGTTCAAAATAAAACATTCAAATCTATCTACCTACCTACCTATCCATCTACCTACCTACTTACCTATCCATCCATCTATCTATCATTAAAGTGCTGAAGGATCATTGCTTGTTAGTTTGTGTGAAGGACGTGTGTGTGTATGTGCTTCTTACAGTGGTGTTGAGTCGGTAGGACATGAGCTCGCTCTCGCCATCAGGGGGGATGAATGAAATGGTGCGGTCATTCTCGAAGCGTGACAGACGGACACACTGATGAAACTTCACATCCTCTAGTTCCACTGTCTTACTCTTCTCTCCTGACAGGCAAAACAAAAAAAACAACACATCACAAAGTAAAACAGATTGAAAGCTTTTCAATCGGCCTTGGGGAAATCAAGGTCAAGGTAATGATGACTGACAAACACTCATTCTTTCACTTTCACACACACATGCCCACACTGAAAACTCCATGTGTGAACGAATCTATCTGCCATGTTCTTGTCACGTGCAAACACACACACACACACACACACTTGAAAACCTACTGCCACCACACCAAAACCAAACTTTAGGAAAATACTTCACTGTATGTAGTGATTTAAAAAACATCTATATAAGACAGAGATGTCAAACATGTGGCCCGGGGGCCAAAATCGGCCCGTCAATGAGTCTAATCTGGCCCTTGGGATGAATTTGTGAAACACAAAAGTGATACAAAAGATATTAACCCTTTGGGCGCCCCATTTTTTTTCAATGTTGACATATTTTTTACATGAATATTTCAAAGAGCTGTTGCACAAAAGTGGTAAGAGATAGAGCTTTGCTCCAAATTACAAATTTGTAGGGCAGGACCTAAAGTATATTTTTAAGATATTTTTGTAGATCTAATTTGCATATTATGACATCATCATGACATCATCAGTAGGCGGACAGCTGAAATTAAGGAATTTCACAGTGGGAGAGACTCTGGATCAATCAAATTGGGATGTTTTGCTTAAAAATTTAATGTTTTGTCATCTACTGAGTGTCTGTGACCTTGTTGTTGCTTAAAATACTGTTATTTACTTTAGATGCATCCGTAGTGAGCATCCAAGAAAACATTGATGACATATGTTGACTGCTCGGAATTCTGTTGAAATTTCTCTTGTGTGTCTGGCCATAAAATAAGGTAATTTTAGACAATATGCATGGAAAAAAGAGAAAATACTTCATATATTATCAAGAGGGTTGAAATATCATATTTGAGTATCAATAACTCTAGCTAAGAATCCTTTTTAGCTTTTGAGCAAATTTGATAAGCTCAACGAACTGATTGAGGATATTTATATTTCAGGAACTGATTTTATATTTCAAAGAACTGATTCAAAATACAATTCAAAATATTATTTACATGGCAAAGAACTGATTCAAAATATTATTCAAAACAATGAAACATGTAGGCCTAAGAACTACACAAACATGCCAAATATTCATCCATACACATGCCTCAGGGGGTCACTGAGAAATCAGTTCTATTCTATCTATCCAAATGACACTGTACGCAATAGTTTCCCTGGTCAGATTCCTCACTATCACTGCTACTACTTCGGTCAAAATCATCAAATGTTGGATCTTCAGGTTCAGAATCCGAGTCAGCTAAGACCTGACACAATGCCTCATGAACCGTGAACCTCTTTTTTGCCATTTCGTGTGTTTGATGAATAACTTTAGTCAGCAATGCGAGAGCAGCCGTCTCCGTAATACTCCGGAATAGCTCTGAGCGAGCGCTTCGAGGTGCGGTTATTTACCAAGGCATTTCCTGGAAAACTTTTCATGGGGGCAGGGCCTAAATTTGTGCTCGGGAGACAGATTTGCATGTCTGCCACCTAATAGTATGGAGTATGAACTGCATTCAAATCGCAGTTAGATGAGAGAGTGGATTAAACAGAGCACCGCCGCTTGTCGCAAATTTGCGACTTGGGCGCCCAGAGGGTTAATAAGTAAGGAAGTTAAAATTATTTGACATTAATTCAATCTAAAATGTTCTTCTTTGTTTTAGTGTTAAGAAAAAAGGAATAAAGAAACAAATTAATAAAAAAAAAACACTAGCCTGATACAAAAAATGTGAATAACCTGAAATATATGGAAATATTTTATCAATATTGTGAATGTTACTAAATGTGTAGTAGTAGTAACAGTAGTAGTAGCAGTAGTAAGACTCGTAGTAGCCGTAGCAGTAGTAGTAGTAGTAGTAGTAGTAGTAACAGTAGTATCAGTAGTAACAGTAGTAGTAGTCGTAACAGTAGTAGTAGTAGCAGTAACAGTCGTAGTAGTAGTAGCAGTAACAGTAGTAGTAGTAGTAGCAGTAACAGTAGTAGTAGTAGTAGCAGTAACAGTAGTAGTAGTAGTAGCAGTAACAGTAGTAGTAGTAGTAGCAGTAACAGTAGTAGTAGTAGTAGCAGTAACAGTAGTAGTAACAGTAGTAGTAACAGTAGTATCAGTAGTAACAGTAGTAGTAGTAGTAGCAGTAACAGTAGTATCAGTAGTAGCAGTAGTAGTAGCAGTAACAGTAGTAGTAACAGTAGTATCAGTAGTAGCAGTAGTAGTAGCAGTAACAGTAGTAGTAACAGTAGTATCAGTAGTAGCAGTAGTAGTAGTAGTAACAGTAGTAGTAGTAGTAGCAGTAACAATAGTAGTAGTAGTTCTAGTAGTAGTAAATTTTCACAGTATTGTTGAGAGCATTTTTCCACATCACCAGAACGTCCCCTGAATGCAGCAGTTGAAATAATTAGTTAACATTTACCTTCACGGGGACATTATTGGAAATCATTAACACAATCTTTGAACGCCGCATTACAAACATTTGTTAAAGAACACGATCTGAACCTGTACTGATCAGCTGAAGTGGTGGGGGCTGTAGAGTTTTCTTTCTGTGGTGTGCTTTCCAAACCCTCCTGTTGTCCTCCTCTGTGGTTAATGGAGGCTGCCGAGTGGTCGAAAACTGCTCTAATGAGTGTGAGCTTGTGGGCCTTCAGCTAAATCCCCCAATCAACAGTAACCTAAAGGTAGTGAATGCAGCCCTGGACCAACAGCTAAGTCCTGTCTGAAAAGGTTAGTGTGTATTTGTGTATGCAGCTCCCATGTTCAGTGTTCTTTCTCATGCATGTGGTTAAGCTGCTTGATTACAGTTCGTTATTGACTTTCCGTTATTGCTTGTTTGTGCATGTGCATGTGTGTGTGTGTGTGTGTGTGTGTGAATGGTTCAGGTTGGGTGTAAAGAGAACAATACAGTCTTGAAAAGCAGTAGAAATAGAAAAAAGGGCAAGAGGGTTGTAGCATTTACCACTCTATTAGCCCGCCGCATAATACTAATAAAATGGAAGGATGCTGCCACACCTTCAGTTACTCATTGGATAAGGGATGTGCTTGCAAACTTGAAACTTGAGAAAATCAGATGCACACTACGGGGCTCTGAAAATAAGTTCAATGAAACCTGGAAAGCCTTCCTGACATTCTTTAATAAACCTTCCACACACTTACAGGGATAAATGCACAACTCTATCTCGGCCCTTAACACACACATTTCTCTGACCTGGTCAGACTGCTTTGAGATTATTTACATTTTTATTTTTCCTCATTTTGTATTTATTTATTTAACCTTTTCTATACAGCAAAATACCATTTTTGCCTTTCTTTTTTTAAGCTTTTGTGTGTGTGTGTGTGTGTGTGTGTATGTGTGTGTTTGTTTGGCCTGTTTGCTTTGTCTGTTTTGATGGGTGTTTATATGTACGATTTAAAATTCAATAAAAATAAATTTGAAAAAGAAATAGAAAAAAATATGAAGGAGGGAATCCCTTTTTGCACTCCCCGCCCCCCATTCACTCTCTCTCCTTTTGACACAAATGCACACATACCTACATTACCAAAGTAGTAAAGGTTATATGGGACAGTCTGTCACTATGGGACCCGAGGGGCTGGGAGCACAGACAGCTGTGTGTATATGTGTGTACGTGTCAAGGGAGGATTGAAGATGTAGTAGTGTCCCCTGTGGTTCACCTTTAAGGCTGCTCTTAGCTGTTTTCGCACTGTTAATACACAACAGCAGACAGGATACACCTAATCTGTTTTCCGTCTGCTGCTTCACAGGGAAAAAAAGACACGGGAGGATATATTTTAAATTGACATTTGTAAATGTTTCTGTCGAAGCTTTTTACACTGCTGTAAGATAATTAACATAGAAGGCTTCTGTACGTCTATGACAGTGGATCTCTCCTTTTCCACTGGGTTCATTTTGTTTTTTTCCCTTGCCAAAAACGAGAGTCTAAGGATGGAGGATGCCTGGGACATTCATCTATTTGCTTCACTGACTGTTTTACAAGCTAATTATTTGACTGTTTGCGCTTTTTATTTATAACTTAAAAATGTTTATTTTAATTAGATAGATACAGTCATTTAGCATGTCACAGTAAATAAATTATTTTGCACAGTCCTACCAAAAACTCATGTGGGGTGCTGCCTTTATAGCACAGAAGTTACAGTAAAGCAGGCACATACATACAAATATACATTATAACATAACACAGTACACGTGGTCACATACTGGAACTTTTTCAGTGAGGATGTATAAATGCACTATAACAAAATCACTCAAACAGCCAAACCCCCTCTGTGTGAACGGTACAGAAGGTGATGAGTTGGGAGACAACAGCAGAGTCATGTGTGAGATTTATTTGAAAATGACAGTAAGGAAGATAAAACAAATGAAAAAACTAAAGCTAATACTGAAACTTCAATTAAACATTATCGAAAAAAAGTGAAAACTAACAACAAAACAAAACAATCAAATCTTCCCTAAAAACTAATTAAAACTAACTGAATTAGAGAGGGAAATGTCAAAACAAAATCAACCTAAACCATAATGAAAAATCCAAAAACCATTATGGGGATGGCTCGTGCCTACGTCACCGCAGCACTTCCGTGTTGTAGAAAACGCAAGCTATAGTAGTGCAGTGTTGTGTTCCCTGCTGTAACAATCGAAACGACGTTAATAAAGCAATATCCTATTACTACTTTCCCCGGGATGAAAATAAGATGATGAATGGTTTAAACTGAGCAGGTAAGTGAGATCTATAATCATGAAAATTGATTTACTTGCGAGCTAGCGCGAGCAGCTAACATGGCGGCGCCCTGTTGTAGAAGTGTGTAAAATCACCCGACAACAATATTTGTACATTATTCACGTTTTCAACACTTGCGTATACCTTTGCTGATCATCCGACGTCTGTATCTAAGTTCGTGTGCAGAGTTTGAGCAACTGTCTTTGTAAAATGGGCATTTTTCGATGTGGCGCTAATGGTGCTAACTTCCACTGCAGGCTAACATGACAACAAGAGCCGACTGCCTCCGCTATTGATTTGTGCAGTAAGTAATGTTTTAGCTGTCTGACATGTACTGTGCTTCTAAGATATTCCCAGTGACAGTAAGTTGTCGCCAAACCATAGGTAATTATTCTGACAAAGCTAAGAAAAATTGTTAACCGTATACGGGAGCAGTAAAAGACTAACAGCTGACATCCTTAGCTAGTTTTACTCACCTCAACGTTGTAAATTATATTCTTCACAGAAGCCTGAACTTTCCCTTTCAGACTTCCCCCTGACAGTACACATACGTTTACAACTATGTTGGAGTTGTAAGAATTCACGCCTTTTTCACTGACTTTGTGAAGTCGGCAAAGTAGGATATATCACCGTAATGAAGTCACCGGTTCCTTCATCATAGGGAGCCTAAGTCTCCGCCCTTTCCGGTCGGTCCACTGGGCCTAATTTCGGAAAAATGTAACATCTTTATGCCATGCATCACACATTTGCTGTACTTCAATTAAAATCATAACCAATTATGTGCGTTTGGAGTTTCTTTGATACGTGTTTGGTGATTTATTAGCGTGTAAAAATATGTAATTATTTGGACTCTGTTTGGACTACATATCAGACGTCGCATAGATGACGTCACAGCAGAATCTTCCCCTGCAAACTTTTCAAAACCGTATACCGCATTTTCTATTTTTAATTTGAAAATGTCTGTGTGCTTTGTGCTCCGGTGTAATCATAACACCATTTCCACATGTTCCCTCTACCGCTTCCAGGCTGACGAGAGCTTGTCCCGCATGCTGGCTCTCACTCGACCAACTATCTCTCCCCCGGAGTAGCTGCCACTTTCCACATGCCCCGATTTAAAGTGGGTTTATCCACGTTTGATGCTCTTGTCTTCGTCCTGAAAGAAGGAGGTGAAGCTCGCCAAAGTCACAGCCATTTTAAAAGAGTTTGATGGTGAAGCTTGGTGGTGACGTCATATTTGTGAGACGAACGTTGTAGTCCATTACTTACTCTCACATAAAACCTAACGTAACTTTTGATGCCTGTCCAAAGTGAGTGCTTTCTCGATGTGAAAATGTATCTTTAAAATTCACAGACATCATATGTGAAAACCGTAGCAAATTTTAAACGGGACCAGAAAATTACTTTTATCCCTCCATTGACTCGCGTTCATTTTTTATGGCACTTAGGCCCCATTGCCCGGAAAATCGACCGGAAATAGAAACGCGTCACTTAGGCTCCCTATGGTCACGCCGAGGACACGGAAGTAATGTGTTGACGTCACACTAGCCGCCCCCATAACCATGCTTTGTTGTGATATTGGGCCCTATAAATGAAATTTGACTGAATTGCCAATTTAATGAACTGAAGGCAAAATTAACACACCTTACATCAAAACTTTTTCAGCTCAGTTATAATTTGACGATGCTTTTCCATTTGTGCTAAATATTAACTGACTTCATGAATGGATGTGTGATGTAGACATCACATATTACACATCACAGATATGCAAGCCCTGACCCAGTACCAGCAGGAGGTCCACACCCTGGTCCACAAATGTATGGAGAGCTCACTGCAGCTCAACATAACAAAAGAAAAAACTATGCTGTGGATCTTCCAGGAAAACCCCGGACCTGTTCGAACCCATGCAGATCCATGGTCTGTGTGTGGAGCAGGTGCTTTCTTTTAAATATCTGGGGATTGAGATGGGACACCACTTTGTCCTTTGGGCCACATGTGGACTCTATAAATAAAAAAGCTCATCAGCGCCTCCACCTGCTCAGAAAGTTCAGGTCTTTTAACGTCAAAAAGGACATTTGGATACTTGTTTATAAGTCACTCGTTGAATCCATCCTCACCTATAATATCTCCACCTGGTACAACTTCCTCACAATCAAACATAAAACAAAACTCTCCCGAATAATAAATCAGGCCTTTAAAATCACCCAAACAACCCAATTCCCTCTGTCTGAAATGTGCAGTTGCTCAGTGATGAGGAAAGTCACCCTCAGCACTGAGGACCCCTCCCATTCACTCTATCACTCCTTCATGCTGCTGCCATCAGGCAGACGCTACAGGCCAGGAAGAACATTTACAAGAAATCATTCATACTCTCTGCAATAGCTGCTCTCAATAACACAAAAGTATCTGCACTGTGTTTTAAATTATTTTATGTGATTTTATTTCATTTTTATTAATGTCTATTAATTGTGGCTGTGTTTTTCGTGGGGAGGGTCTTTGTTGTAAGAAGTTGTGACAAAGAAGAATTTCTGTTTTTTATGTGGAACAGACAATAAATAAATCTATCTATCTATAAGTAACTGAAGGAGAACCAGCACTGATCAGATATTTCTGATATAATTGTTATATTTGACTTAACTAAATCACATAAATAAAAATTTTCTGACGTTTTCTGAGAATCAACATTTATTTCAATATGTGTACTTTTTACAATTACATGCATTCTGAACTTTCACCAGCAGAGGACAGTAGTGTAACTGGTATATGTCCCCTTTTCCTATTTAAACTTTATCCAGCTGTGATTGAAAGAAAAAAAGTGTAAATCACACAAACAGGAGTGTGAAATGATATGTAAAAACTAACTGTTGGAGATGGGGGTTGCAAACAAACATTAATATTTTTTATAAATATTCAGGGCACTACATCCAACTGTGATGAAAAGTGCAGATCATGCAAACGTGATAAACACCAAATGACTGTGAAATGATATGGATAAAGTGTTGAGGATGAGAGGAGTTAAAAACACATTAATATTTTTGTAAATATTCAGGGCACCGTTAACTTCAGTATGTGTCTGTACTCTCCATTTGATCATTATTTCTGAGGATGTTAGTTCCCAGACTGCTCCTCACAGCAGGGGGATTGTGGACTGCATATACAGGATATTCACAGACCCTCACCTTTCATCTGCAGGGCTGTAGCCTGGGGTGCGGATTAACTCAGAGGCAACGAGGCTAGACAGTGATGGAGCCTTACCCCTTCAGTAAAGATGGGTAGGGGGGCAAGAAATGTGGGCAAAGCAAGAAGCAAAAAAAAAAAGAAAAAGAAAAAGAGGATAAGAGACAGAAGAGACTGAGGGGTGGATGCAACAGTTAGACATCGATGGAGAAAAACAGGAGGGGAGTAAGTCAGGTAAAAGAAGTAGAGCAGAAAAGAGGATGAAAGCAAAGTGTGGGATTGTAGCGGGAGTGGGGTGGGGGTGGGGGTTCAAATGAAAACAGACAGGAGTTCAAGGTGGGAATGTGAAGGTGAGTTCAAGGTTGACATTAAATGCTCAGCTACAAATGCATAGATGATGACATTTCTCACATTTAAGTATCATTCCATCAAATCTGTTCCAAAGAAAATGCTGCAAATACAATACACCACTACACCATACACAGACTGATACAGTGGAGCCTCTAATTTATAACCCCCCTCATCCTGGAATTTCCAAAAAGCCCTGAAATATGTTTCATATGTGCGTTGGTGCCAGAGTGAGGCTCCAGTATTGTTTTTTTCTTCCATGAGGTAGTATCTGTATAGTTTGTATAATCCACCAAAACCTATCAACACATCTATCTGTCTATAATTCAACAAATTTCTGTCTGTAGTGTGTCCTGTTTGAAGGGTGACTTTCCAGTACTATGGCGGATTGCAGTGCATAGTTTCACACCATTACTACATACATACAACAAAGATATGAAACTAATTTCTTTGCTCTTTCTAACTTTGTCACTCGCAGCATTGCCGTATAATAAACTATGCTTTAGAATTGTTATTACGTAATGCACCATGTTATTACATTTTCTAGAGAATAAAAAAGTTGCAAGTGCATTTTGTTGTAATAATCTTCTCAAAATGTAATAACTTATTACATAATGCGGCAAAATTTATTACAAAATGCGTTTGGGGGAATTTATTACAAAATGAAATGAGAAAGTTATTACATTTTGGACGTTTATTACAAAATGCAGCTCAACATGCCTTGTAGTGTGCAGCACTTTGTGTCAGCTGTGTCTGTTTTAAAACACTTTTATAAATAAAGATGGTAGGGTCAAATATAGATACCATAAAATGCAACGCAAACATTTACTCCAAAATCATTTAAATTCATCTGTATTGTATGTACCACTAGCTAATACATCCCCTTTAAAGGTTTATTGTCAGTATAGATCCATGTAGTCTGGATTAAACACTGTCCATGCTTTAAGTGAAACTACTTAAAAAAAAAACAACCTTAAACTACTCTCTGACTTTGCTACTTTCCTCTTTTTCATCACCGTGGAGTGTAATTTAAGTCAATTCACTGCCCTTTTAAGACACTGAGGCTCACTGTTACTTACTGCCTGTGATCTCAAACAGCACTTTATCGTTGAGCCCTAGTCGGAGTTCGGGCATCCCAGACAGAACCACTTTGAGCTTGATGCTTCCCACTATCTCACTGCGAAGGACGCTGCCATTGGCACTCACCTATAATAAACGGGAGAGAATAGACCTGGAATTCATCTATCAGAGGAATAGAAAAAAACCCTCATAATTTCACACATGTCACACATTAGAATAATATCAAGCAATCAAACAAGCATATAAAGCAGTTTCCCAATTGTAGGATCCATAAAGTAGTTCTATTCTACGCTATTCTGATAATGATAGTGATTTTTAGAGCGTGTGAAAGACTATAAAGACATTAAAAAAAGTCCCTGATCACAGAAAAGGAAGTTACAGCTGCAACAGTGGTTGTACAGCAATATATTATCAGCTTCCGTTTCACTGTTAAAAAAAAAAAAAAAAGAGTGGTCGCATTTTGAGACATTTCTTCAAGGACAAGAAAAGTCACTTTAATTCTTATAACCTTTCAAACATGTTGTATTTTCACGTAACAAATCTTTGAGCCTTTAGTTTTGCTTCAGGAAATCTATGCCCTTGGTTTTATTTTTCGGTTTCTCTTTATTTCTCTAGTTGGGAACACAGCCTGTAATTAGATACAGTCAAGTAGTTATTACTGTGAACAGTACAGTCACTGATAATAGAAGGGGAACACTGAAAGAACTGCTACATAATATGACAACCAGTTTTTCCACAAAATAATACACTTCGCTTTGTGTCATAAAGTGCAGGCTTTGAAAATAGACACTAGTGATATTATTGTTTGATATACAAAACTATATTGCATGAAACCATTTGTTTGTCAGACTAAAGAAACTTGAAATTATAATAAGAAACATCGAGTAAAAAAAAAAAATCAAAGTAACAGAAAAAAAAACATAGGTTTAGTTATTAATTCAATTGGGAAATTGATCCGTGGGGATCCATGGGTTGTAGATGTGATAGTTTTTGTGTGATTCTGCATTTATGTGTCATGTACAGTATTGGATTTATCCAGCGCTCACCACCAAAGTGTTCCATAGTAATGAAATTGTAATTATTATATTATGAAATTACTAATACGGTATCTCCCAAAATATTCATATGATCAAGTTGCTGGTTTTGTTACGGAGAAAGAGAGAGAGAGAGAGACAGAGAGTGAGACATATGGGGGTATCTTGGCTATATGGAATTTTTAAGTAATTGTGAATTGGCTAGTATCTCAATTATTGAACAGTGTATATTCTAACTACCATACAGGGTCTGTGCACATTTCTGACAAAAATATCATGCTTTTTTAGACTAAGATCATAATTAACTAAAATGTCAAAATAACATTATCAATTATAACTCAAGAAGGGAGGGTCACAGAACTTTCAAATTGGTACCAAACAATGTGGAATGAAGATTTCTACAATTCTCATAATTTGTGTTATCACCTACAACCAATAGTTTTTGAGATCTCTGGAGGTCAAAGGTGACATGTCGCAAAATTAACTTCTGTAACACTGTTTGTGTGCGTGTCAAGCATAGACATATCATGCTATAACTTAATCAATACTGGATATATTATCATAATATTGCACGCACTGACACATATATACATATAATTATCAATATTACAAAAGATCAAAGGTCAAGGTCACATTTAGCAGAAAGGTCAAAATTAAATCGTTGGTTCTAATTCAAGAACAGGTGAGGTTAGGTATTCTTTGAATACTTGTCTGCCTTATTGGTTTATTGACTTATACTTCCCACAAATCTCAAGCATTTTCAAGCACTTCACCAAAAAAATCAAGTATTTTCACAACCTTGAAAATGCACAATTGAAATTCAAGCATTTTCAAGGAATTCAAGCACCCGTTGGAACCCTGTATAGCTATTATAACATCCTTACCAGTAGATTAACTGACTCAATGACATCCATGAAAACTTCATTTTTCCTGTATTTGATTCCTTCTGACCGCCAAGATACAGCGTTGGTGACTGTGGCAGGAGGTCGAGGAGCGCCGACCTCCAACTTATGACCCTGCTGAGTGATGTACCTGAAAAGACACAAAGAGAAAAGTTGTAATCCAGGTCCAACTGATTCCAAACTCCCCATCTTTGGAACTGTCATTTACAGATTTTACTTTATTTTATTTTTTTAATTGTTTTATTATCTTTATTGCAACATAAAACATAACATTCATATCACACATAGACAGGGGGAATACATACATGAGGAGAAGAACAAACAGACAAAAATAAAAAACAAAAATAGGGTAAGGGAAGTCGAATAGTAAAACCTTACAGGGTATTTGCAAATTTGGTGATTTGTGTGTGAAGTGTGTGTGGGTGTATGGTGCAAGTGTGTATGGCATAATAATAGAATATACATTTATGTATATGTTTGTACACATATATATATATATATATATATATCTACATATATATCACAAAACAGTGATAGTGGTATTGTCAATTATCATAATAATAATAATAATAATAATAGGGGGGGGTCTATAGTCAGAAACAATATATATTTAGAGGATATTATATTAAGTGTCAGGTACAATAATATTAACAATAATAACAATAACAATAATAGTAATATCAATAATAATATTAATAGCAATAATAATATTAATAGTAATATAATATAATATTATAATAATAATAATAATAATTTTGTCTGGGTCTGACCATATTCATCCATCTGCTTCCATTTACAGATTTTATAAAGACTTTAACATTTACGGAACATGCTTATTGTCAGTTGTAAAACAAAAGTACTGGTCATAGGCCTGAAAAGTGGTAAAGCCTGGATGTGTTCAATCCTTATTTCATCCTCTTCAACATTGGCACTTGCTTAAGTAGAAAAAAAAAAACAATCTTCAACTGAAGTAGCTTTTTCTGATCAGAATACAGTCCTAATGAGATATGGCAAAACATATTGTATGTGATTTTCTTGTAGCAACGGCAGCAGCATTAGAGGAATCTTTCTCATTTTTGTTTTAATCACATTTGATGACTTGAAATAAATTACTTGCTCTGGCATGAATGATTTAAAAGAGGTCTGCGGTCATGTTGTATAGCAATTACTCATGGATGTAATTGGAAAAAGGAGATTTACATAAACCCATTGTGACCGCAAACACAGATAACAATGTGACTAACAGGTATTTGTTTACATGATAACCCAGCATCCACTGTCTTTAGAGGCTTTTGGGGGGCCTCCAGGAGACCCAACAATAGTTATAATCCCAACATTTAAACCGCTACTGCACCAGCTTTAAAGTAGAAAAAAAAAAATCACCAAAAATGGCCTCCTCTGTTTCAGTAAATCCTAAGGTCCTGTGATAATAATAGTTCTGTATGAACTGACATCAGCAATTTGAGGGGATTTGCAATATGGTTTGTTTCCTCCATACATTTATTCATTCAGTTTATTTCCTGGTCAAGAGTGTCATGAAAGAAAAGGACATACAAGATTTAATCAGATGCAGAGAATCCTTAATCGTAGAAATAATAAGTCCTGTCTTTAATAATAATAATAATAATAATAATAATAAGTAGAAAAGCACTGTGACAGCACAAACCTCACCCAAGGCAGACCCCCCCCCCCTTTGAATGAAGACAGGTCCGCCAAGGAGGTTATGTTTGTCTGTTAGTTAGCAACATAACTAAACTGTAAAGTGCTATATAAATAAACTGATTGATTGATTGATAGATAAATACCACTGACCCAATTGTCTCGGTTAAGACTTGATGAATATTATTTATTTATTTATTTATTTAGAACATGCAAACAAAAAAAAAACAGGGCAAAATAAGATAAAAAAACTAAATATCATTCAAATAAACAGAATCTAGTCTGAATGTTGCACTATTGAAAAGGAGGAAGAAGTATAAACATATTAAAATCCTACCCCTCAAATGATTTGACACATGTATCCTCACACACCTGAACCCTTTAACACCTTAACATAAACATAAATATATTAACATAAACATAAACATAACGTAAAATGTTATGGATGGATCTTGATGAAATTTACAGGATGTGTTGGGAGTGTCACAACATCCTGGATTCTGGATCACTTTGAACTTTATTCTCCATTTACTACAATGTAAAATTTCAAAGTGACCCAGAATGCAGGATGTTATGACACTCCCAACACATCCTGAAAATTTCATCAAGATCCGTCCATAACTTTTTGAGTTAAAGTTTAAAGTACTTTATTTGTCATTGTACATTGTACAATGAAAGTTGTCCTCTGCATTTAACCCATCCTTCATGCCATTGGGGCACCTGTAAGGAGCAGTGGGCAGCCATGTGGGGTGCCCGGGGACCCATCTCCAGCTGTATAGCCAGGGTAATGATCAGAATCACCTGGCTGGAGGATTTTGCCCGAACAAGGGCAAGTTATCTTGCTAAATAACAGACAGACAGACAAACAAAAACATAACCTCCTTGGTAATAATGATAAACAGTGCACAATATTAGCAAATTCAGAATTAATGCAAATGAGACTTATACAACTAAATTGGCTAAACTGGTGGTCTTTTTTTTTAAAATCTTTTTAATAATAATAACAATAATAATAATGGATTAGATTTATATAGCAGTTTTTGGCCACTCAAAGCACTTTACATTAGTGACCCATTATTCATTCACTCTCACATGCTCTCTCTGGTGGTGGTAAACTACATTTGTATCCACAGCTGCCCTGGGCCAGACTGACAGAAGTGTGGCAGACATTTTGCGCTCTGACCACCACCAAACATTCATACACCAGTGGGAGTGGCACTGGAGGTAAGGAGGGTGAAGTGTCTTGCCCAAGGACACAATGGACTGACTAGGATTCGAACCACCAACACTTTGGCTAGTGGACGGCCCACTCTACCAACAAAGCCATGGCTTCCCTGAATTTTTGTCTGTGCATTATTGTTTTATACATTTTTAAATTATATTTGATTGAGTTGTTTAATCCTGTATTTTACTTGTGTAGATCTAAAGCACTTTTGTCTTCTTTTATGTTCTTGTAAAGTGCTATATAAATAAACTGATTGATTGATTGATAGATAAATACCACTGACCCAATTGTCTCGGTTAAGACTCGATGAATATTATTTATTTATTTATTTATTTCGAACATGCAAACAACAAAAAAAACCACGGCAAAATAAGATAAAAGAAACTAAATATCATTCAAATAAACAGAATCTAGTCTGAATGTTGCACTATTGAAAAGGAGGAAGAAGTATAAACATATTCAAATCCTACCCCTCAAATGATTTGACACATGTATCCTCACACACCTGAACCCTTTAACACCTTAATTTAAATAGAAATATAATTTAAAAAATAAACTGGAGTTAATGAAGGTAACGATAGTACAAACAACAGATAGATTTTTGATTATTTTACATATTTGCGACAGTTAATATAAAAAAACAATAAGTTTTTCCAAATTTTAGCACCACAACTAATAGATAATGCAGTAATTGAATTATGCAAAACAAAATGATCATAGCAGTATCCAAAAATATTTGCAGAATCATCTTCAATTTTATCTTTATCTTCCATCAGCTGGATTTAAATCATCCATTTATTCCCTCTCTATGCAGAAGATCTGATTTGTTTCCACAACTAACTGTGTCTGCAGAGACATAGCGGCTTGTCACGAACACAGGAGGGAGTCGTCCCTTGATAAACATCACATGACCAGGGCTGTTTTTACCCAAACACCTGCCCCTCACCGCTGATTACTCCTCTAAGGCCCTCTATCCACTAAAGAGCTATCTCCTAATCCAGGGGTGTCAACTCATTTTAGTTCAGGGGCCGCATTCAACTAAATTTAATCAGAAGTGAAAATAAAAATCTAAGAATATATGAATAATAATCAACCCAAAGGTGTTGTCCATGTTTTAGAGCAGAAAAAACCTCTACATTTACATTATGAAAATATTGACATCTACAAAGCATCCTTTCAAACATTATGACGAGCATGAACAAAGTCAAATAAAAATGTAATTTTAACATTATTAGGCTTTACGTCATCATTTGCATGTCTACATTGTAGCTTACAAACACAAAACATTTACTAATAGGTGAAATATCATTGTACTTCTCTTAAGACATTTCAGGTTGTTCATGTTTGTTTCAGTTATACAGATTTTTTTTGCGAAATGTTGCTTTGTTTTATTGAAGCCAAATGAAAACATTTACAAAGAGAAAAAAAATTACTGGTGAATATTTGGAGGTTATTTCTCTCTGGGGGGAGTAGAAACCCTCAGTAGTATCTGCATAAAGAGCCAGAGACAACAGGATCTACAGTGACTCACCTGTGTCCTGTACTGAACTGTGACCCCAGATCCCCTCCCCCACCCTCACCTGTCTGATGGATGGACCTGAATATTGATAGTACTTAGCATGAAGGACTTGTTAAATACATTTCTTGTTGCCAGAGGGAGTCGACAGCACCTCCCCGATTGGGGCTAGGGTTACAGTTAGGGTCACAGCTAGGGTTATGGTTCATCTTAAAATTGGGATTAGGCTCAGGGTTAAAACCCCAACCCTAATTCTAACCCTAACCTGTAACCCAAACCCCCCTTACTCCTTATTCTTTACTCCTCCTTAATCTTTACTCCTTCTTACTACTTACTAGTCCTTATTCCTTACTTACTTAATCTGCATTAATGTGTTCATTTTGACAGACCTAGTTTTTTTTACTGTTTTAAATGAATTTATTCAGTAAGGGTCAAAATAAATTTTCAAGATTATATGAGGATCACCCCCCCACACACACACACACACACAAACACACACACACACAGTCTGTGTTAGTACTGTTAAAGTCCATCAGTACTGAGGGGCTTTAACAGTACCATGACTGATGAAGATCTGGACTTGGTCCCAAATCACCCCCAATAGATGTTCACTGCTCCAAATACATGCTATATGCTAATGCTAATGCTAGCTACTGTGTATGTGAGGATGGGTAAAAAAACATAGACTGAGTTTATTAATAAAGCAAATGAACCTTTAAAGGATTACTACTAAAACACACACACACACACACACACACCATGCTATGCACCAATTTAAAGACACTCGGCATACAGATGGATTGGATAATCGATTATGCCTGACATGAATCTTAACACAGACACTGATGTTTTGCATCTTCCATATCCTCAGATTGAAACCAAAGCATGTACTACTGTACTAACTCACACTTCTCACACAAACTCAAAACTAAGAAGCTCTACATTAACAATTAATCTTGCACATGCCCAAAATACACCATAACTGAAGAAGTCTCCAAAGTCCTTACTCTGTGCCTATTTCTCCAACTCCTCCTCTTCCCCTCTGCTATTTTCAGTAGTCCCTCCACTTTTCTCTTCCTGCTCAGGATGAGCATTTTCCCCCAGAGTCAATGGCACAGTGACCCAATGTTCCACATGCATCGGTTGTCCTCAAGCTCCTCTTGTACATAAAACAGAGGAAGAAATACAAATCCAGCAGCCGAGCAGCAAGGTCCACATTTATTTTAATCACCTTTAAATCCATTTTAAATGTCAGTTAATGGAAATGATGGGGCTCTAAACAAATCTGCCTGCATCAAAGCAGATGAGGTGGAATTGTTCAGAAGCAATGTTGATGAAATTGACTGTATTTAATAGCATGGCAGTTGTGATGACTAATAAGAGTGTGCTTATGACAATGAAGTGTAAAGTTTTCCACATTCAGTTGTATGAAGATATTAGCCTAGCCACGCTGCCCTCATCCATTTCATGTACTGTATGTGTCTATTCATGCTTCATAGAAGGGGGAGGCGGGCTAAAAGGTTATCTTTCATAGCACGGTACTACAACCAATCAACATAATCTTTAGCATGACGTAGTTAGAGTGCTGGAAAGTTCATGGAGGAGTCCGGAGAAAGTTACGAATAACTAAACAAAATGGTGGATTATAGAGATTAACAACTGTTTCGCATCTGTAAAAACAACGCTGACGTGTTCTCACATTCTTCACTCGTGTTTGATAAAACACAGTTGGCAGCTAACTATTGCCGTTGTTATTGTTCTTCTATGGTTGTTTCTCTCCTAATCATTGCAGCGTCACTTTGTTACGCCCGCCCTCTGACTCTATACCACACTGTGATTCGTCGGCCAGTTTCAGGGAAATCTGTCCAAAAGTTACATTGACCTTAACTAGACTACTACGGTAGCACATAAGATTTACTGCCACTAGGGGGCGTCTAGCACGGCTAGGCTATGAATATACAGTTAAAAATTATTAGGCCATGCTTATTTTCTTGTTCATTTTAATTCCTGGTAGAACTAAAGGTAGATTTGTTTGGACAAATATAATGATAACAACAAAAAGAACTCATAGTAGTTTTCAGAGCTGATATCTATCCATTTTCCATGTTTTTTTTTAATCATGAAAATCACTGAAGCTCTTTCATCAATATCTATGGTATTGTACTGGCAAAAACAGTGTTTTTTGGGATTCCATGTTTTCTTTACTGTGTGTTTTCGTCACATGGTACACACAAGAGTCAGCCCTTGATTGCATTGCCATTGTTTTTGACTGACTTTTGATGGTCTAGTTATTTTTTTCTGAAACTGTAGGTGTTGGACTGATATGCATGTTTTATTTGAAGCCTCTACAGACAGTAATTTCCTACTGAAATTATTTGTGGTTATTTCTGGTAGCACTAGTCTACAATGATTTTGAATTTATGCACCACAAATATTACATATGCTCAATATTGCACATTTAAATGAGATGAATTGGAAAATAAATGACAAAAGCATTGGTTAGTAGATGTTGTCAGTGCCTATGATAAAGTGATATAATAATAATAATAATAATAATAATAATAATAATAATAATAATAATAATAATAAATTAGATTTCTATAGCACTTTTCAAGGCACCCAAAGCACTTTTCACTATCCATTATTCATTCACTCTCTCATGCTCCCTCTGGTGGGGGTAAACTACACATGTAGTCACAGTTGCCCTGGGGCAGACTGACAGAAGCGTGGCAGCCATTTTGCACCTACAGTCCCTCCGACCACCACCGAACATTCATACACCAGTGTGAGTGACATTGGAGGCAGGGAGGGTGAAGTGTCTTGCCCAGGGACAGAGTGGGACTTGAACTGCCAACCCTTCGGTTAACTGAGCCATGGCTTATTGCACATACATACTGTTTTTTGTGTATTTATACAATAGATTTATAAATGTTCCAGTATAAATAACATGTAAAGTGAATGTATTGTAATGTGCAGATAGTCTTTTGAATTAGAGGGGCTCAGTCTCAGTCAAACCCAATCCCTCAATTATTCCCAAAATTTCACATTTTGACCCAAAACTCTATTTTGGAAACTACAGTCAACCAGTATTTATACAATAAACAGCATTTCTCAATATCCTAGAATTGCACCCTTGCTTTTAGTCCAGTTAAAATATTGTCATCTCTTTAACTTTTGCATGCACACTCTAAAAAAACCCATCAATTCACCAGTGCAACCATTCAACTGACAGCATGAGCCAGCCTGTGTTCCACTCACCTACATTCCACACACCAAATGTAAATAACAAAACTGCCACATAAACAATTTTGGAATTGATTGACAGATTGAGGCAGAATTTTCTAGTCTTTTACTCCAGTTCCTCCCACCTATGGGGTCTCAAATTCATGTTGACACTTTGCAAATCTGAAAGTGCTGAGAGATGAAAGGCAGCCACAAGTGGGCTCGGGGGTCGACAGTGGGTTCTTTTGTTGCGTTTGCTGTTTGTTCTGTTTTGCCCTGATTCTCCTCAGAAATGCTAATGAATGAATGTGGGGTTGGCAGAAAATTGACATATTAGCATAACAATAAGAAATCATAGCATACACACACACACACACATGTGAAGGTTCAACCAGAGACCCGTGTATCAGCATCTCGGTAGTGTCAACCTCTTGTATCCACCCACACATTCAAACTCTTGCCAGGTACTGTAGCTAGTGCCATTATGTAGGAGAAAAGAAGCATTTCAGCTGTGGTCGGGGCATAAAAAGGTCAGAAAAGTGGGATAGCCTGCAGACAAAGGCATAGCGAATATGTGCGAATACTGTTTTGTGTGTCCGTTGATGCGTGTGCATACTCGAGGGAGATGACACTTTAGTGTGTCTCCTTGGAGAAGAGAAGAGCGAGGACCTTTCTGTCTGAGTGTCTCGAGTATGTCCAGCTGACCATGTCATTGTGCGTGAGTGCCAGTAGGAGCCTGGTAATTATCAGCCTTTTACAGACCCCCCTTCCCTCCCTCCACACACACACACACACACACACAGATAACTAAAATTAAACCTCAGTTGCACACAATCTTTAAAACCTACTCTGAATTACAAGATTTTTTTTTAAAGTGCATATTTCAATGTAAAGTCCACTGTCAATTAAAGCTGATCATGTACATGTAAAGGACCATGTTCCCCTGGCAGCATAGGTAGATGTAAAGGAAAAACAAAAGCCTCTCAGAGGAATCAAGAGGGCAGGGGGTAGAGAGAGAGAGAGAGAGAGAGAGAGAGAGAGAGAGAGAGAGAGAGAGAGAGAGAGAGAGAGAGAGAGAGAGAGAGAGAGAGCAAAACAACTCTGTGTACACCTCTAACAACACAATACTTATAGAGCCCAAGAACCATAGTTGTTTCAGTTCAATTCACTCCCTGAATAAAGCTTCACTGGTTATTGTAGCGTCAGTCATTAAAGTTGCACTTTGGTGGATGAAAAACAGGGTACAGACTCGTGGCCCTGAACAGAAATACCATGTACTCTTACAATTGTATGAGTGAAAAACCTCTTACATTTTGTTCCCTGATGAAAGCTCCAGTTAGCACTTCAGCCACTTCAGTGAAAAGATGCATCAGCTCTTTCAGGAACATGAAAATCGAAGCAGTGATACTACAATGTAAGCTTTTTTTTTTAGTTTAATGTTTTGACCTCACATTGTCATTTGGTGGTGCATTATCTAAAAGCCAGGGGTCTATGTCAACAATCAGCAGAAAATAATTTTCTATTAAAAATGAACCCATTTTTTGTGAGATTTGAGTTAAAAAAAAGTACTTTGAATGGAAATGAAAGTCTAACTGTAATACTGCATGTACATAAATGGGTACACAGACATCATAATGGATCTGATTAGTTTTCTTACTCTTGTAGGATCTTGCTGTCTGTTGTCTGAGGAAAGCCAAAGTCCATAACTTCATCCATTAGTTCGTAGACCGTCACAAAGTTGTCACGAATACTCTCCTCTTCAAGCTCCTTAAAATACTCCTTAAACACCTACAGAGACAAGATTACATTAACATTATATGATAAGAAAAATGAGTGGCTTGGTTGAATTAATGTGTTTTCAGGCACTGTAATTATTAGTGTTAGAAATATATAGTTTTTGCACAAAAAAAGTGCACAGTGCATATCCAATATTTCATTGCATCACCTTTGGTTTTGATTACAGAAGATTTACACTAGATTTAACTGAGCAAATAGTTCAGATCCTTCCATGGGTAAATACTGCTGTGGTTAATAATGTTTCAGATGGAACAAATTATTTAATCTAACTGATGCAGTTTGTGTCCTCTCATGATTGGACACCACCAGGGTTGATCAGGGACATCAGGCTTGTGACAGAAAACTTCAGGGAGCATGAGATATAATTTTCCACACATGAATTAGCCTCCAAAAAGTCCAGACTGTTAAATTGGGATGAGGAGGAGTTGATGCAGCGGTCCGATTCTGCATCATCAATAATCAAAAATTTATGGAACTATGGATGAAAAAAAAAAAAGAACTTTAGTGTGACACTACATAAGCATTATGTGAAAAAAGATGTCAAAGTAAATGGAATCAAAACCAAAAGTGGTGAAGTAAAATATTGCATGTGTGACTTTTTTTTTTTTTTTGGGGGGGGGGGGCAGTGTATTATACTATTCTCTTTAAATGTACTCTCTGCAACATTAAATATTTTAGGAAGCAATGCAATTTTCTATCTGAATGTGAATATTTTAATCATTTTTTTTATTATTCTAACATTTACATTCATATACATTTTTATCTTGTACAAGCACATTGTTGAGCAGCACTCCTAATTTGTAACCGTTATAATAATAATAATAATAATAATAATAATAATAATAATAATAATAATAATAATAATAATAATAATAATAATAATAAAAGCTTTGACTTTTACTTGACTTGAAACACCAGTTGATCATGGATGGATCGTGGTAACATACTGTATCTTGGTAAAACTAAACATATTCAGACATTATATGTCTACCATTTCTTCTCTATCTGTCTGTTTTCCATCCACTTTAGGATCAGAATGTCCTGTTGTCCTTGGGGAAAATCAGACTATAGAGTGAACTGAACCCATACATCACCATGTTTTGGATACCTGAGCCAATGCTGAACTAGAACAGCATCATTATGTTTGGACTGTATTATCTATATTCTTTCATAAGAAATTTAACTTTCTGGTGTTAGTCAACTCCTTGCAGATAAACCTTCTGATTCCAGAATACAGTGGCTCTTGTCTCACTTATTTATATATATATATATATATATATATATATATATATATATATATATATATATATATATATATATATATAAACACTGAATGTTTCCATCAATTATGTGTGATAAATCTCCACCTCAGTGTAAGCGTAGCCATCTATCAGCTGTATTGAAAAGTCCAAAAGAAGATTTTAAATACACAGCACTGAACAAGCTTTCAGATAACAATCTCTAGAGAAAGAAGGGGTGCATCTATCTGCACCTCTTGAATATTTAGAGTTTTTTTTTCTTTGAAACCATCTGCCTGTCTATATAGGGCTTTGATTAATTCAATGAGAATAGATAAAAACAGTACACTTCTGGCTACAAAACAAGCTGGAAAAACACACAAAGAAAACACTACAGAGTTGAGAAGCACAAATTAGTTTTCATTTGTTCCATTAGTGTGATTTTAGTGCTGAATAAAAAAAACATTAAGGGATACAGCTTTGATGACATGAACAATAGTCTAAAAAAATACAATAAAATACATACACACCTGGACAATTTTATAAAGGAAGGAGTATATTAATGCAGCATTGGCATTCTTCTTAGTCATGGCCACCACTGAAAAAAGGACTGTTAAGAAATAAGCCACAGAATATCTTAATAATCAGATATCAGCAAACTATAGATGTGCAGTGAATACTTCTATGAGTGGTTGAGACAAATGGAAAGAATTCAAAAGTTACCAGAATGCAACTGATATGCAAGCAATTGAGAACATGGCCACAGGGAGGTAAAAACAGCTCAGTTGTCTAATGCAGTGCAGTGGGAATACCACTTACTCACAACTGCAATATCATGCTGAATTAATAATATGTAAGGAAGTCTGACTGCCCAATCTCATGAAGAAAAAAAGGGTGATATACAGTGTGCAGCACATCACAGTGAATCCATGTTCAATTTTTCAACTGGCTGTGATACACGATGTGATAAAACAGAAGTTGAAGAGCTCTGATGCTGCCTGCAGCAGAAACCTGAAGCATGAAGAACTTGAAACAGAAGACTACCATCAGAGAGAGAAAGCAGCCGGTGTGTAAAGCAAGTACATTTGTGCTCATAAGTTTACATACCCAAGCAGAAGGTGTGATTCTTTGGACATAATACCAAAAACATTACTTTCATTCATGGCTAGTTGTTTGTTGAAGCCATTTATTTTTATTTAATGACAAGAGAAACTATCCAAATGACCCTGATCATAAGTTTAAATACCCCACTTCTTCATCCTGTGTATTGGCCCATTTAAGATCAGTGACAGATATTGGTCTTTTGTGGTAGTTGGGGAGGGTCAGAAACTTTTTTGTCAGATGATAAAGCTGTCCATTCTTCTTGAGCAAACACCTTCATTTCCTTTAAGAGTTTGGGTTTTCTCGCATGAACTGAACGATGAATGGAAAACGACAATTTAGCCCAACTGAGCCCAACCGGGCGGCTGTGGCTCAGTTTGTAGAGCGAGCGGGTCGTCCAATGATTGGAAGGTCGGCGGTTCGTTCGCGTCCCGGCTCTGGCTGTCCACAAGTCAAAGTGTCCTTGGGCAAGACACTGAACCCTAAGTTGGCAGGCAGTGCCGGTGTAATGGCAGCAGCCATCTACTGGTGTATGAGTGTGTGTGTGAATGGATGAATGGAAGGTATTGTAAAGCGCTTTGGGCACCATGTGGTGAATAAAATGCGCTAAATAAGTACAGTTCATTTACCAATGTGCAATGTGAAGCACTTTGTGACCCCTTTGTCTGTGAAAGGTGCTCTATAAATAAAGATTACTTACTTATTATTTTTGTGTAACTTTGTAATGATATATTTTGAACATATTACACACATTCAGTCTAAATGGACTGCATTTATATAGCGCTTTTCCACCTTCATGGTGCTCAAAGCGCTTTACATTAGCCTCTCATTCACCCATTCACACACACACTCATACACCAGTAGGTTTCTAGGGTATACAGTAAGTCCTACTGGGGGCTTAAGTCAGGGTTCAGTATCTTGCCCAAGGACACTTCGACATGTGGACAGCCAGAGCCGGGACGCGAACCGCCAACCTCTCGGCCATTGGGCGACCCACTCTACCAACTGAACCCTCAGTCAGGGTATGTAAACTTATGAGCACAACTATATCGCTACTAAACTGTATATTTAGTTACGTTTCTGCATCTGTTACTGATGCTAAGTCTGCAGCTTTGTAGCAACAATATATAATATGTTGAAATGTAACACTTCATTTAACATGAGCTTTATTTTGGATACAGTAGAGGTTGCTGTGTTTGATCCACAGGAAGTGGGAGGAGCCATGGCTGACCAGTGGAGTCATCTCCGCGTCCTCCTCTCTCTTCATGAGGATGGGCATGAAGTGGTCAATTTCGTTCATGTCCATATTCCCCATGTAGTTGCGGCAGATGAGCACCTGCAAACATCACAGAGAGAAAAGTGTAAAAAAAGCAGAAAACACTGTGATGACGAGAACAGCTGTAAAATGATCATATATAAGATTGAAACTCTTTGTGTATTTATACTGAGCATCACAAACCACTCACTGAGTAAAAACGTAATGCCCTGGGTCAAGTTGATCTCTCTAGAACACCAAGATCTCGACTTTCTGATGAGTATTGATTTCCGTAGCTTATAAACACAGAGCAGAGGTGAGCTAATAGGAACCAACACAATAAATACAATAAGATGTGTTTCCATGGCTATCCACAGTGTGTGTCTCTACTGTCTCCTTTTAAACAATAAAACACATGAACACACATGAGGTTGCCACTATAAAACAGAAGCTGTCTCTTCTAAAAACATTTCGATCTTGACATTACATTGGTGAACACTACTTCCAGGGATTATCCAGAGTAAAATTCATTTTAGCTCAATTTTTTTAGATGATTAGGAGTACATGCATATAGTTGACATCAAAATCACACCATTCAGATGTACATTGTGAAATTTAGATTTTGCGCCATTTTGAGCCAAACTGTGTTAACATGGAAGTGCTGAGGGCATGTCTTCTTGCCGACACCAAACGCTATTTTTTAAACCTCTTCTAAAGTTCTAAACATCAGCACATTCACGTGGTAGTAAGTAAGGGTCGACCAATACATCAACCGACCGATATATCGGGCCAATATTTGAGTTTTTTAAGTGTATTGGCATTGGCCGATTCACATGTTGTTTTGCCGAATTAAGTATTTTATGTTTTACAGGTTGTTTAAATGTCGCAAGTTTTTTTTTTTAATTTGTTACTGTTAAATAGTTATTTTTAACTTGAGACCTGGAATATTTGTAATTTTTTATTTATTTATCTATTTATTTTTACCCATATCAGCCCTAAATATCAGCTTAAGGAAATCGGCAGTCCCTATTGGCCATCAGCCAAGGGTGATGGAAAAAAAATCAGCATCGGCCATTAAAAAACCTGTATCTGTCGATCCTTAGTAGTAAGTAGAGGGTCCATAAAGGCAAACCCAAGTGTCCTGAGGTTTTCATGTCGTCGGATAGTGTGTCCAGAGTTACTTATGTCAAGCCAGTACCTTTCCAGGTACATTTGGGTACAGTGTAAGGAACCAATCCAATATTTTTGAAGAGAACTGGTCAAAATGGCTGATCTATGTATCAACTATACAACCTGATTTCATACAGATGACAAAGATAACAGAGAGTCCCTCAATAGGAAATGCTGTTTCCCTTCTTCTAAGCAATAATTTTGATATATTTTTATGTATATGACTATGTTGACTGTCGTTTCACTTACCAACCAACCCTCTCTCCATCATATTACGTAGCCACCGTCAAGTTATGTCCATGTTATTCTATGTTATATGTTCTGTGCCCAGATGGCAGCGAATAAAAATGAAAACAAATAAAAACGAGTAAAAAAGTAAATAAAAAAAAAAAAGAAGTGGTGTGCTCTACCTGGCTGTGTATGAAAATGAAGCCTTTCTAACATAATATCTGCTTCACTTTAACCAGAATCACAGGGGTTAATGTTCCAGTGGACCCTGAACGTTGTTTAATTGGGGAACTCGACAAATATTTGTGGTTCTGTAAACAATGCACATCTCAAATTTATGGAAGTTGCTCTATGCGGGAACAGAAAGTGCATTGCGGTGTCAGGGAACTCTGATTCTTTTCAGATGAACATTTGTATTCCCCTGGTAAAAAAAAAAAAAAAAAAAAAAAAAATCACTTACTTTCTTAGAAAATATTTTTTTAATTGACAGCCATACTTAGACCAAAATTACCAAAATGACCAAAGTACTTAATGTACAGTAGTTATTTGTACTGACCTTGTGACTTCACCCCCCTTTCTTTGTTTTAAAATATTTTATTTTCCTTTCTTTACATAGAATGTGTACAAACAGAATATACCAACAGTACAAGACAAAAGAAAAGAACTGGTGTGACAATGACATACAACATCATTTCAACATCCAACAGATTTGTCATTGAAAAAGGCTGATGGTTGGCCAGGATAACTTAACGATACTCTACTAATGAGCTTCTCATTTTAATGAGTGATTAAGTAGTGTTCGATCATTTGTGATTTTTGTTGCTGTGATACTACACAACAACCTCATCCTGCTGTTCAGAGTTTGGAGTCTAAACCTACAACCATGTCTTCCATCTCAGTGGACTGAGAAATCAATGGAAAAGGAAAACACAACATACCAATAAATGACCCAAAAACTGCAGGTTACCACGACAACAAGCAGGAAGGATTAGTTATTTTAGGTCAACGATTTGAAGAGATAGCACTCTATAGAGTAGTAAAGTGAAAATCCTGCTAATGCTTACATTCATATTCAGAGCCTGTAACAGAAGCAAATACATCCAGTAACTCATCACCAATGTACACAACAAGAACCCAGTGTTTCACACAGACCAAGTGCCCCCCCACAGATGCGTGTGCCACCCCATTAACCTATTATTATTATTATTAAGCTAGCACCACATCCCATGTCACATAATCCAGTTACTGATCTGTAGTTGTTAATCTCGCCCAACATTGGTTAGGAGAGATTATTTTAATCACGCCGTGCTTTACCAACTGAGCCACAGCCGGCCCTGTGTGTGTGTGTGTGTCTGTGTGTGTGTGTGTGTGTGTGTGTCCACAGAGACATATCATGCTATAACTCAATGAATACTTGAGAAATCACCATGGAATTACATGGGCTAATGTGCAATGATCCATTTGAGTAAAGGTCAAATGTCAAGGTCACACTTAACTAAAAAGGTCAAAAATCACATTATCGGTTATAAATCAATAAACGGAGGGTCACACAACTTTCAGATTGGTACCAAACGATGCGGAATGAAGATTTGTACAATTCTCATACTTGGTGTTATCACCTACGTCCAATAGTTTTTGAGATCTCTGCAGGTCAAAGGTGACATGTTGCAAAATTAACTTGTGTAACACTGTGTGCGTCAAGCATAGACATATCATGCTATCACTTAATTAACACTGGATATATTATCATAATATTACACGCACTGACGGATATACACATATAACAAATTTATCAGTATTGCAAAAGGTCAAAGGTCAAGGTCACATTTAGCAAAAAAGGTCAAAATTACATTATTGGCTCGAATTCAAAAACAGGTTGTCATAGAAACTTGATATTGGCACAAAATAGGGGTGACATTAGGCGTTCTCTGAATACTACTTATTAAAAGTATTCACTCTATTAGTTACAGAGACTTTAGTCAACACTGTGTCACCAGGTGTTTCATTAAATTAGTTGTATTCCAGCCTTTGCATGTAAATGTCTTTAACACCTGTAGCATATGGAAGACTCTGGAGCTTCTTGTGAACTGTAACCACACGGTCCACCTTTTCACCACTGCTGTGTCCATGTGTGTGTGTGTTTCTGTTTAACAGTGGAGAGAGGGTGTGATTAAACAACAGCTGTATATGTGTGTGTGGTACTGAAATATTGATCTGTCTCTCGCTCACGTTCTGTGTGTGAGCGAGAATGACAGAATCGGGGGAGGGGAGGGGGGGGGCTGTAATCTATTTGTGGCGCTTGGTTTTTATTCTATGCCACTGCGCCACAAATTAGTCTATGTATGGGGAACACTGAGAACCACATCAAAAACTATATTAGATACCTCCATCTTGATTTTTAAAGGTTTCATTGACTGTTGGCATTCTATCATCAAACAACACTGTTCACAAAATGACAAGATTCACTTCAGTGAACCCTCAGAAACCACCACACCCACTACTTTTAATAGAACCACGCACTCACACACTTACACATACATACACACAATAAGATGAGTCAGCAGTTCTGTTCAAGTCCAGACACACACACACACGCACAAAATAAAGAAAGAGATCAAAGCTTCTACGCTTGAGGGATCTTGATCACACACAAACACAAAGCTTTAATAGAGGAGTCTGTGTTGGACGGGGGTCACATGGGGGCACATGCAACAAAGGCTGCAGGAAATAAGCAATAAAAAAAAAGGAAATTCCTGGACAGTAAAGTAATCTGGTGCAGAAAAAAGGATATGAACAGGCCACTGCTTGGCTTCTGTGAGAGGAGACGCAAACCAGAGAGCAGAGATCAAAGGTCACCGCAGAAAGAGAATGAGAAATACGAGAACATTTGGAATATTGTGCAAAGCTGAAGGTCCCCAGTAAAATACACAGAAATAGACTTTTTCTGACTTGAAACTCATTTTTTCAAAGAGAATATGGACATTATTATTGTAATTATATGTTAATCTATAGTGGATTGTTAAAAATTTATATAATAATAATAGTATAGGAAAGGAAAAAGCAAATATTCCATTCATCAGACACTATCATCCTCGCTCTATCAAACAAAACACAACAACAAAAACGTTAATAACACAACATTTATGGGAAAACACATAACTGGCAAACTCATATTAAAAACATTAATTTATCAATAGATTCACTGAAATTCAAATTATCTAAAATAAGTAGATGGAAGTGATTTATTTATGAGCTTATTACCATCTTCTTTCCCAGTTTAGAATATTAATACTAATTATCGGCCACTATCTGCTCCACTTCTGACACAGATGGTGTGTAAAACGTCTTACCAGTGGTGATTAAACCAATTAATTCTCCACTCCAAACTGCAAATTTACTAAACTGTACTCATCGAGTGGAGCCGACCATACACACCATGGGACAACAGAAAAAGGCATATCATTTGCATAGGCTCCGTTTTTAATATTTCTGATGCAGTGCATTCTTCCATGTAGTGGGAAAATTGCATAAATGCAAAACAAAGAAAGATAGAAGAGAGTAAATATGACACAGAGCAGGGTCATTATTTTAGTCAAACCATTTCTTAATTGCATTTACAAAACAAAAATGGCAAAAAAAAAAAGTTGCGTAATTTTGGGCTGAGGTTATAACAATATTGACAATATCTAGATGAAATAAACACTACTCATCATCTGTTGTATACATACAGACTCACATGCAGCTGGACCCGTGTCACATAGAAAAGTCACCCTCCTCCCTCCCATGGAAAAGTCAGTTTTCTATTTGTCTTTACCCTCACTAGGGTCACAGGGGTCACTGGGGTCTAATCCAGCTACAGTGGGTGAAGGCGGGGTACACCCTGTATGAGTCTCCAGTTCATCTCAGGGCTGAAAATATATAAACAAACAATCACTGTCACATTCACACCTATGGGTGATTTAGATTAACCAGTTAACCAGTTAACCTATCAGTGCATGTGTTTGGATGGTGGGAGGAGCCAGAGTACCTGGAGAAAACCCACACAGACACGAGGAGAACATACAAACTGGTGTGGGAATTGAACCAGGGACCTTCGTACTGTGAGGCACAAGTGTTAACCACTGCACCACTGTGATGCCCAGTTTTCTATTATATAATAATATATTTAATTAAAAAAAAAAAAAAAAAAAAAAAAAAAAAATATATATATATATATATATATATATATATATATATATATATATATATATATATATATATATATGTATATATATATAGTGTTTTGTTGAAATTATTTAAAAAAAATTTTTTGTTCTAATGTCTTTTTAACTTATTTTTCACATGTTTCTGTACATCACTTTTGTTTCCCCTGTGGATCTTTTAAATAAAAATTATTGATCAATTTTTACATTTTCATGCGTAAGTTATATTTGTGTAATTTGAGGCTCAGTGGAAAAGTGACTCCTGTAAATGTGATTGAATAGATTCACTAACCTACCTACACCTACTGTGTGTGTAACACTTTATAGTATATATATTAAAAGTATAAGTATATTAAAAGGAAACTATTGTTTTGGGGCGTGGTTTTTGCTTTAAAAATCAGATCGTAATCCAAATTAAGACCGATCCTGATCATAAATTGTGAGCTCATCTTATCATATGATGTTTTTACTATTGATTCTTTTATTTTGTGTGACGCCCAACCCTCTTGGGACGACATAACACCCAAAACACAGCTCCCGTGGTCAAATTGCATTAAAGAATCACAGTTTCTTTCACACATTATCCTAAAACAATTGACTCTTTTTTTCGAATAAAAACTATAAAAGCCTTCTCTACTGAAGCGCTCTCAAGCTTTTCATAAAGAAGCTGCCAAAAGAACTGTACAAAACAATGACGTTACTTACATCCTTTTAGACAGCAAAATAAAATATAAAAGAGAGCTTTACTTTGTGGTGTCAATGACGCAGTGCAAACAAACTTCAGTTATTATTAATATCTGACAGGGTGTGTAGTCATGTTCACATGCTAAACTGGGGAGATTATTTATTTCTTAGCAGTTGACTGAGAGTCTACATTAATTAATCATCAAACTACATTAATAGTAATGCGTTAAAATTTATAATAATAGATAATGACAGGTTTTCCACTGACTACTATTCCTCATTGTTGATATAATGGTGTTTGTTTGAATTTCTTTTGAAAAAGGCGTTAGTTTTTGGACCTCAGTCATCCTGCTGAGATGTAGAGGGAGTTAGCAGCTTTAAGGTTGATCCTGAGAGTCTGGAAACTGTGACAAATATCCCCATGCTGGAATCACAGAAATGATTTGGAATAGGTTATTATTCACCCCCAGACACTGAATAGTCAAAACATCAGTGTTGAGTTGGTTGAAATGTTTGTGTGCCTGTTAAACCCAGATTAAAAAGGAAAACAGCCGTATATTCAGCAGGCAGAAGACATCAAACAGAACACCTCACACAAACATTTAGCATATTTCATGCCCCAAAGCAGAGTACAGCTACTTAATAATCCAGGTCTCATTAAATTCAACTGTGAATGTTTTACTTCCAAGTTAAGCCACTGCACCCTGATTAAAAAAAAAAAAAAAAAATAGTGACTCATGCAGCCATGATAAGTACTTTTATACAAATATTAATACACCATATACACACCCTCACTGCATTATTAAAGACCTGATCTGGCCTATTCTATTTTATACTATCAAGTCATCCACAATTATGGTGCTCACTACCATTTTGTTTAATTATTTATTTATTGAATCTCTTTTTCTTTTATGCTGTTTTGGTTTTCTTCTCTTTTTTTGATTTATTGATCTATTTTTATTGATGGACAGTTAATAGTTGGGAATAACACACCAACTTACAGTCTTTAACTGTAATAGCACTGTCCTCCCTGGCTTATAATAGAGAGTTCTAATAAAGGATGTCTGCTCAGCTTTCAGGGAGGACCGCTGATGGTCAAACACATGCACTAAATATTAAAATATTTGGCTGCAAGACTAAAAAATGCATTGATCTCAAACAATGTTGAAACTCTCTCTGTGGTGTTAAACAATGAGAACAAAGGCAGACAAAAAAAAAAAAAAGACCTGATCAATCATTCGATTCATACGAACAGAGTTGAGTGTAAATAACTTGAAGAGTGATTCTACTGTATGTTGCACTAATGTTCCAAAATGTCACAAATCACGTTCCAGACACACGTGGGAATACCGAAACAACCAATGACCCCATACCATGTATCTGCAGATTGGATCACACAATGAATAAATCAGTGGTTACCAACTTTTTTTTGGGCTCATGACAATATTTTAACATCACACACTTCTGGTAACATTCAATATGGAGACTTTTTGTTCATTACAGATAATTTGGTTTTAAACATGTAATAGTTTCCTTTACTCTGTTGTAGGGTTTAGGTACCAAAAGGCTTTCATTTGATATGGTCTAAATCAGGGGTCTCAAACATGCGGCCCAGGGGCCAAATGCGGCCTGCTGACGGTTCCAATGCGGCCCAAGGGATGAAGAGTATAATAACCTATTAAATGATTCCATGTTTTCTTCTCAGCTTTTTCTTTGCCTATAAATGATGACAACTTTCAATTTGTGTCATTGTTTGACTGCAGAAAAATATTAAATTCTGAAAATATTTACATTTACAATAAAATGTGAATAACCTGAAATATCTAAAGAAAATTAGACACATTTTGAACAATTTTCTGCTTCTGTTACTAAAGGTTTAGTGTCTTTGTAGAACTGATCCAAAATAAAACACATGGACTAATGAAAAGTCGAGGCAGAATATTGTTAAAATTGCCCTTATTTTCCTTATGAAATGTTACTTTTTTTAATAGTTGGATCATTTATAAAAGTATTTTCTTAATCTAATGGGTGTTTTTTTGCACTAAAACAATGACAAAAATATGGAGTTGTCAATATTTACAGGTTATTATGTTTTTCTTTTTCACGGTCTGACTCATTATACATCAAATCAGGCTGAATGTGGCCCCTGAAGAAAATTAGTTTGAGACGCCTGGTCTAAATGATATCAATTCCTAAACGGTATTTAAATTAGTACTTTAAAAATATTAAAAATGTAATTACAACCACAGATATCAATTGAACCATAACATTAAAATGTAACCAAGGCCTTGTCTGACAAACACATACACTGATGCATCTCTGCTACAACTTATTATTAGGGTCACCATGTGTCCAGACGTTTGTCACGCATCCTCACTTTTTACATTTCATCCTAAGGACCAAAGGTAAAAAGTGAGAACATGCGATAGACGTCGCCCTCTGTCCAGACAAAACTCTTTTATCCAGAAGTTGAGTCTTCCTGGCTCTCATCATTTTCTGATGCTTTTGTCAAAGACCCCCTAGCATTAGTTTTCCTCACCATAGGACACTCACTACTCACTCTAGTGGGCACAGGAATATATCAGACTATCAGGGGTCATATCCTTTATTACACCCCCCCCTCCCAAAAAAAGGGGGGGGGAGCATTGTGTTTGAGTCGATTTGTTTGTTGGTCTGTCTGTGTGTCTGTCTGTGTGTCAGTCTGTCAGCAGGTTTACGCAAAAACTACTGAACCTATTTCCATGACATTTTGAGACAATGTGCAAGGTGGTCCAGAATAGATCTCATTTCGTTTTGGTAAATGTAGGTCAAAGGTCAGTCACTAAAAATGCATCTTTGCAAAGAGATAGGGCAAATCAGGTAAAGTGTGTGTGTGTGTGTGTGTGTGTGTGTGTGTGTGTGTGTGTGGTAAATATTTTATAAGCTAACTTCAGGTTCAGATGAGGTCAATACATAAAACTTGCACTGAACTTTGTCTTGCCTATTACATAAACTAATCGCTGAAGAACGATATTCATTAACTTTTTAAAAGCTCCCATGTGTTCCCTAGTTGAAACCCAAAACAAGTGGTGCGCGGCAAAACAACTGTGACCTTTGACCTACATTGACTAAAATGTAATGGGGTCTATTCTGCACCATCTCACATCTTTCCTGAAAATTTCATGAATATTGGTCCAGTAGTTTTTGGGTAAAGCTGCTTACAAACAAACAAACAAACAAACAAACAGACCAACTCAAACACCGCATACAGAACTACTGCAGTCACATCAACTGGTTATATCATTATCCCACCAAATTGTTTTTGAGTCGGTTTGTGTGTTTGTTTGTTTGTAAGCAGTGTTACATGAAAAATACTGAAGCTATTTCCATGAAACTTAGAAACATTTTTCTACCCTCTGGAAACGGCTTGAAACAAAACAATCCGGACATTTTCTTTTTTAATGGAGCCAATGCACGATGCATTGACAATAGAGAACACAACAATATTAATTAAATAACCATGGAATGACTCCTTTAAATATAAAATGTGAATGAATAGTACCCACTTTTTATTTGTTCTGTTTTTTTCTTTTTCTTTCTTACTGTGCAACAATGTTAAAACTGTTAAATAAAAAGGACTAAAACTAAATTAATAAATTAAAAAAAGAAACTTTGAGAAAAGGTGCAAGGTGGTCCAGAATAAGTCCTATAAAATGTTGGTGAATGTAGGTCAAAGGTCACAGCCACAATCACCCAAAATGTGTTTTCACAATTATAAGAGAGAGGGCAAATCAGGTCGTGTGTGTGTGTGTGTGTGTGTGTGTGTGTGTGTGTGTGTGTGTGTGAATTTCTATAAAATTCTCAAGAAAGGTGCAAAGTCATCCAGAATAGATTCCATTAAATTTTAGTGAATGTAGGTCAAAGGTCACAGACACCAAAATGTGTTTTTGCAGTGATGATGGGTCATATCAGGTGGAATGTGTGCGAGAGGGGGGGGGGGGTTGTGCCGGGCACCACTTGTTGTAGTTGGCTTTTATTGTACTGTATGTAAAGCGTCTTTGAGAGCCATGAAAAGTGCTATACAAATAAAATGTATTATTGTCATAATAATAATTATTATTATTATTAAGGTAAGGATTTTAATATGTGAAATGATAAATACTATATATAGCCTGTGTTTTAGCCAACACCTAAAGTATATAGGAACTTTTTTTCTGCTTCTTGTTCTTCATATCGTTTTATTTTGGGGGGTTTTTTGTTGCTTGACTTCAGCTTCCTGCAAACATCTGTTTATGATATAACCCTGGTGGCTGGATACACACAACAATCAGTGACTGTTGACAAAGTGTGAAATCAATAGGAGCCACTCACTTCTGATCGCTAACGGCAAACGCGAACCAGAAAAACCATCAGTGAACTCTACGAGGCTAAAAGGCAAAAACAGGAATAGGAACCTCGTGTGTTCTGCTACTGTCAGTTTGAAACAGCTGTCAAACAGTGACAACACTCACAGCTCTAATGTTAAAATGCACTTACAATAATCGCACTGTGAGGAGTTAACAGTAGTTTAGTTGTCAGTGCCATCGCTGCACAGTGAAGAATAGAAAAAGAGGCGACAGTCTCTGGTCAGTTGCAGATATTTGACTTTGTGTACGAGGACGACAGCTGCAGCATCCGATCAAATAAAAACATAAACTGACTAAACAACCTGGGCAATAAACAGTTCTGATCCATTGGGTTGTCATTTAAGGTACATTTACAGTAAAAAAAAAAAAGCCTCTGCTTCAGTTTTTACTTGATAATCAGTAAATTAGGTACAGTATACTGTTGCACTGTTTTGCAATAATTCAGAGCCAAATCAATAACCGCCTGATCAATAAATGAATGAAAGTATTAGGACATATTGGATTAGAACAGGTGGCAGAGCTGCAAATAATATTACACAGATAAATATTGTTAGAATAAATGTTTTTCTTTTGTCTTTAGGGCTAATGGCATTTACAGTGTGTCTAGTTTTAATTAAATGTCATCAGAATGTACTTTTTTATCATTATAAATATTCTGAACCTCTACATTTATGAAATATTTGTCAAGTTCTGAACATAAATCATCATTTTAGCCACAAGTAACCATCTGTTTATATATATATATATATATATATATATATATATATATATATATATGTATGCATGTGTGTGTGTGTGTGTGTGTGTGTGTGTGTGTGTGTGTGTGTGTGTGTGTATAGCTATCCAAATGCAGACATAGCAAAAGTTAATTTTAGTTATATTTATTATTGTTATTATTATTAAAGTTGTTTTACTGAATGATGGTTATTTGATGCATCCTAAAAGCACCTTTTACTGCAGATGTTAAGTTCCTGTTTTGTGATTGTACAAAAATAATGTCACAATGTTCATTATTAAATAAAAGTGTAACGTCTGTAAAAAGTACCTTAAGGTTTTACAGAGGAACATTTTGTGGAAGTTTTAAATCCTGTTCTGATCAAATAAAAAAATATATGTTTAGTATTTGTAATCCGTGTATCATTCGTTCATTCTTTTTTCAAAATAAGACAACGAAAAAACAACTAATTTCTTCATTATTTGTTTCCAAAACCAAAATAAAAAAAAAACAGATAGTGATGCGTTTTTCACTTTTCCTTTTTGTGTTTAAATGAATAATAGAAAAAAACAGATAATGGCCGATTCCCGTTTTATCCAATCCTGACCTGAAGCAAATTGATTAAACCAGAAATGAATCTTAACCAAAAAACATGGCCACCGGATTTGAGGATCATTATGGTATGATATGACACCAGTTTTCTCCGTGGTCATATCTTCAGGTGACCCTCTTAGTTTCCCCAAATAGGACGTAGCCTAGGTTTACATCTTCGTCACTGCGGGTCAAAGGTCATTTCCAACCTGCTTCAGGTCAAAATTGGATAAAACAGAAAATGTCTGTTTTCCATTTTTTTTCTTCCATTATTCATTTAAACACAAAACGGAAAACTGCATCGTTATCCACTTTTTCATTTTGGTTTTGGAAGAAAAAACTTGTCGTTTCATTGTCTTATTTTTAGTTTTATTTTGAAAAAGGAATGAACAAATGATCCACAGATTATTTGTGCACAGTTCTGGTGTAATTAAATTCTTCCAGGAAATAATAATCTAAATAAAGACATTTTAAAAGTGCGATTATCAACAGTATCATAATATATTGTGATATATTTTATCATGATCCTAATACTGTATTGTGATTCATATAGTACTGCCAGATTTTTTGCCAAGACCTCACTTAATCTGAACAAATTATTTACATTTTTTTTAAACTCATGAATCAACTGACAAAGGTTTTGACTGATTAATGACCAATGGAAATAGTCAGAGTTGCTGTATCAGCAAACACATCCTCAGTTCTAGTTTATCCACAGCAGCTTTATCTAAAATGCTACATGTAGGAAATGTGTACTTGTGGCAGATGAAATGTGCTGCTACTCATAACAACCCAACTTCTGCTGTCACTACTTATTTAAAATTCTACTGGGAGCACTGGGAACAAATGATGGCATGCTGATTTCAATAACCTGACATTTTAGTTGACATAGCAGGTCACAGCAGCCTGCAGTTTGGCGTCTGGTGCCCAGGAGGTAAAACAGCCAAAGAGGGGGGTGGGTGGGGGGGCTCAGGTTAGAAACAAGACCTCCTTCTACAGACAAGTAACCAGTCTACCTGTCCTCTAATACAGTCGTCCACAACCGTTTTATTACTGCGGACCGGTCAACGTTTGACAATATTACCAGGGGGGGGCTGGGGGGCTACGTAGATTGTTTATATTGGTCGCCGCAAGTTACACAGAGTGGGGTTGGTCAGTGGGAATCATCTGTCATGATAAATCCATATTTCAAGTACAACTCCTGGTATTGTCTGTTAAAAACTTTCCTTTTCTTGGAAGTTGGAGGCTCTTCTTCTGTCTCTTCAGAGTTTTTTTTTTCCTCTTCGAAAAGAAATGTTCCAAAGTCATGTGTCTTTTGACTTATTTTGCAAACATGTTGGTTACATTTTTGGTATTCAAGTGAGATAATCTGTTGATTTTTCAAAATAAAAGATGGTTCAGACTCTGATAATAAATACAAGAGAAATTGTAGGAGCCATGAAGGCGAAGTAAAGGTTAGATTTTATTCTTGATTTGTTTTGGTATTTTTGTTGTGATTGGTGGCAGTGGTTTGTGGAATCTGGGTCACGGGAACATGGGCGGTGTCACTTAGTTGATTTAAGCACCTGTTCACCTGTGTTCACGAGGGAAGAGGTTTGAGTGGGTCGTCGTATTTTTTGTTGACCGCACACACGCACGCCCATGCACGTTAAGTCCACTGATCGCTGTTTGTTAAGTTGGTACGTTGTTGAAGTTCATTATCTTTTTCATTAAAACACGTTTTTTTTTAAAAGTTATTTCTGTGTCGGTGGATCATTTGGAGAAGACAATTAGACAGGCCCATATCTCATCCTCTAAGCGACCTGGTTCCTATGGTCGCTACAGAAATAATTAATTAATTATTAGGCGGCCAGCAGCCCAGTACCAATTGATCCACAGACCGGTCCGCGGCCCAGGGGTTGAGGACCACAGCTCTAATAGACTACCATAGTTTACTCTTTCCATTCGCCTTCTAGTAAACACAGTCTGAATTAAAGCAAAAAACAGGTGATTATTCTGTTATGTTGTTGTAATGAAAGACGTGGGACCTCATCTGGTCAGGTCAGACAGAAAGGTGAGGAGCTACTAAGTTGCCCCGGGGCAAAAGATGAATGGCTGCAGAGAGTGAGAAAAAGAGGAAAACCTTTAATCTGCACAATCAGACACCAAGACCATGAGGACGGGATAGTTTTCCCTGATGGGCACTGTCAAGCATGTACGGCTTCTTCAGCAATTTCTTTTCTCCTCAAAATAAATTAACCCTTGGAGGTTTAGATGGTGAATCTGAGGAACTATGAGATGTTGTCTGAATCCAACATATTGTTTTATTCATCGCACACTACAGCAATCATGGGAGAAACAACTATTTTTACTTCGATTTGTTTATTTCCTCAAAGTCTGCCTGGATACTGTTGCTTCTGTCATCCTTTATAATCATCATGATCATAAAAACTGCTGCTTACTTTAACTAGAAGTGTTAATAACCAAGTGATAATAACAAAAAATAGTGCCTTTATATCATATATTAATATCCATTTGAATGAATGAATGAATGAGGTATTTTTGAATCTGAAAATCAAAATACAACCACCAACAAAAGTAAATAATTAGCACAATCTAACCAAAACAATAAAAGTAATACAAATATTATAGATTTAGTGTTATTTACACATCAAAAAAGGAGTGAGAAGTAAACATTTATTTAATCCCACCCTTGTATTACAAAACACACAAATCAATGTCAATCTATATTAATACAGCATGTCTATGTCTACATCAATTAATATAAGATATACCTTTTTTTTCAAGAACTTCATGCACTACAACTGTATTAAATCTAAACCCATGTAATATTTGATCAATTAGGCGGATTAAAAAAAAAAAAAATACTGTTTAGGAAAGTGACGATATAGTTTTCCTTAGAATTTATGCGATATATGACTCAATTATGTTTTGATAGATAGGTTGATAGGTCTATAGATAGATACTTTATTAATCCTGAAGGAAATTCCATAAGCTCTATTGCTCTCATACATTCATACAGTAGGACAACTGTGAAATAATTAAAGTGACACAGGTTCAATAAAAAAAAAAACACAGAAAAGACATCAGGTAGTGCAATTAGAAATAAGTGATGTGGCCACAATAAAATAAATTCCTCACCAGAAAAATAGCTAGCAATAAAACAATAAAAGGCACAATTAAAAAACACAGTAAAAAAGAAAGAAAGAAAGAAAGTTAAATTTCATATTCATAAATGTCAAATACGGTTTACATGGACTCCTGACTGAAATTGAATAATATATTTGTTAAACTTATAGATTCCACCAAATATAATACAACAGTAAAGTTCTGTAGAAAGAAAGAAAGAAAGAAAGAAAGAAAGAAAGAAAGAAAGAAAGAAAGAAAGAAAGAAAGAAAGAAAGAAAAGGAAAAACAACAAAAAAACAGAAAAGGTAGACAAGAACCTACAACTGCACTAGTTTATATAAATACAATACAAACAAAATTTGTTTTATATATTATTTGACCTTCATGGACAGTCCCTTCTGCCTCATATATTCTTCTAATTAAAACACTGATTAAAATATAGTCCCACTTACTTTCATGGGGCTGAATTAACCTATTAATAGACAACATTTCAGTAAATGGTAACCTAGAAGTAGGTTCTATATCTCACATGTAGCCTATTTCTGTCTCCCTTAGTCTATATGGGTCTGTGAATTTTAAGGAAATAATGCAGTGAGGCTGCAAGAGTAAAGTTTTTAACTTTGAAATAGGACACATCACATACAATAAGGCTGCCTCGCTGCACAAAAACAAGCCCTCTGTGTATACTGAAGATTGGTGGAACGAGTTTGGCGAGTTGAGCCTCTTTGCTGAATGCTGTTCATTTTACATGTGTGTAAAAGCAAACACACCGGATTAAAGTTAGCCTGCTTTCGACTGTAGATTAATTAAAGTGTGTCTGACATCTGTTAGTACAGTAGCCACGAGGACGAGCCTGTAAATACAGATGAATTTAGTGGAATACTAAATCAAATAGTAGCAGGTGTTTCCTTACTCAGATGTGTTAACTTCCTCCACAGACAACAAGTCGCTCTTAACTTACCTTTCCCTTCAGGTCCAGGATAAATATAGCAGAAGCCGACATTTTGGTGGAGAAATATCCTCGAGTACAACAACTATGGTGGTTAATATCTGGGTGTGCTGTGAGATATGGGTCACTTAAAGGGAATTATTTTCTCTCCCATCATCCTCCTTCCTCTCCTCCACTCTCGTCAGTCGTTGTGTTTCGCCGCAGTTCGCTGCTTTTTCCGGAGCAGAAAAACGATAAGTGGACGTGCACGAGGACGGAGCGGACTTCCGGTAATGTGGCGGGAGGATGTACCGGCACGAGGAGGAAGATGTATACACAGATTAACTTTATTTTGTCTAACCGTTGTTTAATTTAATTTAATTTAATTTAATTTAATTTAATTTATTTTAATTTCCCTCATTCCTTCCTTCATTCGTTTAATAATTGACTTATTTTTTTTCATTTAGTCATTGATTTTATTGGTTACTTACATTTTATTTGATTGTGCATGCATTTAATTAAGCAAATTATTTATTTATTATTATTTATATTTATTGATATTTTTCATTAATTTTTTTGGCTAGATAGATACAGATAGATAGATACATATTAACTTTATTAACATTCATCTGTTCATCTGAGCTATTACCTTTAATTACATTTTATTTTGGTTTTTATTTACTCTTATTAATGTGTATATTGTGTATATATTTGTATTTACTTATTTTTTAAACCTGTATATTGTCTTGTCTCGTCATCTGAACCCACTTCATCCTCACTAAGGTCGTGGGGGTCACTGGGGGCCTATTCCAACTACAATGGGCGAAGGCGGGGTACACCCTGTATGAGTCCTGTATATTGCATATATAATTATTTATTTATAGAAACAAAAACTGTTGTATGCTGTGCTATAATCATGTTGCTGTAAACCTTGAATTTCCCTTAGAAATAATAAAGGAATATCCTATCCAAACTTATTCTTTCCTTGCTTCCTTCATATAGTGGTAAGTTATTTTTAATGTAATTTATTAATTTAATTATATAATTAAATTGTATTTTATTGACTTGTTCATTCATTTATTTTGGCCATTTAATTATATATTTTATTCATTTGTTTGTTCATTCATTTATTTTCCTTTTCAATTTATTCATTTTATTTCACAGCAGCGTCTTCATTTTCAGACGACAGACACTAAACATTTCATGTCACAAAATGTGCCACCAATATTTCTGTGTCTGCGTAGTTCCTTGTTGTACAAAGTGAAATAAAAGTGAAAGTGAAACAAGATGTTTAACAGCATGTCACATCCAACCAATTCTAGGTCATTCCTAATAACCTATTACCTATCACCAATTAAACATGATAACCATTAGATTACCATATTTATCCTTAATTTATATATATATATATATATATATATATATATATATATATATATATATATATATGTGTGTGTGTGTGTGTGTGTGTGTGTGTGTGTGTGTGTGTGTGTGTGTGTATAGTTTGTCAGACATTTTGTCTGTGAAATCTTTTTTTTACTAATTGACCAAATGGAGATCTTTAGTGGAACTTTTTTGTTTTTCTTTGAGTTCTAATAATCAAATGTAACCCTAATGTACAGTGTTTTTATGATGTATGCTAAAATAAACTTGGAAGTAGAATGGAAACATGCATGCAGTACATTTGGACTTTTTGGAATTGTAAATATAATTATTATGAAGTTATTTCTATTACTTTTTGATTCTTTGTTTTTAGGAAACACCATGAAATAGTTTTCTTTTATTTATCTAATTACTTCATGATTTTAATCTTTACACGCCCATCTCTACTTTTATTGTGAAGGCTGGTTTTTTCTGCTTCCTGTTCGGCTCGTGCTGCTGTCTGTTCTCTTCACGTGCGGTGTTTCCGGGCAGCAGCCTCGCCTGACAGCTTCACCAGCAGACCTGTCAGACCGCTCTCATCAGCTGGATGCTCTCTGAGGAGCCCACGCGCTCCAGGCTCCTTTTCGAGACGCAGTGTCACGCTTAATTACTGTTGTTTTTATCACTAATATAAAGTTAAAAGGTGAGTGTGACGGTTTGTGAAGCAAGTCCCTCCATAGTTTGATGATAACCTTTGACCCGTGATGTGTCCACCGTTAAATATTGAATGAGTTGTCACGTTTTTGTTTTTTTTTTTTGTTTTTTTTTTTTTACCTCCGCGAAGGAGCTTATGCTTTACTGTACGTTTGTTTGTCAGCAAGATAACTCAAAAAGTTGTGGACGGATTTTGATGAAACTTTCAGAGATGGTTGATAATGCGTCAAGGAACAAACAATTACATTTTGAGCTATAAAGGTGAAAGGTCAAGGTCACCAGCTGCATTTACTTCGTCTTACCTTCAGATAGGCTCACCGATAGGCTCGATGACGTCACGTTTTGACATGACGTCAAGCGAATGGTATATTTACAAAATGTATTTCCTCAAAGACTTTAACTCTTAAATGCACAGTATCCCAATAATGTAAAGATTGCACTATTTACCTGAAGTGCAGACTTTTTTTTTATTGCTGCATAATACAGAAGATCCCAATAATAGTTATTTATTTAGTTCTTGTCTTGAATGTTTTGACAAAAAAGCAATATGTATGTGTTTGCTGAATTTACACATTGGATTAACTCCTCTGCTGACAATTTTTTTTTTTTTGGGGGGGGCGCTACCAAAGTTTAGGCCAAGCCTTTACCTTAAAGCAGGTTATTGACATATTTTGTTAAATTTGACAATATCTTGTGCTTCATATTTAACTTTAGATCTAACGTGTAATTTGGTCGCTGTGTAACGTCACATAACGTCAGTGATGTCATACGTGGTGAAACATTGAAATAGACTTATCTCAAAAACAGGACTGAGAATTTCTTTGAATTTTTTTTTTTTTTAAACCCTCCAAGGGATTGCTCATGACTGATAAAATAACTCGTGTGCAAACACGGAACACTAGTTTACAAATAAGTTACGAACATCCAGATCCAAACCTTGACAGACTGGTGCTGCTTCATGGAGGTCTGCGCTCTTGGAGTGATTTATTTATTTATTTATTTTTAAGAAACATAGGATGAATCTTGAAAATTATACAGTGTAGAAGTACTGAACTTCAATCTTAATATTCAGTGATAAATTGATCATTTTATATTTATATAATTAATCTAAAATATAGAAAGTGATGACTGAAGTTCTGGTAAACATTATCTCTTGTCGATTGCATGAGTTTTAGAGACTTCCGACCTAATTTATAATACGGAAATCTGGGTGTGATCTTGATAACAACTGTGGTTTTATGACTGATATGAAACCTTGATCATGTTTTAGGTCATATGTGAAAAGAAAGAGGAAATTCTGAGTCGTTTCCATAAGTTCTACCATAAATGTCCATGCATGTATAGTTGTCGCACAGACTTAAAAATCAGAAACATCATTATCATAGCAACAACATCATAGCAACTGAAGATGAGCCATTGTATTGAACTTTTGCCAATTGTTAAAGCTTTTTCCTCATATAAAATGATTATTTTCATTATTATTATCAGCATTATTTTTATTTTAATTATTCAAAACTTTAGAAGACATTAAAAAACCCAGAACTAAATGGGTTGTAAGGGTTAAAGTTAGTATTTTGTTTGACCCCTGACCCTATGACAAGCAACCATACAAATGATTAGAAACCTCTGACATGTGTTTGATGAAACCTGGTATAAAACATCAGGAAATTAATACAATAAATCTTATACTGTCTGAATAAAAGTTTGAAGACATGTTAAATGTAAAGGGAGGTGAAACTACATACAGTTCAGTACAACACTATTTGTTGTTTTTAAAGAAAACTGATTATTTTTGCTATAAATGCAGATGGGATTTTAATACAGAGACAAAAATGCATATGTGTGATCATTAGAAAATACTAAACCAGTATCCATAGAATAGATCCATGCTTTATTCATTCTTCTTCATATCGGTCTGTAATTACTTCATATTGTTTTTTTCGGTGCATTTTTGAAACCACATCAGAGTCCTTTAGGATCCATTTCTTCCTACTGTATGTAGATTTAATTGCTGGGACTATGTACTGAATTCATGTTTACTGTGGGTCTTAATTTAGACTGTCACACAATAGAGGGGGGGGGGCTGTCAGTCACTGAAGGAAACACACACACATCAGACACAGAATCTTTGTTCTATATTATCATTTTGTAAAGAAAAATATACATTTCCATTTTACACAGTATTCATAGCAACTTTTTCAAAGCATTTTCAGATTACATTAATTTAATATCTTACAGTAATTACATTTTGTTGTGATGTTTGTTTGTTACAGTAGTTTATTCAACTGATTGTTCCTTTTTTATTAAATATGTTGGAGACTTAACATCCAATCAGTGATCATGTAAGACAGTACAAAGAGTTAATATTAAGCAGATCTACATACAGTTGTGGACAAACGTATATATTAGACCACTCTTTTTCTTCAATTTGAAGTTTAAATTGCACATTTTATATTTAGTACAGAGGAAACAAAGGCGATGTTAACATTAATGGGGACATAATTTGAATGTGCATAAAAGAGATTAAATAAAGGCTCATTAAATTTTGTCGTCAAACACTAAGAGACATTTTAACAGCATTTTTATTTCTCAAGCCACATTTTGTCTAATTTTTTTGTCATTTATATTGCATTATATAGTTAATTATTTATAGTTATGGTCACAAGAACAGCATTTACGTGTTGTCTTGTCTTTGTCACATGATAAAGGTTTAACGACGACAATATTTAGTCAAAATTTTCATCGACGGAAGCAACAGATAGTAACTCTGTCCCCACCAATGACACGAAAAATTGACCTCTTGTTTCCTGAATGTTGTGTTATTTCCCATTCCAAATTGGTATGGATATTTTAGAAAAATCCAAATATTGATGTCCATAGCGCCCATACACGATTTTACACGATTTTGCGAGGAAGTGACCTAGTATGACAATAAAAATCCTTGATGAAATAAAAATTTTAATCTGGTTTGTAATGTTTGTTGTTACTGTACAATAGTGAATCAACAATAAAATATACTTTGACTTCTGACATTTTAATGCCTGGTACATCTAAAGATAAATTTATTTAAACAAATAACATGATAACAACAAAAATAGCTCATAGGAGTTTAATTTTAGAGCTGATATCTATGCACTTTCCATATTTTTTGGGCGAAAAACAAAATTACTTCAGTTCTTACATCAATATCTATGACATTATTTTAGTCACATGACACACATATGAGTTTGTACTTGATAGTATAACCATTGCTTCTGATTACTTTTGATGGTCTAATAATTTTTTCCCCTGCAACTGTATTTAAACATGTATGATCTATTGTAAAAGTTTAACTCATAAAGACACAGTGCTACTTTTGTGGCAGCTTTTCCTCTATAGTCAATCTTTTATCACGGTTTACTTATTATATTATTATTATATTATCCTCTTTAGTTATTTAGTTACACTTTTTTTCTGTGTAAATAGTGTATTTTCCAGCAGTTAATTCACCAGTCATGTAGATGTTCATTAAACCTCAGAGTAAAATCAAAGGTTATTACATCAAATCAGAATATTTTGGGAGAAAAAGTGACTTTTTCAGCAAAAATATCCCTGTCTAAACACAATCCAAGTATCTCCATCTACTATCAATGATCCAGCTCCATGGGTTTTACTGGTGAATCAATGTTGTAGAAGGTGATAATGTTTCCATGGTAACTGCGCAACCTTTGGAACGTCCATGAAAAGATGAAACACTGTATTTTTTATACCAGTTATTTAGATGCATTTTTAGGATTAGTGAATCAACGTTAGTGATCCATGTTTCTTTGGAACCAATACCGATTTTTGACAACAGATGTCAGAAAATCTTCTTTATTTACAATTAGAAAATTTTAAATGTGACAGTTAACTGAATAAATATTACTTCAGCAAAAAGAATTTAAAAAAAATTCAGGATGGAAGGTATTATCTTCAAGAATATGGAGGTGCTGTGACCTTTATCTATCAGTAAATGATGGCGGGGGAGGGGGGGCATATCAGCCAATACAAAAAGCTGATACTGATATAAGAAAAAAACTGTAAATATCAGCCAGACGATATATGGGTATACCATTAATCGACAGATGATTTTGATTGATGGTGCGTTTGGGTCTTTAGGAGTTAATCTGCCAATCAATTTAGAACAAAAATGATAAAAAAAAAAGTAGAAAACTGAAAGGTAATTTCTGTCTTAAAATCCTTAATATAACTCTTTATTTAAAATACTGCACTGTTAGTTTTACACCTGGAAGCCAAATGAAGCCTGCCTGACAAAAACATGAAGGTTATTCTGAGATATAAGTGACTTTTATGGGTCTGTGGACCTCACAATGACCCCACAATGACCTCACATTGACCTCACAATGACCTCACATACACCACTGTTATTTACACGCACATTGTTCAGTCAGTTTCTGCTTTCAACTACTTCTGAGCACTCACTGGAAATGACATTTTCTGCTTAAAATATTCCCTGGTTCTACGTCTGTGTAACTGGTCAATTTCATGTTAAAACAAAAAAAGGGAGTGAAATTGGTGGTTCAGAGGTTTAAACAGACACCAAAAATCGTGGTCTATTTCTATGCGATGGTAAATTCTATTTCATCCAACTCTTCCTCCGTGTCCTCCATGTTCTCGGCCGCCCTCTCAGCCCTCTCTCTCTCACTGGCCTGAATGTAGTTATCTTCAATGAAGCCATCATCATCCTCTTCATCCCTTGATGGAGGCATACATTGGCGATTCCTTCCTTGCCCGCCGTGCATGGCGAATTCTATGTCCAAACCTGATACCAACCACAAAAACAAAGAGCAGAGACCATTAGGAAAATAAATCCTGTATGACATTAGAACACAGAATTTATCTCATATGAACCCAGATGCTTTTCACTTGTATAAATCAACATATAGAAGACAGGAAATACAGTCAAATACAGTGTAAATAGCAGCATTATTCAGTTTTAAGCTAAATTTTAGGTATATATTTCATTTTGTGATGAAGCCCCCATTTTGTAAAAAACATTGCCACATTACGTAATAAGAAAATTATTACAAAATTACATCATTACACTTGCAACTTTCTTTATTTTCTTCAAAATGTACTAACATGGTGCATTATGTACTGACAGTTCTAAAGTTTACTTTGTTGGGTTTGTTAATTGTGTTTTATTTTTTCAAGTATTTGTAAAAATCTAGGCTTATTATTGGTATCACTGTATTAGCCTAGTAGCAGTACTTAGCAATTACTATCACTACATTGCATTGATAAAGAATATACAAGAAATTCCAGACATTTTTTTGGGTTTTGTTTGATGGAAATTTTCAATGTTTTGAGACAATTTATTACAAAATGCAGTTTGTTACAAAATTGAATTATAAAGTTGGTGCATTTTGTAATACATTTCCAAAATGCAATATTATTACAAAACATGGCTCAACAAACCAGTGGAGCCCAACTCTGCTCTAAACTAATTTTCCAAAGGATCATAAAGGTAATTTTTGTCCAAACCACATGGGGGCAGTTTTTACAGATCCTAAGCAATTTAATGAAAACAAGTATGATTTGGACTGCTCTGTGATCTCATAAAATTAACCTCGTATAGCCGAGCTCATCCTCTGGTCAAAATTGGAAAACTATATTTTGTGTAAAATTAAATTCCACATTATAATTGAGTTTAAATCTGTAATTATAGGTTTTATTCACAATGAGAGCAACATTGAATATAGTGTCAACTTATTAATATTATTTGGTAAATTTCATATTCATAAATGTCAAATATTGTTTACATGGACTCCTGACGGAAATTGAATAATATATTTGTTAAGTTTATAGAAAGAAAGAAAGAAAGAAAGAAAGAAAGAAAGAAAGAAAGAAAGAAAGAAAGAAAGAAAGAAAGAAAGAAAGAAAGAAAGAAAGAAAGAAAGAAAGAAAGAAAGAAAGAAAGAAAGAAAGAAAGAAAGAAAGAAAGAAAGAAAGAAAAAGAAAGAAAGAATTCCAAATGCATTTCAACTTGAGCCAAATTTTCAGGAATAAAATCAATTAAAAGAAAAATATTCAACCAACAAAGGGTTAATGATGTGCTGTAATTCTTCTTTTCTGTCATGTTTCAGTGGCTGAATATATTTTTATTAGATAAATGACGTTCATTCATTAATGGAACAGCGTTTCCTATCAGTGTCCATTATTGAGCTCATTATTTGGAATCAACTGTACGTATTTGAGTGTCATATACTTTATATCAACACAAGCATCGGCACAAACACGTGTTATTCTAACAACGTTAAGTGTGGAAAATCAACAAACCTGGCGTTTCGCTCTGGCTGATGGTGTCTACCTCCCTCAGCCTTGTGTGTCTGTAGCTGGCCAGGTAGCGATGGATCACCTGACATTTAGCCAGAAGGGCGATGAGAATGGAAATAGAGATGGCTGTGGCCAGGACCCCCACCAGGAACTCCCAGTTATGCGAGGCGCCGTTCACTGGCAGGTTCATTAGAGTATCTGGAACAGAGCAAATTATAATGTGTTAACATTTAAACAGCCCCATGTGTCATCGTTTATCATCAGGAAATGACCTAAATAAAATAACTTCCTCCTAAACTCTATTCTTCTCTTAAAAGTGTCATTCAGCTGAAAACCACTTTTCCACGCTCCTTTTGGAATCTGATGCTTCACCCAGACTTAGCAACACATGCTGCCGTTAACAGTGGTTCATCACCTCCACTGGCTGCATACTGCATTCACACACAACAACAAGAGGAACCAGGGACCCAGAAAAAGATGTCAGATGGAATTTAGCGTTACTCACGTGGGGTTAAACCCGTCCCCGGCAGCGAATCTGAAGTAGCATTAGCATTAGCATCTACAAGAGAAGACGGCACCACAGTAGCTGCTGCACAAACTGGAACAAATGTTGGATTAAACTGGTTCATGTGCTCTCTGTGGAAATAAATACTGTTTTTGTCAGAACAAGCAACGGCACGAAACCTAGCTGGATGTTACTCTGGTAAAGGTAAACACACACAAAGAGCGAGAGGGGAGGGGGGAGTGGAACCTTCACACATTCAGAGCCAATCAGACGCTTCATCACTGCGTCACAGACATGTATGAGGAAGTACCAGTAAACTCTCGTTATTTTTCTACCGTGAAAAAACAGCTGGAAACAAAACAATTTGGATGTTTTTTAAAATAGAACCAACGCACAATGTATTCAATAACAATGGAGAACACAGTAATAATAATGAAATAACCACAGTACCATGTTATTTACATTGTTTTAAAGCAGGGGTGTCACACTCATTTTAGTTCAGCCCAATATGATGACAGTCAGTCACTACCAACCACTACTGGACATGATCAGTGTTTGTTTTTAGTTCAACTCCCTAAATACACGCAGGTAGAAAAATACCTTTAAAAACACTTCGCATGAGTGGTCTCTAAATAATAATTATACACAACCTCTCTGCCTCTCATCGTACATTGCAAAAGCAAACGTATTTATTCCAATAATCAGTAGATACAGCTATACAAGATAAATAAAAATACCTACAAAAATTACATAATAATAATAAAATCTAGAAAAATACTCTGAGAGTGCAGACCTCTGCCAAGGTAGACCCCCACCCTGATCACCCCCAAAATGAAATCAGTTCCTGTTCACATTTCCAACATATCCTGAAAATTTCATCAAAATCCGTTTTCGAGTTATCTAGAACCCAGACAAACAGATAAACGTGAGCAAAAACATAACCTCCTTGGTGGAGGTAACAAAAAACAGGAAACACTTCAATGGTCAATGTAAAAAAATTGACCGAAAAATGCAAAACACTACATATATATATATATATATATATATATATATATATATATATATATATATATATATATATATATATATACACATACTGTTTATATACAATGTTTGTATTGGCAGTAAAACAGTGAAACTCAACCTTCATGTCTTTGGCATTTTTTATTTCTGTCCTGTCCACTGGATGTCCCTCAGTCTTTGGTATTCTGACATATATCGTGCTGTTAAGACCTTTGGAGTTTGGATATATTGTGGGGAAATATGAGTCTAATCTCTTTCTCTCTTTGATGTACCCTTGAGCAAGGCACCCCCGTCCTCCATTTGTTTCCTGGACACCTGACATGTGTTCCTCCTCTTATTTTATCTTTGTCATGTATATATTTGTAAGTATTTCTATAGGGGACTTTTTGTTTGTTCTTTTGACCTGTAGTGGCGCCATCTGCTGGCTGTTGTACATGTTCACACCTTCTGTGGACCATTTCCTTTAGGACCAGTTGGCAGGTTTCTATTGGTTACGACCAGTGGTGTCGTCCAGGGTATACAACAGTAAACACATCACCACTTTTAAACCTAAAGAACTGACCCTGCTATAATATAAATACAGAAATATAAAACTGACTTAATGTATTTCCATACCATTTTTTTTAAATTTTGTCCTTATTTATATTAATTATTTAATTATTTTTTATCCCCGGATTTATTTCTGTGTTGTTTCCTATTTACATTTCATTTATCTCTTTTATTATTTATTTCTATATTTTATTTTCATCTGATATCTTTCTTATATCATTCTATTCTCTCAAATTCTTTTTAAGTAAATTTTCTTGGCAAATTTTTCCATGTCATTTATAATTTTGTAAATATGTTTTAGTTTTTGTTCATTTTGTTGCACATTTTATTGTCTATTTTTCTACTTCATAATTTTTTTCTTCATAAATAACATGGAAAAATTAGCCAAAGAAATTACTTAAAAAAACGAGAGATAACTAGTACAGATGGTTTAATTTAAATATTCATAAAAAAATCAACCATTTTAGGGAAATATCTAAAACATGCAGGACACCGGCCGTCACTGTAAATAATAATGTGTTCTTAATGACTTGGATAAATAAAGGTTAAATAAAAATAAATAGATAAAATAGCAGCTCAGTTTACTTCATTTTTAATTTTAATTATAAGCTTAAGACACATCTAATTCAACAAACTGAAACACTCCTCATACACACCTACACAGACTCTTTATTATTTTATTCTTTTATATTTTTACTGTACTTTGTATATTATTGTTTTATTTCTATTGCGTTTCTTCATGTTAATGATGTAAGGAAGTAAGATTAATTTATAAGCCCCACTGGGTTTTCTGATGTTACATGTTCAATTTGTTTTTTGTTTGTCATAACATTTGATTTGTTTGGTGTCCAAATAAATAAATAAATAAATAAACAAACAAACAAGTGCACAACAAACCCCGCCCTTTGCAAACATTTTAATTTATATTTGTCCTATCTCATACCATTGTGAAAACACATTTTTGGTTACTGTGACCTTTGACCTACATTCACCAAAATGTTCTGGACCACCTCACACATTTCCTGAATATTTCAGAAAATGTGCAGTAACTTTTGCATATAGTTGCTGACAAACAAACAAACAAATAGTGTCAGGCATAGCAAACCCCGCCCCCTCACAAATATTACACCTGATTTGCTCTCTTTCTCTTGACCTTTGACCTACATTCATCACCATTTCCTGAGATTTATTATGGAATGAAAATGTCCAGTAATTTTTGCATAAAGTTGTTGACAAACAAACAAACAAACCTACCAGTGATGGTGGTTACCTGCGTTCACCTGTAGTTGTGAATTATTGAAACATATTTGTAATCATATTCGGGTTGCGGTCGGTCGGTCATTTGTGATAAACATTAAAATAACCTGGTAAATCAATTTTCTATTATTAATACATACACTTTAATGACTGATGGTCAATAAAGTGGTTGTGAAAACTTGTTCAATTTTCAAATAATATTCAAATAGTTTCCAATTTCGAACAATGTTTTGGACCAAAAGTCCCATCCCTAGTTGCGGGTCATTTATACATCGACCTGTGCATCACTGAATCCAACCCATTATTATTATTATTATTATTATTATTAGTGTTATTATTAATGCTCAGCCAGCTATTATGGGATAGCCCCCAACTAATGCATCCTTATGAGCCTTGTTTCTGTAGCAGATGTAGCTCAAGTCTTACCATTGTATGTTGCCGTTGGTGCTGCCGTTGCTATAGCGAGTGGTGCTTTTGACGGTGGGTCCATCTGGCTTTACTTTGGTTTTGAGAGTCTCTTTTGGAGAGCAAGTTCTCCTGTGTGGCTCTAGTTTGACTCTTGTTGGATGACACCTCCCTTTGGCCTCGGGGCACCATTAACCACCGTCTAACATAAAACTACGGATCATGGGATTGTCCAGATGTCAGTCAAAAACACTTCTCGTGACCTACTGGCTTAAAGCATGTCTCCTGAGTGTACCCTGTGGACGCTGAAGGGATTGTTATAAAGTCAAAACCCTGGGGGGCAGGTGTTACTTTCTACACTATCTGATGTTATAGTCAGAAGTGTTTGGCTTCTAATGTCTTCAACGGGCACAAATTAAACAGGACCTGAGGAAAAAACTATTGTAGGTCAGCATCTCCCCAGATGAGGGAGGTAGTCGTCTGGAAGATTCCTCTGGGCCACAAGGGAGATGGACCTCCACAGCTCCACTAGGGGGCGGGGTTGAGTGGAGAGGGACAGTGGCAATATCTCCCAGTGTATGTATGTATTCTAATAAGCTGCTGCACTCTGTAGGAAAACAAACAAAAAAAAGTGTTGTTAAATTAAAACAGAGCGAATCTTTTTACAATTCTACACTTTCACACAAAGGGCATTTTTAAGTCGTGCAGAATATCAGTCAACTACAGTTCTTTAAAATCCCATGTGCATTATGACTTTGAAATACTTTTGGACTCAAATGCATATTTTATAACTGAACCACACAAATGGAATAGGAACAAGTAGAAGAACAATAATACTAAAAAAAAAAAAAAAAATGACCTAAAAATCTCACTAAGTGTCTCTGTGAAGTTTAAATGTGTCATCATGAAAGACAGACCGAGCCATTCTGAATAATCCACACATCATAATTGAATAGAAACTGTCAAGAGCTTTGGAGGATATCATCCACAACAGGAAAATTGTGTCGCAAACAGGAAGTAGCACATACTGCAGATCCTTCCTCTGTAGGTCTGTCTAACACAAAGCTTTGGTCAACATCGGTGATCACTCATTTGTATGTTTGTCATCTGTGTGAAATGTGTGCATGAAGAGGGAGAGACATTTGACAGAAACAAAAAAGACAATTAAAAGTACAGGTAATAATATGCCCACAGACCAAATAAATACATTAGTACGACTATGTACTGTAGCTGTGAGAGCTTCACAACACAGAAGAGTCAGTGTTTTACTCTGGTGCACCAGATTAATACAAACAACTGCTGTTGGGTGGTGATTTATTACTGTATTTTACACACTATACTATAAGACGCACTAGACTATAAAGGTGCACAGGCACTGAATGGTTTGTTTTTTGATGTTTTTCATATATAAGATGCATTAAGTGAAGCCAAATTCATGAGATAAAGAGCTAAAATTACAAGATTAAAAACGAAAGATTAAAGAGTCAAAATGAGATAAAAAGTCAAAATTATGAGATAAAGTCAAAATTATGAGATAAAAAGTCAAAATCATCAGATTAAAAAGTCAAAATTATGAGATTAAAAAGTCAAAATTATGAGATAAAAATTCCAACTATTTTTGTACCGTGTATTTAATAACACCATCACACAATGAATTCAATAATAATGGAGAACACAGTAATATTAATGAAATAACCATGGAACGACAGGTATAAGTAAAGTACTTGTACTTAGTTATCTCCACCTCTGCTTTTAAGTTTGTTCTGAAAAGCTCTTAGTGCTCTCCTGAATGCAAATGCAAAACTGATGCTTTTTTTTGTATAAGTGAGAGCCTTTGTGTAGAACTGTTTGGAAATTTGCATCAGATTTGAATGTCTGAGTCTAAGGGTGACGTGTTGTTTATTACACGTATCAGGATGTAACTTTGAGCTCATGTCGTGGCGTGAAAAAAAAACATGACGTTCTTATATATTTTTCCAGTCACTGCTGTTTTCAATGTGTTTCATGTGCTTCCAAAGGTGCATATGTCAACAAAACATATTATCTAATGTGTTTTTCAGAAGAATTTGGCCTGTTATTAATGAAAGTGATGCTTTAACTTTCTTCGGTTTACAGATTTGCCTGTTTGGTTTGTGATTGACAGAAAGCAGCTGCCAACATAAATGTTACTTTAAAGCTACAGCGCTGGGCTTTAAGGGAAAATAGACAGAATAGGAAATGGAGAAAGCAGAAGAATTATACCTCCTGCTGTCTTTTTTCACACAAATTGGGCGATGTGAATGTGTAGAGGCAAAATGAGTTTCACTTCCACTGTAATTTCGGGAAGGAGGGAGCATCCTGGTAGGAAATACCGGAGTCAAAGGTTGGAAAATAACAGATTTGCTTCTTATTATTGACTTGGAATTTGTGACTGAATAAAACCCAAACTCTTTTGAAGTCCACATATATCTTGTAATGGTGACTATCAAAGTACTCACTTTCTGTACTTCAGTAGAAGTACAGCTAAAAATACGGTGGTAAAAGTAGAAATACTGATTCAACTCCTAAGTAAAAGTAAAAAAAAAAAAAAAAAAAAAGTACTCGATTGTAATAACGTAAAAAGTAAAACTGCATTATTATTATTTTTATTAATATTTATTTAACCAGGAAAAATCATAAAAGTTCCAAAATAAAGCCTGTAAACTGAGTTACTGTGGAGAAAATGTGTTTGATTAAGTAACAGTACTGTTTTGTGGATATGGAAAGGAAATTTGGGAAAAATTGGTGGAGATAAAAATTCATCATGAGATTTTTTTTAAAGTCATTAATATGAGATTTTAAAAAAGTTATAATTTTAAGGAAAAAAAATCAAAACTGTGAGATAAAATGTTAAAATTGTGAAATAAAAAGTAAAAATTATAAGATAAAATGTCAAAATTGTGAAGTAATAGTCATAAAATTTGAATATATGAAGTCACAGTTTTTCACAGTTTTTCACTCTCAAGCCACTTATTTTTCGTACCGTCACATCTGTTTAGTTTGAAAAAGTAACGAGTCTAACCTGAGAATATAAAGAGTATAAAGTACAGATATTTATGAACAAGTTGCCAGAAAAATAAATACTCAAGTAAAGTACAGATAACCTAAAAATTCTACTTAAGTACAGTAGTGAAGTATTTTTACCTCCACAACAGGTAAAAAATAATATGAATTATATCTGTTCATCTGTGTAAACCTGTGGGTTTATATGTGGGTATTTCTGGCTCCTTGGTTCTGTAGTGATTTTTTAAAGCAATAGGGGTCCGGCTGCTGTGAGGTCCTTTCCTTTTGGTCTTCACGAGCCATTCTCCTCCACAGAGCTGGTTGTAAACACACCAACAGAGCTGCCTTTATCTCTTCCTGTTCTGTCCTCACAGACAAAAAAGAACAAAATATACACATCAGGCTGCACTGGACTGGAAGCTATAAGAAGAAAAAAAGATAAATAAAAAAGGCGCCTTGCAGCAAGAAATGTGTCTCAGACTAGAATACTGTCCTACAAAGTAAAAAGGCAGTAACTGAGTTATTGTGTGTGTGTGTTTTTTTTTTTTACAACATTCAAATCATTCTGTCATGGAATAAAATATCTTATCTCAAATGTCTGTCGTTTTGGAGAAAAGCGGTGAGTGTTTGTACAGTAACTGCATAAAATACTATTTAAACAAAACACAAAGGCAGTAAAGACCATTACTGTGTCCATTTAGGACCCTGCCCCAATAGTTTATAGTCAATCACTGTATTAGACTGAAACACATGATGGAATTACTGTATTTACTGCACTATAAGGTGCACTGTCAATGAATGGTTTTTATGAAGGTTTTTCATATATAAAAGGTACATTAAAGTGAAGTCAAAATCATGAGAAAATAGTCAAAATTATGAGATAAAAAGCCAAAATTATGAGCTAAAAAGTCAAAATTATGAGATAAAAAAAACACAATTGTGAGATAAAAGTCAAAATTTCCATTCACTAAGCACTACCAGAATTACTCCACATACAGTAAAGTCAAAATTATGAGCTAAAAAGGCAAATTATGAGATAAAAAGCCAAAATTACGAAATAAAAAGCAAAAATTATGAGCTAAAAAGTCAAAATTATGAGCTAAAAAGCCAAAATTATGAAATAAAAAGGCAAAATTATGAGCTAAAAAGTCAAAATTATGAGCTAAAAAGCAAAAATTACAAAATAAAAAGGCAAAATTATGAGCTAAAAAAAACCACACAATTGAGATGAAGTCAAAATTCCCAGTCACTACCACACTTATTCCATATATAAGGCGCTCTGTGGTTTTTGTAGAACTAGTTCAAGTGCAATAACAATAACTGCCTCATGTCCAATAATCTACAGAACTTTCAGGTCATTTTTCTCCGTTTGGTGTCTGTGCAGTTACTGCCTTTTTACTTTTTAGGGCAAATATAGAGGTTGTTATTTCTACTATGCAATACTACTTTACATGTGTTTTTGTTGACAACATACTGCATGTGTACGACAGAAGCTCACATTTCCATCCTTTTCTGCATCAGTCTGTGTTTTCTAATATCATTCTCAAAGCAAGGTGTCAGTTTTTCTTAGTAATTCTTTGTTTCAGTGTCCCAAATTATGATTTCACTGTTGGTTTTGTATTACTAATGAAGGCCGGAGGCGGTAAAAATGTTCTGTCATCAAACTGAATAAAACATCAAACTTAAGATTGTGCTCTGGAGTGTAATGGCGCTCCTTTGAACAGACAAATTAACTGTTCGCAGTGTTAGGCGTACAGAAATAAGATTATAGCCGAGCACGGTACTGATGCACATTATCAACATTATGTAAGAGTTAGATGTGAATAAAAGCCAATGGAAATCCTATCACAGCGCATTAAGAAAACTGCCAGTCAGAAACACATGATATAATCCAGAATTGTACAAGCAAACGTCTTTCTTTCATCTGCAGCTGGATAAGATAATCGACATTTATACACAACAGCGATGTCCTTTAGTTGCTCCGTGACCCAACAAAAGCTCCCTCCTCCCTCTTTCTTATCCCAGTGCCAAGTTATGTATTTTTGTCCTGCTTTGAAATGTCTGTAGAAGTCAAGCCATTGTTTGTCAGAGATAAAGACTAAAGTTCTGATACTGCTTTGAAAAGAGAGAAGGAAAAAAAAAGCACCTGGAAAAGACATTAGAGTCTGAACATTTATCTGGTCAAGTGATTGTTGTGCTTTAAGGTGCATTCAAACAACAGTCTAAACATAAAATAGAATAGAATAAAATAAAATAGAATAGAATAAAATAGAATGTCTTTATTGTCATTGTACAAAAAGTACAATGAAATTCAAACATGCCATAGTCATCAGGTGTCATTCTAAAAAAGTACAGTATTTTCCACTCTATAAGGCGCACTGGACTATAAGGTGCACTGTCAATGAATGGTTTATTTTTCAAGTTTTAATACACAAGACACACTGGAATATAAGGCGCATTAAGTGAAGTCAAAATTATGAGATAACCACAACCAGAATGAATCCATGTATAAAGTGCTCTGGATTATAAGTCACACTGTTGGTTTTTTTTTTTTGAAAATTAACGTCTTTTAAGTGCACATTATAGTCTGGAAAGTATTATATATATATACATACATACATACATACACATACACATATATATATATATATATATATATATATATATATATATATATACATACATACACATACATATACAGAGTAAGAAGAGTAAAGATTAAAAATGTTAAAGTTGAAAGTTAAAAATAGGAATAAAGAGAAGACAGACTAACATACATCATTCATACAACAGTCCAACAGCAGTTCACTCACTACTAACATTCAACATTCCACATGATTAATATTGGGAATAATACAATAATAATAATAATAATAATAATAATAATACAATAAATAATTATCAACCCATTGTCTGTTTATTCCCTGTTAGTTTAATTGAAGCAAGGTCATAATAGCTTTAAGTGAAGTCCCCTCAAATGTCATGTTTAGTTTTCGCCTTCCAGCCGGTGAATAATGACAATGTCAACAAGGAATCCACTGGGACACAATGAGTACAAAAAACCCAGTTTAGGAACTAATGACACAACCCTGCAGCTCCTAACCTGTCTGACCACAAAGGGTGTTTGCTGTTGTTCAAATATTAGAATATATTCTGGTTTCTTTGTTAAATAAATAGTACAGAGTGCAGCTTTAAAAAGAAAGTGGGGGAAAAAATAGTAGGTGTGTAATGAACAGAAAGTTCAGGTGCTGGGATGTTTTGGGTCAAAACACCAAATGGCCAACATCAACATGTGGGTCAGTATTTGTTTCTCACACAGAGGTAACGTACACTGTAAAAACAAACCTGTAGAATTTACTGAATAAAAGTCAGGTAACAATTTCCATTCGTTTTGGTGGAGTATATTTTATTTTTTATATTTTGAGTAAAATTTAAATAACTTTAACAGCTGCAATACTCTAAAACAGGGGTGTCAAACATAAGGCCCAGGGACCAAAATCGGCCCATCATCAGGTTCAATCTGGCCCCTGGGATGAACTTGTGAAATGGAAAAATTACACCGAATATATGAATAATTAAGGAAGTTAAAGTTATTTGACATCAATTCAATTTAAAACGGATCAGACTATAATCATAATAAACAAATTATAAAAAATGCAAATGTTCTTCTTTAAGTGAAAAAAAAAGAAATAAAAAAGACTAGTCTGTTACAAAAAATGTGAAAATCTGAAATGTATGTGGAATTTTACCAATATTGCAAATGTAACTAAATATTATGTGTATTTGTAAATCCACCGTTATCTTTAACTTGTGATGTTTAAGTATAAATGATAAACTAAAACACAATATTGTTAATATTGCACTTATTTTTATTACAAATTTTCATGTTAATATTTGTTCAAGTACAGTTCATAATGTAAACATTTTCATTATGGAATTGTATTATTTTTGCTCAAAAACAGATAAAACTTTGGAGTTGCCATTTATATGTTTTTATCCTATTATTTGACTGGTCCGGCCCAATGTACACCGTATTAGGCTGAATGTGACCCCTGAACTAAGATGAGTTTTACACCCCTGCTTTAACAAAAATTTGGTAAAATCCAATAACATACCTCATTAGATGACACAACAAATGACTCATCAAACTTGAGTGATGTTAACTCTGAATTGTTAATAGGAATATGTTCATCTATTTAATTTATGGTTGGTTATATCAGTCTTAGTGCCAATAATATCTAAACCAGAGTAAACATTAGTATCAGATCTTTACTAACACTATTAAACACGTGAAGGATGACTTCAGTTTTAGAATTAAGTTTAACCCCCCCCCCCAATATGAAACACCACTACAGAGGGTCCTGAGACAAATGTATAAAATAATAGAATATAAATAAATACGAGGGGTGGGAGAACAAAATCAATTCACATATGTATGGGGATATTTTGTTTTACGATTTTGAAATGTCTGTTTGTTTTGGTTAAAAAAGAAATTTATATATATTTAAATGATTTATTTTAAGCCGGGTGGGAAAAAAATACCACTTGTAAAGACCGCAAACGACTGTACGAGTCACTCAGATGTACAATATGTGTCATGGAATCCACAGAAATCACCTCAGTGAAGGCACACAGATGACAGCTAGCTTATTATTGTATTAGGTTCAACAACACACCAGCATTAAACACCATTAACTTAAGCACAGATAAACAATACACTATGAAAATATCTATTCCAACTGTATTGTTATTAATCTTACCTTGTGTTATTTACACACAGTAATAAACTAGGAGTATATGAATAGAGTTGGGAAAAAGCAGTTAATTATAAACACGGAGGTGGTGCGTTCACGACCGTCGTAACATCTCTGGTGCGTTCAACAGCGCGGGATAACTGAAAATGAGTTGTTCCTGAATAAATATAGTTAAACAATCAACAACAGTTAAAGTGTGTTGTCTGTCTTAACAGTGGGGAAGCGCATGGCTGGACATGTACGCTTTAAAATACATTTTATTATGAAGTATGTTTATTTAAAGGCTTCCATTTGTGTTGTGTGCAAAAAGTAAAATGTAGCAGTTTTTTATATTACTGCTAAATAAATCTAAACTGACTCACATAAAGTATGATGTGCATTGGAAAAATCGGGAATATCTGGAATATTGAAGAATCACAATTTAAATCAAATCAGCACCCAAAAAAAATCATAAAATAATCAAATTGGCATAAAAGCATATCGCCCCAGCCCCAATAAATACAGAAATAAAAAAGGGTAAAACACACCATAACTCTGCTATATATAAACAACAACACTTCTTATCAACTCTGAAAACTGTAAAACAACAAAACTGTCTCAACTACTTTGTCCCAATGCATGCTGGGAAATTCCCCAACCTGCTCCTTCAACAATATTGTGGGATAGATTTTACTCTATTATTTTAAGGAGCAACTGTTATTGTTTACATTTCACTGGCAACTATTATTGTTAATTAAAATGTAACTGATGTCCATAGTTTATATTTACAGTGTAGAAACATGATGATTTTATTATTTTTTTTGTTTGTTTTACATCTGTTAGTTCTTTTACGCAGTCAGAATATTCATTATTATATAGTAATTATGAGTCATTCTTTACTGAAGAGGATGTTTTTGTCTAATCAGCCAGTGTTAAAAACCAGGTCAATCATCAGTTGTAGCAGTAAAAACATACAATGACAGATTTTCTGCTTATTTATAACACTGCGTGTGAGTTTTTGATCAGTTTTTCCTTCAGAAATCTTTTTTTTTTTTTACAGCTACAAGTAAATATGTACTTGCATTTAAAAGTTCTGTATGTTTTGTGCAGTATGTCAACATGTACAGACGTATAAGTACACAGTTATTCCCTTATCTTGTAATTTAAAAATCATTATGACAAAAAAAACAAAAAAAGCGCTACAGTCTTTTGTCTCTTACCTGGTCACTTGTCTGTGTAGATCCCTCTACCTTCAGTTATTTCCACTGCTGTGTGTCCGCTCTCACATTTCACGCTAGGTTAACTTTTTTTTTTCTGCTTTGTTTGTAAAATGTAGAAATGTTGTGCAAAGGTTGAACGAGGCGTGCTGTGCAGCTGCTTCCCAGAAGGACAGGTTAATGACTAACTCTGTAACTAAGGTGTGCTCCCTCCCACCGACTGTTCCTCTTTTCTGTCCAATGGTCAATCAGACCTGTTCACATGTAATGCAAATCAAACCAGGAAGAGGAAGAAGTGAACAGGACGGCAGAACCACACTGGAAACCTGAAGGAGTTAGTTAGTAGAACTCCAAAAAAAGTGAGACTGTCAGTCGCCACAGTTTTTTTTTTTTTTTTTTAAAACTTAAACATTTGAATAGATCACAGCTCATATATTTGGAGTTTATGGTAAATGTCATTTTAAATGATAATTAAATTAAATGTACTAATTAAACCAACTCAAATATTTTCAGGTTCTGCTTCCCTATAAACCCGAATAAGTTAACAGAACTGAAAAAATTTAAGGCAATCGATTTCCTCAATTATTTTAAGTTGATGAAACTTAAAAAAAAATACAAGTTTGCAGAACTTAAAATGTAGATGCTTAATAGAGTATACTGAAATGAAAACATTACTTATTAACGTAGTATTCTAAGGTTCTGTCAGTTCTACTGGGAGACTAAGTTCAGTGTCTTTGTCCAAGGACACTTTGACAGACAGAGCTGGGACGTGAACCTTTGACCCTTCAGTCATTAGACGACCCGCTCTACCAACTGAACCACAGCCGCCCCTGAATAAAATTACTGTGTTTGTGATTGTAATTTTTTTGGTGTGATAGATTATTGGTGGTTATTTGGAGTGCTCTGAAATTGTATTTCATCATCTACTAGTTTAGTTTAGTGTATTTCAGTCATATATTCACTTCAAAGTAGCAAAAAAAGAGCAAAACATTTATTCATTTCCTTTTTTCTACACTAAAACATAGACGAAAATTAGCAGTTTTCATAATTTCATGTTTATTATGATTAGGGTCTGACCCATTTTAGATCAAATTGATGTCAAATTATTTTAACTTCCTTAATTATTAATATGTTCTGTGTAGTTTTTGCATTTCTCAAATTCATCCCCAGGGCCAGATTGGACCCTATGGTGGGCCAGATTTGGTCCCCGGGCCTTATGTTTGACACCCGTGTTGTCCGACCTGCTCTTGTCTGGGAATTTTCTAGAAGCACATGCAAAGTTCCTCTGGAGAATTAGATCATTTGTTTAAATCCTTCTCATGTATTCTGTGTGTGTATCATGTGCTTAATTCAATATGTAAATCCTTGTCTTTCAGTGGAAGCACTTTAATACATTTTCACATCAGAGAAGGAAAAAAAAAAAAAAAAAAAAAACACTCTTTGTGGCGACAAGGAGTTTTGTTTACTTAAGACGTCCAGCGCGAGAGGAGAGAACAGACCTCTGGTGGCTCTGAAAGGAAAAGCGAGGTGACCCTGAAAACAATAGGGCCACTTCCTGAACACTCAGCAACACTCTCTGCATCTTTACATTTCTGTCCCTTACACCCCCCCCCCAAACCCTCGGATGTGTGTGTTTCAGGATGCCTCAGCTGTGTGTCTTGGGGCCGATGGGAGGGACAGGGATGGGTCGGGATGGTAAAATGAAAAGTCAGCATCAGCAAAAACAGATCCAGAAGAGTTTCCTACACTAACTGGGTGTTTGTTAACTGGTATTTGACAGTATCTTTAAAGGCGTATGTAGTATTCAAAACTCTGAACAGCAGGGAAAGTCATTCTTTATACCAACAAATTAATGTTAGAATAAAGTATAAAGCTTATTATTAACTCATTCACTGCCAGGTGAATGACAAGAGAGTATGGACTCAAAATATAGTTGTTACTTTATATTACATTATATTACAATAAGACTCTAAAACTACATAAATATGGCACCCATCAAAATAAAACTTAGACCGTTCATTTGGATTTGAATTGTCAATGGCAATAAATGAGTTATTGTAATCACCATGTCTGTCTGTCTGTCTGTCTGTATCTGTGTGTGTCCATCCGCAGAGACATATAATGTAACTCAATGAATACTTGAGATATCGCCATGAAATTACATGGTTGTATATATATATATATATATATATATATATATATATATATATATATATATATATATATATATATATATATATATATATATATATATATATATATATATATATATATATATATATATATATATATATATATAGCTAATGTGCATCACATGCAATGATCCATTTGAGTAAAGGTCAAAGGTCAAGGTCACAATTAACTAAAACATTAAAATCACATTATGGGTTATAACTCAAGAACAGAGGGTCACAGAACTTTCAGATTGGCACCAGATGATGCAGAATGAAAAATTCTACAATTATCATAATTGTCATGGTGTTATCACCTACAACCAATATTTTTTGAGATCTCTGGAGGTCAAAAGTGACATGTCGCAAAATTAACTTCTGTAACACTGTGTGTCAAGCATAGACATTTAAAAAAATTTACTTTTTAAAAACGTATACTTGTATTTGAATTCAGGCGTTAAGAGGTTAAATCTGCACTGTCAAAGCTACTTCCTCCCATGATCCTACAGAACTTTATGATTATATACAGTGTATTTAACATTGTGATATTAAGCCAGAAAAATTACAAATATAATTCTGTACCTAAATATTTAAAAACCACTCAGATGACAGCTGTGTAATGGTAAATAGTTTATGAATAATGTCTTAAATGCAATGAAAAATTAACAGTTTAGGTCAAGACCATTAATGACACCCTGGTTCTTGATATGGGTTTTGGAAGCGACCGGGTGCTTTCCCCACTTTTGCTTCCATGGGATGTTTACTATTTATCCAGTGAGCAGAATGGTGGGGGTTTGAGGTCATGGCCTTATCTGGGAGAAGATGGGAAGGCCTTACTAAGTCCTTTTAAGTGCAGGGAAATAACAACACGTGTGGCACTGTACATAACAATGGCTAGGGTTATATGCTGAGGAAGAAGTCTATCACAAACAAGTCTGGAACTGGACATTAGGCGTCAAGACGAGGCCATTCAAAGCACTCAGGAGACAATCTGACTGAAGTGATCTACATGAATGTTTTTGAATACAAACGCCAACTCAGTGACTTTCATTTGTTTTCATACTTTGACTTGTCCTGACAAATTATTGTATGTTTTAACAGTATGTTATAACTGTGTTGGATTTCATGCTGCCTCTTGGCCAGGACTCCTTTAGACAAGAGGTTCTTAATCTCAACTGGATCTTTATTCCTGGTTGAATAAAGGTTAAATGAATAAAACTTATCACCCAAGTATTCAGATAATGCCTCATCTAGGCCCTATTTTGTGCCAATCTCAAGTGTCTATGACAAACCCTTCTTCAATTACAGCCAATAATGTGATGTTAACTTTTCTGCTAAATGTGACCTTTGACCTTTTGCAATATTGATAATTTCATTATATGTATATATGCTTCAGTGCATGTAATATTTATAATAATATATCCAGTATTGATTAAGTTATAGCACAATGTCTATGCTTGACACACAGTGTTACACAAGTTAATTTTGCGACATGTCATCGTTGACCTCCAGAGATCTCAAAAACTATTGGCTGTAGGTGATAACACCCATTGTGAGAATTGTAGAAATCATTATTCTGCATTATTTATTCTGAAAGTTCTGTGACCCTTCGTTCTTGAGTTATAACTGATAATGTGATTTTGACCTTTTAGTTAATTGCAATTTGACCTTTACTCAAAAGGATCATTGCCTATGATGTGCATTAGCTATATGTATATGCTCATGTAATTTCATGGTGATATCTCAAGTATTCATTGAGTTAAAGCATGATATGTTTTTGCGGACACACACACACACACACACACACACACACACACACACCCCCACAGTGATAACAATAATCTCGGCCAACATTGGTTGGGGGAGAACAATAAATGAAGGTCATGAATATGAAAAGGTCAAAGCCATCAGGTGCTCAACTCCCAAAGAAAAAAGAAGAGGAGTAGAAACGTTTAACAGAAAAAGGTAAATTATATAAATAATTATGTTCTCTATGACTATTACAGTCAGGGCTAATTTGTTTTACTGTAGATGTCTGTGACCCTTGGTAGAGGTAAGATCGGGCCTAAAAAATTCCAGCCCGACTCGACCCAGGCCCACAGGCATTAAAGCCCGACCCAGCCCGAGCCCGACCAATTAACTTGATTTGCAGGCCCGAGCCCGAAGCAAACCCGAAAAATTTAAATTTATCCCATAGTATTTTTGGCACAAAAAAAACGCAAGATGTTTTAAGATTAAAATAATCTACATATTTTTATTATCATGATAAATGCATTTACACAACGAAATAACACTGGAACACAGAATAAGAGGCCAGACAATGAGAGTCAAAGAGAGATCTTGATGCGCACTCGCTTAATTACGCGGAGAAAAAAAAAAAATAAAAATCAGTGAGAGAGAAGCCCGAGCCCGACCCAAACGTAATGATTGACATTTTAGGCCCGACCTGAATTTCTGGCCGGCTCAGGCTAATGATCTTACCTCTAACACTTGGTAATTAGGACAGTGTCTTTTAAAATACCCTTTTCTGTTCGTGGATGGGGGGGCGCCCTGAAAAATGGCATTGAATAAGATGGGAAAGTAAAAAAAAAAAGTGCAGGCATATGACACCAAAGCCATAAGAAGTGGAATGATACACAAGATCATTTAGTGAGATCCATCTGCAGGAGGCGTTCCGAAAATAAAATTCCCAAATGACACCTTTGAGTTCTGCATCCAACATCAGTCCACTTTACAAGGTGATAGCTGCACATTTGTGTGCGTCCATATGTGGCCTCCATCTGGAAATATGATAATGTGAGCAGCTCAGGAGGCACTCGGCACATCTGCTTCAAATCTGTACGACTCTTTTAATGAAACTGTGGCAGTTTCATTAAAATTTTCATTATTCTCTGAATAGTCTCTTGACTTCTTTATTATGTGTGGTCCCTTACATCTGAAACGATAATTTAATTAATCAGAGGGCTTTGGAAAGTGTCCCCCTGCTCTCAAAAATCAGTCTCTTTTGTCTTTTTTCTCCTTGGTATCTACGACCGAGTCTACTGCTGCTGCTGCTCTGACCCAGTTTCAACACAGAGGTCGGTTAAGTTTCATCTAATTTAATTTGGTTTAAGAGTTTCCTGGCTATATATGCAAGTGCTGTAACATTAGATAGCTCACTGGCACTAAGTTACGCTTGGAAAACCGCAAAATCTGTATTTGTTTGGCTTGAGCGCCTGCCACCTCTTGCAGGTGGATCACTGTTCTGTCGACTGAACAGAAGAACCAGATAGTTTCAGCGTCGGCCCTCCAGTGTTTCTGTTTTCTGTTATTTCCCTCTTTTCTGATTGAACGGATATTTACATATTTCATCTCTTACTGTATGGAAATATGATTGTGTGGAAAATGATTTATCCAAATGCGCTGTTAATCAGTAGTTTCTATTGCCTGACTTGTTTGTTTTACATGTCGCGCTTGTGTGAACGTTCTCTGACAAACTCTTAACACCACAATCAGTGATAAACTTTGTGTTCCGTATCAGCTGCACAGAAACACACCCCTGTGAAAAAACACAAAGACGGAGCAGCTTTAAAAATGTCATCAGCTCAGTGTACTCGTACACCTCTGTGGCTGCCTGCTGAGATCTACTAACTGTGGGAGATTCATGTAAAAGTCAACGCTTTTTAATAACATCCAACTGTGCATTTTTCTAATCCCTCTGTGAATGCTGCCAATATTTATGCCAAAGACGAGAGCGCAGCAGTTAAAGTTCAGTCAGGAATTTGTGTTTCAAATGTCTCACGTGCAGAGGTGGAAAGTAACGAAGTAAAAATACTTTGTTAGATTTTTTAAGTATCTGTACTTTACTGGAGTATTTATTTTTCTGACAACTTTTTTACTTTTACTCCCTACATTTTTGTAGAAACTTTACATTCTCAGAATAGACTCGTTACTTTTACAAACTAAACAGATGCGACAGTACGAAAAATCAATCACTTCAGAGAAAAAAAACAGGCTAAAATCTAAATCTATATTTTCTTTTAAGACATTTCATACAAAATCCGTAAATTTTTATAATGTTTAAAAAGTTTGAGGGGTAGTATTGGGGGCCTTGGAATGAATTAGACCTTTTACATGTAATATGCGACTCTATTTACAAAAAATTTACAGTACGAAAACACTTCTGGAATCAATTAATTTCGTAAGTAGAGGTACCACTGTGTGTGTGTGCGTGTATATATATATATATATATATATATATATATATATTCAATGTATTTAGAATATGCAACAAATAAAAACCACAGTCAAAAAATATATATAAAAAAAACATACATGGGAAAAAAAAACCCAAAGCAAAGAAACACATTGTTTCATTTGTACATTTGAAAAGGAGTGGGAGGGGAAGTAAAACTTTTTTTTAACCCCATATATATATATATATATATATATATATATATATACCTCCACTTAGGCCAGCACTTTTGATTATGTCATAGGCTGCAACTGTTATGACTGTTATGACACCCTATTTGTGTCATTTGTGTTCATTCACTTGACACATCATCCAGGCAGTGACAGAACATGAAGCAAACACAAACAGAGGAGAGTGAACCTAACGCAGAACGGATTAATTCTGCACAACATTTATTTGTGTAGAAGCTCCAAATACAAACGGGGAAATAATCACAGATGAAAATAGGGTTGATATTTGAAGGAATTTCCAAAGCAGTTAAAAACATGGTACATTCTGTTTCTCTATATTAAGATCAGGTGTCTGTTACGGTGGTAAAACCCTGTATAATTTAAAAGTTAATGAAGTACTTCCATTTTATTCTATTCTATTTGGGGCAAATGTATCTTTATGTTATGAGTTAATTCCCCAGTCAGTCCAAATGATGAACTATAATATTAGCAGTAAGTGTCAGATTTAGATGGATATAATTTACATGTAAAACACATAATTGTGTTTTAATGCCTCAGAATTAGTGTTGTACATCTGCAGAGGGATAAGGTCACTGGAGTCTGTAATGTCTATGCAAACGAGAATCTTCCTCTTTTTGTTTTATTGTGATTTATTATTAGTACCTTGTATGTTTGAGGGAAAACCATAGTGCATAGAACAAACAAATGAAAATTTCCAATGAGGAACTTTGGTGTTTTTTTGTTTGTAGATGCCAGAAGATTACAGTCTTTTTTTTTTTTTTTTTTAAACGCACAATATGTAATTTCTGAGACATTATTATCAAGTGTGGGGGATCACAGTAGTTTATTTTTTATTTTTTTTACACCAGTGTAGTGAAGAAAAACTGGAGTTGACTGGAGCAGAAATCAAAACTACAAAATAGATAATATACATAAGTGTCAAAAGTACTCACATTCTGTACTTAAAAAAAAAATCTTTATTTAAAACATGCTTCAAACAAGTGATAAAAAACAAAACATGTTATAGAAATAAAAACAAAAAGAAAAAAAAGGGGAAAAAAAAAAAGAGACCAAAATCAAATTAGATTTTCGTCCATGAACCATGTTCGAAAGGGAGGAGGAAGAAGTACAGCTTATTTAATTCTACCAATGATGCACAGCTCGATGTATAAATGACCTGCAACCAACATTTTTTTTTTTTTTTTTTTTTTTAAACTAACCAACCCGCAACTCAGTCCGCAAGAAATGTATTTGAAAAGGATGTACCTGACCCGCATTTTTACAAAGTCGTCAATGATCTTTATGAAGATCACATGACCTTCATTTATGTCTGTGTTAAAATTCCATGTCATTGTTTGTACGTTAATATGTTGAGAAAATATGTTTGTCGTGTCCTACTACATTTTTTTTTTTTTTTTAGAAAGTATCTGTTTCAGACATTAATTGTGTTAAATCGTACATATTTTAATCGGATGAATCATAAAACAAATGACTTTAGTGTTGGTTAGTTCATGTTTTTAATATATATGATGGTGTGTTATTCCACATATATGCTGGTTTATGTACATGTTTACAATGGATTAGTAAATATTCTACTAGAAACAACCTGTAAAGTGAATGGATTATAATGTGTTATCCACTGTCATGGATAATGACAGTGTTTGAAATAGATCTGACACCAATGTTCCTTTTGACTAAAACCTATTCTTTTGTTAATTATTTTATTCATTTTCCTCTGTATTTTGTTGATTTTTTGTTCAGTAATTTGTTGATTTTTGTGAATTGTCTTAATTATTTTGTTAATTTTCTTTCAGAATTTACAGTTTTTGTTCACTTATTCATTTTCTTGCTATTTTCTTTTTAAAAATTTCATCCATATATTGTTCATTTTCTTTCCTACTTTGTTTATTTGTAGTAATTTTCTTGATCATTTTGTCATTATTAAGTGTAAAGTGAATGGATGATAATGTGCAGACAGAACTGACACCAATATTCCTTTGGACTAAAACCTATTCTCTTGTTAATTCTAAGATTTTTATCCCAAGGCTTATCTTATCTTGTAACATTTAAGACTTGAGTTTTGTTTATCAGTAACATGTCAGTTTTATTCCAGAAACATTTTAACTTGTAGACCAAGGTTACTGGATGATCTGCTCTACTTCTACACGTAAAAAAATAAATAAATAAAATAAAGCTTATATGAATTTTCACTGCCAAAATTAAATGAAATGCAAGTGAGTTACTGGGCAAGGATGTGAAAAAATAAAATAAGACTCTGGTACTGACCCAGTACTCCTTCTCTCCCACACTCTTTTCCCCCTGAAGCCACTTATTTTACCGACTGTCACATCTGTTTAGTTTGAAAAAGTAATGAGTCTATTCTCAGAATGTAAGGAGTATAAAGTACAGATATTTATGCAAAAATGTAGGGAGTAAAAGTACAACGTTGCCAGTAAAATAAAGTACAGATACCTAAACAATCTTGTTAACATCTTGAGACCCACGATTTTTTTATTTTATTTTTTTTTACATTATATAGTTACCCATTTTGGAAACCATACAGTGCAACAATTTATTCAGATGCATTTTATTTTTATTTTTTTTATGGAATGTCCTTTGCAGTAGATTACATTTTTTTCTACAGTACACCTGTGAACGTTTTGTCCCTGAAAGAGAACCGAGGGTCTGTGTATATTTTGATTTTTGTATTTTCCGTTTATGAATGGGAATTAAAAAAACAAAAACAACTTGTTTATTTGACTTTCGTTTTGAAGCACAAAATCAACAATTAAATTATGCTGCATTTTCCTTTTTTATGTTTCGCTTTACAAAAAGAAATTCAAAGTCAACAGAAACAAACAAACAAAAAAAAAAACACCAAATGTTGGTCCTGGCTAGAAAACAACGTAAGTGTCAAAAGTACTCACATTCTGTACTTAAAAAAAAATCTTTATTTAGAACATGCTTCAAACATTAATTAAAGAAACTGATTTACGAATGCACAGAGATAACTGTCAATATATTCCACAGATTGGACAACTGTGTATTTGTCTGTACTTGTGCATAACAAATATTTTCCAAGTTTCAAATGAGTCCAGTTGTACATAAAATATATTGTGTGTATTTTATCCATCAAAATACGGATGGAAAAAATATGATTTCAAAAATTAAAAGTGTGACTTCAAACTTTACAGCTAGCTTTTCTTTGGTATGAATGTGACTTCCCACAAGTGACTCAACTGTCAAAATATGTCATCACTGCATCCACAGGCATGTGGTGATGACTGTGGATGCCATAAAGTTCAGGCTCTATTATTTCGTTGTGCTTAATGGGACAATGACAATAAAAGGATTCTGAAGTTTAATGTCGTAGCTGTAATTTTTGAAATCGCAATTGTAATTTTTGAAGTCATAGCTGTAAAGTTTGAAGTTATAGCTGTAAAGTTTTGAAGTTATAGCTGTAAAATTTAAAGTCATAGCTGTAAAGTTTGAAGTCATAGCTGTAAAGTTTTGAAGTCATAGCTGTAAAGTTTTGAAGTCATAGCTGTAAAGTTTTGAAGTCATAGCTGTAAAGTTTTGAAGTCATAGCTGTAAAGTTTGAAGTCATAGCTGTAAAGTTTGAAGTCATAGCTGTAAAGTTTTGAAGTCATAGCTGTAAAGTTTGAAGTCATAGCTGTAAAATTTGAAGTCATAGCTGTAAAGTTTGAAGTCATAGCTGTAAAGTTTGAAGTCATAGCTGTAAAGTTTGAAGTCATAGCTGTAAAGTTTTGAAGTCATAGCTGTAAAGTTTTGAAGTCATAGCTGTAAAGTTTGAAGTCATAGCTGTAAAGTTTAAAGTCATAGCTGTAAAGTTTTGAAGTCATAGCTGTAAAGTTTTGAAGTTATAGCTGTAAAGTTTTGAAGTCATAGCTGTAAAGTTTTAAGTCATAGCTGTAAAATTTGAAGTCAACATTTTTCCATCCGTATTCTGGTGGATAAAACAAACATATATATTTATGCATGACTGGACTCATTTGAGAATCCACAAATATTTATTTTAAGCATGACTACAGACAAATACGCACACGGGTATCCAATCTGTGGACACAACTATATTGACAGTTATCTTACTCCATATGTTCAGATCTGTTGGAGTGCAGCTGAACTCATGCATGCTTACATATGTTCTAAAGCAACTTCCTCCTGCATACTTTGGCACAGTGGTGTACATCCACCTCTCACTTGCTGCTCATGGGAACGAGAACCTGTAGCCCACTGAGCTGTGTGAGTGTGTGTGTGTTTGAGTGTTTCTGTATGTAGAGCAAACAGCTATCAGACAGGAGCCGAGACACCCCCCCCATACCCCCCCACCTCCACAGGCCTTTTCCTGCCTGTAGGGTGATTCCTGCCCCTGCGCTCCCTCCACTTCCTTCACACACATATCAGGCTCCAGCAGCAGTACCTCTTCCTGAACCTGGCTCAAGTTCTCTGGACACTAGACGAGCCACAACAGCTCATCCATCTGTCTTTTTTCTTTTTTTACATAGTTAAAGTCTTAGTTTTTCATTATCTCACTACACCGTCGCCTCTCCCAGGGTAACACTGTGCTGAACTACGGTTCCCGGACCTTTGAGAATAGTCGTAACATAAAAATCTCTGCTCTTGCATTTTTCTGCCTTTCACCACCACACTCCCAGGGTGTTATTCAGCTTCCTTAAAAAAAACGCCTATAATATTCCAGGACATGTTGTCTGTGTTCAGTACCACTCCCTTTCCACAATTTCCTTGATATCCATGCCACAATGGGATAGATATTCTATTTCTGTAATTAGGATTTGCAGACCGACTTGGATAATAACAAAGCAGAAACCCGCTGCTCGATCTTTATCTTTCAACACTCGCTGACAAAATAAAGCCAGTCAAAATTAAACTGTATTCGTGCCATTGTTGTAACAGTATCTCCTTTCATCTTTTCTTTACATGTCAAACTACTGTCTTTCATTGCGTTAATAAAAATGTTTTTATTCTGATAATTTAAGAACTGTTCGTACGATTGTTTGTAGCGCAGCCAAAACTGTGACCGTGCCAGAGACAGATGGAAATGTTGAATTTACAAAATGTTGTATTCTTATGGGAACTCTCTTTGATATGCAAAACAAACAAAAAGGTTCTGGTTCTAAAGTTTAATGACGTCCACGTCTATGAACTACACAGTAAAAGTGCCAATGATTCAGTCAAGACATTTTAGTTCAGACAGTATTTACAGCTCTATGGAGAGTAAAAAAATTCTGCACAGTGTTAAATTCAACTCTACAGAGTGATGATTAGTGCCAGTCTGCTGCATTGCATTGTGGGTACCGGACATTTTACTCATTGTGTTCCATTATATGTGCAGGGGTTCAAGACGGGGTGTGTGTTCATGTTTATTTAGGTTATTAAGTCTGTTTTTTTTAACCCTCCTGTTACGTTACAGGTCAAATTCTCTCTTTGCACATAACACCATGACGTCACAACCGGAACTTGATGGAGCAGCTTCCTGGTTTCCAATTTCCTGCAACCATAGTGACTGACAAGAAACACGAGTCTTTACAAATGACCACTTTCATTTTATAAGCAACAGAAACAATACCATGAACACTGTTGTGTCCCACTGTGTATTAAGCCCTACCCCATACCACTTACACCTTCAAACAGAGCTATAAGAGGTAGGGCTTGAAAAGTAACCCCTATGAATTGGGACTAGAGGTGGGAAGTAATTAAGTAAAAGTACTTCATTACTGTACTTAAGTATCTGTACTTTACTTGAGTATTTATTTTTCTGGCGACTTTTTACTCCCTACATTTTTCTAGAAATATCTGTACTTTATACTCTTTACATTTATATAAATATCTGTACTTTATACTCTTTACATTTATATAAATATCTGTACTTTATACTCTTTACATTTATATAAATATCTGTACTTTATACTCTTTACATTCTCAGAATAGATGTGAATTACGTTTTCAAACTAAACAGATGTGACAGTATGAAAAATAAGTCATTTCAGTGGAAAAGAGAAACTATGGTTTTATATATTATAGTTCTATGACTATTATCTCATAATTTTCAGTGCAAGTATTTATTTGGAGCTGTACAGAAACAAATAACAGTAAGCGACATAAAAAAAGGTGACAAAAATAGCTCAAAAGGGGAGTGGGTAGAAGATCCCACCCCCTTAATAATAATTTTTATCTCACAATGTTAACATTTTATCTCACAATTTTGACTTTTTCCTCTTAAAATTATGCATTTTTAAGTCTTATATTTATAACTACAGTATTTTAAAATCTCATGATGACTTTTTCTTGCCCATACCCACAAAACTGAGTAACTGGGACCTGACCAAACACATCATCTACACAATAACTCAATTTTAAAGGCTTCATTTTTGGATACTTTTCAGATTTTTCCTGCTTAAATAAGTATTATTGCTTTCATGGCAAAAAAATAAATAAATGCAGTTTTACTTTTATACTTTATTACAATTAAAAAATTGTACTTTTACTTCAGTAAAGGAGTTGAATCAATACTTCTACTTTTACTACAGTATTTTTTCACACAAATACCTGTACTTCTACTTAAGTACAGAACACTTCTGATTGGGACATCCCTTCAACACTCACCTATGTCGTCAGTTCACTCCACCAGTTTTTATGTAACCAAAAACCAGAAGTAAACAAACATGTCTGCTGCTGTAGTTGTTGAGTTCTCCTGGGATATGACCATATTTTTACTAATATCTGCGTTGAATCAGAGAAGTGCTATGCATCGACTGATTACTGCACGTTTACGTAAGTTGCAATGTTTTTCATGTGTGTTTTATGGAGACAATTACTACTACACATTGTGACAATGTCAAATTTTATCCAATAAAACCATTATCATAACTTAAAAACAGTTAATTACAGTGAAAATACATTTGTGTACCGCTTTCATACATGCTGCCATTTTTAAAAGGATTCACATTGTATTCTGGGAAATTTCTATTATTAATTATAACTTTTATTATAAATAACTATTCAGTAAAATCATATTACTCCTGATAGTATGAAACCATCAGTGTTAAATATTTGTCCACATTTTATTGTTAGGTTTGATCCTGAATTGAGTAGAATTAACCCTGAAAATATACACTGGCCATAGAATAAACGTCCCTATAAGTTTGAGTGGGACAAAATATGAGTTAAATTCAACTCTAATGGTTCAATTGGGACTCACGATTTGTAAAACCATTTTTCCTGTTCTGGAAAAATGTATCCCCATGTGTTTTTTCTTATCTTGCAGGGTCTGCTGACCGTCTGAAATCCCTTTACCCTCAGTGCTTTTCACATTAAAGGTCTGCTGATGTGATTAGAGTTTCCGTAGTCTGCACCAAAGGTTTTCCAAAACACCGTTAATGAGGGGTTTTTGTGAGTATTTAATGTGCATCTACCTGTGCAAGGTCAGTAGTGGGAATAAAATCAACATCCCTTACAACACAAAGGTTTGGAGGGTCACTCTGCCCTGCATCTGGTGATGGACCCGGACCGCCCTCGCCCCTGTCCCAGCGCTCCCCCACCCCACCACCTCAGGAGGTGGCTCTAGAGATTAGGGTCGCTGAAGGTTATTGTGCTTCAAATCTGGACTGTGTTTACTTTCCAATGTGGAACTGATGGATGAACAGGAAGAGAAGGTTTAGGAACATGCTGCTTCATCCTGGTTACATGTGCATGAGTTCAGATAATAAAGACAAAGACCTTCAGCAGCCAAATAAATAAGCTTGGACATTTTCACCATCCAAACATGTTCTCCAAATATCTATCTACACTAACTCTGAACAGTTTCCAAAATGACTAATGACACATTTGAAATATTTGAAGGGAAGTCAAATATTAACCAATAAAGACCCAGTGCTACTTTTGTGGAAATTCCAATATAGTTATTTTTTTATACTTAACTTTTCTTCATTCATCACCTTTTATGCTCCGTGTTTTGCATTTTTCAATGAAAATCTGGTATTTTCTTTTTAATTTAGATCTCATGCAGATGCTCATTGTAGCTCAAATTTCTTATTATTATATCAGAAACAGGGAAAACTGAATAAAAAGTGACTATTTCTGCAAAATATATAATTAACTGAACATAAACCTGGTGCCTCCATCCACTGTCATTGATCCAACTCCATGGGTTTTATATTTTAATCAATGTTGTAGAAGATAATGGTATTTCCATGTTCACTTTCTATTAAGTTTTATTTGTGTGTGTGGAAGGAGAGTAGTTTTGTTTTTTATCCTGGATATAATATTTTACTTTACGTATGTACTTATTTAACCAGGCAAATAGTTCCAGGGATATGAACAAAGGTGTGTTTAGTGATTTTAAACTTTTGAGCACCCCCTTGTGGACAATATAGAAATGGTAAATCATCCAAAATTGAATCAGTTCTTCCATGATTTTCATTGATATGGGAAATATGGAGTTTCTAAACCTAATGTTTTTCAAGTTTTCACATTAATACAAAGGTTATTTGGCGGCAGCAGTGGTCGGACAAAAAACACAATATCCCAGAAATTCTATTTGGGGATTTAAATATCACACAAACACAAAATCGACTGTCACTTCTGAAGTGTGTGCAAAATTTGGTGAGTTTTCATGCATGTTCGGGGGGTCTAATTAGAGCTCAAAGAGCAGAATCAGATCAAACTGCAAGCAATATCAATATGCCTTGCGCCCGCCTACAATAAGCAAAGGTGGGGTACACCCTGTATGAGACACCAGTTCATCTCAGGGCTGAACATATATAGACAAACAATCACTCTCACATTCACACCTAAGGGGATTTATATTAACCAATTAACCTATCACTGCATGTGTTTGGATGGTGGGAGGGAACTGGAGTACCTGGAAAAAACCCACGCAGACACGGGGAGAACATTCAACCTCCACACAGAAAGGTCTGGTGTGGGATTTGGACCAGGGTCCTTCTTGGGGCCTGATCCCCTGTCACAATGAACCATCAGACACTAGTGTTAACCACTGCACCACCATTTCACCCCAAGGCAAATACCTTAATTATATTAACTATTAAGATTCAAAATCACAAAATAAAAAAAAAAAAAAATGCCACTTTAGTGCCTTGCTCAAGAGCACATCAGCAGAGCTTTGCTGATGAGCTGATCATTTGAATCAGGTGTGTTGGAGCAGGGTGACATCTAAAACATGCAGGACAGTGGACCCTAAGGACCAGGGCAGAAGACCACTGATCGAATGAACGTACATGTAAAAATACTCAGAATGAAGTGAAGCTAAACTGCGTCAGGATTCTGTCCATAAAGAATCGTCCAGTGTTAATTTTGTCCGAAAATTTTATTAGGCCTTCACCGCATCCTACGTCCGGTGCAAGGCCTATTGATACTGTTTGCAGTTTAATCTGATCAGTTTAATCAAGAAATAGATCATAGATATAGATATCTCCCAATTATTTTGTTAGTTTATTAGAAAGTTTTGTTTGTGTTGTTGCTCATTTTATTTTATTTTTTAACGATTGCTAAAGTCTTAGGAGTTAAAGGGTTAAACTGATTCACATGGAAGAGGGAAATATCTAAAACATGCAGGACACTGGCCCTCAAGGACTGGAGTTTGACACCTTTGCCATAAACACTGGAATATTTGTCAGTAATATTAATGGTATCTAATGTTCAGGCTAGACCTAGAAACAAACCAGAAGTGGAAAGTAATGAAGTATAAGTACATCGTTACCATACTTAAATTGATTTTTTAGGTATCTGTACTTTACTTGAGTATTTTTAGGCCAACGTTTACTTTAGCATAAATATCTGTACTTTAAATTCCTTATATTCTCAGAATCGACTCATTACGTTTTCAAACTAAAGAAATGGGACAGAATGAGTGGAGGAAACAAGTACCAGAGTATCAGCACCAGAGACATAACAGCTTCACTTTTTACAAACCTCACAGTTTTATTTTTTCACACCCACTACTTATCTGCATTTGTTTAATTTTACCTGTAAAAACTTGTTTTCTTTTTACCCATTCCCACATGTTTTTGTGAGTTACCTGCAGAACTCTGATCAGTACCATTCAATACCAATACCTTTACTGTGTTGTTGACTGTTGTACAGCTGTTTTCTATTATTACTTTATTGTTTTACTGTATGTGGTATCACTGTGGGTGATACCACTTTTTTTTTTTTACATTTATTTTTCGCTTGTATATAGTTGTTGCACCATGGAAGAAAGGAAAGAAATGTAATCTATGCTAGCCCATATGTATACATATGCACACTTGACAATAAAGATTATCTGATATTCTGTTCTTCACATTGATATATTCACTGTGTAATTAGAAAGTGTAAATGTGTCTGAGTTTACCTGATTAAATGCAAATGGAAAAAGAGGAGGTGCTCCAGGAACTACACAGTACCAGATCCCCCTGACCTGTTTGATGGCCACGTCTGGCCCATGTACCTAAAACACAAAAACATCATCAATTGAATGTCCCTCAGGATCAATAAAATCTATCTATAAAAAAAAGAACTCTTTTGACTTTTGTACTTTATTACAATTCAGAAATTGTACTTTTTGAATTTTACCTAAAAAATGGAGTTCAATCAGTACTTCTACTTTTTTCCTCTAATATGTTTATACATTTTTCTTAACAATAGAACACCTCTGCATCACTTAAAATGTAACATGGATGACAATAATATATATATATATATATATATATATATATATATATACATATATATACACACACACACATATACGTACATAAAAAATAAAATACAAAAACTAACTAAATAAATACAGACACAAAAAATATGAATAGCTTTGAAATTAGCAGTTGACATCCTGTCTATAACTTGGCTCTGTAAAAGCCCACACCTGATTTTATTTATTTTCGCCTTTCTTCCTTCAATTCTTCGTTTTATTTTAATATAATTTGTTTTATTTTCTGCAGTAACAAACATTGGGTAACAATAAACCCCCCCCCATTCCTTTTCAGTACATCTCCTCTTACAAGCGTACCTTTTCACATAAGTAGCTGTACTTCTACAATACTTAAGTACAGAATTTGAGTACTTCTGCCACCTCAGAAACTAACTCTGGCTTTTCTAACTCAGGTTTAACATGTACTGTATGTATAGGTGGGTCTGAACTCACTATTTTTGACGTACTATTGCTGTCGTAGCCTGAGGAAATGTGAGGGGTCTGAAGGGAAATGTTCCTTCCACTGGGAACTTGAAACATGACTCACAAAGACCAAGAAAACTGTAAGTAAGTCACCGCACATCACCCTTTCACACCTTTGTTCCACTAGGATTGTACTGTGTGTAGAAGTAGTAAAGATACTGTGAGCGAAGAGGCATGTGTGTTATTAGAATTTATTATATCTACAGCTGCATAATCTTATAGAGTTTGCACAAATATAAGTGGAAAACCTCAGCTCCTTCTAAGGCATGAACAGAAACATCGACTCCTGTAGCATAAGTCGACTTAAATTTGGAGGAGTCGACAGGTCGCATGTTATTCTTTCTGTCGCTCTCTGCACATAAACACAGTCAGACCCAAACAAGACATCAAGACATGGCTGCAGCAGGTAAGACAGTAGTGGTAGTCTGACAAAACAAAAGAGTGACAGAAACACATCACATGTGTGGAAATACACATGAAAAAACAAACAAACTGGTACAACCATCTGAAGAGACTTCCACTAGCTAACCTGAGTGATATGAACAGCATCCGCTAGCTAACCTGAGTGATATGAACAGCATCCGCTAACTAACCTGAGTGATATGAACAGCATCCGCTAGCTAAGCTGAGTGATATGAACAGCATCCGCTAGCTAACCTGCATGATATGAACAGCATTCGCTAACTAACCTGAGTGATATGAACAGTATCCGCTAGCTAACCTGAGTGATATGAACAGCATCCGCTAGCTAACCTGAGTGATATGAACAGCATCCACTAGCTAACCTGAGTGATATGAACAGCATCCGCTAGCTAACCTGAGTGATATGAACAGCATCTCAGACAAAGCGCTCTTTTTTCCCACCAAAACACGATGTGGACAGTGCGGTGTGCGTCTTGGCGGCCTCCGACTTAAATTCAATTCAATTTTATTTATAAAGTCCTAAATCACAACAAAGTCGTCTCAGAGGGCTTTACAAAAACATAATCAACTACAGAAATACATGAAAAGTCCCAGGCATCCCCTGTCCTTAGACCCTCCTTCTCGGCAAGAAAAAACTTCCAAACCCAGTGGGAAAAAGAAGAAATCTTGAGGAGAACCACATTGAAGGAGAGATCCACTCCCATGGACGGACAGGCTATAGATGAACATCCATGTATAAATGCAGGAAGGGGGGCTGGTCCAGACAGGCAGGGGCGGTGGTCCGCCCCTGCCTGTCTGGACCCTAAACTAAACTGGACCCTAAACTTAATATTAATATAAAAAGTGAGGACGTGTGACAGACGTTTGGGCAATCTGGTTTTAGAGCTGTGGGTCTAGACAAAATGTGGACATATGTTCACTCTACTGATGTTGTGCAGTTAAATTTAACAGAAGGTTCTTTGCTAATGTTACCCTTTGTTTTGTTGGGGTTAAAATGTTGATACTTGCGTTTTGTGGGTGGACATCGTTACTTTAATACAAGATGGTCATTGCTGGAAAGACGTGTGTCCATGTTTTTTTTGGGGGGGTTGTCCATGTTGTTCCTCTGCTGACCATGCGATGACATCATCACGGCCCGTCGACTCGATTGACGGATAAGTCGACTTGAAAAAAACTGAAGTCGTTAATGGCCTAGCTCCTTCTGTGTGTCTTAACAGCTGTACATCCTGCTCACACTCTGCTGAGGATGATTTTGTATATCCTCCTCTGTCATATAATTCCATGTTATTCCAGCTTTAAATCCATCTGTTTGAAGGCATTTTACCCATAGGATTATTTCAATGGGAGTGGGAAAGGGACAGGAAGTATGGGACAGTGAAGGAAATGACATGTGACAAAGGTTGAGGACCAGTGTCTCTTTTCGTCAAACTCACTTCTTCGTGTCCTTTGGCAAAGGAGACGTTTGAATGTTCCATGATACTGTTGTAAAATCTAGGGTGGGAACCACATGGAAGTCAAGGGCAGCTTGACTCATCTTAATACAACCCAATAAAAATAAACAAATAAATACATAAAAAGACAGACAATAAAAACGCATTACCATGATTTGCAAATCTCATAAACCTATACGTTAGTCACAATAAGACAAATTATACAGTCCCAGAAAACATTCTTAGACCATCAAAAGTCATTAAAAACAATGGTTAACAAATCCAGTCCTAACTCCTGTTGTGTATTGTGTGACTAAAACAAACAAAGAAGAGAATCATCAATGAACATCATCTCTATAGTAATGTGACATCACATGAATTCAACCTATTATTTGTATGTCGACTTAAGTTATTTTTAATTTAAGACAAAATACTGTACTACTATTAATTACACAATTATGTCCAAGAACCTGCTGATGTTGCAACTGTACACCTTCAGACACAAACAGTCAAATACTTTGTCGTTTTATTCCTATATAACAATGTGTAAATGATATGGATATATTTCAAAATAAAAGTGCCAGAGTACAAGCTTTAACAAAACACTGTTGTATTGTTTGTCTGGTTTGGTAAATACTGCATATAAAAATAACATCTATAAATATAAGGGTCAGGCCTTGCCCAAAGTTGTGTTCTGAAAATATTCACATCTTCTCAACATTAATAACATGTAAACTTCAAGCAAAAAAAAAACAATCTGCCAATGGAGCATGTGAAAATTATTCTGGTAAGATTTCTTGATATAATATCTTCATCTATTGACTAAAAATCAGTTCTTTATATCTCACTGAAATGTTACTCTTTCAGTGATTACATCTATTTTAAGTGTGATGGGGTATTTTGACATGAAATTACAAAAATACACTTGGTAATATTTGGATTTTTGTAGTGTAAGAGGAATTACAATGGGCAGAGATTCACCAATCTGAAAAAAAAAAAAAACCTAAATAATGAAATAATGTTCCTTGGCTTAAAATTGCGAGGACATAATATCACATCATCTACAGTTCATAACATAATGAAAATATTTCTAGAGTCTGGAGAAATCTCTGCGTGCAAGGAACAAGACTTAATATCAAAATTGGTTTCCTGTGATCATCAGGCCCTGAGGCAGCGCCGCATTAAAACCAGGCAAGATTCTGTAATGGAATCACTACAGGAGTTCAGGAACACTTCCAGGAATCATTGTCTGTGGAAACAGTTCACCGTGACATCCACAAATGCAGGTTCATGCTCCACTTGCAATGAAGAAACCATTTATGAACATGATCCAGAAATGCTGCAGTGTTCCCTGAGCAAAATGGAAAAGCATTCCGTGGTCAGATCTATTTATTACCTCCACCAAGGAAGTTATGTTATAGACAGAGTTTGTTTGTCTGTGTATTGGGAAAAATTAATTAACTAATACTTTTTATATAATTATTAAGTAAGCATATTTAACTCTACTCAAATTATATTTATAGCCTAAGCGGTTGGTTAAGATAAACCTCTTACAGTCTTCTCATTGTCTTTTCATTAATTTAATATCACAATTTATTTATTGAATTTATTTATTTATTTCGGCATACTAAAGCATACAATCACAGAAGTCATAAAAAGACTCCCACAGTGAATCTTTGCCAGGAAGAGGCAAGAAACCCTCAACGGGCTTATACAAAGCCTCCACCTAAATCATACAACAATCATAGTGTAAAGGTCAGAATAGTAACCATAGCAACTTCAGAAGCTGTAACTGCTATATTTAATTCACAGAAGAACACGGTATTTATAGAAATCCTTCTAACCGCCAAGCTTTTATTTTGGTAACTTCCTGGTGAGAGGAAAAAAGAGAAAGGAAACAAGCTTGACATAAAAGAAGAAGCATAACAGTATATAAAATATATTTTAACTTCAGTCAAGAGGAGAACAAGTAACATGTAAAATTAACTGTTTTAGAGCTTTAGGAATTGTTTATTATTAAAGATGTAATGTGAATGTGTTTAAAAGTGACTAATGTAGGAGCTAATTTTGTCGTTAAGGTCATGACCTTTATTGTGATTGTACCTGTTGGTTGTCATTCTAGCTCTTACGTTGGTTGATGACTAAAGAAAGGAACCATTAAAGTCATTAAACCATCAGTTCTGGTCTTCGCTAAAATTGACTGGATGCTACACATAGTTTACAATCAGTTACAGTATTACAAAATATTTCAGCATAAGATTACTTTTCAGATTACAAAGTCACTTGTCAAAAAAGTCCAGTCGTTGAGTGTCCATGGCCTGAATGGACACACAGCACAAAGGTGGAAAAACTCAGACACACAGTTTTAACGCCTGAGTCGACCCCTCCTTCTTCAGACGTTATCGGTCTTTAGCTCCTGAAGGATCATTGGTCAGATTTCTGTAGAGTTGTAGGGTGTCGGTTCTCTTGGAGGCTCCCATTGTTGGTTCCTATCCTAATCATCTCACCCCCACTGGACCTCAGGCCATCCCAAACTACAGCGACCTACATGCCTGCCATGTAAATTGCTTCACTATGATATCTTCTACAGTCAGCTTTAAACTCCAAAAAGTACATTTATACATGAACATTTATATCTCTGATGTTATTGTAATTTTCCAACACATCTGTCTGTCAGATAGTTAGCAAGATAACTCAAAAAGTTATGAATGGATCTTGATGATATTTACAGGATAGGTTGGTAATGGGGAGATCTGGAAATGATTAGATTTTAGTGGTGATCCGGAAGAGATCCTGGATTCTGGATCACTCTGAAATGTATTCTCCACTTAACGCAATGTAAAGCTACAATGGGCGGGGGCGGGGTACACCCTGTTCGACCCTGTATGAGTGTCCAGTTCGTCTCAGGGTTCATCTCTCACATTCACACCTATGGACAATTTAGATTAACCAGTTAACCTATCAGGGCATGTGTTTGGATAGTGGGAGGAAACTGGAGTATCTGGCGAAAACCCACGCAAACACGAGGAGAACATACAAACTCCACACAGAAAGGTCTAGTGTGGGAATCGAACAAGGGCCCAGGCTGGACACACTGCACCACCGTGCTGCCCCAGGATTAATTTTACTACTTTTTTTTTTCTATAAAAATTAGCTTGAAAATGCTGCTGTAAAATGATCGACTTTTACTTCAGCTAGTATCCTTAGGTGATTAAAGCTCAACTTTATGACTTCCTTTCCAGTTGGTGACCCCAACAGAGCAAGACATAATTTATGACCTCATTTTTTGAATGAACTGGCTGCGCAGCATCACAGTAAAAATCCATTGTTTGCTACATCACTGTCACATATATGTCACTTACATTTCACATGAGAGGTTTTATGGTTTTGCCAGTCCAAACTAAGAGAACTGACATGCTAGTTGGTAGTTGTTGAACATTCTGTGAAGATGTGAACAAATAAAAAACAATATATTTAAAGCAGATACAGATGCATTTGAGTGAATAAATATGGAATAATGTACACTACTAAAAAGTTAAATTATGTGATGATTGTTATTTTACTGACAGTAATTCAGATGAATCATATATTTTATGCAATTAATGATTATGTCATTTATTGTTGTCCTGTAGATAATAAAGACTGTTGTATTTTACAGTCTGCACTGGGAAAAAAAAAAAATCTAAATCTTGCCAAGTCTAATTTTCCTCATTTTCAGTCAAAATATTTCATCACACTTAAAATAAGACACAATCACCTAAAGAGTAACTTTTCAGTGAGACATAAGAACTTATGTTTAGACAACAGTTCTTGAAAATCTAATTTGCTAAGTGCTGCCCGAGGGCCTGATGATCACAGGAAACCAAGTATGATATTAGGTCTTGTTCCGTGCACGCAGAGATTTCTCCAGGCTCTTGAAATGTTTTTATTATGTTATGAACTGTAGATGTTGAGATATTAAGTCCTAACAATTTTATGTCAAGGAACATTATTCTAAAATTGTTTCACTATTTGCAGGCACAGTGAAACTCTAACCATCATAATTTCTGATACACTACAAAAATCCAAATCTTACCAAGTACATATATTTTTCTGATTTCTAGTCCAAATCACACATAAAATAAGACATAATGATCTAAAGAGTAACTTTTCAGTGAAATATAAAAACTAGGGCTGTCAAAATTAACACATTAATCCAGATTAATCCACTGTCATGATTAATCTGAGTAAAAATTTTAACCAAATTCAATGGAACCAGTAGTTTCGTTTCAAGTTGTCTTGTTAAAACTGTTGAATTATTGCATATATATATATATATATATATATATATATATATTCATATTTGTTGCATGTTTTGGATATTTTCTTTTTTATTATTTAGTTTTTTCTGCATTTTAGAAGGTTTTTTTTTATTTTAATTTAATTTTTAATTGCTTTTTTGTGTTAGTTTATTTTTTGTGCATTTTGTTTCTTAGTGTTTTTTGGTGTATTTTGTGGGGAAAAAAAATAAAACAAAGAACAGTCGACTGTCATGAAGTGTTTTGATCATGTTTAATTGAAATTAATCCAAAACCACCCTGCGATTACTATGATTAACATTTATCAGCATGTGATAACCCCAAAAAGAATGTATTTTTAGACAAAAGATTTTGAAAATTTTATTTCAAGAATAATTTTTACTTCTTTCACTGGCAGCTTTTTTTTTTTTTTTTACTTGAATCAAGCAAATAAATAAATAAATAAATAAATAAATAAAAATCTGATTTTGGCAATATTTCTTGAAATAACCTTTTCCAGATCTATTACCTAAAAATATATATATAGTTCTTCTATCTGACAGAAAAGTATGGAACCTGGGAGAGGCCATGTTCATAATAATTATTTTCCATCTTGTTATCCGGAGATAAGATAATTAATTCGAGATCTCAAGAAAACAACTGAGACACGTCTACGCCCCCTTTTAAATCGACTACCTCATCTCCATCAAACCCAGGCCAATCCTTTGTGGAGGTGCTGCCGACTAATCATGAAATTATCGCAAATTTTGAGACGTAATGCAATCTCCCCATGTGTCGATCCTGCTTTATCAGCTGATCGATTGACATATCAATTGTAATGACTAAAAACTGTAAAAAAGGAGAAATAGGAAGTCAGACTGTCAAGTATGTAGCGGCAGATATGTCGCCAGAAAACAAAAAATGAGTTTCTCACCAGAAAATGAGTTTGGTTTCTAGAGATCTCAAATTAATTATGTCGTTACCTCAGGATAACGGTTTTAGTTTTCCAGAGATTTCAAATTAATTATCTCATTATGTCGGTATAATTGTTTTGTTTTTTCAAGATTTCAAATTATGCCATTACCTTGGGATAACTGTTTTGTTTTGTTGAGAATTCCAATTAATTATTTCGTTTTAACAAGGTGGAAAAATAATAATTATAAACATTGCGTCTCCCGGCTTCTGTAGAAAAGTTACTCTTATGGTGATTCTGTCTTATTTTTAAGTGTGATGAGATATTTTAATTAGAAATAACAAAAAATACAGTTGGCAAGATTTGGATTCTTGTAATGTGTTCTCACAAAATAACATTAATTTGAATAATTTCCATCTTTTTTTTCTCTTTTACTGTGCAAACACTACAGACAAGGTAAGCTGTAGTTACATCACTGACGTAAACTTTGCACAATATAATGAATGAAGCTTTGTTTCCATCATTAATTTATGCTCTGTTTACTGGTTGGAGTCTCTCCTGAACAGTGTTTTCCATGGACTAAGTCATTGTGTCATTGTGGTCACTTGAAAGTTTGAAGGGAAACAACATATAAATTGTGTCAAGTGGCACATTTACAGCTGCATGCTCCCAAGTATGTTTTAGTGGTTTTTGACATTTTGTTGTGGTTGTAGTGGAGGAGGTGGTGATGGCCACCCTGGGGGGGTGGGGGGGGGGGGGTGGAAGTGAGACCAACAACATACAGGGGAGGTCTCTGGGACTTTGTGAGAAAGTTTGTATTAAATTCCCATTTCCCCTCATTGTGTAGTAAGACTGGCCTGGCTCCACACGCACTGATCCTGTTGGACCCTGGGAGCCCGAGCAGGGGTGTCAGTCACACCTCTCAAGACTCATACACCACCCCTGGAATTTTCCCCAGATGTAAACTTCTGACCTCCATCCCAGCATAACTGATAAAGACCCTCTGTAGATGTATACTTTTACGTAACACATATGTGAATGTCGTCTTCAGAATGTGATAACGTGTTCTGTGTGAGAGGAACCTTTAAGGATGTCGAGTGAATAAGACGTTCAAAGACTTGGGTACACATTATGAGAATATATGTGATCATTATTAGTGGAATTTAGAAACCCTTATCATACCAAGTCCGACATTTCTGAAGATAAAGTGCAGCAAACTACAATTAATGTGACAATATTGTTTCTGAAGGTGGTTACACTGCGAATATTAATGATATTACCAAGTGTGTTTTTGTCATTTCTAGTCCAAATATCTCATCACATGGAAAATTAGACATAATCACCTAAAGAAGAACTTGTGAGAGATAAAAACTAGACCATTTTCACTTCTTCTACGTAATTCAAGATTTTTTTGTGTAATTTAAGTTAAAAAACAAATCTGCCAATCAAACACATGAAAATTATCTTGGGAAGATTTATTGAAATAAGATTATCCTGATCTATTGTCTATAAATCACTTCTTATATTTCACTGAAAATGACATCTTCAGGTGATTATGTCGTATTTTAGGACATATTTTAACTAGAAAATAAGAAAAAATACACTTTGTAAGGATTTAGATTTTTTGCAGCTTTGATACCGATTTTGAAATTTTATATGATCGTTAGTGGAATTTAAAGACCCTGGTCCAACTAGGTAGATACTTTATTAATCCTTTTTTCAAGGAAATTGCTTTTGTTACATCAGCAGAAAAAAAAACTCAGACAGCCCATCATGACAGATCACACACAATAAAGAGACTACTGCACATAAGAAGACACTATTATCCATAAAAAGATCACTAAAAGATCACTATTGCACATAAAAAGATCACCATTACACATAAAAAGATCACTATTATCCATAAAAGGATCACTATTATCCATAAAAGGATCACTATTATCCATAAAAAGATCACTATTACCCATAAAAAGATCACCATTAAACATAAAAAGATCACCAAAAGACACTATTGCACATAAAAAGACACTATTATCCATAAAAAGATCACTAAAAGATCACTATTGCACATAAAAAGATCACCATTACACATAAAAAGATCACCATTACACATAAAAAGATCACCATTACACATAAAAAGATCACCATTACACATAAAAAGATCACCAAAAGACACTATTGCACATAAAAAGACACTATTATCCATAAAAAGATAATTAAAAAACGCTTGCACATTAAAAAGATCACTATTGCACATTAAAAAGATCACTATTGCACATAAAAAGCTCATTATTGCACATACACAATAAAGAGTCTATCTGCTGCTGGAAGCAGATACGTCAAATATCAAATAAAGATCAAGTGCATTAAACCCAATAAATGCTCCAATCATATTTCTGAATGTGTTTATGTTCTCTTCTTTCCGTCGATAGCATTTTTAAAACAGGATTTCTAACATTACACGGTGACAAACAAGCACAAGTTCGTACCATTATTCCACCTTCTTTTCACACTAAGCTCAGTGGAATAAGGCAGTTCGTCACTTCTGTTGCTGCGGAGGTGAATCATGTCCCGCCATCACTTTCTACAACAATAAACTCGCAGGACCTCCTATTGTATAAATGTACACATTCCCATGTGTTGTTCCCAGCCTTCGTCACAGCTCTGTGCACTCACTGCAGGACCTTATTGAAACAGATATGTGATTAATCCAAATGTACACCAACATCTGTTCATGGGTAGAAGCAAAAATGTCCACAAATGGATGTCATTTATGTCAGTGATTAGAGTGCACTGACGTTTGTGATAATGAGACTCAATAATTTCAAGAACCTTAAATGTTTGGGAGTATACAAATTTAAATCTGAATATATTTATTATCTGTAGTCGGTGGGAAAAAGATGACTTTTTTCTATGTCTGAGATGACAGATGCAACTTCTACAAAGCACTTGATTTAGATGTAATTTATCATCATTCCATGCAATAACATGAAAAAGAGGTGACAAGTGCGTATAAGTGCACAAACATAATTAATGAAGCTTAATACGTATCCACCTCTATTAGTCCATAACTAATACAAGCCATAATTACACATCATATGATTATACGACACCAATAGTGAGAGAGATAAGTTAGAGAGTAAGATAGAATAACATAGGATACAATAAAATAGGATAGGGTAAATTAAGATTAAAATAGAATAAGACAAGATAAAAAGAAAAATAAGAAAAGATAAGTTAAAATAACTTAGATAAGTTAAGATAATAATAAGTTAATGTTTATTTAAGATGAGTCTTAACTAAGATAAGAAAAAAAGATAAGATGAGATAAAAGATAATAGAATAAAAAATGAGGATAAGATAGGATAAAATAATAATAATATAAGGTTAAGTTCAGTAAAGATAAAAAAAAAGGTTAAGTGAAGTTACACTTGTCTTACCATGGGAACATTTATTGATGAAAGTCAAGTCTCATTTAAACTTTTTTCTCCACATTTGTCACTTTCTCAAAAAAGATTTAATCAAGTATCACTCTTCAAATCTTGCAAAACAGAAACAACACTTAATTTCCTGATGGGGGGGGGGTTCTGTCATTTAACTAATAGTTAATTTGGCCCAACATTGGTTGATCCAGTGGAACGCTACAATGTATAACCTCAGGAAAAAGTGGGGTAGAAGTGATGGTGTCGAAAAACACACCATCCCCCAGGGGTGCAACGCCCGTGATAGGTACGTCATTAAAATTATCAACGTACCTACAGTATGCTGCTCTCTGTAATTAACCAACTTCAACTAGTTTGTCTTCATCCACTGTCGTCTTCTGTTTTATTTTGGTCAACTTCCATTTTGTTGACAAGTGAATTTGCAGCGTTTCTCTCTTGCAATTGTTTTAAGAGTTTTCATGTTTTTATATTTGCAGAATTTTTCTTTCGCATTTGTTTTGGGGGTTTGTATATTTTTTGCTTCTACATCGTTTCTGCAAAGAAAAGGTTGGTCCAGACTACCTTCCTGTCAATACTACACTATGGTGGTACACTTTATATGCACGCACCTTTATGTCATCTTAAGAAGCTGGATGCAGTTTATCATTCCTCAAGAACTCACCACAGTGATCTATACTCAATGCTTCACTGGCCGCCTTTGTATTTAAGATGGAAATTGCACATGTTACTATTTATTGCTAAGTCGTTGCTGGGTAAACTTCGCTATTGCATCTGTAATCTTCTCAGTCTTTGCACTTCATCATATGGTACACGTTCCTCACAGAAGTTGCTGTTACAGTCTTATACTCCTTTTTCTTTTTTTGCTCCATATCTCTGGAATGACTTGCAGAGTATATTGACTACGGACTCTCTACCGTCATTGGAGATTTTTAGGAATACAATTAATAATATATACACAGAGGACTGTCATTGTTTTTAGAACTACTCCACGAAGCTTTTTAGCAGTCATTGAGTTTTATGCAAGTCTGTCTAATTTATGTGTCAATGTGTTATGTTTGTTTATTTCTCCGTGACATGTGTTATCGTGTTGTCTCTTTCTGAAACTTATTTTTCGCTGCCATTTTGACCAGGACTCCCTGGCAGAAGAGACAGCCTCAATGGGACAATCCTGGCTAAATAAAGGATAAATAAATGAAATAAGTTTCCGTTATTGCAGCATTGTTCTCTTTTGTTGCATTTCTTTTATGCATTTGTTGCATCTTTCTTGTTTTTGCAGCGTTTTGTCCATGCGGTGCTTTTTTCGCCTGTCGGCCACTGTACTAAACATCTACGCAAGACGCTTCATTGTTGTGCTGTTGCTAATGTTTAGAAGTTTGTGCATTTGAAAGCCAGCCAAAGACACACTGGACCTCGTCATTGTCTGATACCGTTATAAAACAAGCGTCTGCCCGTCTCACAATAAACACACTTCATAGTAATTAGTGCAGGACAACAAAGGCTAATGGACACAATAGCTCATGTCTGAGAAGCACATTACAATCCTCCACCCTGACTGATTTCCTTCACACACCCATACAGACATGAACACACACACACTACTAGTCTTGTGCAAAAAAAAAAAGACACATCCCAGCTCCTTCTGCACATGTACATGCACACACTCTGTACAGAAGCACTCATCATCATTGGTCTTTTGGCTCCCGACAGCTTTAATGCAGCCAGAAGCTCAAGCATCTGTGTTGACCCAGCCATCGGTCTTTTCCCTTCTGGTTTCCTATCGTACAGAGACGCCTCCATTAGTAGACAATTTTCTGTTTCCTCCTGTTACATTTCTTCTTCTGTTGTCCTTGAGTTTGCATTGGTATTATCGGGGAGGTGGGGGTTGAGTGAATAAACTGCACAAAATTAGGAGAACGTTTGAGTTTGTTGCGGTTATTTTCCTCATCCCTTGGGAGAAGATAAGTTAAGTTAAAATAAGTTGAGTTAAGATAAGGTAGGATGGGATAAAATGAAGAGAAGATTAAATAAGATCAGGTAAGATAAGTACAGTAAAGAAGAGACAGAATAAGATAAAGATACAATAAGGAAAGAGCAGTTGAGATAAGAAGAGTTAAGAAAAGGCAGAATATGATATGATATAAGACAAAGATAATATAAAATCAGTTAAGATAAGTTCAGATAAGATTAAATAAGATCAGGTACGAGAATACAGAATAATATAAAGATACAATAAGGAAAGATCAGTTAAGATAAGAGCAGTTAAGACAGAATATGATAAAGATAATATAAAATAAGATCAGTTAAGAAAGGCCAGGATAAGATATATACACAATAAGGAAAGAGCAGAAGAAGATAGGATAAGGTAAAGTTAATATAAAATAAGTTAAAGGGATACGTCACCCCCAGGACAAATTCAGTGTTTCCCCTCTGTTCTCTGACCTAAATAAATGTGTGGAAGCATTTTCCTTGCGACCCAATCTATGAGAACTGACCACAGGTTGGATTACGACACTAAATGCATTCTTCGGGACAACTAAGTATCTTGTCAAAAGTGAATTAATGTATTTGATTTTGTCTCCTCGTTACTTTCCGCGTACTGGGCATTTACTTCGAGGGTGAATTCACAGCAAAACGGCTCACCTTATACTACGGCCACACCAAACGCGAATTTCCGCGTGTATGCTTGTAACGCGCCACCTAAACACCAGTTTGGACGCTCGATAATTCGCGGGCAAAACATTCTACACTCCGAACGCGCAACGCCCGAGTCTGGACGCTGGATAAACAGAACAACAAAATCTGTCCCGCCATTTTAGTCTGTCCTCAACTATGGCTCATATCACTTGGGTTACTGTTCTGTACCTGCTCTGGAGGTCCCATACGCCCGAGGCCCAGACACAGTCGCTTTTGGGCTCATCTGATCCTGCTGAAGTGCCTGCAGCAGGGGGAATTCCAAAACCTCAACCAGGAGCAACTCCTCTGGATTAAGTCCACTTTCACCGGTATTTCAGGCTCCATTTTTCTTTCTCCCGCCTTCCGGGTCGGTCCGAGCGTCCTACGTCATTCCATCCTGACGTTGGCAGTATCTCAACGCTGATTGGCTTTCATAGCACGGTGTCACGCGAATTCACCTGAAAAGTTCAATATTTTCAACTCAAGCGTTTACGCGGATTTACGGCAAAACCAGCTCCTCCATCGCAGCAGGAACGCTTTCAACGCGCCGCCCCCGAGTGAATCTGCGTCAAATCGCCTTTCTCCATTGACTTTATATGTAATATCTACGCGCGGATCTGAAGATTCGCGTTCGGTGGCCGTACTATTACTGACAGTCCTTGGTGTGCGTCGGCTGTGTTTCTCCGCACGGAAAATAGTTCCCATACACAAATGAGTAAGACGAGCCATTTTGCCGTGAATTCGCCATCATTCACCCTCGAACTAAATGTCCAGTACGTGGAAAGTAATAAGGAGACATTAATTCACTTTAGACGAGAAACTTAGATTTGGACATTGGCTGGGTCGCCAGGAAAATGCTTCCACACACTTATTTAGGTCTGGGAACAGTGAAGAAACACTGAATTTGGCCTGGAGGTGGCGTATCCCTTTAAGATAAGATAAGATTAAATAAGATCAGTTCCTATAAGATAGAATGAGATAAAGACACAATAAGGAAAGATCAGTTGAGATAAGGCAGAATAAGATAAAGATAATATGAAATAAGTTCAGTTAAGATAAGTGAGAAAAGATAATAAGACCAGGTACAATAAAGACAAACTAGAATAAGATAAATATAAAGATAAGATCCTCACAAAACTTTCAGGATAATGACTTCTGACATCCTTTACAAAGATCCCCCTTTTCTCCATGACCAATAAAGCAAATCCAATGGGAATTTCTGCAAAACGTAGGTAATAAGTGATAATTGTATGCCCTAAAATCTCATTTTGATTGATTTACTATTTTGAAAGTTATCATTGCAGTAACTGTACTGTACTGTACTGTATATCTGTTTTTAGGGTTATACGGTACAGTGTATGCAACAGCCAAAAGTGTGTAGTAAGCAATCTGTTCTGTGCATGTGACAACTGAGTGTCATTGTTCTGACACTCCATTCCGGCTGGTGGGTGTTTGTGAAGCATGTGCAAAGGAAATAAGAGGGTCTTTTAAAAGTCGCCTTCTGGGATCCACAGGTCACACTAACAGGTCAACAGTACCATGCAGATCTGAGCCAACTGTGGGCGCCAAGAGCCTTTGTTTGGAAGAAGGCAAAAGGGAAACTGTGATTTGTAGACAAAACATTTTTTTTTTTGCAATTTATTTTGAACAAAAATAACAAATACAAAAAAGAGACAAAATAAAAACAGCAATAAATGCAATAATATGTGCAGAAAGGACTGAGAATCCCACCCCTTCTCCTGTACTAGTTTTTAAACATTCACTTACTGACAAAAATAAATAATAAAATAAACAAAATATATATAAAATGTGGTAGGAAGCCCTTCATTTGTTTTTCTTTATTATAAAGTGTATGTCCATAAATAAAAATGTGCAAATGCTGCAAAAATAGACCACCTGCAATAATGTAGGAGGTTCAGTTTTAAAACATTTGGTCAAGATGGACATTGAAATGAGTGATGTACATGAAATTCATAAAATTGTTATTGTTAAATGAGGGGTAGGATTTTATAAGTTCTCTGATCTTCAACCTACTCCTTTTGAGTGGTGATTCCTTATTTTGTCATTTGTTCTTCTGTTCTGTATTTTCTTTTAAGATGAATGCTCAAATAAAAATAACTGAACTGAACTTCCCCAAGTCGCTACTAATGCTGCTACTACTACAATAATAATAACAATATGAATAATAATACATATATATATATATATATATATATATATATATATATTCAAATATTGAAAATGAACATACTGGTCAGAAAAGGACCAGTTGATGCACATAAATAAAAAGAAAAGTGAATATGAAATAAACACATCCTTACACCTCATGTCTTTTCCTCTTCATTTCATCCCTGCATCATGTGAAAACATATTCTTTATATTTTGTTTTAAACTGCATTATGTTTGGACATTGTCTTAGTTCCTCACCCATACTGTTCCACAGTTTCACCCCACAGGATGAAATGCAAAATATTTTCCCGTTTGTACAAATTTGAATGATTTTGAAGTTGTGTTTCCCTCTTAAATGATATAATAATAATAACAACAACAACAACAATAATAATAATAATAATAATAATAATAATAATAATAATCCCCCTGGTGTTTATGAAACAGGATTTGTATATTTTGTGGTATTTATTTTGTACATAATTAGTGTAGTTTGGAATTTTACAATGTCTGTAATTTTGAGTGTAAATAAGAGTGTGTGATTGGGATCCAGATAACCGACATTATTAATGACCTGTATTGTCCTTTTTTGCAGAATAGTTAGTGAAGCTATTGAACTAGTGCAATTATTGATACAAATCTCAACACAGTAAGTGAAATATGGTAAAATAAATCATTCCTAAATATAGTGAATCATTACAGATAGAGGATAAAAGTATTGAATAATGCTGATGTACTGTAATTATTGCCCCATATATCAACACAGTAACAGAAATATGGTCAGACAATGGAACAGTAGAGGATATGTAGTGATTTGTGATTTAGAACCTGTTTTGCTTTATTTAATACTGAGATGCTTCTGGATAGTTTGTTCTGGATATAATTGATGTGTGTTTTGGACCTGAGTGTACAGATTTCATATTAGAATTCATTTCTTTTCTTTATTTAATGGAGCACAACCAGCGGGACGGCTCCCTTTGACATTCCAGTTAGGGATTTTGTACAGTTCTACTAGTTTTTCGCCTGGAAATTGTCAATTTGTGCCGATGTTTCAAAGATTCAAGCATTATTTAATGTTCAAATTGACAATAGATGAGTCCCATGTGAGCAGAAGAAAACAAGCGTACTCCTTTAATGGAAAACAGGAAATCTCAAACAATAAGAAGTAAAGTCAACTGCAAGTTGATTGTCCGACTCTGCAAGGAAATGTAAAGAAACGTCAAATCAACGCCACAGTTTTAGCAGAGAAAATGAGAAGGAGTCGTTCAATGTGGACGTTTGCAAATGACAGTGCAGCACGTTTTTAAAGATTAGTGCAGAATAGACACAACAAGCATATTGTTCATCATTTCCTGAGGCTGACTGATTAGAACAGCAATGGAAAGACGGGCTGAGCTGAGAAGCTGCAGGGATTGGAATCAATGCATTGAAGTGAAAGAACAAAACTGTTGTATTTGGCAGACCATAATACCAGCTGTTTCTGCATTTGGGCTTCTCTAGAATGTCTTCAAAGAAAAGCACTGACTGAAATAAAGTGCATTGTCAGCCTTGGGAACAGGGGGTGGGGGGTATGTATGAAGTGGATGTTTACCACAAAAATACATGAAAAGTATAAATATGTTCAGAGCAGTTTTATTAATAAAGTGGTATGTTAATTATATAAAGCATATGACAGCTATTCAAGTTCTTTAGTGGCTCAGTACACATCCATCCATTGTTACTGTCATCCATCCATCCATCCATCCATCCACTTTCTGAACCTGCTTTATCCTCACTAACTATAAGAACTTCATTACTCTACTTTTTAAGCATCTGTACTTTACTTGATTCTTTATTTTTCTAGCAGGTTTTTACTTCTACACCCTAAATTTGTTCATAAATATCTGTAGTTTATACTCTTTACATTTATATAAATATCTGTACTTTATAATCTTTACATTTATATAAATAACTGTACTTTATTCTCCTTACATTTATATAAATATCCCCCCCACCCTGTGATGAATTCAATTTAAAAATATGTTTGATATATATATATATATATATATATATATATATATATATATATATATATATATATATATATATATATATATATATATATATATATATATATATATATATATATACATACATATACATATAAATATACATACATACATACAAACATATGGTAACTACCACAAAAGTAGCCCTGCATCTGTACGAATTAGAATGAGTGGACGCACACTGTCCCAGGAGGAATAAGGAGACCAAGTGTAAACGCATAAATATATGGTTCGGATCTCGGAGGTCCTGCGCGCGCCAGCAGTCTGGTGACGCTCTTCCTTCCTTTCCCACCCAGAGAAAGCGGAGCTGTTCCACAAGTCCAGCTCTGTCTTTAGTGTCGGATCGTGATACGAACTTGGAACTGGTATAGCAGGACTGTCTGAACTGTGGCCAAAGACATTTTACACCTGAACTTGAGCCTTTGGATAAATCGCAGAGTTATGCGTAAAAAAGCGCACCGCTCGTCGTGACGCTGCGTCACCATCCTGGATGTAGCAGTGTGTTAACGGACGAACCGGGACTTTACTATCCTATCTAACACAGAGACAGAGACTGCTTCATCCCGATGAGGATTACAGATAACATGAGGATTTTCTGGGGGTTTGTTTTGTGCTTCATTGTGGTTTCAGGTAAGAAGAGTATTTGTTTCCCTTATGATTGAACTCATTTATTAAGTTTGGGAAGGTGTGATATTATTTTAAGAAAGTTTTAATATGACTTTACTAGACTTTTAAAAGAATGTTTTTAAGTTTCTGATGACCTCCATAGTTAGATATCTAAACCCTCTGGGACCAAAGGAGATCATCCATGTTTCCTGCCATTGTTTCTGTGGGTCAGAGGCTTAAACAACAAGAAGAAAGAAACTGAAAAAAAACTTTACTTCAGTGGTTTAACCTTTTTACACAGGACTATATACTGTCAAAAAATGTATATAAAGCAGGGGTGTCAAACTCATTTTAGTTCAGGGGCCACATTCAGCTACATTTGATCTGAACTGAGCTGTACCAGTACAACAATAATGTTATATATATATATATATATATATATATATATATATATATATATATATATATATATATATATATATATATATATATATATATATATATATATATATATAATGTCAACTCCAAGCTTTTCTTCATGTTTTAGAGTGAAAAAATAAAATCACATTATGGAAAACAAACAAACAATATTAGGCTTTTGTTTATCATTTAACTTACAGATCACAGTGGGTCTACACATAGCTACACAAAATATTTAGTAATAGGTGGAATATTATTCAAATTGTACTTATTTCTCTTCAAACATTTCTGATTTTTCATATTTTTTCTGATTATTGCTATTTTTTGTGAAATGATACTTTGTTTTAGTGTCACTAAATGAAAAAATCTATATTTATAAAGAGAAAATCTTTTACTTGTTAATATTTATACGTTATTATGAGACTGACTTGGTCTGAATGCAAAACATAAACTAAAATTAATTCTATCTTATATAGTATAATTTTTGCATTTCATAAATTCATCCAAAGGGCTACATTGAACCCTTATGGCGGGCCAGATTTGGTCCCCAGGCCACATGTTTGACACGTGTGATACTGTATAAAGCAAAAAAATCCTACAAATCTCAGCTTGTCGATCAGTTGTCATTGACACTGTGGAAGTTCACGATGTTCTCTGCGAAAGTCAATCTTACTTTTTTGAATATTTTGTCCCATATGTATTTGATCTGGGATTTACAAAACATTCCCATCCACAAAAATATTTGTGAGATTATGGAGTAAGAGGTCAATGTTGCTACGCTTCCAGTTAAGATGAAACAGATCTCATGCACTATGATTTTCACACAAATCAAAGGACATGTTTTATTGTGTTTGTTCAGAATGGCACTAGTCCAGTACACCTGCACTGAATATACACTGTAGTCACATATTTTATGTACTTCTATGAACTGACATCTTAAATTCAATGCCATGTGTGTGTGTGTAACATCATCCGTCTTGTTCTGGAAGCCAATAGTAACAAACAACATATGTATATAAATAGATCCTGAAATGACTGAGTTGCCTGTTTGTCGACTTTTATACTTTAAGACGAAGGAAACTATTTTTCTGAACTCGTGGAAGCTACATTTGGAAAGTTTGGAACATGACTAACGTGACGAACTGAAGCAGGGGTGTCAAACTAATTTTAGTTCAGGGGCCACATACAGACTCATATGTTAGAAAGTGGTAAAATAATATAAATAATAGGACTTTAAATAATGTCAACTTCAAAGTTTTGTCATGTTTTTCGGTCAAAAAACTCTAAATTTCATAATGAAAAGTCTTTCCATCTTCTAGTATCTTAATTGTCCATTCATTTATTTTTCATTTATTGATATTACTACGGTAAGTTGTCTGGGACACAATATTATTTATTTATTGACTTATTTTTCTTTTGTGGGTTTTGTTCTTTGCACTGTTGTACATATTCTGTGATGCTGTCAAGAAATGGTTTGTGTTGTTCTATGTTTAATTTAAAAAAAAGTTTAAAAAAAGACAATGAACAAACATCTATGAACAAATACAAAAGAAAAATAAGTTTATTTTTTAAGATTATGGATGAGTTTATCATTTGTACATGTGCATCACAGCTTACAGGTCATAGTGGATCAATAAATACACAAAACACTTATTAACAGGGAGAATATTGGTAAAATCCTACATATTTCTCTTAAGACATTTCAGATTATTGACATTTTTTGTGAAAAACTAATCTGTAAATATTCACATTTTGAATAATTTAACTTTTTTTTTTTTTTTTACACTAAAACAAAAATAACTTTAGCACTTTTCTTTGTTTTTGTACATGATGATAGTATTTTACTGGTCTGACCCACTTTAGATGGAATTGATCTCAAATAATTCAACATCACTTGCTGTTAATATATTAAGTGTAAATTATGCATTTCACACGTTCATCCCAGAGGCCAGATTGAACCCTTTGAGGGGCCAGTTTTGGCCCTCAAGCCACATGTTTGGCACCTGTGTTCTAAAGCTATGTGATGAATAAGATGAAACCCTGCATGCACTGCAAAAGTCCAAGTGTATTTTCTTAGTTTTAGTCAAAGTATGACTTAAGTAAAACAGAATCAGTCAGACCTAGAAATGCACTTTTCTCCTCTGTAGGGGATGTTGAGCCGCATGTTGTAATAAACGTTCAAAACGTCATAACTATTTCACTTCATTTTGTAATAAACTGCCCCAATGCATTTTTGTATTGTCAAAATACATTCATAATTTCAAATTGTCCTAATGTCTAATATGTCTAATTACCAGCCAAGTCATAAACCACTTGGAATGTTTCCCACAAAACTCCTTGAGTCTTAATGTCACACCACCAAAGCACCTGCTGCTGCAAAATGAATAACTTATTACATAATGCGGCAACATTTATTACAAAATGAAATGAAAAAGTTATTACATTTTGGAAATATATTACAAAATGTGGCTCAACAGGGGACAAGAGTTTTAGCCTTGCTGCACTATCCCTATTCATTACATGTAAAGGTTAGATAAGGTAAGGTAAGGTAAGGTAATGTAATGTAAGGTTAGATAAGGTAAGGTAAGGTAAGGTAAGGTAAGGTAAGGTAAGGTTAGATAAGGTAAGGTTAGATAAGGTAAGGTATAAAAATAAGATTTTTAAAATCTATTGACCAAAGGTTCTTATATCTGACTTAGAAAGTTCCTCTTTAGGTGATGATGTCTTAGTTTAACCTCCTCCTAGTAAACATTTTCACCATTTTACATTAAGTAATTGTCTTAATTAGAAACAACATGATGCAATGATTGTTCAGATACATTTTTAATATTTTGAAAAGATTTAATGTCTTTTTCAGTGGACATTTTTATTAATTTATTTTTAAATAAAGCTGTAAAACTTGTCCACTACAGAGGACAAAACGCAGGGTCTCATGAGGTTAAGTGTGATGAGTTATTTTGGCAAGAAACGATCAAAATAAACGTCAGATTGGCTCTAACTTCATGTTCTTATCTGGCAGATGCTGTGATGGACTTGACCATGATCGCTTCTTCTGAATGCACCAACGTCCATGATTTCACTATCTCATGTGTCAATGGTGAACGCAACTCAGCCCAGATTGACCTGAACATCAAGAGGGACAATAAAATCCTTATATTTCCCAAGAAGCCAAATTTTAAGCTGATTAAACCCAGGAGCAATGAGGTAGTGGCTCGAGATTTTAGAGATCTGGATAATATTGGCATCTTCTACTGTGGATCCACACAGGACGACCCCCAACTGGACAGAGTCACAATGATCAACAACTTCAACAGAGGTGGGTTCTATAGGTATACAGGTTGGTTCTATTGGTATACAGGTTGGTTCTATTGGTATACAGGTTGGTTCTACAGATATACAGGTTGGTTCTACAGATATACAGGTTGGTTCTACAGATATACAGGTTGGTTCTACAGGTATACAGGTTGGTTCTACAGATATGTGACCCACCACCACGAAACCAGGCATAAGTGTCTGGAAATCAAAACTGAGATATCTGTGTAGATTGGTAGAGTGGAAACTACGGTTTAAGATGGTGAAAAAATTATGTTTCTATCATAAGTAGAACCAAAGTTATGGTCATTTTAATATCCACAGTTGGACCTATTATGCAATTTGCATATTTTTAGATATTGTCCGTTAAAGTTTTGGACTGTTTTGGGGTAGGAAGTCTTTAGCAACGCATAATAATTCGTATCCGATTGACAAAAAATATTCACAGATGTTAAAGGACACTCTGATGGACATGTCACAGAAGTTCTATATATTGTAATAATAGGACAGAATTGCAACGTATTATAATCATTTGGCTTACACCATTGGACAAGAACATTCAATATAAGCTTTTTCCTCGTACCGAACACTTGGATGTTTACGCACGGAACGGAGATCGGTTTGTTCGGCGAAAAGAGGTGGAAGTCGTCTTTGTCTTTGCTCCGCAATCCTTAAACTTTTGTCACCGCTTAAATAATTGACCCAATAAACACCTTTATTGATTGGATTTCAATGTAATGACCACAGGAACTGAACATAGAGGTGTTACGGTACCATTTTTTGATAAGGTGTAAACACAAATAACAAATCACCTTCCAGCCTAAATTTGGCTGTAGCTCTGAACGGCTCAGCGCGACTTATGCCTGGTTTCGTGGTGGCGGGTCACATATACAGGTTGGTTCTACAGGTATACAGGTTGGTTCTACAGGTATACAGGTTGGTTCTACAGATATACAGGTTGGTTCTACAGATATACAGGTTGGTTCTACAGGTATACAGGTTGGTTCTATAGCTATAGAGGTCGGTTCTATAGCTATAGAAGTCGGTTCTATAGGTATAGAGGTCGGTTCTATAGGTATAGGGGTCGGTTCTATAGGTATAGAGGTCGGTTCTATAGATATAGAGGTTGGTTCTATAGATAGAGGTTGGTTCTATAGATATACAGGTTGGTTCTATAGATATAGAGGTTGTTTCATGTAATGTTAGACCATTGGGAACTTATGTAGTGCTGTGATTGTCCAATCGATCGATCGATAGCGGTATAAAATAAAACCACAACAAACATGAGTAAAGACAAATATACATAAGAGCAAAAACTACACGGTTCATTAGAAGTATAAAATCTGGATAATAACTGTAATGTGTTGAAGGTTTTAATACTAATGTAAATAATATTACTTAATGAATAGTGTCTAATTTACCTGAGTGGATAAATAAAGTGGTGGTCAAAATAGTCCCATTCTGTACTTAAGAAGGAGTACAGTTACTTGTGTGAAAAAAATACTCTGGTAAAAGTGGAAGTACTGATTCAAGTCGTTTACTAAAGTAAAAATAAAAAAGTACAACTTCTCAATTGTTATAAAGTAAAACTGAATTTTTTTCTAGGGATGAAATAAGACTTATTTAAGCAGGAAAAAAACAGAAAAATACAAAAATGTCCAAACAACTAAAGCTGTTACAAGTGAGTTACTGTGTAAATAATGTGATTTATTGGGTCATGGTTCTGAGTCTAGTGAGTATGGAGAGGAAATTTAGGGGGAAAAAAGCACAATTATGAGATACAAATAATCTAAATCATAAGAGTAAAAGTCACAATTATGAGGAAAAATGTCAGAAATATGATAGAGTAAGTCCCATTTTATGATCTACGACTTATTTTTCACATTTGTCTAGTTTGGAAAAGTAATCAGTCTATTCTGAGAATGTAAAGAGTATAAAGTACAGATATTTATACACAACTGTAGGGAGCAAAAGTAAAAAGTTTCCAGTAAATACTCAATAAATACTGAAATAAAGCACAGATATCTAAAAAAAAAAATCTACTGAAGTACAGTAAAGGAAGTAGTTCAACTTAGTTTCATCTCTGCTATCTATCTATCTATCTATCTATCTATCTATCTATCTATCTATCTATCTATCTATCTATCTATCTATCTATCTATCTATCTATTTATCTATTCTAGTCAAAAGCAAAGTTCATTGACATGTACATTAATGATCATTTCTGTGGAAAACTAAGTAATTATTATTATTCTTTACCATGAATACCTTCTGGTTTCTTTGTTCTTCTGTCACAATAAATGGAATTTTCTCAGGTTATAACCAAACCAGACATTTGAGGATGTCATTTTGGGTTTTCGGAACCACTTTTTCACCATTTTCAGACCATTTATTTTGCATTAATTGACACAGAAAGTACACTGTTGCAGATAGAGTTGGAGTAATACAGTGCAGTGATGACATACTGACTCCCAGACTAAATCACGTGCGTGTTGTGATCATTTCACGAGGATAAGAATTCTCTCTTGTGCTGTGTGTGGTGTATAATATGGTATTTGGAAAATAACCAGGCTTTTTTTGGTCTTTTTTTTTTTTTTTTTTCCCTCACAGCAAGTTTCGTTCCAAATCAGCTGACGGTTACAGCTAACAAAGGAGAGACAGTTCACCTCAGCATGCAGCTTCTCAGTCCTCAAAACAGAGACGTTACATGGAAGTACAACGGTAATACACACATTTTATTACAAAGAAGTCACAGCTTTACTCAGGGCACAAGTAAACAACAGCTAAAGTTGTCCTTCATCAACATATTTGAAGACTATGCCATTATCTTTTTGGTCTTGTGTGCAGGAAACTACTTCTATATGACTCACTGGAATGACATGGTCAACCGCACAGCTGTTCTGACAGTGGAAAATGCAGAGCTGGACCATCAAGGCATCTACAGCGCCAGCTTTGTGGGGGACAGCCCCCTCCAAGGTGCCTGGATGAGGCTCATTGTCAGAGGTTTGTTCAAGCCTGTATTTGGAATTCGACAAATTGAATTACACACACACACACACACACACTGCAAAAATCTAAATCTTACCGTGTATTACCAGTGTATTTTAATCATTTCTAGTCTGAATATCTCATCACACTTAAAACTAGAACATTTAATTTTAATTTTATTTATTTATTTGTATAGCGCTTTTCGCAGACATGGGTCACAATGTGCTTCACAGAAAGAACAACCCATTCACACACACACTCATACACAAGTAGACGGCTGTTGCCAAAACACCGGCACTGCCTGACCCTACTGGGAGTCACTTAGGGTTTAGTGTCTTGCCCAAGGACACTTCAACATGTGGACAGCCAGAGCCAGGACGCGAACCGCCGACCTTCCAAATCATTGGACGACCCGCTCTACCAACTGAACCACAGCCGCCCAAAAAAAAAAAAAAAAAGCACTCTGAGAGCGCAGACCTCCGCCAAGGTAGCCCCCCCACCCCTAAAATTAAATAAGTTCTTCCTGTTCACATTTCCAACATATCCTGAAAATTTCATCAAAATCCGTCCATAAGTTTTGGAGTTATCTTCTACACAGACAAACAGACAAACAGATAAACGCCGGCAAAAACATAACCTCCTTGGTGGAGCATGATCACCTTAAGGGTAAGTTTTTAGTGAGATATAAAGAACTTATTTTTCAACAATAGGTCTGGAAAATCTGATTTAAAGAAGTGTTACTAAGATGATTTTTCATTTGTTCCATTGGCAGATTTTTTTTGTTTGCTTGAATTAAGTAAAAAAGTTATATTGAATTAAGAAAAAAAAAAACTTCCAATGGAACAAGCAAAATTAATCTTGGTAAAATTTCTTAAAATAAGATTTTCCAGATGTTTTGTATAAAATAAGTTATTTTATCACACAAGTTCCTCTTTAGGTGATTCTGTCTTATTTTAAGTGTGAAGTGATATTTGGACTAGAAATGAGAAAAATACACATGGTAAGATTTAGATTTTTGCAGTGCAGTAAATGCATATATACCTATTCATGTTATCCATATGCAGTGAAAACCTAAATAAATGTTAGGAAATCAATTGCCTTTATTTTAAGTTGATGAAACTTAAAAAATACAGACCTTAAAATGCAGATGCTTATTAAAGTATACTTATATTAAAACATTAATTATTAATTTATTATTCTAAGGTTCTGTCAGACTAAGTCAGGGTTCAGTGTCTTTGTCCAAGGACACTTGGACATGTGGACAGACAGAGCCGGGACATGAGCCTCATCATTGGACGACCCGCTCTACCAACTGAGCCACAGCCTCCCCTGAATAAAATTACTGTGTTTTATGAGTGTAGTTTTTGTCATATGATAGATATTGGTGGTTATTTGGAGTGATCTGAAATTATATTTAATCATCTACTACATCAGTTACGTTTATTTTTTTCAATCATCCTTATTTGAAACAATAGAAATAACAGAATAATATCATTGTTAACATTTAATGACTTAATTCCACTCAGTTGTACCTCATCAATGTTTTAAGTTATGTTCATTTATATCCACAATAGTTCCCTTTAATATAAAAATACTAGTTAAAAGTGCTTAAAAAGAAGAACATGTTACAGAGTTAGAACTATTACTGAAACTTTGAGTATTCACAACGGAATATATTGAATTATTCCTAATGTTCTGGTTCACAGTGTGCATGTGTTGGTAGTGAATGATAGAAAAAGGATCATAGTTTGAAGATTTTCCTCCAAACAATAAAAAGAATGATTTCCATTTCTACTGTTCTATAATTTTTACTAATTCCACAAGGTCATGTGATCACTCCTGTATTTGTCCATCTGTACAAATACTTCAGTACTTGACTTAAGTAGAAATTTTGGTTATCTATACTTGAGTAATTATTTTTCAGCTGATTTTTTAATTCTACTTCCTATATTTGACATAATTATCGTAGTACTTTCTACTGATATTAAAAAATAAAATAGCCTTATTATACCTATTTAATTCTGGCTTGTCATCCTTCCAAAAATGCCCCAAAATACTATCTAGATAAATTGCCCTGTCCAGATAAAGTTTGATTGTAGTTGGATGAGAAGAATAAAGAAATATCATTCAGACACGATTTGTAGTTTGTATATAATCCATCTCACCTGACTTTTTGCACCATTTAAATACTAATACACTAGTCGTACCTTCCACTCCATTAAACACAAGTTAATGTTCAGTTGTACAAATAATATGGTTGTTTAATACATGTCCATATCTGCTGCTAAAACAGGTAGCTTAGTTCAACCCACATTTGCAGATTCAGGAAACTTTCATAATCCCATACTCTTTGGCAGCTTGACACAAACAAAAGTCAAAATGCAACATGACAATCATGAATCAGTATTCAAATGCAAGATGACTGGAAGGTAACAGTAAATAAATGCATTAAATAGTCAACAACAACCTAGGCTAACATCAGAACTGATAGCGAGGGGTATATCCATGAATGATTGATTTGAAGTCAATCAGACAAATAGTTCGAGAGATATGAACAAAAGAGTGTTTAGTGATTTTAAACTTTTGATCAGACCAAAACAATATCCTCAAAACTCCATTTGGAGATATAAATACTCAATAAATACCAGTGTAGGCTAAAAGACTCAAAGACCCTGTTGGTTCAAGCTAACATTAAAAGAAAATCCAACAACATTTTTCAACATTTACATTTTATTATAACATTATAGTAATTATGGCCTTTAGAAAAAAATATTTTTGGGGAGTGAGGTAGTTTACTACAGGGCCCCGAGCTCCTGACATTTACATTTAGGTATATTTTAAGTACTTTTAAAACCAGTACTTCTACACTTTGGACTAAAAAGCTTGATACTTCAACTTCTACCTGAGTAATGGATGTTAATACTTTTGACACCTCTGCTGTCCCATCCCACATCTGCTACCCCCCCCCCCCCCCCCCCCCCCCCCACTATCACCACCACCACCACCATCAAAAACAAGGAGACATAGGGATGAATTGCGTCACTTTCTTTAACATTTGAGGGGCCCTAGGCGAATTTACTGACAACGGTTAAAAAAAAAAAAAAAAAGAAAGAAAAAACTGACAAAAAGGAGGAAAACGTGGGTCATAATTAGTGGTTTGTGGTTAAATAATATTGCGGAACGAGAAGAAGAGTGGAGTATATTGGCCTTGGCAGAGGACTGTGCTCTCTGTCAATCTTTTATCTGCATCTGACGACATGATTCTACACTTTTTTTTTAGCCAAGTTTCAGGACGTCTGGCATCGGTTCAAAGTGTAATGCATATATAGTTCAACTCTGCATTGCGTCATCGACATGTTAACAGAAGAATTGTGTATTTTTGTGCCGCTCTAAGAAAACTGTTTTGCTTTTGCAGACTGTCCCAGTAAGATGTGGGGTCCTTATTGCGATATCGAGTGTCCGGTGTGTCTCAACGGTGGAGTGTGTCATGATGCAGATGGAGACTGTATCTGCCCTCCAGGATTCATGGGAACACGTTGTGAGATAGGTTTGTACTGGAGCCAACATTAAACTGTATAGCGCTATAGCAAGTTTATGTGTGTGTGTAAATGGAGGGAGGTATTCTCTCTCACCTCTGTGGTATTTTGAAACATGACACAACAAAACTCAAGGAATTTAAATAAACACATTTGTGAATTTGTCTTTCTCGGATGGATTGCAGCCTGCAGGGAAGGAATGTTTGGTCGAAACTGCCAGGAGTCATGTCGCTCAGAGCTGAACTGCAAGGGGCTTCATTTCTGCATGCCAGACCCTTACGGCTGCTCCTGCGCCAGCGGTTGGTTTGGGAGGCGCTGTGAGCAGGGTGAGCCCTAGGACGCTTAAATACGGTGCTGCGATTGTTCGGTTTTTAAAGGAAATGTGGAAATACAGAAGTTTTGTGGAATTCCTCAAGCTTTTTCACTTTTTTTTTTCCTCAAGCAAAAACAAACTTGTGGAATTACAAAAAAAACCCATATTGATATCCAGAAGTTTTGTGTAATATTCCATCTTTTTTTTTTTTTGTAGCTTTTCGTACATCCACTATAGAGCGAAGTTCATGAGGTGAAATTACTGCCAAAACCTCACAAAAAAAAGGGTTTTATTCGCAGCCAATGATTCACAAATGAGCTCATTGTGTTTTGTAAAAGCAAAATGTCATTCACAACTAATGCACTTAAGTTTGGACATAAAAAAAATGCTCCTCAAATTTAAATATATATATGTATTTCTATCTGCACTTACATTAAAATATCCTTTAAAAGTACAAAACAGGTTGTGTGGTTTTGGCAGTAATTTCACTCAATAGAAGTTAATGGTGTTTAATTTATGTCATTAAGTTCAAATAATTTTTTTTTTTTTAAAGTGCATGCAAATAATATAAATTCAAAACACCAAATAAATAAATAATAATAAAAAAAAAGTAATTCAAATGAAAAAGATAAGACTGCAATGAAAAAAATGTGCAGCTAGTGTAAAATATTTGCCTTCACATCTTTCTCAGTTTTGTTTTTTTCCTTTTTTTCCTTTATTACGACTTCAACCTTTTCGATTGTGGTTTTGACACAAACGTAGCTGGTGGAGGCGGGACTTCCTTTTACTATTGGATTATTTATGTTTGACGGACGGCTAAGTAAGCGTAAGAAGCGGCTCAGGCCACAGCAGATACTTACTCTACCTGCACTTTTCAAAATCTTTGAACTTATCGACACAAATTAAACATCACAGGAGTTGACTGTTTTCTGAAACAACAGAAATAGATTATATTCATCTGTAAATCTATTGAGTGGAGTCTCTTTTCCATTGGCCATATGCACAAAATTTACAGATATTTACTAAATGTTGAAAAAACAGAACAGCGTAATGTCCACTTTTCCATTAAATCATAAATACGATGATTGGTTTATTATCACAAGATGACACGAGAAGTCATTCTATAAACAAGGTGCTGAAAGTAAATATGTTGTTTCACACATATATTCACATTTATTATCATTATATTTTACCCTCTGTCCCACACATACGCAGCACATTTATTTTAAAACTCTTCTTCTTCCCTTTTTGTATGTTGTCAGGTCGGTCAAGACCTGTTTTTTTTTTTTTTTTTTTTACCTTAATGTACCGTAGTTACGAACAAAGGTCTTTCTATTGTTTTGCATAATATAGCATTTTTTGCGACAGCTGAAAACAACACCTCTTGCCAGTACAAAAACATTTAATTGAAAAATTTGGGTTTTGTCATGATTGTCATTTTTCCATTTGGTAAATATTTATATTTCTGTGATTTGAAAGTCAATGGAAAAGCGACTTGTAACAGCTTCCTTTTTTTTTATTATTATTATTATTTAGAATTATTAAAACATTTTTTTCCATCTTACAGTTTTTTTTTTGTACCATTAATGAAGTATGTCTTGATGCGTTAGCTATGAATTACTCTTGAAAATTAATGATCTTTTCTGTTAGCCTGCCATGCTGACATGTACGGACCAGACTGCAGGCTGAGCTGTCGCTGCCAGAACGGAGGGGTTTGCAACCGCTTCAGTGGATGCCAGTGTCCAACAGGGTGGTGGGGACAACACTGTGAGAAATCTGGTACGAATTATGATAAATATATTTAGTTTCCCCTCCATGTTGTCATTTATCTCAGTCTCTTCATTATCGAAAAATATAACATTTGTATTTTTAAAACTGCTCACCATTTTTTCCGCTTGTCAAGCTAAATATTTATAGGAATATGATATTAAACATGGTATTAAAAAGTAACGAAATGGGATGAAAAGCATTAAGACTAGTGCTGTCAATCAATTCAAATATTTAATCGCATAAATGCAATAATTCGATTAATCACATATTATTGTGCCATTTAAGTTCATTGTAATACTCTTATCAATGTAGAAAAACAAATAAGCTTGGTTTGTACAATGTTTTTTTTTTTTATTAAAACAAACAAGTAGTGTTAAAGACACTAACATCTGCCATAATAAGATATGACAGAGGAAAAACGTAAAAAATAATAATAATAATGCAGACTCAAAAGTAGCCCCTGAAAATAGGTGGATACAAAAGATTTTTTTTTTGCCTTCTTTAACAAAGCGATACTGTGATGTAAAATAATATGTATTTGGAATATGACAAAATGCTTGGAAACTAATCATTATTAACTGCGATTAAATAAATTAATATAATCTCAATCGCGATTAACTCGATTAATCATGACAGCCGTAGTTAAGACAATTTTTACAGTCAATGAAGTGATAAAAACTAGACGCAACATTTTCATTCGTGGAACTGAAATTAAAAGAATAGAGTTTAATGCTGAAATCACAAAGTAAAATATGCTGTTATTATCGAGTGACCATATTGTCTGGGTTTTCCCGGACACACGGCTCTAAAACCAGACTGCTTGGATGACTGTCACTTGCCAAACTTTTTACATTTTGTCCGTAGGTCCTTAGGATGAAATGTAAAAACTGCAGATACGTGACAGATGTCGGACAGTCCGGTTTTAGAGCCATGTGTCGGGAAAAACCCGGACAATATGGTCACCCTATATTATTATCAATGTGATATCATGAATTGCATACAGGTAACATGTCACTTTTAATTGGTGTGTTATCTGTATTTATTATAAACTTTCTGTGTCCGTATCATGCTATTGGAAAGGCAGGGGTTAGAGTTAGTGTCTGTGGATATGGAACCCAGAGAGCTCACAATCAAATGGTATTGAATAACACACAAAATGATGCATATGCATCAGAGTCCTGCACGGGTTCGGGTACCTGTGGGTGACCCGTGGGTGAACTGCAAAATTTCACGAAACGGGTGAAAAATGTTGTGCTGTGTCGGATACGTGTTCGGTTCGGGTCGGACGTGGGTGATCGCGGGTCTAATTTGCAGTTCATAGGCTAAAAACTGTTTAGCTGCCTCCTGTCGGCTTCCTTCTTGATGCGTTTTACAAGGGTGTGTGTGTGTGTGTGTGTGTGTGTGCTCACGGATAAAAATATTTTTTGAGTTTATTATTTGTCTGCTACTGTTTAACAACATTTTTATTTGGCTCTGCCTTGAATATGTCACTGTTCAGTATATTCGTGGCAATAAATGTTTGTATTTAAGTTTAGTTTAAGTCGGATATCGGGTTCATTTATAGCGGGTCGGTTCGGGTGCGGATTTTTTTTTTTTTTTTTTAGTCGGAAAACGGGTCGGATACGAGTTTAAACATGACGGGTACGGGCGGTTGCGGTATGTCAAAATCAGAGCCGTGCAGGACTCTGATATGCATACGTACACCAAATGCCAAAAGAACTGATGTGATATACAACAGGATTTCATGAGATGAATATAAATCCAACTCTGCCCTGCATTAGCCCCTGACTTTTTACATTCACTCATACCTTTTTCTTTTTTTTACACCATTTGAGTCAGATATTTTAAAAATATGGCTTCTTAATTCCTACTCCATGAATCTTTCCTCCTCCAGATCGAGCCCCCCAGATATTGGACCTGGAATTTAATTTGGAGTGGAATCTGAACTCCAGCCCCAAGATCCTGTGCTCAGCAACAGGGAACCCCCTGCCCAGCCACAACAGCATTGAACTGCGAAAGTTAGACAGCACAGTAGTCAGGGTAGGAGCACCCCCGATGGAACACCTTTTAACATTTAAATCTGATATTAAATGATTAAAGTCAACACAAAATAATGAAATGTAGAAGTTAGCAACTTCTAATGCAGTAAACCTGCTAATTTAACAGCAATTCCATGACATAAAAATTAAATAAAGCAGTTTTATGACATTCAGAATGCACAGTAGAATTGCATTTTGTTTGCATTCTACAAATGAGGCATTTCTACAAAGTAAAATATTGCTTCTTCCTATGAAGAAACTGAAGTTTTGTCTTTTTTGTGTGAAAAGCAACTTCATTTTATCCTATAAAGACTCAAACAACACAGAAACATACATCTCACTATTTAGTAAAATACTATAAAGTGCAATCACCAATCATTTAAAATCATGTATCCTTGATTTTGATCTTTTAAGGTCACTCAAAAGTCAAAGGTCATGACTACATTAAGACTACCGGGTGTTTTTCCAGTGGGTCTACTGTACTGTGCCTTTATGACTCCAAGGTTAAGTCAAGCTTTGAGGAAGTCAACAACACAATGGGCAGAGCAGATAAGGTTATATCACTCTACAGGGCAGCAGTTACCATGTGTTACATATGTGAGAGATATTAAGTTTCTGTGTTATTCTTTCTGTACCGCTTCCTTGATAATTGAACAATCTGATTAAATAATTGCACCTAAACTTCCCATGGGAAACAAAACAAAAAAAAAGAATAAAAAATGTGAGTGTGAACATGAATCTAAGAAGTGACAAAAGCAAGCACAGGAACTGGAGGTGTGGTTCTGTTGGTTTTTTTTTTTTACATGTATGTGTTTTACTGTAAAGGCCTCTCACACCGTCATGGATTCCAATAAGAGTACAGCCATGTTCGAGATCCCACGTCTCAGTGCAGAACAAGGAGGATTGTGGGAGTGTAGGGTGTCCACCAATGGAGGCCAGGATTCCCGCAAGTTCAACCTCACAATTAAAGGTAAAATTAAAACAGTGAACAGAAGAAAGGATTTTTTTTTAATCATACGAGTGTCGTGAATCAAGCATATTTTCTTTACCTCCTCAGAGCCTCCAGTGCCCACTAGCGCTCCAAAACTGTTGGAAAGAAGAAGTAAGCAGCTGCTGGTGATGCCGGTAGACTCGCACAGAGGAGACGGCCCCATCGTATCCACCAAGCTTCTGTACAAGCCTGTGGAAAATGGAGACTCCTGGTCCTCTATTATAGGTAAAGAGGACAAGATGTAAGACAGTAATTCAGCCCAATTTTATGAGAGGGTGCAGAACTGGAGCATCTGGGTTTGTATCCTATTGCACAACAGCAGTAAAAGCCATCATTGCAGCATCACGATGGAAACGCAACAAATTATTGTTCAAACTCACAACAAGATTTTAGGTTAAAAACTGCCACAGAGAAACCAAATATAAATAATAAATAAATCATGACAAAAAAGAAAGAAGAATTCCAAGGCACTCTCTTATAAGTGAAAATAAAAAAGGCCTTTATTAACTTGGCTTGGTTATAAAAACCTATAAAAAATCATATAAAAACCCCAACGCATTTCGGCATCATAGCTTTCATCAGGGAGTCAGAATAATAAAATAAATCATGTTTGCCACACCACTGAAGTGCTATGTGCTCTACTATGGGATGTCCCCTTTTAGCAAAATGTTCATTGTTTGTTATTTAGTTGTTTATTTATTCAGGGAAAGTAATCATTCGACAATACTGTAATTGTGCCAGAGTTAGTTCAATGGCTACGTTTCAACTGTTGTCCTGAAGCCAAATGTTAAAGTAGCTGGACAAACAACATAGCAATGTTGTTTAATATTACCACAAAGAACAAATATGTTACTGTCAATACAAGACAATGGAGACAATAAATGGTAATCAGATGCACTCGGCTACAGTTAAAACTATAAAGTAATATTAATATACAGTACCCATCTGCAACCACCAACTGATCTAAACTGTGTTAGAAGTTGCATTGTGACACCTTATAATGTAATAATTATCTGAAAATGTAATTAAATTTGCACTTAACTCAGTCGAAAATTTAATAAAACCCAATACCGTAATAATAATTTCACCATTAATGTAATAAAATATCCTGATATTTTAATAACATTTCTACCAAAAATTTAATACCTTAATTTTTTTTTTTTTTTAACTGAAAATGTAAAACTTGACAGATAATGTTATATAGAGTTCTACATTTTGTGTTTTGAGAATCTGAGAATATTCTATACACTGGATTTGAAACAACAGATGACTATTGGGTTAAAGGGGGCGGGACTTAGGAGGTAGAGCGATGATGTACAACTGTAGACTGAAAATTAATATATACATATAAGACTTTATCTGTCAAATTTTACAAGATCAGTTTTGGAAAAAAAAAAGACCCAACTAAAAATGTAAAAAAAAAAATAAATAAAATAAAATCTACAATAATATAATAAGACATGAGGTCATTGGTAAAAATTCTCTTACAAATATCAGTCAGGATATTTTATTGTGGTATTGGTGAAATTATTACATTATTGGGTTTTATTACGTTTTCGATTTTATTTATTTTTTACATTTTCAAGTGTTATTACATAATCAGGAAATTATTACATCATAGAACGTTTTATCCATTTCCTTCCTGTCCTGTGGTTGAGAAGCACTCGTTTATAACATGTAAATTGTTACAGATATCAATATAGTTACTATTGGGCACTGACAGAAAATCACATCACATATGGACTTTGAATTAATCAAGTTCCCCTCCAGTGAAAGGACCCCCCCCCCTCTTCTATTGGGACATTGATCGCCTGCATCAAAACCACAGGACTCTATAGTGACAGAACCGACAACCTCACACATTCTATCCGTCATTGATTCCTGATACAATAAGCCAGTGAGCTACACAGCCATTGGTCATATTTTTACATCGTGTGAAAGATTTATTGTTCAGTTTTCTCTTCTTTTTAATATATAATAACCTATGAATTCTAACACGACCCAAGATAAAAAATAAAAAAAACATGGAAAAATAAAAATAAAACCCTCGATTTAACTGAAAAATGCACAATACAAAAGGTTAAACATTGAAGAAAATCTTTTGAAAGTCACCACAAAATCAATTCTGTGTTCAAAGACCTGTTATAAAGCACATACAACCAGATAACACCAAGTAGAAAACATTCATTTTATGACAGGCATTTGCATAGGGAATAGAACGCAATTTGTGGAATGGCAGAAACCCTAGAGAAGCTGACAGGACCAGGTTTAAAGACAGGTTAAATAAAATTAAATTAAAAAAATGTTTACAAAGGGATTGTAAGTCACTGTATCAGTTTATGTAGTTGGTGTAAGACATAGCCTAGCTACAATTCAGTTCAGTTCACTTATTTTTATTTGAGCAGTTCTTCTTAAAAATAGAATAAAAAATTAATTTAAAATATAAAATTTAAAAAAAGGAATAAAATACAGAACAAGGACCAAAGGACAAAATAAGGAGTCGCCACTCAAAAGAACTTATTAAAGATCCTACCTCTCATTTAACAATTAAACAATACAATAACAATTTCATTTGCATCATTCATTTTAATGTCCATCTTAACCATACGTTTTAAAACGGAACCTCCACCATTATTGCAGGTGGTCCGTTTTTGCAGCGTTTGCACATTTTTATTTATGGACATACACTTTATAACAAAAGGAGAAAAAGCAAAAACAAATGAAGAGCTTCTTACCATGTTTTATATATATTTTTTGTTTATTATGTATTTTTGTCAGTAAGGGAAATGTAATGGTTTCCTAAAGTGTAATATTATTCATTACTTTGTTTGCTCTTCATCATATTATTATTATTATTATTAATATTAATATAAATTGTTCCTCACATTCATCCAGTCTATAGCGACAAAGAACCGATAACACTGATGAACCTGGAACCGTCCACTCGTTACCGTGTCTGTGTCCAGCTGAGTCGTCCCGGGGAAGGAGGGGAAGGGGCTCCGGGACCAGAGGCCATCCTGGAAACTGACTGTCCTGGTAAGAAGGCAAACATCAAGCATGAGTATATTTAGCTGTAAATCTTGCTTGGGAAAAAAAAAAAAAACATGTTTGGGTTAGAGAAGGCAGTTTTCCCCCTGGTTCCAGTCATCGTGAATTCTCATTGTTTTTGCTGAACAGGCTTTTCCCAGGCTTTAAGATTTGTTGAGATTTCCCAGTGAGCACATGTGTCCGAACAACTTAAGTCTAGTGCAAATATAGAACAACACCAGCGGACTGAAATGATCTGTGGTTGCTTCTTTGGTAAAATAACATGAGAACAGTACCTAAGGGAGTGAAACTGAAAAATAAAAATTGTCATCAATCAGCTTAAACAGGAAAAAACTAAAGTCAAAGTTACTCTATATATTGTAGAACACATTGACAAGGTTTAGATTCCTCCATGGTTGTGGTGCAGACGGAGAGAGTGTATCTGAGTGAGGAAAAAAAAAAAAAAGATAAAACAGGAACATGAGTGTTTTTAGTGTAGTAATCCCCTACTATGGTTTATGTGAATGTTTTCTTTCATGTATAAATTCAGTGTATTTTGAGACGTACCTCAATGATTCTATAAAGGTTGTTTTAAAAAAATTGCAAATACAAATTATTTTAACTCTTTAAAACCTGACGTGTCATCACCGATGCACCCTTTTGACGGATTTAATACTTTCACTGGTTCTGCAATTGGAAGAATTTAAATCGTTTCCGAAACCCAGGATTGTACTTTATAGGTTTTATTGGGTCATTACAGTAATTTCACTCAAAGCTGGAAAATAAGCCAAAATTCTAACATGCAGTCAATTGTAAATGATTGCAAGACTTTTAAAGATCTGGGGGGGGGGGGGGGGGGGGGGTGTTTGGGGGGTGCAAGGGAAAAATGGGCAAATGGATTCACTCACAGCATATTATCTAACATTTTAGTTGGTCAAAATAAGAAAATAAAACCTTGGCGGACTATGTTAGTCTTTGCAGGGTTAGGAATGCTTATCTCTTGGATGGTCTCCTTCATACGCCTAAGACCTAAACAGCTACCAGTGATGAAAGTCATCTACTAATGTAAAATGTTTAATAAACACTGAACCATAAACTCCATCAATACATGCAAACAACTCAGGGAAAAAGCAATTTCTCAGCTATTCATCATCATCATATATGACCTATTTGGGCTCCATCGTCAACACAGAAACAGCTTCTGCAACACCAGTAATATCTATGTATTTTGACAAATGACAGTTTTTATTTATTTATTTAATGTTATATGATGTATATAATAATGCTTTTTTTTGTTACATTTTCTCTATTTTAAGATAAAGTCACTGATTCAACACAAAACTAACTCCACAAAAGTAAACAAACTCCTAGACTTTAGAAGAGAAAAGCACAGAAACTGTTCTACTCAGTCCTATTGATTGTTGCTAAATGAGGTTAAACTTAAAGGGTCTGTCCTGGCCGTTTTATTGATAGCATTTCTAGGGAACAGTGAGTTAATGTGGAGGGGGCTGTTAGTCTGCTCGGCTCATCCCGTGTTCTCTGTCGCTGCAGAGCCCACGGTTCAACCTGAGATTGACATCAGCACAGTGGAAGGCCGTAACGCCACTGTGCGCTGGCGACTGCCTGGCAACCATGGCATTAACGCAGGCACAGCCAGTGGCTTCTTAGTGCAGCTCTTTGGGCCCCCACCCTACAGTGAGAAACTCCTGGAAGAGACCACTCTGCTCAATGTGCTTTCTACAAAGTTCCACAACCTGGAGTACCAGCAGGACTACACCGCTGTGGTGCGCCTCATCAACTGTGGCAGCCAAGGCCCCCCGTCCAAGCCGTACCACTTCCGCATCAACAGCCAGGGTAACTAGAACCTCTGCTGTTGGTAGCAAATACAGTAGAAGACAGGCCAGGACCACTACCAGTGACACACTTTAGGTGTTATTAGAACTGAATGGAGCTGGTGTTTGCTTGGTGACTCTCTCCCTGCCCACAAACTATGAGCAAAATGAGGAAAAAATCTACATGACATATCTATCTGTGTATATATGCATCTACAGCCAGAGGAAAAAAATAAGACCACCCACGTTTTCTGAAATGTTTTGTTCATTTTAATGTCTGGTACATTTGTTTGGACAAATATAATAATTAAAAAAAATAGCTCATAGTTTAATATCAGGGCTGATATCTGTCCACTTTTCATGTTTTCTCGATAAGAACCAAAATCACTTCAGTTCTAACATCAATAACTATGACATTGTGTTGACAAAAACAGTGCTTTTAAACATTCTATCATTTCTACATACATTTAGTACCTGACTGCATAACCTTTATTTCAGATGACTTGATGGTCTAATCATTTTTTCTGTGACTATATGCATCTCTGTCCATCCATCCATCTATTTAAACTAAAAAGCTGATGCTTTTATACTATGTTTATATTATAGTTTTGCAATTGCATACACTCATGTCCACAGATTATATGTTGCTATAAAGAAAAGAACCACTGCTGAACACTAGCAAACTTTTATAACGTGTGGAAAACATAACGTAAAAGCAAAAAAGATCATTCAGCTGATAAACTGCATCAAACTTTTGTTTGTTCTGCAGAAAATCATTTCTATCAAACAGACAAAAGCAACCAATCTAATAACTCAAAGGATGCTTCTTATTCAATAACTTCAAATGTCATATAAATGGAATATTTCATTTTAAGAATCAGTGTTTTCCAGAATATAGTTACAGTGTCTTGAATCACCCTAAATGTATCATCTCTGTGTCTCAGGCCCATCATCCCCTCGCAACGTTCGGGCCCACCCACTGTCTATATCAGCCATTCAGGTGAAGTGGCAGCCCCCCGAGGACCCTAACGGAGGCATTATTAAATACGTCATCGAGTACCAGCCAGTGGGTCACGGCAGCCCTCACCCCTGGGTGGACACGGACGATGGAAACAAGACCACGAAAGATGTGACGGCACTTAACGGCAGCACCCTGTACCAGTTCCGGGTCAGAGCCTTTTCCAAAGTCCCAGGAGAGTGGAGCAAGTTTGTACAAGCCATGACACAAGGAGATGGTGAGTGAGGCTGTTTTCACTCCTGTTAGTTCGGTAGACTGGTTCGTTTGGGCCCAATGTTGCAGTTCTCAACCGGTTCGGTTCACATTCACACCAGTGTTTTTTGCAAATGGACCAAACACTGTGGGTGTTCTATCTCTCCTCACCCATGTGGAGGCGCTGTTTGGAAAATACTGCGCTTTGGGTGACGTAGACAAAAGCTGATTGGTGCAGCACGTGCAGAGGGAAAATCCTGGAAGAAAACATCAGGCGGAACTGCTCAACCGACCGTTAGAACCCGTGCTCTCTCATCTGTTTCCTGAAAATAGCAAATATTTCTGCGTTTTTCTGGGTCCTCGACAGTTGAGAACTAATGTGCTCATCTGCCCAAATGTCTACGAGGCACTGTACCTCTTCTTTTAACCACGTTTGTTCCCGACTCATCACGTTGTCTCCAAAACAACAAATTTGTGCGAAAAAAATAAAGTTTGCGCTTCCCACAATACACCGCGCTGCTTGTTACGGAAGTTTCCGTAGGTCATAAAAGAGATAAAAGAGATGGGTCGAATCGAGGCCGGTCAGCGTTCTCACCAGCAGCGAACCGCTCCAGAGTCCGCTTGGAACCGAGACCACCTCGAAAAGGAGGTCTCGGTACAGTCCTTTAGTGCAGACCAAAATAAACTGGTCCACTTTCACACCAGCCCAAACGAACCGGACCTGCAGGTGTTCTGAACTCTAGTCCACTTAAAGTGAGCCTAGATGGTGTAGGTGTGAAAGCACCCTAAGAATGAGATGAGCTCACAGGGGAACGCTGTTTTAAAGCATTTGTTAAAATCACACTTTTCATATAATAGATTATATTAATTTTGTAAAGACTGAGAACAATTTTGTTGAAGTTTCCATGTCGGGCTGTGGAAGCAGAGCTGTAGTAATACATTAAACTTTTATTAATATGGATTACTGTAGCCTTGTGGTTCTAAAATTTCAGAATAACACCATCCACTTTTGTAGCTCACACAAACTTTTAACCAACTTCGATTGACCCATGAGACAAGATAAAATATTGCAGAAAGAACAGAGCAGTTGTGTGTGAAAGTGAGCCTGCAGCAATGAATAATAATAATAATAAAAATAATAATCATCCATCTGCGTACATGTAATTTGCAATGCGGCAAATCTCAGGAATAAAATGCAAGATGTTAAAAACACTTCTGGGTTTTAGGCGACGGATAATAGATAAAATTTGACAAAAACCCAAATCAACATGAAAGATCTGAGAGGAAAATCTATTTAAAAAAATGAGATATGAGATAGTTCTACATTATATATGGTAGATTCAAGCTTCACCCAGTGATCAAATATGAAACATGTATTTAATATAACCTCTGGGAATAGCTGCTGTAGTTGATGGTTTTGGAAAAATCAAATCAATCAAGGCCTAAACATTGCTACCAACGGGAACCGTCCACACGCCTCTGCTTCTGGTTTATATTAGAGCGATCCAAAGTGGCACTGAGCAGGACCACCCACACAGGGACAGGGATAATAAAACATCCACATGAAACAGCCTATTTATTTCCACTCTCTGATATTCATCTCCATGTCCCCTCTTGATTTTTCTCTTCGTTTTTCATCCTCCCCCCACTCTCCTCTCTCCCTCTGTGTTGAAAAAGGCCATCAGAATTTAACTCCGACCACCCAGGGTGTGGCTGGGAAGCCTGCGGCTGACAGTTACCAGCTGTTGGTGGCGGTGGTGGGCTCTGTGACCGTTACCTGTGTGACCATCCTGCTGGCGCTGCTGGCTCTTTTCTTCATTCGTAAGACGCTGCTGAACCGCCGACGGACGTTCACCTACCAATCTGGATCAGTAAGGACACACTGATTAGGAGTTTAAGAGCCTGTCAATTATTATAGTGACAAAGTGAAGTAAAAATCCTAGCATTTTCTAAAGGTATTAATGATGTGGTGGTAGAATGATAAAGAATTGCATGAAAAATGTGCTTTATTGTTGCTTTTTACATTTATGTCGAAGCTGTGTCGTACTTTGAGCAATGTTAATAGGTCATGATGTCAAACTCTTGTGAGTTCAGAGGCCACATTTAACTAAATTTGAACTGAAGTGAAATCGAACCAGTGAAATAATAACATAATTACACACTGGTTTTTAAACTGGGGGTACAATATTTTATTTCTTCTGTACTTGCGACAAGAAATAACAAAATAAAGAACCTTGAAGCTTAATAATACATAAATAATGTCAACTCCAAATATTTCTCTATATTTTAGAGTGAAAAAAAGTTAAATTAAATCATGAAAACGTTTACATTGACAAACTATAATTTCAAACAATGTGAATAACATGAAAAAAATTAAACAATTAACCTAATTTGAACAATATTATGATTTTGTTTATCATTTCCACATTTTCATTAAAACTTGCAGATCATAGTGGATCAAATACACAAAATATTTAATCGGGCAGATTATTCTTAAAATTGCACTGACTTCTCTTGAAAATACACTTCTTTATATATTTGATCAAAATTATTCAAATATTTTGTGAAATTATACTTTGTTTTAGTGTAAATATGTGAAAATATTTACATTTACAAAGAGAAAAAACTGGAGTTGTGATTATTTATAATTATTATGATAGTATTTTACTGGTTCTGACCCACTTCAGATTGAATTGATGTGAATCTGGAACCTGAACTAAAATGATTCATATCTTAATGTCTATTTTTTAATTTCACTAATTCATCCCAAGGGTTGGATCGGACCCCCGGGCCTTGTGTTTGACACCTATGATGTAGAATGTAATATCTGTTAGAAAGTATTGATATAATTAATCATATGGATCATGTGAATCGTTGTTTCAGCCTAGTTTTAAGATTCTATGTATTCAACTCAATTTAACTTTATTTATAAAGCACTTTAACACGACCACAGTGGACCAGTGCTGTTCAGAAGATTAGAAGAACAGTGAATTAAATTACTTATAGCATTAAAATGAGTGATATTTTTGCTTTTTTAAATGGAATTATACATTTTAAACATTTCCCTGTGGTGTACATACATTGTAAATACTACTGTTGGTTCTGAATTTTTCATTAATTAAACTCCATCTTTAACCCTATTTCTGAGTAATGACAAGAAAGGTTGTTTTGAGCACTGGCCCTTTAAATGCAAATGAGCTACTTGGGTAATCAACTAAAAATGTGGGCATATTTTCAGTTTTTATTAATACAACTACTGCTGCTGACAAACAATCATAGCATATTCAGAGAAAACGCTTGTGGGAAATTTTGAGCTTATATATGCAATAGTTAAAGACGTTAAACAAAAATTGTAGAAATCCACTCGACTTTTGTCAAAATTAATATAAAGACAGAATTTTAGGAAGTGTTAGGGTCCAAATACACAAATGAATGAACCAAAGACTAATAATGTGGGCTTTACAAAATATGACCCAGAACAATGTAATCCAATAAATTAAAAAAAAGGAAGTTAACAAACAAAATGTTAATATTGAGTTAATATGAGGAGGCACATCCAATATGTTAATATACAGTATAGAAAGGTTTGAGTTTTATTCATGTAACCCAAAGTCATTAATCAGAAATTCACTTTAAAGGGCATAACAATCTGTTTATTAAAGAACACCATCTGTCTTTAGAACTTTGGTTAAAGTGACAAAAAATGGTAGAACACACCAGAGGAGGATCCCAGTTCTAGGTAATTAAATAAGCAAAAAATACACAGGATTTATTTTTCATACAGCTGAAAAATGCACAACAACACTAAAAGTAAAAGTAAACAAAAATCTTGTCCAATTCTACAAAATAGAAGTTAGTTATCTGTAACACCAGGTAAAATAACTTACAAAAATCAAAACAGTTAACTTTTCTTCACTATAATAACTATAAAACTGTCACATCCAGTGATCAACACTTGTTAAGATGAAGATTGTTTATATTTCCAGGGAGAAGAGACAATTCTGCAGTTTAATTCAGGAACGCTGACCCTAACACGGAGACCCAAGCCCACCCCAGAACCCCTTACCTATCCTATCCTGGAGTGGGAAGACATCAAATTTGAAGATGTCATTGGGGAGGGAAACTTCGGTCAGGTCTGTCATTGAACTTTTCTTTTCTTTTAAACTTAATCTTAATATTCATCATGTGTTTTGGTTAAACATTCAACCTAATAATTGTTTCCAAATCAGGTTATCAAAGCCATGATCAAGAAGGATGGGAACAAAATGAGCGCTGCTATAAAGATGCTAAAAGGTAACGTTCAATTACAACATTAAAACAAGGTAAAACTTTATAATACCTACACACAATCCACCATGTATCCATATGTAAATGGTTGTTCATGATGTATCAACCATTTGTTAATGTTTATTACTGTATTGCTTATATACATGTTATTATTTGTTCACATGGTTACAAATTCATAGAAAAGAAGCACAAACACTTTGTTTATGATAAACATTAACAAATAGGTGAATACATAATGAACAAACATTAACAAATATGTAATAAATTATATATTTATACATAGTGAATTGTGTGTAGGTATTATAAAGTCTTACCTAAAACAATAACACTGATGGGATGGTTTGTTGATTGTATGGTGGATTCCCACTTGTCGTCATATCATAGAGCACCTCCATTTTGATGATGCTAATGCTAATGCTAACTACTGAACCGTCAGTAACATTAGTTTCCTCCAGAAACAGCGAGAAACCAACAATGCCTGAGAATTGTTATTCAGTCGGATGGAATCAAAAATGTTATCCTGCTAATGGAATAGCCTTTTATCGTATCCCGAAAGAAACAACACAGATAAACAAGTGGTTCTAATTAACAGACAAAACGCTGATGACAGTGTTCTAACTCCACATGCGGCTTTGCAGTCTTAATTTTTGATCAGGTAAATTGCAGTCCTGAAAGTAATTAAATGAGTTCTCTGTAAATGTAGTTTGGCGTTGGAGTAAAATGTATGACTTTTCTGTTATCAAAGAATCCAGCAGGTTTGTGTGCGCTAGCAAACATTAGCATTAGCCTGATCCAGTCTAGTCAGTAGTGAAAGGAACACTGGGCCTGAGTGGACAAACTACTGCTGACATGTGGAAAATTACCTCATTAGGATTGGACATAAAAAGTACTGAAATATATATTTCTAAAATTACTTCACTGTTGAAAAGAAGACGTATATTTAGCATATTTGTCTTTAAAGTGTGGTGCTGTGAAAATCTAGGCTAAACTAGGGATACATTTATAAAAACAAAACTAAAGCTGAACTAATATTTGACTAAACAAATATCTGATCTAAGAATAATTTACAACTAAATTAGGAATTTTCGCGGCTGACTACATGTGGGGAGAGGGAGGGTAGACCGTTATTATGGCGGACATGTCAGGAGGGGTCACATGGGTCACATGGGTGGGAATCCCCTATAGGACGTCTACTCGTGCATGAGCCAGCATGTACAAACATGCAATCATTCATTTTCTGAACTCGCTTTATCTTCACTAGCGTCACAAGGGTATGCAAGAATATATTCCACCTTAAAAACTGCCACTTTTGCTGCAGTTTATAGCTTAATCAGACGTGACATTTACATGATTACAGGCTATGCAACAGCTGTGATTTCTCCAGGCAGTGACCGACTCTATTCATACACGAGCTTAATCAGACATTACATGGATGTTGTCACGTCTGCTCAACATAAACTGGGCTGTTTGTACATTTGTGTTTTTTGCACACATTTGAGGCATGAGTAAAAAGGGGCTTAGCACACTAACACACTGACACACAAACACTCAGTGGATTCTCTGATGTGATAATTTCATTTCAAAGACTCGCTGAAGCTGCTTTGCTTGCGTTTTGTTTAATGATGCTGTTTGCGCTGATATTCCCACAGAGTTCGCCTCAGAGAATGACCATCGAGACTTTGCAGGGGAGCTGGAGGTGTTGTGTAAACTAGGCCAACATCCAAACATCATCAATCTGATCGGAGCCTGTGAGAACAGAGGTGAGTGAGTGACACCTAGTGGCTTTTATTGATATTGACCGTGTTTTAGTTCAGAACATTAACCCTTTGATGCGTGAATTAGAAGAAATTTAAGTGTTTTTATTAGGCAGGAAAAAAATAAATTCAATATTTTCTTTTTAATTAACCTATTTTATATGAAGTTTCAAACATTGTCCACTTAGTTGGATATCACATGTTTCATTTTGAAAGTGAAGAAACATGCTTTTATAAAATGCTATTTCAGAAAGTGATATACTGTGTGGAAAAATATGAAATAAAACAATTTTTAATACAGCTAATCTGACGTTTTCTCATATTTTACCATACAGATAATTGTGTTTTTAACTTCATGACCTGTTATTTACTTTCTAATAACAGTTAATGTACACTCAAGTTTCTGTAGGTCAGGTTTGATCAAGAACAGCAAAGTTACAGTAAATGTATTAATTGCCGTATATGAGATAATACACAAGCATCGACTGTGTTGACTGATAATGCAACTACAACAACAAAACCCATGAATATATGAGAACAGCTGTAGAATAGCTGTCTATTGTAGTGAACGGTATGCATGAAAGGATTAAGAAAATGAATGGTATGTTATTTTTAATTAGATGCTTTACTCAATTAGAAGTAGAAAAATATATCATTACAAGTGAAGATATACTTTCAGATCAATGGCTCCCAAATGTTATGTTATACAGCAGTATGCCATTTTATTTATTACATTGTGTAGCAGGAATGTATAAAGTCATACCTTCCTACAAGTACCTGTGCAGTATTCAAAACAAAATACCTTGAATTTAAGTTTAAAACAGCGATGTCAACAAGTATGAAAAGATATCCGATGAGATTTGATTAATTTAAAAATAATTCTTGTGTCCAAGAATGTTTTAAAATGACTCAACATATACTGAATACAAATATAAAGTGATCAAATTACATTTGGCATGAGGTTACAACCCAAACATTTTTATTATAGAAGTGGTTAATGATGCACCGATCAGCATTTTTTGGCCCGATCACCAATATCGATCACCAAAAACTTGATCTGCTGATTACCAATCACGAAAGGAAGTTTACATTTCCATACCTTTCATCTAGCTAGAGGATGAAACATTTATAAAAATAAAACTATTAACTATATTTTTAAAAGTACAGACACAGTCAAGACGACATGCACCTGTTCTGTAGCGAGTTTGCCAGTTTGAAAATGGCCGCGAGTAATTTACGTCACATGATCGGCTTTTTGATGCAACATTAGAAGTGGTAACAGTGATGTGAAATTTTGGAAAATGGTTGTGGACATAGTTAAGTTTGCCATATAAAAGGTATTTTGCGAAAATAAATAAATATTTTGGTAACACTTTATAATACCTACACACAATTGACTATGTATTAACCATTTTTTACCCATTTATAAATGCGTTGTTCATTAAGTATTAACCATTTATTACCTATTTGTTAATGTCTTGTAAAGGTTCATACTAGTATCTTCCAAAGATCAATGTAAAATGTTCTTATTTTTAACCAACAGGTGCAGTGTTTGTATATTTGCTTTACAGGTAAACAAAGAAACAGTTGTAAACACTGCACCTGTTGGTTAAAAATAATCAAATTTTACATTTACACTAGTATGAACAGTATGATCCTGATGAGGGTGCCCAAAACACACCACATTTCACCCGCCCTCCATCAACTTCACTGGCTCCCGGTCAGGTTCAGGGTGGAGTACAAAATCTCCACCCTGACCCACCAGTGTCTCTACGGCAGTGCACCGGTGTACCTAAAGGAACTGCTGTCCCCTCACGAACCCGCCAGACATCTCCGCTCCACAGACGCCAACCTCCTACAGGTCCCCAAGACCAAGCTCAGGACCATGGGGGACCGAGCTTTTCAGGCGGCGGCACCACGCCTGTGGAACGCTCTTCCGGCCCACCTCAGGGTGCCACAGGCTGTGGAAACTTTTAAAAAGAATTTAAAAACCTTTTTATTTCAAAAGGCTTTTTAGTTTCTTTTAAAGACCTGAGCTTTTAAATATAGTTATGAGTTAAATGACTGTGGCTTTTAAATGTTTTTATCGCTTTTTATTGTCACTATTGCTGTTGTTGTTGCTTCTGATTTGCTGAACCTGTAGCACTTTGAGATCTGCTTCAGATGTAAAGTGCACTACAAATAAAATTTATTATTATTATTATTATTATTATTATAGATATCAAATATGCCTTATATGTCAGCCCACTGCTCCTAGTCCACGTGTGTGAAGCGTGATCTAATGATGGGTTAAAAGCAGAGGATAAACTTCAGCACGGTGCATGTTAACATGTGTGAACCTACTGACAAAGATTTTATTCTATTCTAAATGAAAACGGTATATTAAGTACCAGATATAATGAGTATGTAAGTATAGAAGTGTGTTATATTTTAACTTCTAGTCAGCACTTTACTAAAAGTTAGATTGTGCCCATGCTTTAATATTTCCATGTTTGGAAATACTTAATAATTATTATACCACAGATTTATTATGATATCACCATGTAAGTATTGTTTTGTTAATGCCCTTGTCAGTGACCTCCTTACGTCTTCCTTTCATAAAAGCACAAATACATATTAAGTTTTTATTTGATCCAGATCCTAAATACATCAAAACAGATTCTTTCAACCCATTTGATCCATGTAATTTGTATTTGGAAAACACCACAATGGGTCCAGAGTAAATAAACTTTATCTGCCAGGATTATATTTACTTTTATTACTTACAAAATATAGTACGTTACCCAGAAACAAGTTGTTACCATGAAGAATCGATTTCACATGGAATAACTGAATTGTGATTGTTTGGTGAACACAGAAAGAAAGAAATGACATCAGTGAGGGCAATTTATTCTTGAAAAATAAACATCCAACTTACTCAATGTGCAACTGAAACATCTATTTTTGCATATTTGTTTTAACTTAACTGAAATCCAGTGTAAACAAAAGAACCAGATATGAATAATTGTGCTTCATCCATTAATTAATGTATGTATATTTTCAATGAAAACATGTGTAAGGACTTCCTCTCTCAGGATCTGCCTTTCTAACTTGCACTAAATCACATTATTTAATCCGTTCCACCTCTACTTTACTCAGGTTATGATATTTAATCAGATTATTTTTCACTAAATTGCTTTAGGAAGGATTCCATGTAGTGATTAACATAACCTCTTGTACCTTCAGAGGAGCACAGTTGTATTAGGTTTCAGTTGTTTAACTTTACTATCCGTGGTGCTTTTATTCTTCCCCAGTGCGTATGGTTCTTACTAATTGTTCTGGCACTGTCCCTGGTTTATGCCAAATCAACAAAAAAACGCTTCCAACAAGCACAAATGCCTCTTGACCTGAAGGAACTCTGGCTCTGGATGGAAGCAGTCATCTATTAACAAAGTCTGGGCCATCTGTTGGAGCTCAGTGAGGATTTTATAAATTGCTTGTTACCCCTCTGTCTGTGTGACGGCAGGTCAGACCCCACAGCAGCTGCAGCTCAGTCTCTTTCTGGCTTGTATTACGAAGCAGAGTCTAAGTTCTTTATCACCAGCTTAGTAAAGTCATCATTTTAAGACATATTTTCTGATATGGAGCTGAATTCTCACATTAAGACAACAGATGAAAAAAACTGTTTAATCTCAGGTATAGTCATTTTGCAAAGGCTAAGAAGGGGGATTTTATTTTATTTTTATCTTAATTTTGATAAAATTTGAGGCCATGGTTCTCGACCAGAAAAGGGTGGCTTGCCCCCTCTGGGTTGGTGGGGAGTCCTTGCCCCAAGTGGAGGAGTTTAAGTATCTTGGGGTCTTGTTCACGAGTGAGGGAAGGATGGAGCGGGAGATTGACAGGCAGATCGGTGCAGCGTCCGCAGTGATGCGGACGTTGTATCGGTCCGTCGTGGTGAAGAAGGAGCTGAGCCGAGGGGCGAAGCTCTCGATTTACCGGTCAATCTACGTTCCTACCCTCACCTATGGTCATGAGCTTTGGGTCATGACCGAAAGGACAAGATCCCGGATACAAGCGGCCGAAATGAGTTTCCTCCGTAGAGTGTCTGGGCGCACCCTTAGGGATAGGGTGAGGAGCTCAGTCACCAGGGAGGAGCTGGGAGTAAAGCCGCTCCTCCTCCACGTCGAGAGGGGTCAGCTGAGGTGGCTCGGGCATCTGTTTCGGATGCCTCCCGGACGCCTCCCTAGGGAGGTGTTCCGGGCATGTCCCATCGGGAGGCGGCCACGGGGAAGACCCAGGACACGCTGGAGAGACTATGTCTCTCGGCTGTCCTGGGAACGCCTCGGGGTCCCCCCTGAAGAGCTGGAGGAGGTGTCTGGGGAGAGGGAAGTCTGGGCCTCCCTGCTTAGACTGCTACCCCCGCGACCCGGCCCCGGATGAAGCGGTTGATAATGAATGAATGAATGAATAATTTTGACAAAGAAAAATAAAAGAATCATCCCTCAGGTTAGAGAAATACAGTACATCATGGCGTTGTACATATACACTATACCAGGGGTCTCAAACTCATTTTTTTCAGGGGCCACATTCAGCCTGATTTGATCTCCAAAGGGCCGGACCAGTAAAATGAAAACATAATTACCTATAAATAATGATAACCCCACATTTTTGCCATGTTTTTACTGCAAAAAAACCCAAGACAAAATATTAAATGATGAATATTTTTTTATAAATTATCCAAACACAAAACAAGTTACATTTCATAAGGAAAATAAGGGCAATTTTAACCAATTCCTGCCTCAATGTTATCATTAGTCTGTTTGCTTTATTATGGATCAGTTCTACAAAGACACTAAACTCTTAGTAACAGAAGCAGAAAATGGTTCAAATTATGTCAAATTTTCTTTAGACATTTCAAGTTATTCAAGTTTGTTCAGATTATTCACATTTTATTGTTATAGGATAGTTTGCCAATTTAAGTATTTTCATAATTTAATATTATTTTGGCAGTCAAACACTGACAAAATTTTAAGTTGTCATCATTTATAAGCAAAAAAATAGAAAACTGAGAAGAAAATATAGAGTAATTTCATATATTGTTATGCTCTTCATACCATGGGCTGCACTGGAACCATTGGTGGGCTGCATTTGGCCCCCGGGCCGCATGTTTGAGACCCCTGCACTATGCAAACATCTCCAAACTACTGAGGTCCATTGATGGAATCCCATCCCCTTTACCCAAGCAGTGGCTGAGGGTCACTCTATTCCCAGAAATTCACCCATCACCCACCCATAGGGTTACAGGATATGGAATATATAGACTTAGGGAGGGGGCAAACAAAACTGAATCAAACAATACAATCATAAAATAAAATAAAATACTATACTGTTAACACCATGATATTTGTTTTGTTTCTGGTTTTTGGTAAAGATCGTTTCCTAAAAACTTTAATTACACCAAAAATACTACACACACTATACACAAAACAGGACCTAGTTCAGTCCTGTGATGAACTAGCAACTTGTCCAGGGTGTACCCCAGCTTTGCCCTTCAGTAGCTGGGATAGGCTCCATGTGACCCCCCCCCCATGACTCTAGTTCAAAAAATGTTATGAGAAAACAGAACCTAATGCTTTATCGCCAAACTTCCTTCTGTAAAAATGTAAAGTGAAGGATTTGGAAAAAGTTCTAACATTGTTTTACCAGCAAAAAAAAACAAACAACCAAATAAATTAATAAAATGCTGTTTCATACAGATTACGATTTAAGATCCTGCTCTATTAATAAAACAGCTTAATAATTAAGAGAGAAAATCAAAAGGACTAACAAAGTTGAACCTCTGCCATGTCTGCATTTACTTGAATACCCAAAACAAAAAATTAAATATTGCGATATACACAGGAAATTTTGCAGTGTTAAATCAACACTTAGAGAGTTTATTTAACTTCTTCTAGAGTGTATTTGGTCCCATTGTCTCCAAATTAACACTGCAAAATCTACAGTGTATTGTGCAGCCGATATTTTTTGACGTGTATTGTATTCACCTGCTTGCCATCAGTTCCCCAGTAAAATGTAGGAACCAGTTCAACTTTGCCATGCCCATTATTACCCATGATCACTAGCCCATGATCACTAGCATGACAATATGTCGTATGTTTTTGCCCAGAACTTTTCAAATATGCTAAATATCGGTGCGTGTGAGTTCCTATGTTACCTATTTTAAGTACCATTCCTATATCATGGAAGTAACTTCAGCTTCTCATCATCTCTGTGTTTTCCAGGTTATCTGTACATCGCCATAGAGTACGCTCCGTATGGTAACCTCCTGGATTTTCTGAGGAAGAGTCGAGTATTGGAGACTGACCCTGCCTTTGCAAAAGAACACGGCACCGCCTCCACACTGACCTCACAGCAGCTGCTCCAGTTCGCTGTGGATGTGGCGACAGGGATGCACTACCTCAGTGACAAACAGGTAGACCAAAAATAAGTTCAGATATGTATGCTTCTACACCTTGTTTGTGTAGGACATTGATTTCCAATGTTTGTGAGACTTTTTTTTTTTTAATTGGCCGATTCAGAAGCTTTCATTTTCTTTGTCTTTTGTCTTGGTGCTAGTTCATCCACAGGGATTTGGCCGCCAGAAATGTTCTAGTAGGGGATAACCTTGTGGCGAAGATAGCAGATTTTGGCCTGTCCCGCGGCGAGGAAGTTTATGTGAAGAAGACAATGGTGAGTGGGGACGTCTAGCGCAGTTATTAAGCAGTTTTCAGAACATTCAGAGCTTGTTTTTTTTTTTTTTAACATTTAAGCCAGTAGAAGTCACTTTGTAATTCGGTCTTGTGTATAGTGTATTTGTCCGTAAGTTTCTACCACTGGTAACAATTGTAGCCAGAAAAGTAGTACAAGTGTACAGTCAAATAGATGAACAACACACAGATATGATTATATAATGTGGAAGACATTCATTATAGTACAGTTAGTAAGGTTGTTTATTATATAATCGCATTAATTTAACTAAATGTTGGAATGTTGAAGACTCATTTGTGACTGCCAGTCTCTCCAGAAAAAAAATATATAAAAAAGTAAAAATCTACAGTTACATTACAGTTAGGGTTCTAAACAAAAAAAAATTGAGAGAAAATTTAAAAACCCAAGTTTGTCAAAAAAAAAATAAAAATAAAATTGACAATAGAAAAAAATGTGTGGAATCACCTGTAGAGGGCAGTCATGTATTGTTAAAGAATAAAGTCAGGCATTAAAACAGCTGCAGTCCATTTGTTTAACATTTTTTGACACGTACATACACACAATGTTTGACCAACTAATGTGTCGTCTCTTAAAGCAGACGTTTTGACGTAGTGCTTTTGTTGGTTTTCAGGGGAGGCTGCCTGTGCGCTGGATGGCCATCGAATCACTGAACTACAGTGTGTACACAACCAAGAGTGATGTGTAAGTTAAATGATCATCATAGTGTATGTCCTTATTCCACTTCTGGAATCTGACTTTCACTGATGTTTTTTCCTCAATAAACTCTGAAGCATTAGATTCATATTGACATCATTATGTAGATGAACAAAATTGGTAACTCATTCCACAAATTATTACAAAATAATGTCTAAAGTAGCATGATGGTCTCGACCACACAGAAACTTAAAACTGTTTAGAAGATTAGTCTCCAAGATTTTTATTTTGATGTTCCATAAAAAACTCATTTGGTCATAATTTGTCTAATATCTTAAAAAAAAAAAAAGTTGTTCCCCATAATGCACCAAGTCTGACCTCACTTTTGGTCTTGGTTGAACACTGTAATAGCACACTGTGACATAATAATAATAATTATCTTTATTTGTATAGCACCTTTCATATAAACACTGTAGCCCAAAGTGCTTCACATTGATTAAAAATTAAGATACAATTTTAAGACAGGGTGAAATAAAAAAATACATAAAAATGTGATTGCACAAAATTATACTTTTCAATAAATAAGAATAAAATTAAATGAGTAAACTGATTATACATACATTATACAATTTCAATAGAGAAAATCAGAAATACATTAAGATTTGATTACGTAATATAGAGAGTATAAAGAATGTAAAGAACAGGGTCACAGAATTGTGACTCCATTCTTTATCTCCCTTCAAAGGCTGATGAAAATAAAAATGTTTTTAATTTAGTTTTAAATATACGCAGTGAACTGGGTTCCCTGGTGTCTTTTGGAATTGTATTCCATAACTTTGGTGCATAGTTAACAAAGTCTGCGTCCCCAATTTTCTTTGTGATATATCTGGGAGTCACTAGTCAGACTGCGTTTGTTTGTACATAACTGATCAGTGAGTTTGAAATGTAACTGGGTCCTGTTCCATTTAAGGCTTTATAAGTGAGGAGTAGTATTATAAAATCTATGACACGTTTTGGAATCATATCTCCACATACAACCTCCTCAAAAAGCACTTATTTCTCATTACTTTAAAAATGTTCACCACTATCTATCTAAACTGTCTACCAATTATGAACAAGCCTCAATCCAAAAGCACTATAATTACATAGCTCACTGCATTGTGTCTGATGTGCATTTACACTGCAGAGTAGCATTTGATGGTAATTAATGGCAGCGTAAGACCCTTACCAAAACGCTTTCAACCTGCACTAAATGTCTGGTAATTGACAGCGTAAAGGCCCTGACCACAGCAAACAACAAATCATCCATGTGTCACAGGGGGAGTGATAATAGTGTGTTTTGCAACTGATAGGCAGAGGAAGTCTAGGGTACAGTTTAGCATGCAGACTGAGACGTTGGACTGGGAAGTGCAGCCTATTTATACACAGAAAAGTACAAGCTTGAGGAGAGTACGACAGCTAACGGAAAAGGTCTGAAGTTAAGGATCCTGTAGGACCAGAAAGAGTCGTCAACAACAGTGAAAGAGACAAAGTGCAAGGGAGAGACAGAGAATTAAGATGCGAGACAAAACAGAACATGGTGATCAGACAAGAGATAAAAATATACAAAGGAACTAATAGAATTACAAAAACAACACTTATCTATTCGTATGATCTACCACTACAGAATCGAGATGTGAAACTAGTGGTATTTGTCTAATTATCGAATTTCCATTTCAGATGGCAGGTGAAGGCAGTGGTTTCATGTTGTTGAAACAGAGGTTCTGAGTGCAGACAAATGCTGAAACACATTTGAAATAATGCAAAGATGTGATCGTATCATTCACATGCAAATTTTGTTATATGCATCTGTATGGTTTCACATATTGTTTCTGTGCAAGAAGGCAAAACATTTTGGATCGATGCAAGAGCAGCATTTTTAAGTGTTCTGTGATTACAGCAATTGTAATCTAGATCATAAAAAGAAAGTGGATTGTGTGCATGTGTGCATGTGTGTGTGTGTGTGTGTGTGTGTGTGTGTGTGTGTGTGTATCTCGAGCATCACACAAAATCCAGAAAGAGCTGACAGCTGCAGTTTGGTAGCCTAGTAAATTAACCCTAACCTCTAGTGGCAAAAAATATCTTTGCTTGAATTGTTGGTCTAGCGACGCTCCATAGACCCTCAGCCAGGATGGGTAAAAATTTTACCAGTCCAATCACAACGCTCCATTTATGTAGCGAGATCATAGGGCGAGTTTAGCACGATGACGACAGGGTGGAAGAAGTACTAACTAATATCCAGTCTATGGTCGGATAAGCAGCATGTGAACAGATATTTTTCCTCCACTGTTAGCGGTGTGTTAACGTTAATTAGCCTAGCCTATAGGATGTTAAAACCATGACATAGACGCTAGTTTAGACTTGTTTTTGTTGCTCTGTATACGTCACATTGTTCGTTGCTCTGATTGGTCATAGGCAAAATCAGCAAATTGATAGGACTGCTGTTATTAGGAGAAATTAGTAATTTTGGAATACAACAGCCTTACAAATCACATTGCTATGCCCAGAATCATAGAATCACCAAAGAAGTGGGTTACCAAGCAATGGATAAACAACAGGGCCACATTGCCATGATGTCAGATTTCATGTGCACAAATAACAGAGGTTATTCAGCTGAAAATGCCAGTGGAAAGTAAAGTAATTAATCATTTCCCCATGGGTCAACATAATAGTTACTGTATAACTTCAAGGTAAAGTGTTCATGCCTCTAATTGGAATGCATTACAGACAATAAATAAGCCATTATTTCCATGTTATATAAACTAATTTACTGTACTTTAGTTGTCTTTGTTTTTAATATTCGTCTTGTGTTTCCTTCAGGTGGTCATTTGGTGTCCTCCTCTGGGAAATTGTGAGCTTAGGTAAGAAGGATTGAATGGCTTATATTTAACAGAATGTTACATAATAAGTCCAGACTTAATCTAGACCAGATCTCCCAGGTCAACAACTAGCTACACACTCAACAAAATTCAGTGTACTATGTTATATCATACATACCCCGGCCAAAGAATGTCCCCACCTGGTTTGGGATCCTATATCCTCTATCCTGTAGAGAGTTCAGATCCTTCATTGGATAATTACTGCAGTGATTAATGTTTCAGCCACAACAAGTTCTGATATACATGTCATTTCTCATGTCTTTAACAACCATCATCAGTTTGTAGACAGGGTAAAGATTGGACTGTGTTTTAAATGAGAAAAGTTCACGTGGTCCGATGACTCCACATTGACCCTGTTCCAGTGGCACATGGGGGTGATCAGAGGCAGATGTAATGATTAGCCATAATGGAGGGGTGGGGAATCCTGGTCCTTGAGAGCCAGTGCCTTGCATGTTTTACATTTTTCCCTTTTCCATCACACCTGGAGGCCATTAAATCATTATCAGGCTTCTGCAGAGCTGAGTGATCAGCTGATCATCAAGGTAATCAAGTGTGATGGATGAAGGAAATATCTAAAACATGCAGGATCCTGGCCATCGAGGACCAGGCTTCACCACCCTTGCCATAATGTAATGGGCAGGCAGTGTCATCACGATCTGGGGTTGCTTCAATGGTCAAGTCTAGGTTTATCAAATCAATGTTGATCCATTGCATGTGCTCATCAAAATGATTTTATTTGCACATTTCAACCAAATCTACAAAATATTAGTTTTTTCGCCAGACTGTATATATTCTAATTTTTATTTATTTATTTTATTAAATCATCTACATCAGTGTTTCCCAACCCTGGTCCTCGAGGCTGCATGTTTTAGACGTTTCCCTCTTTGAACACACCTGACGGTCATTATCATTCTTCTGAAGAGCTGGATGATAGGCTGATCATTTGAATCAGGTGTGGTTGGAGAAAGGAACATCTAAAACATGCAGGATAGTGTGCCTCGAGAACCAGGTTTGAGAACCACTGATCCACATTGTATTGTTTCTCCCTGTGTTTGGACTCATGGTAATAAAATGTCGACTCCCTCCAGTGTCATGAACATAACACATTCTCCTCTTTTGTGCGTCAGGTGGAACTCCATACTGTGGGATGACATGTGCTGAACTCTATGAAAAACTGCCTCAAGGATACAGGATGGAGAAACCCAAGAACTGTGACGATGAAGTGTATGTAGCTTTTGTTACAATTTTGGTCTTTGCTGTACGTTTCCGTTTTTCCTCCCATATTTAACCAAGTATTTGTGTTTGTATAGCTATGAACTGATGCGACAGTGCTGGAGGGATCGGCCCTATGAGAGACCCCCTTTCTCCCAAATCTCTGTCCAGCTCAACAGGATGCAGGAGGCCAGGAAGGTAATTCACCCCCGTAACATTGTGATTTTATGCTTGCTGGGCTAACTCTATATTGAGTTAAGACTGCAGTGGTGGACTTAAATACATAATAGAAGGAGTTGAACTTTTCCATTTTATATTCACTCTGAACTTAAAAACAAATATTGTACTTTTGCCTGTAGTACATTTCACTGTTTTAAGATTATGGTTTTTCCATCACCGTCCAATACAGTAAAAACACTCGGAGCCCGAACACTAACCCCGAGCATCTCATAATACTGTGAACAGGTTAGAATCCCACTGCATCTGAAGTAGACGCTGAGGGACACCTTGTGCATCAGAAACCGACACTTGGTCAAGCTGTCCGTTTTGACAGGCTGGGAGTGACACAGTGTTGGTTATTCCACATGATTATCAAATCCAAGATTATAATATCCCATATATCAGCCAATATATTAATTATTGGCCAATATATAATCGGTAATCGCCTTTTTTTAGCCCCCAAAATCGGAATCAGCAGTGGCCCCAAAAATCCAATATCAATCAGCCTCCATTTTATACCAACATTTATTCAAACATCAAATGTTTATTACGGTTTTAGCAACAATCACAGTTAGTTCAGATTTCTATGTTTTTTTCTACTGTGCACGTTTTTCCTATTTCCTATTATCCAAAGAAATGAGACAGATACAGACATGCATGCTTATTACACACCTGCAAATACATTAAGGATGAAGGTGATCTCAGAAGTCTTAGACAGTATTGGATATAAATTCACATATTTACTGAAGGGACTGTTAAATCTTTCATTTGAATCTTCCAGGCTTATGTGAACATGGCCCTCTTTGAGAACTTCACCTACGCTGGAATAGATGCCACAGCCGAGGAGGCCTGACTACCAGCCCCCCCAGACCCTAGAATGCCACGTAGCACCACAAGAAAGTCCCGAGGATGGTCGCCACGCTACTGCCACCCTCCTGTTTCTCATCGCAGAGACAGGAGGACCAGGCGTTTCACCAAAACCACCCAGCTATAGAGGAAGGACTGTGAAAGGACACTGTGTGGAAGTATCAGAGGCGTCAAGAGATGTGGAGTATAGCTGGGCTACCAACCTTTTTGGGAAATACAATCCCCTGTCGCTGCAAACTAGTTCCAGAAAAAACAACATTGTACTGCTGGTACAAGTTACAATGCTGGAATCTGTTTTTAAGAGTTGAGGGGAGTGGAAAATGTGGAGCTATGTGACATGGTGCAACACCACAGGGTCTGTGGGGAGTCAACGCTGGACTTTTCCTTCTCTTCCATGCTCAAAATAGAGAAGGACCCCTTTTACATGGAGGTGAAATGAAAACTGTGGATCACAGTCTTTCAAGGTGTTACTTTAAGGCGGACGAAGATGAACAGACATTGTAGCACTTAAAAGCAGCTTTACTTATGCCACTAGTCGCTTTTCCATTGGACATATGTAGAAAACGTTACCAATATTTACTGAAACCCGAAAAAACAGAGGTGTGTAATGTCTACTTTTCCAATAAGTCACAAATGTGATGATTTATTTATTATCACGAAAGGTCATTCCATAAACATGACAGCGAACATAAATATCTGTTTTGAGTCTAGAATGTTTGTTACCGCTGTATCCCATACTTCGTTTAAAAACTTGCGCAAAAAGGGTTTTCCATTGCAGTTTTGCTGAATAAACCGATTTCACTGCGCCCGACAACCCACCCCACAAGTGCAAAAATTATTCAGCAAAAAACGTGTTTTGCCAAAATTACCTTTACCATTATGTAAATTTGTATGAGCAATTTGAGGATCAATGGAAAAGCGACTGTTTTTTTTTTTTTTTAACTTTGCCTATCACTGCCATGTGAATGTAACTACTACTGTATGTATTGTATGTGTTTTTGGGTTTGTAAGACAACATAAATAGGCTACATTAAGGTTTCCTATTATATTATACTCAGTTACAGATGGAAAGCATGGTCATTGGTAGACACATGCTCCATCATAAGAGATGCTGTTCATAAGACTACCTATTACCACTATAATGAATTACACTCAATACTATGTGACCTACGCAATGTGTAATAGAATAAATACAGTATGAGAATGTACTACTTTTTTTTTTTATCAACTACTTCAATTTCCTCACCACAAGTACTTCAGTTGTGTCTGCTTCCCTTTAAATTATACAATATACCTTCTATAAAACCAGTGGTATTTTACTGGTAGTCAACACTCACATTAAATTCAATGTTTTATCAAACCATTTCAGTTTCTCCATTGGCCAGAGCTATTATACTTCTGGTTTGTCTGCCTCACTGCTTGAAGGAATTTTTTAAAATTTGGCCCAAATGTATCATGTTTCTGGTTTTTTCGCCCCATTCCTGTTTAAGGGAATGCACAAATTTTCTCCAGATATTTATAGTGTAGTGTTTAAGGTAACTGTGACTTCCACAAAATGCATTTTTGGGCACAATTCAAGAACGTATGCACCTACATGCCATAGGTTGCACTCCCCGATAGACTATCTGCTCTGGATCATCTTTCTGATGAACAAGAACTTTATCATCTTGGCTGATATACTCGTCTATCAGGGGTTTAAATTTTCCCCTCTTATTGTAGTGATGAAAAATACTTTCAAAAACTGTACCACATAATCCTGATTCAGGTAGAGGTAGAATTCAGCTATAGTCTAGTTTCCAGGCATGGACAGACACACACACTGAATTACTCTAAACAGGATCCAATGACATTTGATGGTTAAATGTCCACACTTCTATGCTTTTCTCAGTAGAAATAAATGATCAGAAAAATCATATATACCAAACAGGCTATGTTCAGACAGCAGGTATTAATGCACAATTCAAATCTTTTACTAAAATACAATTTTTGTGTGTTCATATTACAAATTAATGCAACTTTTGTCATTTTTCAATATGAATTGAATGTGCTCCCACATGAGCAAAAAAGGTCCTGCATACTACACAGGTAGTACGCGTTGCGTTTATGGAAGTTACCATATTTTACGGACTATAAGGCTCACCTGACTATAAGCCACACCCACCCTTTCTCCAGCATCTCACCATCGATGCAGTGATGTGAGGCCCAATCGCTCATTAGTGCATGAAATTTAAATTACCTGTGTCGTTATTTGAGCTGTGGGTTCCTAGGATTGGAAAAAAGTAGTGCCTCATAGTCCAGAAAATGTGGTAATGTGTTTTTGCTAAAAAAAAAAATATATATATATTTTTTTTTACAGATACAGAATTGTGATATTTGTTGCATTTCAATGACGTTAAGGTCACATAAACGCAACCTGGTCATATTGCTAAATATCACATATGTACTAGATTTAGGATCATATGTGAGACTGGCTTGGGTTGGATTTAAAAGAAAACAGATTTGTGCAGCTTTAGTGGAAGCCTCTGTCACACATAAATACACTGAATACCTTTTTTTTGTTTTTATTTCCTCAGTCTTTACTACACATGCCTTTAGACAAATATAGATATGAACTGTACCCCGATAGTGGTAGAAGGATACACCAATGTAGCAGTAATTCTAGTTTGTTGTTTTATATTTCGTTTTCTTATAGTGACAGTGTTAACTTAGGCCAGGCTTCCTGTGCTGTGTTTTTGTTTTCAGCCTTTTTAATAGAGAACTTGGTGGAAATGACACTTAACCACAAGTGTTCAGGAACACTATCTGCTCCTGTCTGCACCGAGCTGATCTGTCACAGCGTTTCCTCCATAAGCCAATCATAGCTGTAGAATTTTCTATCAAACATCTCAGCAGGCAACCCCCCCCATTCTAAACACACAACAACATGTGAATATAAATGTGTAATACACAGTCAACTAAAAGGAGTGCTTTTAATCAGTTTAATTGTCATGGTATTGAAAATCTGCCTTAACCCATAAACACACTGAGCTACTTTTGTGGCAGTTCCCAAATAAATTACTCTCTATATTTAACCTCAAAGTAATTTATCACCTTTTATTATTATTTTGTCCTTTTTCTCAGTGAAAATAATGTATTTTTCCAGTATTTAATTCATTGATCATGTAGATGTTCATAAAAGCTCTCCGTAAATAATTATATCATGATACTGTATGTCTGTGCGGACACACACACACACACAAAAACACACACACACAGTGATTACAATAATCTCACTCAACCAAAATTGGGCGAGATTAAACATCACTGAACACACATTTCTTTCAAATTTTCCTCTAGATTTCTTCAAAGCATGTGTATATTTTGTCTGCCTTCATGCAAGTCTAGATATTCTTCCAGAGACTAAATTAATGTCTTGCTGAGATAAGAAAAAAAGCCCAGTTAAGAAACAACTTTTTGTAAATATGTCTAGATAACAGATAAAAACTACAATTTAAGTGAGCTTCTGTACGCTAAGGAGAAAATTATTTTCCCATCCCTTAAATGTAAATAACTAAAGCTATGATGTAGGCCAATGCCACACAGATGTACTTGATTAGGAGGTGCACGCCCTCATTAAACCTTTGTAAATCACAATTCATACCCAGAAACTTCTGAGTAATTTACATACAGGTCAGACGAGCTTCATCAATCCCCAGATGACATGAAAGTTTCACTGTGGCGACAGATTATATCACTGTTTTTCTGCTGATAAGAATAACTTCCTGTCATCAATGTACAATCTCAAGATCATTACTTTCATTTTTACTGTGTGCTCACATTGTTTTGAGCATGGAAACGACTTTCATCAAAAAATCATATACAGATTGAATCTATTGTATCTCAAATAGCCTCATTGGATAAAATTATCTTGGTGACTACAATGCTAATGAAATAATTGCAAGGTGTGTTTCTTTGACATAAAAAAGTGTGTGCAGACTTGTACACTCATTAGCTCTAGTGTCTACAGTCATAATGTAAAGTAATGAAGTAAGAAAATGCATAATGATTGTGTTGAACTTTACATAAACAGAATATCTGTACAATATGACCTTGCAAGTTAGAACAATCAAGAAAAATAAATAAATTCATGAAAAAAAAAAAAAAAAAAAACAATTTTTGTAACTTGCTCCTGCTAACTGTGAAATCCCCCCGTGGTGAGATCAATATCTTATCTTTTACTACTTAACGAAAGTGCACTAGAAATACTCTGAAAAAGCACATTATTTGTTCTTCAGTGGATCAAAAGAACTGCACCCACTCCAAACGTTTGGTGACATGTTTCAAATAATATAGTCTATGTTGGATGTGCACAGAACAACTGACATGATATCGTTGTTGCTAAAGGTCAACTGGCTTCATGTACCCGTGTGTTAAATACATGGGCAACTCTGTGAGACAGTGATAGCTTTGGGAAGGAAATAGTTTTGATAACAGGAACAGAATGTTCACCCGGTGGAAAAGGAAGTGGCTGAGGTGGGTTCAGTGTTTGGTAATGTGGAAAGTTTTTTTTTTAGGTGACTGTTCTATAACTTTACATAGTTTTCTGGTGGGGACAACACCCTCACCTGTTGGGTAAACTTGATTTCTATACCTCATGGATTTTCAGTTAGCAGAACTGGGCCCACTTTGTTTTCTGAACATGAATATTAAGGTTTTTTTTTTTCCAAGGGTAACCAACTACTAACAATAGAAAAATAGGTTTTGTCAAGGGAAAAAAATGTTTTCAAAGAAGTTATTTAACAGGACCTATCAAATATAAGGTTGGTACAGCAGGTGTTAGTTTGTGATGCCTATAGATTAAAACATTGAGCATATGGTGCAGTATGAGAGGAACAGGAGGCCTCTTGTCCTGGTTGTCATGGAGGAAGAGGCGGCAGAGTGCAGGGCTGCTGAATTATAATATTGGAGGTCATTACTCTCAACAGGGTTATTAAGTTAGACTCAGTGATGGAGAAGGGGAAAACCGTAAAGTCATCTTGAATAACTTTACAATCTCCCCTTCTGGTGCTGAGATATGGTGTTGAATAAAAGCCAGATACTGTTCACGTGTGAGTTAAAACAAAGTCTGTATTTGTCACAGTTGTTACTGATGCAGCAACATGATTATAAGCTCTCCTTGTGTCAAATGTCATACGATTAGCATATTAAACTGAAAGAAGTTGCACTTAATGTATAATATGAATGACCATGCACACACAAAACAAAAATCAGATTTTACCCCCCCAAAAATGCTGTTTGAATCCGAGTCTTAAATTGATCTGGCATTCTTTAAGAAACAACTCCACAAACATCAATCCCCTTTTTCCAAGAATAGATTTCATTCGTGATCATAATTTCCACTTTTTTAACGTGGTCATGCCCAGAAAACACTCCCATAAATCATTGTGGCCACAGTTCACCACATCATCCACAAACATGATAAAAAAAAATTAAAAAAAACATCTAAAAGACATGTACTGACAGGGCAGGTCTCCCAAAGAGATCATTGATCTTAATGGGACACACCTGGGTAAATAAAGACTGACGACAGAAATAATCTATATATGATCATCATAGTTTAGAAATGTTGCCATCTTCTATGGGTCAAATTCAACTGAGACAAAGGTACACTCTGGATTAAAGAGACCATAGAGTTTGTTATCAGAGCTCTATTCAAATGAGTGCATTTCCAATAGTAGAAGGCAGAGCGAAGAGGGAAACATCTCAAACGTGCAGGATAGCAGCTCTCTAGGAGCAGGGTTGTAAATCCCTGGTATAGAGGTACATTAGAGCCTATGGAATGGGTACATTGTATATCTGGAAAGGCATCGTCAGTGCTGAACCTGTCAGGATCACTTGTCAAAATCCTTGCCACTTTTTTATCTCCCTTCCTCTCATGCACATTTCATCAATCAAATTTTATTTATATAGCACCTTACAACACCAAGAACTGCAAAAGGTGCTTTCAAAAATTATAAAAACAATAAAGAATAAGTAACAATTGCTAAACCAAGATAAAAACAAAGATAAAACGAGTTATAAAACCACAGCAACAACATAAAAAAAGTCGACTACATGTCAAATTTTTGCCTAAATAAATATGTTTTTAACAGATTTAAAAATAGCTGTAGCTCAGTCGTTAATTATAGTTGTGCTGGAAGAACATTCCACAGCCTTGGGGCAAAAACTGCAAAAAAAAAAAAAAAAACAACTGTTGACCATATTTTTTAAACTTGGATTTGGGGACAACCAAAGAGATGATATCTGAAGAGCGCAGTGTCCTGACTGGTTTATGGATGGTTAGAAGTTCTTTCATGTTCCACGTAACTGCAGCTCATGATTATCATCTGGCTTTTGGAGCAGCTGCCTGAGTGTCACCGTTTGTCAGATAGTTTAGATTCTTCTCACCAACTCAAATCTGGACTCTGCTTAATTTAATTTAATTTTTTTTTTAAACTTTACCTTAGTTACTTATGGCTGTATCTTGGATACTTCCCAGATAAACTGGATTCAGGTGATGTTTACCTCCCAAAGATTCAGCAAAAAAGCCATAAAATGTTGGCAACAGAAGGAACCACCCACAATGGACCTTTTCATTTCAGTTGTAGAAAACACAGGACCTTCACCCTGCACCTTCAGAAGCAAAGAAACAGGGACTGGATAAAATGGGCCGTCTTTACAAACAGTGACAGTACTAATTAAAAACCGTTGATGTTGTACACATTTATTAGAATTCTCATCCCTAAACCTCACTTTCTTGTTCTGTAAAATAAAGTGTCAAGCTTGAATATTGAAGCCTCCACTGACATCCATAAATCCATTAAGAGTCCTGTAAAACCACATTTCTGTTCCCTCTTTCAATAAGTATTTGTCTTCATCTTTTTTTTTTATTAGATTAAAAAAATCCAAGCCTAGCCATATGATTGGTCCTTTTATTAACTGCAATTTTAGCTTCACTTTAGTCACTCCTCCCCCAGTACACCCAACCCCCCCCCCGTCTTTGTTGTTTATGTACAAGCAGTTATTCTAGGTCAACCCCTCAATGCTGTCACCTAAACTTCAACCTACAGACCAAACAGACAATGCACAATGTATTGTACATACACATGTATGTTCTGTGTTCTGTGCATTAGTGTCAGTAGTGTTTAACATGCATAATGTATCAGAGTAATGGGAATTTACTGTGTAGGTTGCAGATCCTCATTTCTTTGTGGACTCTGGTGGTCTTAAAGTCTGGGATAAACTGCTTGGATGGATGTGGTGGTCATTTGTCCATGGAAGGTAGGATTTGTACTTTTTATTTCTTTGGAAAGAAAAACCCATGTGGTTCCTTCTTGTTTCATTCCGTAGAAACAATTTAACTCTATGATAATGACCGTTATTATCTGTATTATGATACACAAACATGTAGCACAGTCTAAATGTCAAAATAAGTCATTATCTTGTGGGGAAAATACAATTTATTATTTTTGTAATCGCTACAATTTTGTCAAGTTGCTACAGTATTTCACTTAGACCTGTACTGCTAAACTCTGCGATTATATCTTATTTTGATGAGACATTTTCTTTTGCAAAGATTGTTTTCAAGATGCTTCATGGGTGTCACAGTGTAAGTGCATATGCTGGTCCTGTTTGCATTTTACTTCTGTGGTGTTTTGGACTGGTTGGGATGCGAGACATTTCTTACATGTTAACTTTTCATGTCATGACAGATGTTTTGCTCCTGAAGCATGAACCAGATCCTAAATGCTTCACCCAGATAAGGGATGGATGGGAGATTAATTTTATCTGCTTCTTTGAGACTCTAGACAACGGGACTTATGATTTCTTCTACAACACCCAGCAGTATGAAATCTTAATTTATATAACACATAGATTTAATGTTTTCTGTAAAGGGACATCATAGACAGTCAAACGACCATACTATCTTTATTGAAGAACTTCATGAATAACATTATTTACAGGAACTTTATATACTGTGTTCACAATATTATAAAATGTCATTTAAGTTTTTTATTGTTTAACATAAATTATATGAAAACTACTTGGTGCTAGACAGTTTGCAGACTGTATTTGCAGTTTTAGACTTTACGTTGGTTTACTGGTGTATATTATAATAACTACTTTGCCATTTTGACTATTGAAGGTGCAATACATCTGTCCAGAGAACAAAAGAGGAAACCTTCCTACACATCTGCTCCTTTCCTCGTTCAGACATTATATTATATGTTGAAATACCACTTGAAGTGGTGGATCATAACAAGAGCACCATCCTCTTCAATCGGACCATCTCTGTGGAAGACAACAGTAAGTTGGTATTTTTTCCCATTCCCTAATTAATATTAACTTAAAAATACATCAGAAATACCTAGCAGGGCATACACAGCTTCATTGCTGATGCTGGTTATCCCAAGAAATATATACACTCATCAGCCATAACATGATGACCACTGACAGGCAGAACAATAATAATTATACCATTACAATAGGTCCTGTTGGTGCGTGGGATATTTTAGGCAGGAAGAGCACATTTAGTCATCAAAGCCATAACAAAAATAGCAGTAGTATGGATGTCAGAAATTGTGACAGTCAATTCACTGGGTCAGAGCATCTTTAGATCTTGTTGTTTATTCCAAATGTAAAGTATCTAAAGAACAACCAACATCTATGGGAACAGAACATTACCACATGTCTAGTATTGTGTAAGTTACCCCTTTTTCCACAAAACCAGCCCTGATCTGAGGCCTAGACTCCACCAGATCTCTGAAAGTGTGTGGTATCTAGTTGAGATGTTATCAACAGATCCCTGAAGTCCTGCAAGTAGGTGAACCTTCATGGATCAGACTTATTTGTCGAGAAGCTCAATCGGTCTGAGACTGGGGTACCCTTTGTTAGTCCAATTTTGTTTGGTACTAATCACTGCAGACCACAAACACCCAAAAAGACCTGCAGGTGTGGAGATGCTTTAACCCAGTCATCATCATTATATGGTCCATTTCAAAGTCATACAGGTCCTTATGCTGCTCATTTTGCTCCGAGGATGAAATGAAAGATACCAGTGTATTAAATTAATCAATATTCTTTTTAGTTCTCATGTCAGTGCTCATAATATTATGGCTAATGGTCTTTGTTGACATCTTCAATAGTAAGCTTCTGCCCTATAGTTGACATTGTGAACTTTCACCAATATGTTTTCATTTTCTCCCACTGTCTAGTTGTTATGCACCAACCCATCAATGTGTCGTTAAACCCAAATGGCCACACAGGACAGCTTCAGGTGTCATGGCATGTCAACACTCAGTGTCCATATGACATCTACTATAAGATTCAATACATGTCGAAGAGTACAGGAGTGAAGATAAAACAGGTACAAACATCTCTTTAGTCATTGTAAAATGCTCATACCAGTTTTCAATACCTGCTATAATGGTATAATTGATGACATAATTATATAGTTTATTGTTCATATGCTCTGTGCTGATATGTAATAAGCCATGTAATTTTTTGTTGTTTTTATTTTATTTTTTTTACCTCACCACCAAAAAATTAGGCAAGGGATACGGATTTGGGTTGTTTGTTTACACCCTTAGCAACAAAACTGTTGATAAATTTGATTACATTTTGGCAAAATTAGGTCAAATTTCAAATATTTTATGATTTTTTTAACTTGTTTTTTTCTTCCCCATTTCCTGATAATGGACAAAATTTCACATTTGTTGCAGTAAAACTATTGGTTGGATTCATACCAAAATGGGTTTTTGATGTAGGAACCAGAGTAGATGTGGTTACATTTTGGAAAAAAGTAGGTCAAAAGGTCAAATTGTTTTCTTTTTAATTCTTTATGTTCTCCCATTTACCTATAATAAGCAAAACTTTTGAGATATTGGGGCTTTATCTTAGGGGTTCAGAAACAGGTGTTCAGTTAAAGAGGTCATTAGTATCTGTGCATTTTCACAAGCTGTACAAGATGATGTTTAACCAACTACAGTTGCATATTGCACACATGTATAGAAGTTAAATATATATTATATCAAAGAGGAAATCCTGAACATTTTATGCATCTATCATGACTGCTTAGAAATAATAATACAGAATGTAGCATTTTTTTCCATACCATGTATTGTTAATTTTAAACTCTATTTTAAAAGCCACATGATCTCATAAACTAATGAAGACATATGGGTGTTTTCATAGCATTCAGTAGGAGTAATAACAAGTCAGATGGTCAATCAAAATATATCCAGTGATATCACATGGCTTGAGCCCAATATTGTAAAATTTAAAGACTTTATTTTAACAGGGAGAGGAGAAATTGGATGAAACCTTGGTGGATTTCGTGCCAGGGGAGGAGGCCGAAGCTCAAGTCACTGTCAAATGTGCAAACAGAAAAGATACTGGACACTGGAGTCACTGGTCAAACCCTGTTAAAGCCAAGGTTCCACAAACTGCAGGTTTGTCAAACAGAAGAAACCAAATAAATACCATAAAATCTCATCCTATTGACTCTCACAAAAACTTAAATGTTTTATCACTTCCCAGATGATATTTCACTCAAGTGCTATACCTCAGACTTGTACAATATCACGTGTCAGTGGGATGGGAGCAGATACAGAGTGCAAGCAGAATACAATCTGTTCTACAAGATGGCTCTAAGGTAGTAGAAAATGAAAACTATGTTCTGTTTATAAACTAATCACTCATGTTTGAAAAGTATACCGATTTGTTAAAACTGTCAACAATAGATAGTTAAAATGTCAACTCCAAAGTTGTCGCTCTGTTTGAGAGCAAAAAATTTTAAATTACATTACGAAAAACAAACAATATTCGGCTTTAATTTATCATTTAAACATATACATTCGAATTTACAGATCACACTGGATCTACAGATACACAAAATATGTAATAGGTGGAATATTATTACAATTTTACTTACTTTTCTTAAAACATTTCCAATTTTTCATATTTCTTCAAATTTTTTGGGTGAAATTATACTTTGTTTAGTGTCACTAAATGGAAAAAATACATACATTTACAAAAATACAACTTGTAATTATTTCTAGGCTATTGTAAGACTGAATTCGTGTGAATGTGTACCATGAATTAAAATGATTTAGCTCTTAGTGTAATTTTTGCATTTCATAAATTCATCCAAAGGGCCAGATTTGGTCCCCAGGCTGCTTGTTTGACACCTCTGATTTAGTTGGTCACATATTTTGCAAACTGGCAAATGTATACTGCAACAATAACAGGACAACAACAATCATCCATTAAGATAATAATCTTGATGAACCCCTAAATCAATAAAAGAAAACCTGGTTTGTCTTTGTTATAATACCTGGGGTTTGTAAACTCAGTTATGGTGCCATTGTTGGCGCGCATTTGAATCCCCACGAAAATGTTTTCTCAGTACTCACTGATTCTTGGAAAGTCTTAATTCTTAGCCACTTCCTCAAATGATAAAGGTGAGATGATGGAGAAACCAGTTCCTCTGTGTGTGTTCATGTGGAACAGCAGGACGGTCAGGACATCCTGTACAGCAGCAGTAGCAGGAGGCCTTGAGGCTCAAACACACACATTCACACTAATAAATCCACTAGTCGTTACCATAAATCTTCATATAGTCAATAGTTCACATAAAAGTGTTCATACTCACTTGGAAAAGTTTGCGCCAAATATGTCTGTCAAACACACACAGACACACACGGACCCCTTCTTCCAGCTAGCGACAGCGAGGCTAACCAGCACTAGCATACAACAAAAAATGGCGTCACCGAAAGTCAGTATAGGGAGCCGAAGTGACGCAATTCTATTTCCGGTCGATTTCCGGGAAATTGGGTCTAAGTGCCATAAAAAAATGAACGCAAGTCAATGGAGGGATAAAAGTAATTTTCTGGTCCCGTTTGAAATGTGCTACGGTTTTGACATATGTCTGTGAATTTTAAAGATATATTTTCACATTGAGAAAGCACTCACTTTGGACAGGCATCAAAAGTTACGTTAGGTTTTATGTGAGAGTAAGTAATGGACTACAACGTTCGTCTCACAAATATGACGTCACCACCAAGCTTCACCATCAAACTCTTTGAAAATAGCTGTGACTTTGGCGAGCTTCACCTCCTTCTTTCAGGACGAAGGCAAGAGCATCAAACGTGGAGAAAACCACTTTAAATCGGGGCATGTGGAAAGTGGCAGCTACTCCGGGGGAGAGATAGTTGGTCGAGTGAGAGCCAGCATGCGGGACAAGCTCTCGTCAGCCGGGAAGCGGTAGAGGGAACATGTGGAAATGGTGTTATGATTACACCGGGGCACAAAGCACACAGGCATTTTCAAATGAAAAGTAGAAAAGGCGGTATACGGTTTAGAAAAGTTTGCAGGGAAAGATTCTGCTGTGACGTCAACTATGCGACGTCTGATATGTAGTCCAAACAGAGTCCAAATAATGACATATTTTTACACGCTAATAAATCACAAAACACGTATCAAAGAAACTCCAAATGCATATCATTGGTTATGATTTTAATTGAAGTACAGCAAATGTGTGATTCAGGGCATAAAGTAAAGTGGACCAGAAAATTATTATTTTCTCCTCATCCACTCATGTTACATTTTTCAAAACTTAGGCCCAGTGGACCGACCGGAAAGGGTGGAGACTTAGGCTCCCTATAATATCCAGCTGAAACAAAAACAGCTCAATCTTACAACTCGTACCAGGTGCCACAGATAAAAACTCTATTTTTTTTCAGGTGAAAAACCACTTTTCCACGCTCCTTTTGGAATGTGATGGGTCACTTCGACTTACCAACACATGCTGCCTTTGAAAGTGGTTTGTCACCTCCACTGGCTGCATACAGGTCTCTGCATGGTCTTACGACAAAGTGGCGCAGTCACATTTCCCCCGTTATTTCCCATTTATGCTCAAGTTGCATCTGGAAAAGCGAGCAGTGTAATTCACCGCCACAACGCAAGGGGCAGTCTCACAAAGTGGCCAAACTGATGCAAAACAAACTGTAAACTCACTGAACATATGAAGTGCAGGTAAAATGAATGTACAGTAGACCAAAGGTGTGCAAAATGTAAACAAACAGTGAATACAATATCAGATGGTGTGTAGTGTCGTGTGTGTATAAACGGTTAGGCCTATGCCTGTGCTGCTTCTCGCACGCGATCAATCTGTTCATACATTTCAAAGATGATGGCCCTGGAGACACCGGAATCTTCCTCAGCATGTCCGCCAAGAACAAGCCGAAAGAATAACAGTCATCCTGCACCAGACTGTGCTGAAGCATCTGGGCTTTCCACCAGTTGCTCCAGGTGTGACTGCAGATCTGTTTCATCCGTGCGTCTCCACTTCCCCGGTCTCACTGGCACTCGCTAGGTTGCTGGTTGCACAGATGGTGTAGAAAGGACGCTGTCTGAAAACAATAAAAGGAACGAGGGTCGCAGAAAAAGCCGGTCGGGAGTTTTGAGTCACCCACGTGAGGTAAAGCCCACCCCCGGCGATTCTGAAGTAGCATTAGCATTAGCATCTACAATAGAAGATGGCGCTACGGTAGCTGCTGCATAAACTGGGAAAATGGCGGATCAAACTGGTTCACGTGCTCTGTGTGGAAATAAAGCCTATGTTTTCAGAACAAAACAGGACAAAACTTGTAGCTGGATGCTACTTAGGGTAAAGGTACTGTAAATAGAAACACAGCGAAAGGGGAGGGGGAGTGTTCCTTCACGCATTCTGAGCCAATCAGAGACGCCTCGTGAACACGTCATGGATACGTATGAGGAAGTACCAGTAAACACGACCGTGAACCACAAGTCATTTTTCTACCGTGAAAAACAGCTTGAAACAAAGCAATCCGGATATTTTTTTAAATACAACCAACACACAATGTATTCAATAACAATGAAGAACACAGTAATATTAATGAAATAACCATGGAATGACAGCTTTAAGTTTCAGTGACGACAATAACTTCAAACGGGTACAATTGGCATATAAATACGATGTCAAGTATGACTCGTTTTCTATTTTCTCTTCACGTTCAAAATAAAAACAGGAGATGACGCAAATCTGGAACTGTCACTGAGTGGTTAATAAGTGATTGACACCTGGGCCCCCCAAAAAACAGAGGGAACGACATGATATTCATAAACTATTAAGAACATAGGGTCTTTAATTACCTTTACAAATAAAGGATCGAATTTAAATTTCTTCATATTAACATAAATGTATTGCACATCAGCAGTAATTGACAGATAAATAAATAAAAATGTTTTTATCCAAACACATGAGGTTAATAAACAAACAAAAACACAATTTGTAGGATGACATACAATAGTGCATACAAAAGTTTTTGACCACCCTTAAAATTTTACATAATCTCAGACCCTGTTTGAGTGTGGCAGATGCATCAGAATGAGGTGAAGAGGGTGAAGTGATTACCCATCATGCCTAGTTCATAAATTACAACCCTGTGAGTGCAATGTTATGATCTAAGTTTGTTTGTTCACTTAGATAGGACTAGGATAAAAACAGTATGTGTCCAAAAAATGATGGAAGTCATTTAGCTTATCCAAATAATGGTAAATGGCTTTTGTCATCAAAGACAAAAGATAGATGACAACAAAGATTAATGATTTGATATTAGGTTAACAAAACAGTAAGTCTTCATCATGTTGGTAATGAAAAAACAAAACTGACTTTTCTCATTTCTGTACCATCTCAACTTTGTGTGATTTTGTCTTTTACCCACCACACATCTTCCTTCTTCTCAGTCCTGTTTAACCTCCATACCATGTACTGAACAAAACAAACAAAAATAATTACAATTAAATTATTTCATGTTTCCTATTTTATTTTTTATTTCACTGTGACTTGACCTATTACTATTTTCATGATTATACAGTGAAGCTTTGGGATGGACAAACTGGACAGAATGTTTGGCTGGAAGGGATGTGAGTGACCTGTGCTGTTTCCATGGAAACATGTCCCAAAAGGTCAAAGTCAAGGTGACCAGCACCAGCTCTCCATCTCCACACAGCAGAACCTTTTATTCAGAAGAGTTTACCCTTACACAGATCAGTAAGCAAGATATACATTTATTTGTTTTTTAATGCACTGTGTCTTTTTTATTTGTACATCCTTGTTTTTTTTCCCAGTATGTTCTCTTTAATGCTTCTTTTTGTGCTGTGTCAATGTTCATTTTATTTTTCAGTTAAAACACTCCCACCAAATCATGTAAAAATTGTTCCTGAAAAGGCAAAGATGTGCATGAACTGGGGAGCTCCTCTTCCTTCTCTGTCTGATCACCTACTGTATGAACTCAGCTACAAGAGAGGAGTTCAAGAATGGATGGTATGAGAATTCTTATACAATTATGCAATCTGTAATTTGACCACGAGATGGAGCCAGAGTAAAGAAGTAAAGTGACAATAGGAGAAATATATTATATTATTATATTATATTTTGTTTTAAATAGGGCTGTTAAAGTTAATGCATTAATGTGGATTAATCCATCATTATGATTAATATGATTACAAATTTTATGGCAATTAAAAGGAACAATTGTTTCCAGTTGTTTTTTTTAAACTGGTAAAGGTCTTGAATAAACATTTTTGCCTCAGTTTTGGATATTTTATTACATTTTTAGTGGGGATTTGTTGTACTTTAGAAGAATTTTTGAATAGGTTTTGGATTTTTCATCATTTTTTTTGTGTCCATTAATTTTTTTGGTGAATGTTAGTGGATTTTAGCATGGTTTGTATTTTTTTTTCTCTGCATTTTTTTGTTTCTTAATGTATTTTTGTATATTTTGTGGTAAATATTAGTACAAAAAATATCCCCTCAGAAACATAACAGCTCAAAAAGTGTTTTGATCATGATTAATTGAAATAAATCCAAACCAAACCTGTGATTAATCTGATAAAAAAAATAATAATAATTTGACAGCCTGAGTTTTAATGTAATTTTATTTTCATATTTTATGCTGCAGACAGTGTCCATAAAGAAGAACGCCACCTGCACTGAGGTTCCACCAGGGAGCCAGATCAGCATTAAGGTCAGAGCTAAACCTGATGGGGTTGTTTTCTCGGGCCATTGGAGTGAATGGACAGACGTGTTCACCAAAGATGCCCCCACTGACATAAGTAAGTATGAAAATAAACCAGTATGAAAATGGTGCCTGATTAACCCATAATGACTCGAACATCCACATGTAACCAAACACAGCTACTAACTGAACTGTTCCAATAAATAACTGGTGTAAAATACAGTTTGTTGTCTTGTCATGGTCATCAGATATGACCCATTTGGATGTTCAGAGGCTCGGTAGTTATTAAGGGTGCGTATTGGCAAGAATCAGGGTGTGAAAAAACACTCTAGTAAAAGTACTGATTCAACTCCTTTACTGAAGTAAAAGTAAAAACTGCATTTTGTTTGGCTATGCATGAAATAATATTTATTTAAGCAAGAAAAAAAGAGAAAAAAATTTCAAAAATATCCCAAAATAAAGCCTTTAAAAGTGAGTTACTGTGTAGATGATGTGTTTTATAGGGTCATGGTACTCAGTTTAATGGGTATGGACAGGAAAAATTCAAAAGTCATAAATAGGAAATTAAAAAAGCACAATTATTAAATTGTGAAATAAAATGTCCAAATTATGAGATTAAAAAAATCTTAATTATGAGATAAAATTCAGAATTATGAGATAAAATGTTATAAGTGACCATTTCTGATTTCAGACTTATTTTTCATACTGTCACATTTGTCTAGTTTGAAAAAGTAATGAGTTTATTCTGAGAATGTAAAGAGCATAAAGTACAGATATTTATATAAAAATGTAGGGATTAAAAGTAAAAAATTGTCAGAAAAATAAAGTACAGATACCAAAAAAATGTACTTAACATGATGTACCAGACTACTCAGTTATATAATGTATAATTCCAGACACGTTGCTCATCCAGTGTAGTCCAGTCATGTTGATGGTCATTGCTGTCATCATCTTCTACCTGTTCTTCACATACTTCAGGTGAGACTATTTCACACATGTATTAAACCTTTCACATAATATCATGATGTCAAATTATATAAAATAATTTGATATAATTTTTTGGTGCTATAGTGTTAAGAAAACCTGACTTTACTGTTATTCTGTGAGATAAGATATTCCTTTATTAGTCCCATTTGGGGAAACTCCAGGTTTACAGTAGCAAGAATATAACACAACTTACAAGAGTTATCACTTATATGAATAAATAATTTATATAAAATGTACTTTTTTTTAACATATTATTGCACACATTAATAGAATGTTATTGGATGGACTTTATTGCACAAATTATTGAAGCTGTAACATGGACCAGGAATTATTTAGAGAAAAATTTTTGAGCAGATGTAAAATAAATACAAATCTATTTTTATTATTCTATAATATTTTATTATGAATATTTACAGTTGATTTTCATTGTAAACATGATAAAAAAAAATCAAGTCTGTTGTTTTATTTTATGATAACACACGGTTTTAAGTACATAATAATGATAATTAATTTACATATGTTGAAAAAACGATCAAAAGAAAAGAAAATATTTTCTGTTACGACCAAGACACCTCGGCAGTCAGTTTCAGTGGTAGTCACTGAAGAGTTAAGCGTTAAGTTCTATTTTTTTCAGTGTACGATGTTGAAACAAAGCTAATGTTTTGTTTATTTTGTTTATTTCCATAGGAAATTGAAGCAGATCTTTTGGCCACCTGTTCCCAACCTGGACAAAGTCCTACAAGAGTTCCTAACAGATATCAATGGGCAGAAATGGGTATAGAATTTATAATTTACCTTTGAGGGTTTTCAAAGTAGCAAACTTTTAATGACTTATCTGAGGCCAGGAGTGTTGTCCTGATAGAAAAAAAAAACATTCCTGAGTTTGGGTCAGAACAGAAGTCCAGTAGTTTTCAGTTGATAATTTTGGATTCTAGTTACATTTGTCTTATTAATAGCACTGTGTTTGCCTTTTTATACTGATTCTTCTTAAATAAGACATGGATTATGAGGGACAAAAAATGACTAAATTATAAATAAATACAGAATTAACTAGAAAAACACTCAGAGCTCAGACCTGCACCAAGGAGGTTATGTTTTAGCCAGAGTTTGTCTGTCTGTCAGTTAGCAAGGTAACTCAAAAAGTTATGGTTGGGACCCCCCCCCCTATAACTATAACTACAACTATATAAATAAAATACAAATAAAATAAAATATGGAAATAAAAACTTAAAACATAAGCATTTAATTATTTAGTTCTTCACTTCTGCATATATTTCTTTATTCAAGTATTTATTCATATATTTATTTCTGCATTTGTTTATTCATGCATTTATTACCTCCGCCAAGGAGGTTATGTTTTTGCTGTCGTTTATTTGTTTATCTGTTTGTCTGTGTTCAAGATAACTCGAAAACTTATGGACAGATTTTGATGAAATTTTCAGGATATGTTGGAAATTTGAACAGGAAGAACTGATTTCATTTTGGGGGTGATCAGGGTGGGGGGTCTACCTTGGTGGAGGTCTCCGCTCTCAGAGTGCTTTTCTAGTTTGTTTATTTATACATTTATTTCTTCATTTCTCCATTTATGTATTTAAGTATGTATTCATATATTTATTTCTGCATTTATTTATTTAGAATTTACTCACACAGGTATTGAATGCTAAAAAGTGTGAATTGTTCATGTTCCCATTAACAGGATCCTTCCATCATAGCAAAGCAATGTCTTGAAGAAATCCCGTCATCTATAGTGGAGGTCAGATCTAAAGACGAGGACTCAGAATTGGAGACGTCATCTGAGGTTTTGACAGAGCTCCTCCCAAACCCAGAGACACTTGTACCCAGTGGAGAACAGGAAGATGAAGGTTTGACAACGGAGACGGAAGTCTTCCCAGACTATGTGACCCTGAACAGAAACAATGAGATCCTCCGTCTGAAAGAAAACAGCTACGTTTACAAGCAGGATGAGGAGCAGGATGGTCCAGAGGACAAGGATGAGGACTTTAAAATGACGTCTCATTGTTCCTGCAGTGATGACTCGGCCTATCTTCAACCATGTTTGTGTTCGGTCTTTCTGAACCGTACTTACTCACCTCTGACTACAGACCATAATGACTGTAAAGTTACTGAGTCAAATGGGAAGGGGAACATCTATACCAACCTGACCTGTAGTTAAATGTACAGGACATGTGTGTTTGGTGCACTTATATAATAGTGAATGTAAAGGACTGTGCAAAAGTTTATGCCAACATTATTTGTTATTTTAAAGGTAGGGTAGGAGATCTTGGAGAAAAAAAAGCTATATTTTGAAATTATACTGTACACACCAGTGATGCACGGGCTGACCCAAAGTGAGCGGTCGGGTCGTTTGTCGTTTGAGATGACAGCTAGCTTATTACCGTATTAGCTTCAACAACACACTTGTGCTAAACAGCATTAACGTATGCACACATAAACAACACACCATGCTACTGGACCATTTTCACAAAAAGCGGAAGTACGTCAGTAGGGTGACCATTCGTCCGGATTTTGTCTGGACAGTCCGGTTTTAGAGCCATCTGTCCGGCCGTCTGTCAAGTTTCCGGCTTTTTCACATTTTGTCCTCCTTTGTCCGCCACCGTTGCATTAATCGTCATAAATCCCCACACAGCACACAGCAGAAGCAGCGCATGAAGTGGACACAGAGAAGGCTGAGCTGAACACCCCCCCCCCCCCCCTGTCCTAACTGTAGGGCTTTTGTCCTCCTTTTTGGACACAAGTGTCCTCCTTTCCTCTTCCATGCCAGTGGTCACCCTATACGTCAGAGGAGTGTTTCCAAACTTCCTCTTAAACGTCAATACAGTAGAAAGCCGGTAATATTGAAAGAGTCTTTTCAAGTTCCTGAAGAAATTTGACACTTTTAACATTTGCAAATATTGGAAAAATCGTGGAGAAACATTCACTAGCGAAAAAGAAACTTGATAAAGGCTACGATATTTTTCAGTGAGGAAAAATATAAATGTAAGGAGAGAGAGCCCTGGGGCTAATGCTACTGAACTGATAACTACGTCCACAAATCATTACTATATCCACTTATACCTAGGACTAGGGTTATATGGTCATGTATGGATAGTATAGAGGACATGGACTATTTCACTATTTTCAATGTATTCTGTCTATGGTTCAAGTCAACGTATTGTTAGCATAATGTTAACGTTAGCCGAATGCTATCATAATCCATTCACATTTTTCTCTGGCAGTGTGTGTTTATGTTGGTGTTTGTTTGCCATAGTATCTAATGTAGTAGACGGGCAGGTTTTTGTGAGGGTTAGATGCTACCCATCGCAAAGAAAAAAAGAGGAGCCTCACAAACTCCAGGTTTGATCAGTGTGCATACATTTACTGTGACTACATACATTTACTATGCCTATTTCAATTCTTTCCTTCCAATGCTACTGTTGTTTACTGCCAACAGTGATACTGACATCAAAAGACAAAAGATCCTAACTACAGTTTAAGTCGACCATTACTTATTTGTGTTCACCATAACATTCAATCTTAGATCAAAGATTTGTGCACAATAGTGTAGAGCTGACAGTTCAGCTTCAACTGCAGTGCTGTACCTTTAATGTCCACTAGAGGGAACTGGAGATTGTAAAGTGAAGACTTCAATATACATATACATTCATAAAGACCCAAACAGCCACTGGAAACCAGAACCATATACTAATCAAAACTCTTTTAATACCTGCTGATCAATTAATCTTATCAATACATGTAAATAACTGGTGTAAAATGCATTTAATCATCTTTTCATGGTTGTCAGATATGAATCATTAGGATGTTCAGTGGCTCCACAAACACTGTCATTGATTGACCAGTAAAACCCATGGATTTGGATCAATGACAAGTGGATCGACGTGCTTGTTAATGATTTTTTTTTAAAAGTCAATGTTTTTTCAGTTGTTCTCTATTGTGATGTAATAACCTTTGAATTTACTTAGTTTTTATGAACATGATCAGGTAATTAAATATAGGAAAATACAGGATTTACACTTAGAAATGCAAAATATAGAGGATGATATTATCATAAATGGTGATAAATCACTTAAAAATTGGTCAAATATAAAGAAAAAAAAATTGGGAACCCTCACAAAGCACAAAGAAGAACATACAGAATGAATAAAAGCACTGTTTTGTCAATATAATGACATAGATATTGATGTAAGAATTGAAAAAACTGAAATTAAGAACATACAAAATGGCTAGATCAGCTCTGAAATTAAAATACAATGAGCTATTTTAGTTGTTATCGATATATTTGTCCAAACAAATGTATCTTTATTTGTACAGAACATTAAAATAAACAAGAATTGACGAAAACAAGGGCGGTCTAATAATTTTCTCCATAACTTTACATATAAAAACTGTTTTGTTTTGTGCTTGTTTTTACATATCCCAGTCACTAGATGGTGCTAGTGTGACAACATGTAGACAAAGAAAGTAGTTTTTACTCATCAAAAACTGCATCTTGGCTCTAATTCAGGTTGTATTTTTGAACCAAATATGATGAATGGAGTTTTTCTGCCTCATCTTTACGAGTAAGATAGTTGTATTAAAGTCATTGATATTGAGAAGAGGTTGTAATAAATAAAAAAAATGTCTAGATAAGTGCTAGCTGTTATTAACGGATTACATAAAATGCTCAGTTTTAGGTGATATTTCATTGGAAAACCCTGAGCCCTACTGGGATTAGTAAGAGGACAAAGACATTATGGAACAGTTCCTCACAAAGAATTGGACAGGTGACAAAAATAACAACTCTTCAAAGATTTTTAATCTGTTATGGGAAGGTTGTTTCACATATACAGCCAAACAATAATCTGAAATCACATTGGCAGGATGAGTAAATTTCCCTTGAAACCAGTGGTTGACTTTGTACTTAGTGTACACAGTGTATTGAACTTGTGAAGTTATTATCTGTGTTCACGTCACAGCAGTATGCTTTGCAGCCATCAGCCTCCATCCTGCCAGCAGCCCTCTGTAAAATATACTACAGTGTCACAGTTTAATAGCAGGCCATCACATCCACAGTGTTTGCCAGACTGTATGATATCATGACCATAAATTAGCCCAGAATCGTCTATAAGGGAATAAGCAAAGGGTGGGAGACAGCGAGTGAGCGAGAGAGCGAGTGAGTGGAGTGAGACAGTCAAGAGAAAGACAGAGAAAGTTTAAGAGAGTCAGTGTTTACTGGCGTACAAGCCTCTCCTCCCAAAAGGAATTCTTTCCATGTTTCATCACTGTCCACTTGCCCATACGCAAATGTCTGTGGAGGAAGGTTGAATCACCTCCTGATGTCATTTCCTCAACTTTCACTTACAATCACATTGAGAAACAACACGGTTTCAAACATCAGGGGCTTTAACATGTACAGTATACAGAGTATTTACCTACACCACAGTATACATACACATACTGAGGATGTTGTCATGGTAACCGGCCTGGAACAGGAATTCAGCAGAGATAAGGCCACTATAACAGAGCTCATCATCACCGTCCCCTTAAACTCCTGCTGCCAAAAACCATAATGAGCACACACTGAGACACACCAAACATGTTCTGCATGCTGTCTGAGCTACTTAAACCACTGCACTCACATATGGCGCTATTGGATTTAGTGGACTAGACATCAGTTTCACAGCATGCTCTTTAACAGTTAGTGTAAAACTCCCAGGCAGCTAAAAAAGAATCTAATGACAGTGGTTGGAACCTACAACAGCAGTAGTAAAAAAAAAAAAACAACTCAAAAAAACATCAGTTGTACATTCACAAACATGGTAAAATTAAAAGAGGAAAGGTATTATGTTGGAATAAATAAAACATTTCCCCACATTGACCGAATATATCTGTCATCTACTAGGATTGGCATGAGTCAAAATCATTGTTTCCCTTCTGTTTTGGGGAGGTTACGTACCCATATGGGTGTAAATGGTGGTTGACTGTGGTACCAGTTAAATAAACTACTGTTAACTTCAACAACGTACAGTACTGAGATTCACATCAGAAGTTGTACCAGCGGTGTAGGATTAACAACAATGACTAGTAAGCAGTAAATCTCCAAAAGTAAGAGCACCTCAGGTGTTAATGGCAGTACTTTCAATATTACACTATCACAAAATCACAAATACAATCAATTGTAATACTAGGATCATACCAAAAGCGTCACTTGCAGGAGAAAGTTTTATCATGAAATCAAAACCAGTTAATTGTAAGCAACAATATGTTTGTTCCAGTGGTACTTTTTTTTTTTTTTTTTTTTTTTTTAAATCCAAAGCTAAAAATAAAAGCACCAAAGTGAGGTGTTCTTCCATGTAAATAGAAGAAAAGAGAATACACCAATTAAACATACTGTTGAGTGACATGTTTTTTCATGTATCGATGTCTAAAGACTGCTTTTCTTGGTCCAGTGCTCTATTGTATCTTGTTGTTTTTCATGTAAGCAAAATGATTTAATAATCCGTGCACTACAGTAGCAGCAGGAGCTCCTCAGGATCAGAGGAGGCTCAACATGACATGACTGAAATGAGTTTGGAAGCAGTGATAGTTGATCCATAGGAGGCGCTGTGTTACTGCCTCTATTTGAAATGACTCAACTACACTTGTTAATTAGAGGAACGCCTCCAAATAAAATATATATTACACTATATTAATATTCTTCTGGCCTCCAGTTAAGTTCAATCATTGCAAAAACTACAAACTTTAACTGCATTTGGTTCATTTCTGTGTTTAATGTTCACGTCTTAATCGTAGGGTGTCAAACTTTTCATCTCAGAATTGTTCTCATTGTCTTGTCTTCACATAACTGGGTGTTTTTGCACTCTGTCGGCCAAGTCGCATCAGGCAAGACTCTTTCAAGAGCAGAATAAAAGTAAAATCCCCAATTAACCTCCACTAAATGACACAGGTGACACATACAGTAGTGGAAACAAGCTTTCAGACACCCTTAGAATTTTACACCACCACACAAAATCATCAAAATATCACAACATCAATCAAAATGGTCAACAATTTTTCATTATTTTTGCACTCGATAAGGAGTGGGAAGAAGTAAAAATTATTTTTATACTTTTTTGATCCAGATTATTCCACAGATGTACACTCCTAATAGAGATATACTGGCTTTTTGAATTAGTTATACACTTCATTTTTCTAAAAATATCAATTCCCCTTAAGTTCTAGTCACTTTTCCTGGGCTGCCTGGAACATCTCCTGTAAACTGCAGGGAGCATGCGGTCATGAACTTTAAACATTATAATAATCGTATTAAGGTCCACGATATCATGTCATTTTAGAGCATTTCATTTTATAAATAGGGAATTTGTCGGCACCAAGTACTGTGCTTATAGATATTAATATAGAATTAATATTTGATTTATAATTATTGCCCATATTACTGGACAGTAGTTTAAATATAGAAGAACAAACAAATGATACAGTATGTAGAGAGAGATTTCTGATCTATAAGGTTTGGGGTTTTATGCATTATACCAACTGTAATTCTATTGTAATTTATTAAGGACGTGACATTAAAAAAAATATTTTAATATCTACGTCATAAGAACAATTATTAATGTGGAGTCTCTTGTACTATCTTAAATTTTTCAAATAAAACTGTGACGTTGTTTAATAAATTACCCTGGAGTTATTTTTTGTTTTATTTATTGATTTCAAAGAGAATAAATGTGGTAAATGTGTTGACTTTGACAATTGATATTGAATTTGCACCAATGTCAATGAAAAAAAATAAAAAACTAGGCTGAACACCATTCTAATTTTTTTCTGACAAAGATGATAACAATAGAAATCTATGATAAAAATTTGAAGGATGTGATTAATTCGCAGATGCTGTGGCCTTCAAAATGCTCTTTTTTTGTTTTTTCAAGGGTTTTTTTTTTCGAAAAATGAAAAGCTGTACAAATGAAAATGTGTCTTATTTGTCATACCTACCAAGTTACAAAAAAATATTAAAGTGGAATGTCAAAGAGAGGGATTAGGAATGCATCACAGCAAGAAGGCCCGGGTTTGATTCCCGGACCGTGCAGGCCTTTCTGTGTGGAGTTTCCATGTTTCTCTCCTCGTGTCTGGATAAGTTTCCTCCAGGTGATTCTGACCATTAAGCCTGACTCCAGCTTGGAGATGAGTCCCCGGGCACCGCACATGGCTGCCCACTGCTCCTTACAGGTGCCCCAACAGCATGAAGGAGGGGTTAAATACAGAAGGCACATTTTATTGTACCATGTATAAGGACAAATAAAGTACTTTACTTTACCAAAACAAGTTTAAAGATTCAATTCCTTAAACTTACGGCATCACAATTTTGGGGCTTTTTGGCCAATTTTGGAGCCATAATGTGGAGCAACCATGGTAGATATTTCTAATATGAGTATCTATTATGATTCTAGTGGAAAAGTTATCCAGGGAGACTAAAAATCTACTAAGCAGGTCAAATGATAGAGTAGCATTGAAAGCTCAAAGTTGGACCAAATGCAACTTAAGGTACCACAAATTTTGGAAGGCCTTTACTTCAAAACTATAAGAGATATCGATCTAAAACTTGGTAATATTTCACAGGTCCATAAGAGGAACTTCTGTGATGTTTTTTAAGAATGTTCTGGGACATCATCTGGGAGTGTCTGGATGACCCATGAGGTGTTCCCAAACCTTTTGCCCACCACTGTATGTATGTCCTGTTCAGTCGCTTACACTTCCATCTTTGTTTTAAACAGGGGCTGCAAACTAACACAATATGAGACAAATGCTCCATTAATACAACTATTCTGTGGTTAAGTGGGTAGGTCACGAGTCTGTGACCCGATTCCCTCAAATCAAAGTCTAATGACACACACAACTATCTGACAGGCATAGAAATACAACCCTATAAACAAATTAAAAACTGCTGTATTATTATTCTCTAAATCTCAAGTCTATTCTTCTTCTATCCATAATACCAATCTTTTCTATTTTCCCATTTCCTAGTTGGCCTTCTTATTGATGAGTACAGAGCAGCATGTGAGGGCTCCGTCCACTTTGGCCTTCTCCTGGTTGGACACAGGGATCAGCATGTAGTCCTTCAGCTTCTCAAACACCTGCCGGACAAACACAAAAGAACGTGAACGCTGTTATTTGGGTTTTTCTGTTCCGTAGATGGGTGCTATGTGAATGTGTGTATCATTCGTTCATTAGTTCATTGAATTGACGTTCCCAGCCCCAGAATTTTTCGATAACCGCCTACTGAGCCATTAACGCCCGCTGCCCATGGCAACGGGTTTTGTCACTTCAGATTCACTGTACCATATCACTCTGCAGGTAGTTCGGCCACTTTTAAAGTAAATATTCGCTCTGTTCTAACAGCTAGTTTATCCAATGTTAACCTATCCTGATGTTATCATGACCGTAGTCAGGAAATCAGGGGGAATCACCATCCTCCTCTCGTACAGAATCTCCAGGGCCGTAGTAAGTCTTTTACCCCGGGGTTAACTCCTCTGTGCTGGTTTTAAGAAAACAAGGAGTGGTTTCAATGAGCTTAGTTTTCAGTATTTATTTACAAGAACGGGACAACACCTGCTCCTGGTCACTGACTTGACTGTGTACATCAGTCTCTCTCTTTTCTCCACCCAAACCTCTCTGCACCCCCCTCTATCTGCCTCACCTAACCCGCATCTTATTGGCTATTTCACAACACTAGTCTGTTAGAGTAGTGACAGTAATAAACTGTAATAACCCGTTGAATAAGCGGGATAATAAGAGGGGCAGAACAACACCCCTCCGCCTTCGGGGTGCTGTTCAGCCCCATTGGGGACTATTTTTCTGATAGTAACTCGTGGACAATACATTATCTCTTGCAAAATCAAAAATAAGATACGTTTCTTCATTATTTGTTTCCAAAACCCAAATGAAAAAACAGATAGTGATGCAAACACAAACATTCACCCACACATGTACAACATTAAAAATAAAGTATAGTTTACCAATGTTTTGTGTTAAGTATGGCTATGGATTGGATTTTGAAGGATTATGAAGGATTTTGTGTAAATGTTTTTCTTTTTCCACTCCACCATTCACCTGAAGGAATGGTAGAGTGGATGGGAGGGAAGGAGGGGTCCATCATGGGGGGGCGTGAGGGTGGCTTTTCTCAGCACTGAGCAGTGGTCCAGTTCAGACAGAGGGGCTTGTGCTGTTTGAGGGATTTTACTGCCTTTATTTATTATTCAGGAAAGTTTAGTTTTGTGTTTCATGATCAGAACATTGAACCAGGTTTAGATATTATAGGTGATGATGGATTTGATGAGTGATTTATAAACAAGTTAAAATGTCTTTCCACATGTGGTCCAAAGGACAGACAAGTGTCCATCTCCATACCAAGGTATTTAAAAGTTTCCACCTGATCCACACCCAGACCGTGGATCTGCAGGGACTCAAACAGGGGTCCGAGCAGGTCTGGGTTTTTCCTTGCTTATGATGTTTCTTTTTTATATAAAGTGCAAAGTGTGTGTGAAAAACATTGCAAGATTCCCGAGGGTTCACCATCTGATGGCAGTTGGGAAAACGTTCTCACAAAGAAGCGTAGTTCTGGACCTCAGGCTGCGGTACCTGTGGTGATGTGGGTGTTACTGACCAACACCGACCAGCAGCTTCTGAGTAAAGACTGAAGTACAGACTCCACAAGCAGCAATTCAACACAGGCAACAGATAATGCAAATGTTTATGTTTCTTTACTCTTCCTTTCAAGTTATAATGTACTGTGATATAAAAGAAAAGTCAGAGAACAAGCTTTCAAGACGCTTTCCTGGTCTCCCGGCAAAGTATTAAAAAAAAAAAAAAAAAAAAGAGTGAGAACTATTACGACATTCTCTAAAGACCCTCATAAAGTTGTGTGTCACCCTGTGGACATTTTCCAGAAGAAAACCAGCGTTTTCCTACCAGACTTCCAAACCAGGATATTTTTCTCTTTAAACTCTCACTTCAACCTTGCTGCTGCGATAGTGAGCTGGACCTCACAGCACAGCCAGAGAGACCAACTAAACAAATTCTTATCTCCTGATGTCAGATGGCTGACGAAGGCCTAAATGATCCAAATGCCATGTTTTAAACCAGCACAATCATCTGCATTATAACTCTGCATTTCCAGCCAGGACAATTTGTGTAATATGGGGACTAAGATGTCAGAGCTATTAAACACTGTAACACCATTGTATTACCTCAAAATGATGCTGTTGGTGCCATTGGTGGGATTTAACTAGTACATGAACTGTGCTTAAGGCTAGAGTGAGTATTTCTTTAAACATCTACTCCTCTGTATCTCTGAATCAGATTTAGCTGAACTCATAAACATCTACAGGAAACCAAAAGCATCTACAAAGCTGAAATGTGTAATAACTGTTGATCTGAAGAAGAAGAAGAATTCAAAGACATTTCACATCCAGCAGATATGTGATCAAAATCAAGAGCAGGGGTGTCAAACATGATGTGTCAAATCCCAAAAGGGTCCCGTCTGGCCGCTGGGATAAATTTGTGAAATATAAAAATTATAGTGAATATACTGATAATTTTATTTCAGGTTCCACAGACAGATCAAAATGGGTCAGATCAGTAAAATACTATCATAATAACCTATAAATACTTTAAATACTTTTAAATTTAAACCTTTTCATGTCATTTTACTGTATTTAAAATAAAACAAACTATTATTTCACAAAAACATGAATAACTTGAACAAATATGTTCAAACATTTTTAAATGTCTTGAGTGAAAGTTTAACAATGTTCTGCCTGTTATTAAATGTTTTGTCTATTTGTAGATGCTCTAATAAATAATCTGTACATTGTAATTGAAATGTGTAAATGATAAACTGAGACATGATCTTGTTAAAATTACATTTAATTTTATGAAGAATTGTCAGTGTGAGACATAATTTCCAATTTCCCGCTCCCACATTATGGGTCCTGCTCCCACAAAGAATTATGATTTTTAGTCCCACTCCCACCCACAAGTCCCGCAGGATTCATATGCAAGTTGTAATGTGGCGTACAGAAGACCACTTGACCGGTGTCGCTTGGGGGTGCGAGTCCTTCTGATCGAGGCTTAGCTCAGCTCGTAGATGCCGTTCACAGCCCCAGTCGTGCTAGGGTCTGTTCTTCTTGGAGTCGTGTTGTTTGGGAATGCAGCAGCAGGTGGTAAACTAAGGCTAAATACAGTAGTCAAGTAGCCTACCTTAAAGGAGTCAGTCACAATGCATCTGGGGGATTCAACCTGGGCTGGTCGCGGGGTCGGTCACTCGGTGCTGGGAGGATCCCCTCGCGGGACCTCCCCCCATCTCACGTATATATGATAGTCAAAATTAATCATTTACAGCTTTTATTTTAAACATGGTTTTATTTTGTGGGACTGCAGCTTATCATCGCTCCCACCCGGTCTCGCAATATGCACTTGCCCCTCCCACCTGCAGTGAGCTTTTAAAATTTGTCCTCTCGCCATACTGCTTTGCGTTGGGTCCCGCGGGTTCTAATGTCAGTTTATTTATAATATTCAAATTGTTTTAAAGGACAGTTGGTAGATGTGAACATTTTCATCAGATAATTTAACTTTTATTTTTTGGTGTAAATCATACAGGAAAATTTGGAGTTGACATTATTTTTATATTATTTTATTATTTTAGTAGTACGGCCCATTTCACATCCAATTTGATTTAATGTGGCCCCTGAACTAAAATGAGTTTGACACCCCTGAACTATATGGAGGTGTGAGGAGGGAGAAAAATAATAATAGTAATGATAAAAAATATATATATATTGACTTTAAAGAGTAAGACACACCAAAAGTTTCCAAAAGACCACCTGTGGAAACTCACCAAAAAGACCCAGCAGCACTTCCACTTATACCTTTAGACTAATAAAAATGGGTTCAGCAAAATATGACCCCTTTAAGGCTTTAGTTTCTTCTCATATTACAATTTTTGGCACGTTAATCCACTGAGTTCAAATGTGTTAAATTCTTTGAACTTCCTGTCGTATGCTCATGGCAGGTGGTCTGCTTTGTCCACACACACACTTAAATATTACCATGTTTTTTATCTATAAAAGGATCATTGGTCCGCTTCCATCATATATTCAAAATGACATCTGTCTAAAATGTACAAGTACTTACAGCGTTCAGTCTTCCGCTCCAAAGGTCGGAAGTGAACTTGGGGGGTAAAAAGGACGGACAATTTAGATTGACCAGTTAACCGACTAAGGTGTATGTATCTGGATGGTAGGAGGACACTGGTGTACCGGGAGAGAAACCACACACACACACACTTCTGTGCCACCCATTTTGTCCAATACAATATTTAAACTACTATTTGGGTGGCACATTGGCACAGTGGTTAGAACCGTCACAGTTTGCATGTTCTCCCTGTGTCTGTTTGGACTCTACCATCCAAAGACATACACTGATGATAGGTTTAGCGCTCAATATAAATCGTCCATAGGAGTGAATGTGGCCAGCGTTGCCCAACTGGGCTACTTTTGATTACATTTGGTGGGGAAAAAAATGCATTGGGCGGGTATATAAAATTTGGCCTGCTTTTGCCGACATCTGGCAGTTTTTTAATATTGTGAAAACAACATAACAAAATGTTATTTTATGACGAACTTGGGACAAATCCATGTAGCCATTCAAAAGTTATCACTTTAACACGAAAGACCTTATGTGGCGGCAGCGCACGTAAAACCATTACATCCCTGACCCTCTGTGTTTTGTGGATATAATAATAATAATATCAATAGTTTAATTTACTCGCATTATTTTTATTGTGGTAGTGGTAACGGTAGAGGCAGACATTACTAGACTACCCCGCTGTTTATACCACCACCTTTTCTTTTTTTTTTTTAGTTGTCTCTCTCTTTTCTTTTTTATCATTTCCAGCTGAGTTCTCATTAGTGTGGTTAAAATTTATATCGTGGCTGCGGGGGTGGGTGTGGGTGAGGGTGGTAGCATGGTCTCACACAGTAGGGGCTGCTATATTTCACTAGGCCTTTTGTCTGCACAGTTACTTTATCTCTAAACATCCCACAGCCGTCGCCACCGCTAACCATTAAAGATGCCCCATCTCCGCCCCACCCGACCCTACCAATCCTCTCTCATGACCCCCCCCCATGCCTTTGTTAATGTGGAACTCTTATGTAACTTCACCAAACAACTAAAAATAGACGGGAGATTAGGACAGACAATGTTTGGACTCAGAAAACAGCAGACATCTTACATAGTGTCTCTGACTGTGTTAAGAAATCTCTACATCTCAGTGGAGGAACAGGAAAAAAGTTCCCTTGGGAAAGAAGCACCAGCGTCTGTACAACATGTCATGATATTCACCTCTGATAAAACTATCCCTTCTGTTTCACTGCCTGTGTTATGTCTGGTGCTGGTCTTTTTTTTTCTCCTCCATTTTCTTTAAGCTAGCATTTCTTAAACACAGGTTTGGAACAAAAACTGGTGTCAGGCCAGTTTCTGGTGGGTCTGAAAATCATGAAGAAAACTGGAATATGGAACAAACAGTACAGTACAGTAAATGGATCAAATGGTCTGTAAAAAAGGTGCTACCCAAAGCAGGAAGCATGAGATACACAAATAGATTTTAGCATGCTTGAGTTGAATTCCATCCGTTAATCTTCCTGGAAAAAGAGGAGCCTTTCAACGTGGATGTCCAAAAACGCATAATTTTGTGAATTCTTCCTTCTAAAAATAACTGGCGGAGGTTGGGGTTTTAACCACAAAGTACATTTTGAGGTCTGAGTACTGTCTCTGCAGACTGTTCAGTTTGATCCTGTGAGAATCTTTTTGACTAGTTGTGATTTGGAGCAACCCCAAAGCTTCTAAATAACACGAGTACCCGCTCAGCCTTTCCAAACCCTGACAGACAAAGTGAGACAATAACATGTCAGTGTCCGTGAGCCGTCGTTGGGGTGAAATCGCACGAGTTCGCAGTACAAGACACAAGAGCACATGGAAGTAGGTCAGTATATGTAGGAGAGAAACATGAGGAGGTCTGCGGTTGAGTGTGTTCAAACAGTGTTCATATAATGATGAGGACACTGGAGGAGCTGGAGCAGTCAGAAATGTAACGCGGCGAGAGAGGATCTGTCCCATCATGGGCCTCTAACAGTCATCATCTATAGGTTTCTGTAGAGTTTCCTGTATGAAATCCTGACTTGGCAACCTGTTGAATCTATTTAGACTACATTCAGACTGCAGGCAAATGTGACCCAAATCTGATTTTTTAAAAAAAAAAAATTTGCCCATATGTGACCTGTATCTGATCTGTTTAAGACAGTTTGAGCTGCAATGTTCATATATTTTCTAATCCAAACCAGGGCACTTTCTTACACCCCATGCATTTGTAATGTGTTGTATTAAGATTTACTTTTAAAGGTCTCAATCCACTGAAAACCACTTTTACATGCTCCTTTTGGAATCTGATGCATATTTGAGTGCAAAACGTATTTAATGCACCTCTGTCTACTTGATTTGTTTTTAAACATTAGTTATCAGTATGTGACATTGTTCAAAGGTAACCCTGCTGCGATAGAATCAGTGACTTCAGGCACTTTTTCCCCACATGGTTCCATTTCACCTCGACTCTATTGACCTCTATGTGGGTTTGGTACCAGGTACATTATTACCTACTGCAGATATAACAGATACTACAAATGCAGTGAGAAGAAGCTAGTGTTTTTTTGGCACTGCATTCAATCTAGCAGGGCAGACATGTAGCTCCACCGCCGCAAACTGATATTGCCATTTAACATTCAATCGGCATTCAGTTTTTAGTGATACAAGTTCAGAGTTGGTGGTTGTCATAGCAACAGTGGCTTTAACTGCCATGATGCCTTGTTCAACATGGTGCATACACAAACAATGGAGAATATTTAAAGGACGCTGTTCTCGATGATGGTAAGTGTCTGTTTGTCACAGGTAGGAGGTCATTTCATTTCAGAATGGGATGAAGGTAGAGAAAAGACAGCTGAAAGAAAAATAAAACAGGATAGTTGGGGATAGTCGACATCAGAATTTCTTATATGGGGGGGGTTATTCAGTGCTGTCTCATGCAACATTGGTGCAATGACAGCGATGATTCTCTCTGATCAGTTTGTATTCGATAGTGAAATTAAATGAAACCAAAAATGGACCAGGTGCCTTGTGGTATCTGGAAATTATTTATAAATGGGAATAAAAAAAAAAAACCTAAAAAAAAAACCAAGCAGAATCAGTTAAAGTGGAAACACGCTGTAGAAAAACTAAAAATGTATTTGGCAGGTTTAGGTAAAAAAAAAATAAATAATAATAATTTCTAAGTAAGGGAAGACATTCTTAGTAAATCTGAATATTTGTGCTTTTATTCAACATATTTTAACACCAAGTCATTATCCAGAAAAAAGTTCACAACAAAGTGCAGACTCTTTTTTTCTTTCTTTCGTGTTTTTTTTTTTTTACAGAAAAAAACCACGTGCTGGCTGTGGTTGACCTGTGGTGGTCTATATAAAACAGCCACATGACTTTTGCAAGGGTTCTTATCCAGCCAGTTGTTTTTGTCAGAGGTCTGAATGGGAGGAAGCACAACAAAGACAAGCACCCTTAAATTCTCAACCCTAAACCAGTCTGGTTATACAACAGTAATTCTTCTCATCAAACAAAAGATGCAATGTCAGGATTATAGATGAATGTTTGTGTATGTGCAATTTGTTACTGAGGGTGAAATTAAATTAAAATGAGGTGGAAATCTACCTTTACGCCCTCAGGAGACTCCTCTGGTGTACAGTGCATGAGCACATGTCCTTTGTTGGGTAGATTCATGTAGATGCAGTTGGTAGAACGATCGTCAGGCACAGTCAGTTTGTCATAACGATGGTCACTCATTTGCTGCATGGTCTACAAAAACACACCAAAAAGCCAATAAAACAGGCTGTTAGAATCCATAAGACTAAGAGAGACAGACAGAGAACAGTTATGCAAACTATCAGACACATTGAGTCAAAAGCAAGGCCACGATACCAAAGGCAGCACCACATCCTCTGTGGGCCAAACCACTCTCGGGGCCTGGGGGGCCTTAATGGAGAACACAGGAGCAGACAGACATTCTTTCTCTGCAGATGTCATGTTATTTATGTAATCTGACGGAACTGAAGGTGGGACAAGCAGCGGTGGAGGTGGAGGTGGGGGAGGCTGAGAGGACGACTGTGTTGCCAAGTGGAAGTCGGGGGGTGAGGATGTTATGACCAGAGGAGTGGCAGGTGCCTCTTAATGTTTATGAGCCGAACATCTGCAGGCGGATACCTCAGAGACAAAAAAGGGTCGGAGGGGGGTGGAAAGTGAGTTTAAAAAATCCAAAATGTCAACATTTAGAAGAGGTATTTGAGGAGGGACATTTTCACCAGATTGACTCGCCATGTGTGTCAGACTGTTTCTGCCTCCTCTGTAGGGGAGGCAGAGGGTAAAGGGCAGCCATGACTCAGGAGGGAGAGCGACTTGTCCAGTAACTGAAGGACTGGAATCCTGCTCTGTCCCGTCCAAGTCAGTCCTTTGTGTCCTTGGGCAAGACATGACACCCTCCTTGGCTCCAGTGGCACTCACACTGGGGTATGAATGTGTTCAGTGGTGGTCAGAGGGGCTTCAGGTGTGAATTGGCAGCCACGCCTCCATCAGTCTGCCCCAGAGCAGCTGTGGATACTAATGTAGTTTACCACCACCAGAGGGAGCATGTGAGAGTGAATGAAGAATTGATAAATAATGTGAAGCGCTTTGGGTGCCATGAAAAGTATTATAGAAATGTAATCTATTATCATTGGTTTGTTTGCTAACAGTAACAGCAAAATTATTGGTTGAATTCATATTAAATTGGGTATATTATATTATAGACTGCCAGTGACCCAAAATAGATTAATTAAATTTTTGGTACAGTAGGGGAAAATTAAAAAAAAAATTAAAAATGTAAATTTTTTTTTCAATGTTTTGTCCCCCATTGACTTATAATGGTTGAAATTTCACACGTCCATAGCAACAAAACCATTGTATGAATTCTAATCAAATTGGGTTTATACATTATTATTGATCCAGAATAGATTTGGTTACATTTTTGGAAAAGAAGGTGCAAATTAAAATTTTTAATGATTTTTTTAAATGCTCCCCCCCCCCCCCCCCCCCTTTCTCCCCTTTACTGACAGTAGTGGATCATTTATTTTGCAGTTCACACATCCTTAAAATATTTTGGTTTCCAATATTATCATGAAACATTTACAGAAATAAATAAATAAATAAATAAATAAATATATATATATATATATATATATATATAATTTTGTGTGTGTTTATTGTTTATAAGGGAAAAAACTAAATAATTCACAGTTTCAACAAGTCATGTCTTGGATGTTTTTCTGCTGAAACATCCGGTTTTGACCTCGATAGATGGTGCAGAAAGGAAAACATGGGTTTGGAGAAAGGAACAATACTTGGAAGAATGATTTTTAATGTAATATATCACAAATGCATGGAATGTCCACCACTGTATAATGGGTGAAATCTATTAAAATATTAATTTTCTTTCAATTTACTTCAAACTTGTCACATATATAAAAGACATCACCACATGCATAGATATGATGACATCAGCTGGATTGATGCCAAAATAAGCTACAATATGTGTGAGGGGTGGGGTTCGCTGTGTCTGGAACCACTTGTTATATATTTATAATTATGCCGAGGATGCATTTATTTCATTGCAAACAATAATTGGGTCAAAATATAAGAGTTGAATATGAAAAAAATGACTTCATTTAATGAAATATTCCTGATGCAATACTGTGTTAGCTACCTGTATGCAGCTGAAATCTGTGGCGTACGCTTGACGTCTATAAAGATCTGGGGAGTTGCCTCATATAATGACACAGAACTACATATCTGGGAGGAAGACGTGTGGTTTAGGAGCACAATGGGCTCTGTGGTCGTGGATGTTTTCACTTCACTCCGGGTCTGCCTCTGTAGGAAAGCCCCGGGCGTTTCCTGAGAAAGGGAAGGCCTTTTCCTGTATTACATCTGTGTGAAGTGTACCAACACTCCTTTTACCCTGAAGCAATTATTTATTTCTAGCAAAATGAATGATTGCAGAGAACATGAAGTAATTATTCAATCCAATTATCTAATCCAACCCAACAGCTAATGTGCTTTTTCTACGAACTGTGCTTGGGCCGTCCTGGTAAAATCTATCCAACAGATATGGAGTGTGGTTCTGACATCATCAATACATGGTTGTCGTGCTAATTATGCAGTTGGTGTAGACCACAAATCCCATCATTAAACTGAAAAACCACAGCAAATGTTTTCACAGGATTGGACATCAGATCCTGTTACATGTAAATGACATCTATAAGTAAAAATCCCCCCCAAAAAAGTGTTTCCTAGTTGAATTACTGCTACATTAATGTTGTATTTTATTGTTGTAGAGTTTTAGGGTTAAACTAATCTTGACTATGATCTATTCAGTTTAATCTAAAACAACATTAATACATAATTTTCTGGATGGTCATTTGTTTATAGTATCACAGTTCTGTACCAGGCATCTGTAAAAATAGATAAATAAATAAACTTTGCTTTGAAAAGCAGACAAAAGCAACATTATGACAATGCATTTCCCAGCCACTCCAAGAGTTTATTTATCTTAAGAATGAGAAGAATTTTACCAGAGGATCACTTTATCCCTCAGATACATGGTTTTCCTGGAATAGATTAGGTGAATGACAGGACATTGAGAATTAATGAACATTTTGTGCGAGGAAAAAGTAAAATGTGAAAAGTGTGAAGTTACATGAAATGGAAACAAACTGCCATTTTTTTTTTCTTATTTACCAGTCATGAGTGAATGTTCTTTTTTTGTCTTCCAGCACAGATAATATCCAAGGAAATCACCTTTAAATGAGCTTTTTATAATGTTTCTACTTTTCAATATTAAGAAACGGACCTAAAACTAAGTATTAAAATGTTTAGAATCAAGCTCTCTGAAGTTTTGCCAAAGATGCTAATGTAGTGGATCAGTGTTTCCCAACACAGCACGGAAGTGTGCTGTAAGAAATCCTCAGATGTGGCAAAGAACATTATCTAACTTCACCTGAATTGTACTGGAATCAAGCAGTGTGATAGTACAAATACCTGCATGTACTATTGATCCATTCTACAAAAACAGTCTCTTATTTCCTTTTGCAAAGTGAAAGTGACGACCCCCCCCCCCCCCACACACACACACACACACACACACACTCGTGGACCCCAGGTATTGGGTTGGGGAAGGAGGGATAATTCCCCCTATACTATTATACTATGATAAACTGAGGGGTCGTCTATGTACCCCTAATGAGACGTTACTATCTTTACTAAGTTGCCATTTATTGATCCACAATCCACAACTAAATAATGACAGTTCTAAACTTGTTTGGATAATTCAAAACTGATTTTTAGTTCAGCTATTGACAACATGAGTTGTATATATAGTCACTCAATGTATCCCACATTCCACCGTGAAATGTAGTCGACATTCGATGGTCACTAACCAAAGCATGATATCCCATCATGCATTGCACGAAATGAAAAATGGCCAAAGTGTAGGGAGATTTATGGTTCAAAGACGCACGGACAGATTGAGGTTGGACGTTATACCAGCAGAGCTACAGGAGCTGTTCAGTAACAGGCGCCAGACAAGAGTTGTTTAACAGTTAATAACAGTAAAACAGTCGTGAGCAGAGTTTATTAATTTTTATATTTTATTGCACAGACAGTAAAAAAAAAAAAAAGATTAAAAGCCTATTAATTTAGTGAGAGACGACACTGTTGCGTTTTAATTGTTCGACGGTGATGACATGATTAAACAGTAGTGTCTGAAAAGTTTTCAATTGAGTTCACTATGTAGCATACTACATTTATTTCCCTATGGAGGGAGTAGGGAATGAGTGGACACATAGCTTAAGACATAGAGCAGGTCGTCCAGTAACTGAAAAGCCGGAGGTTGAATCCTGCTCTGTCCTAGTCAGTCCGTTGTGTCTTTGGGCAAGACACTTCACCCTCCTCATGTCCAGTGCCATTCACACTGGTGTATGAATGTTTGGTTGTGGTCAGAGGGGACATTTGGAGCAAATTCAGAATCAGAATCAAAATCAAAATCTGCTTTATATGTTATTTTGCATATGTGAGGACATCAAAATGAAAAAGCCATGCTTCTGTCAGCCTACCTGAGGACAGCTGTGGATTCATAGTTAGTTTACCACCACCAGAGTGAGCATGTGAGAGCCAATCAATAATGGCTCAATAATGTAAATGCTATCCACTATCATTATTATTAACACAAAACGTACAGAAAATAAAGGATTTGTGGATTTACTGTAGCCATTTTCTGTCTAAAAACAGAGCTGTAATGTAAACTATCAGCAGAGGGTGTGTAAACAATGACCTTCATCCTATATTAAATTACAGTTAGTAGTTAGATAGTGTTAATCCATTGGTGATTTTCATAGATGCCAGTGTGTTCTCCTACATGAATTCTCACTGTTGTTAAAAGTTTACAATTCTAACACCACATAAAACTCCTTTAATATAATTTTCACCTTATACTTCAATCATCAGCTGTGCAGAAACATATCACGGCTAACAGTGAAAGCGCTTTATTATGCATCTTTGAGTTTTCCATTCAGTAAATGAACAGGAAAGTCACATTTATGTGATATTGCACCATTTCTATACGTGCAAGTTCACAGGGTGGAGTACAGGCATTCTGTGTGAGTGTGTGTGTAACCAGACCAGACACATTCCCAGGTCACTTGTGGGTGTGTTTCGTGATTGAAGCAGCACTAAATGAAAACACTGTCCATGTGCGTGACCGCCAACACTGTCTCTCACACACAGGGGGATTAAGAGTGGTAGAGGGGAGAATAAACGTTGACTCCACCAAAGATCACAGTTGTTACTGCTTTACTCTGTGTCTCTAAAACGTCTCAGTTTCACAGTAAAAACAGTGAGGAAAAACTATTTGTGGAGTAAGGAAAATGTCCTGCAGCAGAATTTCATGTGAGATACTGATCCATGAAAGAAATTAAATCCTCAGAAATTTCACCTGACTAACGGAACAGTTGTCCCTCTGTTTGCTGGTGAAGTGTTTCATGCATGTAGTTTGATCTGAGGGAATTCAAAACTCACGTTAAACAGTAACGTTGGGTCGTGCATGCAGACGACAATGTTAAAAAGAAGTAGGAGTTAGAGTAGACACAGGCCTTCACTCAGTCATCCTGGCACTGGACCAAAGGTAAAGCTACAGCCAATCAGCAGCACTTGGCTTCTGGACAGTGGCTGAGCTCCAGCTAATACACAGAGTGGTAACTGGGCAGCAGAATGTGCTCAGTCAGAGTTACTAAAACAAAAATATTTACTGGAAGGTAATAAAATCCACCCCCTGGACAATGACAATTTCAACCAGTTAACAATTTACTGGACCCTGAATCTTTCCGCACAGATTATCTGCATAATCTGTATTTTGGCTCTTACGCTGAAAATCGATAATGTTTGACACACTGATCCTTCCGGGACTGTTTTTCAAAGTCTTACAATACTTCTTTTCACTGGCGAACAACAGCGGTGCATAATACATAAATCCGTCCAGAGACTACGTCCAAATCCAGAAAGGAAGTGTGACGGAAATGATTTCCTGTTGATTTCAAATAAATGTTTTTTTAAAGCTCCTTGAGACATATTTTATTCTGGAATTATTATTGGTTCATCATTAAAACCTCAACAAGGAATGAAAAAAAGACGAGAAAAAACATTTAGAATAACACAAGAGTGAAGATTGATTTCTTATGTTTTGCTTCTCAGGAATAAACAACACGTTCTCTGGTAGATTTCACCATAATTTACACACATGGGCTGGGAATTACACTCCGTACTTTTACATGCACTGACAAGGCGAAGGATTTAACTGGAGTTCCTGAGAAATCTGATTATACATGCATGCGTGGCAAGACAATGGATTTATTCAGTGAGGTACATTTGACTCCAAGACACTAGGGGGCGCTACAGGCCCTTTGCATTGGTATTCTCCTGGTTGGCATCACAGATAAAACACAATTAGTAAACAAACGTGGCAGATTTGAAGCAGATGTCGTAGACCAGGGGTGTTAAACTCATTTTAGTTCAGGGCCACATACAGCCTAATATCATACAAAGTGGGTCAGACCAGTAAAATAATATAAATAAAAGGATAAAAACTTCAGAATAATGTCAAAACCAAAGTTTTCGCCGTTTCTGAGTGAAAAACCTAAAATCCCATAATAAAAATGTTTACATCTACAAACTGTGCTTGAACAAAACGTGAACAAATACGACCAACCTGTATGTTCTTAATAAAAATAAGTGAATATTAACAATATTAAGCTTAACTTATCATTTATACATGTGCATCACAACTTACAGATCACAGTGAATATACAAATACACAAAACATGAAATAACAGGGACAATACTGGTAAAATTCCACATATTTTAGTCGCTTTTTAAAAATATTTTTACACAAAAACAGAACAGAAAGTTTGGGGTTTTCATTATTTATAAAAACTTAACAGCTCTTCTGACACTAATTAGCTTATGTTTCAATCACATATATCATTGTTAACCAACTGAGTGATGTCACCAAATGTCCTCCAAAAATTTAGAACAGTTAGAGTGGATTTCTTAGCTGTGAAATAAGATATTAATGATATGTTTGGAGAGTTTGGTTATTGATATCTTTGCTTTTGACAAGAAAGAAGTAAAGACCTAAAACTAACTGGAAAATTATTGACCAATACGGTGCCAATATTAAACCAATAGAACCAAACATCCACCATCTACCAAAATCATCTATTGAAACTGTTTATTACCTGCTTACCCACTAAAACATAGAAATATTTGGTGTAAAGTGCAGTTGATAATTTTTCATGGTCATCACCTACGACCCATTTGGGCTTTGGCAAGCTTCAGAGTTACCATGGAAACGCCGTCATCTTCTACAACATGGATTTACCAGTAAAACTGATGGTGTCTGAACAATGACAGTGGATGGAGACACTTGTTTTATGTTCAATTAATGACAGATTTTACTGAAAAATTCACTATTTATTCAGTTTTCTCGGTTTATGATGAAATAAACCTTTAATTTACTCTGAGCTTTGATGAACATCTACATGACCACTGAATTAAATACAGGAAAACACACTAATTTTATCACAAAATACTAACAATTGGTGTAAAATACAGTACGAAATCACTCCCTAACCTCTCAATAGTGCACTATACAGGGACCACGCCATTTTGTAGGAGTGTCCGAATCTTTGGTGAACTATTTATAATCACTATATAGTCACTCAATGTATTCCACAATCTACCACAAAATATAGTGGACATTCGATGGTCATTAACCAAAGCACGATATCCCACCATGCATTGCACAAATCAAAAAATGACTAAAGGACGGGGAGATTTATGATTAAAAGAAACAGGGACAGATTGATATTGGACGTCCTGCCGGCAGAGCTACAGCTGTTCAGTAACGGTAAATGTTAAGTCAGTCTGTTGGATGACAGGCACCAGACAAGAGTTGTGTAACATTTAATAACAGTTAATAACAGTTAATAACAGTCCTGAGCCAAGTTTATTTTAGTTTTAATTTTGTGAGACGCGGCTCTTCAGTCACTTTTTAAACACGAGTCGATGTTATATTAACATAACAACACATAGAGAAAATATTTGATATTCCAGTAAATTCTGCTGCTACATATGGTGTAAAAAAAAAACCTTTTCTCGTAGTCCACCCGTCATGTCATTTTCAGTAGGTCTGTCAGATGTATGACACAACTCATCCACCGCGCTTTTGGGTTTCATGGTTTCAACTTATTGCCCCAGTCTAGCTGTTATAGAAGTTCTAGCCTTGTGTTTTGTTCACGTTTTTGAGGGGTACCACAGAGATTAATTGAGGAAGCATCTTAAATCACATCCAAAGTAACATCACAGAACAAGGATGGATACCCTGTTTACCTGTTCTGTTAAACAGTTTCACTTTTGTGACGCAAAAATACTTTCCCTGGTAACTAATTACTTTGCTAGTGGATGAACGGAGTTAGTAACACAATTACTTTTTTGGGGAAGTAACTAGTACTTGTAAATAATTACTTTTTCAAAGTAACTTACCCAGCACTGGTAGAGCACAACATTTATTTCCCTATGTAGGGTGTGAGTGGGTGATTTCGAATGCAGCTACGGTCATCAGATATGACCCACTGTTCACAAGCTCCAGAGTTACCATGGAAACACAGCCATCTTCTGCAACATTGATTCACCAGTAACATATGAGTCCATCCATGGGGGTGGATCTCTCCTTCACTGTGGTTCTCCCTGAGGTTTCACTTTTCCCACTAGATTTCTGGAATTTTCTTTGCCGAATAGGAGGATCTAAGGACGGGGGAATGCCCAGGACATTCACCCATTTCCTTCATCTACTATTTATTTGACTGTTGTTTGTTTCTATATATATGTTTCTATATATATGGCAACCTTGTCATGATATAGGACTCTGTTCATAAAACTGAATTGAACTGAATAAATAAAAGACCCCCTTGTCTCAGCTGCATTTGAATAGTTTTTATTTATCAATTATTGTTTTTATGTCCAATAAATTGTATTCTAGCTGAAAAAGTTATTTTTTTCTTCAGTTTTATGTGTGTCTGATTTAACAATCCTAACCTTTCCTCTTAGCTTTTATGAATATCTACATGGTCAGTAAACTATATAGAGGAAAATACCTAATTTTCACCTCCCAAAAATGCTAAATACAGAAGGTAATATTACTATGAATGGTGATAAATTAAATCCAACTTTATATACCACCAAATCATAATAAATATTATCTCATGACACTTTCCACATGAAATTGGTTGAAACCAGACTCTCATAAATCACTTTGGAATGGTTAAATATTCCGAACAATTCATTTGGGAAGTTCCACAAATGTAGCACTGAGTTTTTATGGGTTAATAATGCAATGCACATACTACAGACATTATCCCAATACAGCACTACATGAAACTAAGAATGAGAAAAATAAGAAAAGCCTAAAAATATCATTACATTCTGGCATTGGTTCGACAGAATTCAACTTCTGATATGAAACCTTATTTAACACAGATACACACTACCATGGTTGCCTTGAAATTGAATAAAAATATCAGCATCAGTAAGTGTAATAATAATGTATCCCAAAAGGAAACAACAACATATTCCAGTATTTATATGTCGTCCTACTGGAACTGCGTTCACATGGAAATGGTGATGATAGGTCAACAAATGACCATCACTTGGGCTTATGGGAGCCAAAAAGTTTGGATACCACATCCCTGGCCAATGGATATGGTGTCAGCTGCTGGTGTCTGACTCTGCTGCTGACTCATGGATTTAAGAATAACAACAACACAGCAGAAGGAACTGAGAGCTTAAACACCATATATGGTCTTTCCTCATATCTATTAGAAATTATCTGTATCAAAGATGTGCCAAATGTCCCATAATTTAATTAGATTACTGTAAAGCAAAGGACAAAAGTGCTGGTTTGCTGATGTTTAAGGTATATAATAAACTGTTCTTACACATATTGGTTTATATACATTTATACAATAGATGTACAGTATAGGTCAACTAGAAACAACCTGTTAAGTCAATGTGCAGACAGTGTTTTGAAGCAGAGCTGACCTTAAACAAATAAAATATTAAGTAAAATTAAGAAAAAAACAAAAAAAATGAGGATGTTAAAAAGTCAGAATTCTGAGGAAAAAAGTCGGAAGTCTTCAGGAAAAACAACCTCAGACTTTTGAGAAAGAAAATGTCAGACTTTTTAATAAAAAGTCAGAATTCTTAGGAAAAAACAAAATCACAATTCTGATAAAAATGTCACAATTTAGGGATAAAAAATAGTCAGAATTCTAATACAAAATACATATTGGACCTTACCCCCCCCCCAGTATCCCTAATACTCTTTTCTAACCTTCCAAATGTTGTTCATGAATCTTCTAAATTGCTACTAATCTGTATTGATAACATACAGTTCAACTCCTACTGTAAATCCAATGTTATTTTTAAAAAAACTCTCCTGTTCATAGTATTCATTAATATCTGACAGATATCTTTAGTAATCCACTTTCATGAGGATGTGTATTTTAAGGATTTTGTTGTTGAGGCAGACTTCACCGCGCTGTCACCTCGTCGTGTCTAAAACGTAAGCGTGTAAACGTCCTTGAGGTGAACGTGGAGCCCTGACCAGTTGGGAATAATGACATCATGAATCAAGCAGGGCTGAGTAAAAGAGGTGTGTGCTGAGCTAAAGCCTGCCGCTGAGTCCACGAGGGAGTGTGAGAGCGATGGGGAGTGGGTGCTGCATTCTGTGACACAGGCGGTATTTGGAGGTAATGACTTCATGAATGAAGCTTGGCGGTGACAGCGGCAGATGCATGATGAAACCCATCCGGTCTGCGTGCGTGTTTAGGAACGTTGGAGTTCCTCAACAGACACATGACCCATCTATGAAGTGGAAGAAGATTTACCGGGTTTTAGAGCTCAACTGCAGACCTGAAACTTAGACATTAAAGGAGTCATTCCATGGTTGTTTCATTAATATTATTGTGTTCTACATTGTTATTGAATACGGATTGTTTTGTTCGCAGCTGTTTTTTTATGGTAGAAAAATGACTTGAGGTCGAACAACAAAGTTTACCCGTACTTCCTCATATGCAATCAATCACGAGGCGTCTCTGATTGGCTCAGAATGTGTGAAGAAACACTCCCCCTCCCCTCTTCACTGTGTATGTATTTAGCTTTACCAGAGTATCATCCGGCTAGGTTTTGTGCCGTTGCTTGTTCTGAAAACGTGCAGGGAAAAAAACAAGGCTTTATTTAAACTGAGAGCACATGAACCAGTTTGATCTGACAGTTTGTGCAGCAGCTACTGTAGCGCCGTCTCTTGTAGATGCTAATGCTAATGCTACTTCAGATTCGCTGCCGGGGACGGGCTTAACCCCACGTGGGTGACGCTAAAGTCCATCTGATGTCAGACGGACCGGCTTTTTCTGGGTCCCTCGTTCCTATTGTTGTTTTGTGTGAATGCAGTATGGAAAAGCCTATTCGAATATGAATATGAAATAATATAAAACAACCCCCCCCACCACCACCACCCTCTTCCCTTTTTCTTAACTAGGTGTTGGAGATTGAATTTATATCATTAAAAAAAAATGCACAGATATATGCAAAGTGTGAACCACTGTATCTTCTATCTTGTAGTGATGACTAAACCAACTGGTGTCTGAAAGGCCTCAACTTTGGCCTCACGTTAAACCACCTCGGCTGTTTGAACTGGACCTGTTGGTTGTGTTCCTGCAGTGTTCATGTTGATTCGTGTTGGGCTATTTTCTTTCTTTCTTTCTTTAAATGTTGTATAGACAAACTGAGTTAGCGTGGCTCCAGGTTTAATTTGAACAAAGTGCATCTGTCTAAGGCTACACAGACTGACACAAAGAGCTTCGTCGCCATAAGAGCTGCATCTACATCCAAAACAAGCACTTCCAAATTATTAAAACAGCATTCATAGCATCTCACACAACCCCCACAAAGGGAACATTACCTAATTACAATTCCAGGGTGGTTAAAAGTCCTTTAAAACAGAAGCTAATTGCTGCAAGAAGAGGGTGATGTAAGCCATAATTAGAAAGCGAGCAGTCTGTCATTAAGTCTTGCTAACGGCCACTCCTCGCTCCAGTAGCTAATTACTGGGGTGATCAAACACGCAGGAATCTTAATGAGTCAACGCTAGGATATAAAATTAATTATCCTGTTTATTTATGCATAGATTCTTGAATTCTTGTGTACACTTACACAGTGCAAACATGTTTATTTACCATCAGTTCTGACCTTGTGTATCCTCAAGTAGTGATCCTCATTAATATGTGCCGTCTGGTTTGAACCATTTAACGACTGACACTTTAACAGTTTCACAATTTAAAATAAAAAAGCAAGAAAATTAAAACAGCTAAAGTGATCAATAACAATAAATAAACACATGTAATAAACCAATAATAATAATAATAGTAATAATAATAAGAAGAAGAAGATGAAGAACAACAGCAACAAAATAAGATGGAATCTGAACAAAATTTAAGAAATTTTTTTTACTAAAAGACAGACAGACAGACAGACAGACAGACAGACAGACAGACAGACAGACAGACAGACAGACAGACAGACAGACAGACAGACAGACAGACAGACAGACAGACAGACAGACAGACAGACAGACAGACAGACAGACAGACAGACAGACAGACAGACAGAAAGAAAGAAAGAAAGAAAGAAAGAAAGAAAGAAAGAAAGAAAGAAAGAAAGAAAGAAAGAAAAATAAGCAGTATTGTAATGTAATAAAATAACATGACCAATTTTTGGTTCATTTTGTTGCTTATATTTTAGTTTAGTTTTAATTTTTTTCACTGTGGAACTGCTGACATTTTTTGGGTAAATTTTTCCAAGTTATCTATCATTTTATAAACATTTATTAGTTTTTATTCATTCTGTTGCTTATTTTGTGGATTTTTCTACATTTATTTTTTTAATTTTAGTATTTTCTCTTAAATGTTGTTCCATTTGTGCCTTACTTTGTTAATGTTACTTATAATTTCATAGCTTTATTATTCATTTTTGTAATTTTTTTATTGATTACTTTGGCTGTTTTTGTTCATTTTGTTGCTTATTTTATTCTTTTTATTATTATTTTTTTTACTATGGAACTGCTGACATCTCAGGAATCAAAGAGTTAAAAGGTTAATTAATTGCCCCTGAGATGTGAAAGTGTTTTCTCTTAATTCTGTTTTTTTTTTTTTTTGGCCTTGACCAGCAGGGGGAGGTATCACCCTAAGAGGCAAATGCTTCCAAAACCCCCTTTAGAAATGATGATTTATCAAGGCCAAGGTCTGAGCTTTCTAAATAATTTATATTAGACCAAATTTCAACCATGTGCACAATTAAAACCTTCGCATTGAGTCTCACACATCTGTGGGAATTTTGGAAAAAAGGCATAAAGTGAGATTTATCTGCGTCTTCCAGGGTGTAAACTCCCTGATTCATGTTGAGTCATCCTGCATCCACTGGGTTCTACCGAGGCTTATTGTTGCAGTGAAGCTTGATCGATTGAGAAGCTTTTAATGCAGTAATGATCTCAAGCTGTTTAACGGAGGGACAATAGGTTTGTAATGGAGGCTGGGGTGTGAGAGCCAGGGGCAATCCCTACAGATTAGCTAAGAATATGAATTAATGAGGAAGGATTAAGGTGACAGGTGGTTTTAATGTGTCTGCACTGAGGAAGCAGGCGTCGAGCGGCAGTAAAAGAGTCTGCTCTCAATCAACACGTGTGATGTCCTGTCTTGTAGCGTCATGCTCGCAGAAACATTTGCAGAAATTAAAAAAAATAAAAATAAAAAAAATACAGAGCTTTTCATACCAATAGGATGGAGTCGAGAGCAAACGCAGGAATTAAAACAAACAAAAAAAAAAGTTCAGTATCTGTATCATGGCCTGTCCCACACCCCATCCCTGGAGGAATTTATTAGATGAAGAGACAATAAGTTGAGTACGACTGATCGACTGATAAGGATGTTTGGGTCCCAGTAACATATTTTTAATTTTACCTCAACCTTAGCCAATGACAGATACAGGCTGATATTTCTACGGCAGTATTTGGAGCAGATATGGATTTTTTTTTTATGACAAATGTGAGAAATTTTTTTATTTTTTTTAAGGAAACATTTGTTGAACTGAAAATAATATAAAGCAGTGGTAAAGTAAAAAAAAAAACCCAGAAAGGTAACATAGAACAGGTCACATTAAAGACGACAAACCTTCCTGACACTCAAAAAAGTTAAAGGTTTAGCTTTTCTTTTTCTTTTTTTACCTCAGCCAATTAAGTTATGTTTTTGCCAGTGTTTTGTGAAAATGGGCATCCCCATCCCATTGAGCTACCAACAGCCAAAATGGACAATAATGTACAAATTGACATTATTCCATCAAAATATGTTACTTTGCATTTGGAAACATTACTATTGATATCATATAATGTTCCTATTATAGGTAGACTTTCTTAATATTTTATTTTTCTAATACTGTATTTAAAAGGTAGACTATTGTTTGCACCCAGGCAACTCATGTGCATGACGTTCATATCATACAAAACTTACTTAAAACTTACTAACGTCAATATCCAATGTATCGTACACGTGTGATTGGTTATGATTACTGGTCAAAGGCACGATTAAAATAAATATCCGTACTTTCAACGTATTATTACTTACGTCCAGCGCTCTCTGGCTGGAGATGACTGACTTGACGGGCTTTTTGTCTGTGAAAATGCTTGGTGGTTCTGAGCATGAAAAAAAAAAAGCTAAATATCAAGGATAATATAATAGTATATGAAGATAAATCACTTAAGAAAAGGTTAAATATGGACAAAAATTCCTTTGGGAACTTTCTTTATGAGGTTAAAGTGTGATGATGCTTTATGTATGCACATGACTCGAACATACTTTGAGGGCTTTCTGGGCTGTTTCGCTGGAGTTGATGATAATAAGGCCTGGCCCCCCCATGGTGCAGATACTCTTCAAATGCAGGTCCGACTCAGGCACAGGGACAGTGGACACGGCATAGTCCTATAAGACAAAGGTGATGAAAAAAACTACAGTTAATATAATCGAATATTCATTATGACCCAGACAAAATAACTGAACCCTTTTTACTGTCCAGTCAAGTTAGTAAAATCAATACTGGAACACATACACTATCTGAAGTCATAATGGTAAAAGTTAACACAATCTTTTTTCTAACACAAATATTGATCAAACTGATCATTTCATGAACCATTTCAATAGAAGCCAAAGCCACGTCTGGAATATAGTTTACTCCAATAAGTGACAATGTTCATGTTTTTATGAGACATTGATCTGTTTACAGTCACACCCTGGGGAAAATACAGGGCTCCACGAGGGTTAAATATAAATGTATGTCCCGACTAGTAAAATGTAAATCTGTGTGAAATATGAAATGGAAATGTATGCAAATGATGTCCCCTATAAACACATTAACTTGTTTTTTTCAGAAGTCCCAATAAAACAAAAGGGAAATGGGTGCAAAGAAAAATATGTAGTTTCCAAAGATTTTTACTTAAAAAAATGAAAAAAAAACCCCAATAATAATTATTTGATTTATTTATTTACATATATATTTTTTTAATGAATTTTTGGAAACTACAATAAAATGTGCTTACGCTCACAACTCAATGACTCTGTTCTCATGAGACATGGAAACCAGTGTGTGTGTGTGTGTGTGTGTGTTAGACACACTCTAGTGCAGATCCTATCCCTGCTTATCATCATCCACAACCTCAAAATGAGTGAAAACCAAAGACTTTATTGAAAAAAACAACAGTAATATGTCCTGCATGTCAGCTTCAGGAAAAAAAATGACATTACAATTTTTGCCCGAACAGGAGGCATCGTGATTTATTATTTCATTTATAACAGCACAACAAAGCTGTGAATGTACAACAGCATATATGAATACCCCCCAAAACTATTGGAATACTTGTACCTTTGTGACACAGGACATATATGTACTGTATATAGTGTAGATTATGGTTTTTTCTTTTCAATTTCCAATATACAGTCATGGAAATAAATATTAGACCACTCTTATTTCTTTAATTTCTTGGTCGTTTTAATACATGGTTCATCTAAAGCTACATTTGTTTGGACAAATATAAAGATAAAAACAAAAATAGGTCATAGTAGTTTAATTTCAGAGCTGATATCTATCCATTTTACATGTTTTCTTGATAAAAACCAAAACGACTTCAGTTCTTACATTAATATCTTAGTCATTGTACAGACAAGAACAATGCTTTTATTTAATCCATGTTTTCTTTTCTGTTTTACACCGACGTGAAGTTCTTGTAAAATGACCGAAGTTCCGATAGTAGAAGCAGAACATATGAAGAATTCAGACCCTAGCAGAGCATTTATAGTCTATATAGACCACATGGTTAATGTTTTAAAATGCACAATTACATTTTAAAAGGAAAATATCACTCCTTTAAGTCAGTTGTGCTTGTAGGAACTTCACTGGAGAGGTGTTCACTGACTGCAGGATGTTTGAACACAAGTGAAACTCTACATAAAACAGTTGTTTTTAATTAGTGCAGTACCTTGACTTGAGATTGAAGATTCAGATGTTTTAGATATTTTACACCTGCGAACCTGGTAGACTGAAAATAAAGGTGGGTAACACCAGCAGCAGCAACATTTATATTGACAGATGTCGTCCAGCTGGACTGTTCACAGCCAAGTTAATGCATAAAAGGGCAGTAAAAGAGGTTGTTATTTGTAAGCATTAAAGCTTCGTGTTCATGTCGGTGGTATTACAGCACCAGCGGTTTGGACAAAACACATCCTTTCACTCTTGAATATTTAGTGTACTGAAGGAATTTTCCCATTCCAGGTTGATAAATTGACCTTTGATACGAGGTGATCTGACAGGAATTCCACTGAGAACTGCAAAGAGCTAGAGCCAAGTCCAGGTTCAACATAGATTTGTAAACTTTGAAGTGATACTGAGCTTCAGTTTGAGTTATGGGAGGATATGAAACTTTGGGTTTATTTTCCAGGAACTCTCCTTCTTGAATCAATGCGAATATATTTATAGTTCCACATAAATTCGGGGGTTTTGCCACCAAAAACTTTTCCCGCCCTGATATCCATATGTTTTCTTAATCACATAATATGTTTTGAGTAGCTTTTTATAGCTCTTTGCTTCATAAAACCTGTTAAGCATTGTATATATTTTCCACCACTGCACCATATTGTGAACAGTTTCCATTCACATATTTCGTAACATGTTAAAGCAATATTTGTTCTTCTTGGAAAGCATCATTAGAGTGCTATGATTCACTGAGAATATTGTTGTGAATATCAGGATAACACTTGGCTGAAAAAAGTTACATTTCCAATTGTTAATGCTATCATGAACTCTTTACTTGGCGCTTGCTTAGATGATAGAAAAACAACAGGGAATTATGTAATCTGAACTTTCTGCATTCCTTCTCAATGAACAGGAAGTTTTGTCGGAGTATAAAATTAGAAATGCAAGTCATACTTTTCTCCTTATCAGATAGATCCTCAAGGAAATCAGGAGAGACAGGGTTTCTTTTCATCTGCCCTAACAAGCTGCTAGACTGCCACGCTCTGACCCAAAAATTACCTTATTAAGTAACCCCAAGGTGCTGCAGTCTAAAGCCAGAACAGCATCCATGCGCATCTCTTCCTGATGCAAATTAACATCGACACCTTTTTGCCACAGAAGGGGAAAAGTGATTTGGCTTTCCGGAAAAAGAAAAAAAAAAAAAAAAGCCGTTTTCATCAGCAGTACGATCGACTCTGACCTCTACGAACAACGTAAAGTGAAGTAACGTCAACATCTGTGTGCAGTTGTTGAGTCCTAAACAAGCCTGGCATCAAAATGACACCTAATTTGATAATGAGGGGAAAAAACAACAGCGATAAGAGAGTTAATCTGATAAAAAATGGAAAAAACAATAATGGACGCTCAAGTGATTTTTCCTAGTGTCATTTGCAGGAGACGCATCATTAAGGCTCGACTTATCAAAGATAACAAAAAAACACAGGAATCTATAACGAGGCATCAAATGAGACGCAGATGGGACGATGGATCAGTCAGGTTACTGTAATGTGTTGAACTCCTGGTGCCATGACCCAAGAGTGAACTTGAGATTGGGTCCAGCTTTTCTGTCTTTCCTCTTACTGCAAAATCCACACACACACACACACACACACACACACACACACACACACACACACACACACACACACACACACACACACACACACACACACACACACACACACACACACACACACACACACACACACACACACACACACACACACACACACACACACACACACACACACACACACACACACACACACACACACACACACACACACACACACCAAGTCTGCATAATCAAACTTTTTTTTTTTTTATTACATTGCAAAAATTGTAAACTAGATTGATAAGATCAGTCTGTGTCGGTGACCCATGCTGCAACAGTTTGAAGGCTGCACGTTTAAATCTTACCCATTTTTCACAACATGTTGCTTTAATGACGTTTGGGAGACTTTTCTGAACATTTCTTTTGGGTCTGTGTGGGAGTGGATAATAGGGAGCGGATTTGTACCTATCAAAGTCAGGCCGCAAAGCACGGAGGATTTTGCAGAAAGGAAAAATAATTTTAAAAACCCTTGTTTTTGGAATAAATAGGGTTGAACAGAGTTGGCACTAATCACTTTTTTGTTGGATTATATACACAAACATTTGACTGATATTAATGATAATATACCTGTAGAGAACTGATATTAATGATAATATACCTGTAGATAACTGATATTAATGATAATATACCTGTAGAGAACTGATATTAATGATAATATACCTGTAGAGAACTGATATTAATGATAATATACCTGTAGATAACTGATATTAATGATAATATACCTGTAGATAACTGATATTAATGATAATATACCTGTAGAGAACTGATATTAACGATAATATACCTGTAGAGAACTGATATTAATGATAATATACCTGTAGATAACTGATATTAATGATAATATACCTGTAGATAACTGATATTAATGATAATATACCTGTAGATAACTGATATTAATGATAATATACCTGTAGATAACTGATATTAATGATAATATACCTGTAGATAACTGATATTAATGATAATATACCTGTAGATAACTGATATTAATGATAATATACCTGTAGAGAACTGATATTAATGATAATATACCTGTAGATAACTGATATTAATGATAATATACCTGTAGAGAACTGATATTAATGATAATATACCTGTAGATAACTGATATTAATGATAATATACCTGTAGAGAACTGATATTAATGATAATATACCTGTAGATAACTGATATTAAATATAATATACCTGTAGATAACTGATATTAGTCAAATGCAAAACTGATAATCTAATGTTACTAATTTAACACGTTTGTAAAACTCTGCGCATATTTAAAATACAAAACTTACTTTCCCTCAAGAAAGACAAAATAAAAGATAAAAATGCCATAAAGTTTAATTATTTCTGCAAATGTAAGAATACACTGAGCATAACACTGAGTTTTGACATAAAATACAGTTTTTTTACGGTTTTGGAGGAAAACCAACTGATAAACATAATCTTGTTTAAAAACACTAATGTCACTGATTTGATAAAAACTCTTTTTGATGCGGGTATTTGGTTTACAGAGGTATTTTTAAAGACATGACAGCAGTACAGGTGGACTGACTGAGTCATGTGACTGCATGTTTTATTTTGTCCCTTCAAAATAAAACTATTTGGCTGTGTGGATCACCCACGGATCCGCGGTTTCATCCATAAATATGCTTTTATTTTGTCACTTCCTGTCCGCTCCCACATTTCCTTTCTATCTGTATCTAAAAAAAAACTCTGCAGACAAACCTCCAGTTGGAAGTTTGGAACGTGTATCCATTTCCGAAAATAAATGTTAAGTCATTCTTAACATATTTGGTCACAAATATAAAGAACATAATTACAGATAGGAAACCGATCCACGGCCATAAATCCGGGGCATCGGACCATTCGTTTTACAGCTTCAGTTCTCCGTGGACTGATTCACTCGGATCTCATACGACACAGACCGAGAACCGATTCAAATCGGTTTATCTTTACACCCCTACTACAAATTAAACAAGATTACGCAGAAGACATAAACAAAAATGACACATCATATTCATACTAAATGCACCAGACCTACACTGACTGATCTGTAATCCATGTTTAAAACCATAGGATTGGCTTTACATTACCTGCTAATTTATTCCACATACTAGATGATACATATATATATAAAAAAAGGAGTTCTTCCCTACATTCTTCCCTTCATTTTTACAGACAGAAAACGCAGGATTAGACTCTACATGCAAATATATGTATGGATTATTAATGGTTATAGTGTGTATATGGATTCTTGTTTCCATTACAGTAGATTGTTGAATCATTAACAGAAGAAGAAGAAGTGCACATCATTAGTGAGTAATGCAGTGAATATTATTGAGTCTGAATCGATCGATTAATAACAAGCACAGGGAGAAATTGTCCATTGAAAAAACTGTGTGTTAGGATCAGTTTCAATTCAATCAGTTGTTATCAGTTTGTTAATTAATGTATACTGGGGTGGCAGGGCTGTGCATCACAGGCTGATTAAAAATGCCTCAAAGCCAGATGAGTCCCACACCCAGGCATCGACAACTAATTACCACCAGGACTCCTTATAACGACGTGGATCAATAAAGTCAGGAAGCTTCGCCTCAGTAGCTGCAGGAACATCAACATTTCCTCAATCCATTTGGAGGCAATCTGATGAAAGATTCAGCCTTAATTGTTTACACAGACACAGGAATGGGCCAGAAAGTATGTCAGGCTCTATATTCTATATCTATACTATCTTCTAAAAAGATTCAGAAATGCAGAATGTGATGCAGTACTGGAAAAAACTTTTCAGACAGCTTTAAAATATGACACAATCTGAAATATTATCATGAAATATTTGTGGAAAAATATTTATTGTGGTTTAAAAGGTGTGGCTCCATCAGACAGATTCAAACAAATGCTTTTTTGGGTTTTAATTGTCAATAGAAAAAAATAAATAAATAAGATTCTTGACACTTCCAACATGTCCTGGATGTGTTTCTACTGAAACTATTGAAGCATCTAGTTTTGAACATGATAGAACAGGGTGCATGCAGAAGGTGTTGGGACATGCATTTGTAATATATTACAAATGCATGCAAATGTGTTTCTCCTACTATATTTGTTTACTTGATCAAATAAAGTATGAAACGTTTTCATGTTTTTCATACTTACCCTGTTCCTGAAGGGGAGGTAATGTAGGTCACAGTTCACATTTTACAAAGAATAGATGTATATGTGTATCTAACATGGACCTGCAACAGGACAATATCTAAATTCACTCCTATGATGGAATAATATTGTGACTCATTGACTTATTTTGATACCAGCCCTATTTACATGGGGTTTTATTTCTGTTGAATTATTATTCTGGCTTTGTTTGTCCCAACTGTACAGTATTAATAAGCCTTCAGTGGCCATGATGTTGCTTGAGTTGCATCATTTCACTCAGACAAAGGGTCAATTCCAATTCCTCCCTTAACTCTCAATCAGTAACCCTCAAAACTAAGTGTTAAGGGCTATTTGTGACTTAGAAATGTGACACACCTTAAATGCTGAAATTAATCAGGGCCTGCGTTGTCTTTGAAATGAAACATAACTTTTTTTTTTTTTTTTAATATTTGCACTGTTAACTCTGCCTGTTTAATCATAAGCCACAAACACAGCTATCATCCACTGGTCCATCAGGTCCACATTGTTGTTGACTATCTGTAAATTATTCCTTCAGTTAGAGCTATCAAACAAGTATAAATAACACAACCATATTCAGCTGTCACCGCATACCACAGCTCAATGAAAGGTAAACACCAGCTATAACTATCGTTAGATAATGCTGCGGCTACAGCAGATGACATTAGCCCGATCATTTTATATAATTATGAGCACAAGCATGTTATATAGGCTGTTATATTGATAAAACAACTACATTACCACCGCGAAAAATTACTGTTTTTGTAACGTTAGCTAACTTAAATGATAGTTAGCTTGTCTGCACCAGCCGCTATTGACAAAAGATCGTAAAATAAAACATACATGTTATGCAACAATGAGGAACATAATCCATAAAATGGACCTAAACTAAGATAATACAATGATTTTTGGAATTTTTATATCTCCATTAACAAAGAAAATACTGCATTCTGGGTAACCCTTGCTCCCAAGGGTGATGTAGGAGAATCTCAGTATTGAGGGATATACAGCCCTCAATTTAAACGTTCGTAGAATTGGGACAGTACTTACACTCTGTGGGAGTGCGCATTTTGAGATTGATAATAATAATAATAATAATGGATTAGATTTCTATAGCGCTTTTCAAGGCACCCAAATCGCTTTACATTATTGATCCATTATTCATTCACTCTCACATGCTCCCTCCGGTGGTGGTAAACTACATATGTAGCCACAGTTGCCCTGGGGCAGATTGACAGAAGTGTGGCTGCCATTTCGCGCCTACGGGCCCCTCTGACCACCACCAAACATTCATACGCATTCATACACTGGAGGCAAGGAGGGTAAAGTGTCTTGTCCAAGGACACAATGGACTGACTAGGACATAGCGGGAATTGAACCGCCAACCCTTCGGTCAATGGACAACCTGCTCTCCCAACTGAGGTATGGCCGTCCCATGAGGGTTAAGGGAGGAATTGGAATTGGCCCAAAGACAAACTGTCTTACTCTGTAAACTAATTTGTTGACATTAAAATGAAACCACAAAGACAACCAGAAGACTCCAGAGTTTTTATATTTAACACTGGGTCGCTCATGTCATAAATATAATGAATATCATATTTTTCATCCGGACTCAAGGATGACCTACCACAATTTCAGTGTCCACAGACCAAAGGTAAACCTCCCTATGACCTCATGTCTGTCCATTATTGCAGTCATGGTGTCCAACCTGGTCGTAGGTGCTTGTAAGTGGGAGAGTGGATGAATGTGTTTAAACGTATGATGCCTGTGTTTCTTTTAGAGCCAACAGGATCATTTGTCAAACTGTTCCCATATCTCCTAATAACAACTGAACATTTGACTGAATTTACAGGATGTAATCTGATAGACAGTGAGACATTACCGAGTGAAGGCAGAGAGAGGACGAAGTGAAGGGCGGGTTAGATGGATGGTACAGCAGATCTAATAGATGGAAGGGAAAGGGGCGTGACGGGTGAGGATGGAGGCTGAGGTGGAGATGGATGCTGGGTAAAATGGGATTAGAGCGATGGAAGGGTGGAACTGAATGAAAACAGTAAGATGAATGGAGTGATGATGCAGTTATCTTCCTGCCCTAAAGCTTTTATGATTGATAACATACTTATCTTTTCTGCTTTTGTTTGTTTGCAGCCTTGTCTCGTTTAAAGCGTGGGTGTTTTCAGGAGCCGAGAGAAAGTTAAAGCAAACCAAGCAAAGTATTTGTAGACATTTACTGTGTTTGTAGCCAAACCTTCACTGTTTATCAAAGGAGTCTGAAAGACCTCCCCCTAGTCACATTATCTGACACAATAATATGCTCTTTATTGAATAATAATCGGAGTTTTATGTGATTTATCCAGAATTTATAATTTACAATTTTTATTATTCTGCAGGGAGACAGATTTTCCAGTTTGTTTTAAAGTCTGCTTTCAATATCAGTGATGTTTTCATACTTGTAAAGGCTGCAATCACCAGCTGGAAGACTTTTTTCACATCATAAATCCTACTGGTGAGACAGCGCAGTAACTTTCTCACTTCATTAGATGAATGTTAGAAAAGCCTGAAAATGTCAAACTCTCTGGTGAAAACAAAACAAAAAAAATACGCTGAAAAGGACAGGTATTTTTACAGTAACTGAAGGTTTTATTCTAATTTGGCCTTGTTTATTGACACTTCCATGACTTTAACTTACCTTAAAGGCATCGGCTAGAATCTCTGCTCCTCTCTGATTGGTCCGTCTGGAAAGGCCCACAAAAATCTCCCGACCTGAGCAAACAATCAGATAACAATGCAGCTGTAAAGCAACTATCCATAATCAAATATCTATATTCATATACAGATGCATACATGCTTTTATCTACTGCACTGTGCATTTTCCTTTCTATACATACACACATATATATATATACATATTTTGGAGACAAGTAATAAAAGAAACGACTTGTTTTTTCATTGTCTTATTTTTGGTTTTATTTTGAAAAAACAATGAATGATACACAGATTATTTCATGTTTTGCCAGTATTTGACATGTATTTGTAAGGCTACGTCCACACGAGTTCGATACAGGTTTAGTTCTATAACCGTGTCAAAAAGATATTACGTAAAAATTGAACCATTTCAGTAAAAATCTGTGTCAGCTTGGGGACGAATCGTTAAAAAGTATGCAATTCACATGCCACACCTCTATGTGCACTGTAATCCAGTCCCACCGGATACAAGAGAACAATAGAAGAAGTAGTGCGCATGTGCCAACATCCCATTTACTACCAGTGCAACACACACTCTAGACACAAACAACAACAAATAATAACACCCTACATTTATATAGTGCTTTTCCACCTTCATGGTGCTGAAAATGCTTTACATTAGCCTCACATTCACCCATTCACACACACACTCATACACCAGTAGGTTTCTAAGGTCTAAGGTCAGTCTGACCGGGGGCCTAAGTTCAGTGTCTTGCCCAAGGACACTTCGACGTGTGGACAGCCAGAGCTGGGAGGCGAACTGCCAACCTCTTGGTCATTGGGCGACCCACTCTACCAACTGAGAAACGGCACCGTATGCAGATCTTCCCACTATGGGACCCATTTTTTTTCCAAATAGTTCGTTTGGGGGTATCTGCGAGACCAACCCCATTTTAACAAAAGGCTAATCCGGTAAGAAAGTACGTTAGTTTCACGTGAACCCGTATCCGTGCAGATGGGGTCTTAGTCTACAGTGGTGAACTACAAGTGGTGCATGTGTGTGTGTGTGTGTGTGTGTGGGAGGGGCTTAATTCTTTGTTTATTCTTGTAATCATTTATTTATTGTACCCTGCCAGGGCCTGCAGATGCAAATTAGCCAGCGGTTACAATCTGGTACAATACCTCAAATGACAACATTTATGTTTAAAATTGTACATGGTCCTCTAATAAAATAAAATTGAAAAAAAATTGAAATTCAACTCTAAAAATTTCATTCACAAGCCTGTGGAGCTACCATTGAAGGTTGTCGTGCATGTACATTCTGCACGGCTGTGAGAAAAGGCCCATTGCGGTCAGTGCGGTGGTGCTCTAGCAGACAGAGCCTGGCGAGGCTACTGCACTGCAGCACACCGAGTCCAGAGATGGGCTTCTAATGTAGCTGCTGAGCCTTTACAAAATGAGCCGTTAGCCGAGGCCCTGCCAACAGGAAATGTTTCTAGCCCTGCCATGTGAAACCGATTTCAGCTGGAAGGAACGAGAGCACACAGCCAACGTCTAGAAACCCAATTAAGTGTACTATACTTTTTTCCTAGTATCCTGTGCAGTGTAGAAGAAACTGACCCACATTTTTAACTCACCACATGACTGTAACAAAATTTACAGAAAATCTAATAAAGACCACCGTGCTTTAGATTCACTGGCTTCATCAATTTTTATTAAGCTTTGCCAGAACCTGGATTCCTGCTGATTTGATTTGACAGTACACCATGGTAAACAGTGTTCAGATTATATTTTGGGAGGAAAATTTTGCGTAGTGCCGCTGAGGTAACAGGTCACAGAGGTCGTGCTTGGTGGAAGGTTACTGTATGTGGAGAACCCAAAAACCAGGAGAACACAATCATCTGCACGCGTCAACTATCTATGAGTCAAAACAGCAGAGAGATCATGCTCTACTTCCTCTACACTTATACAGGACTGAATTTTATATATATACATACATACATACAGTAACAGTAATCCCATTTCTCACTGAAATTTTTCAAGTACATTAGGTAAAGCAATATCACCTAACATGATATGTTGACGTGCAAAAATCATGAACGTGAAGTAGACCGCAACACAAAGCATCCCGGTAAATTACTTTAGCAGACTTCTGGAAGAAAAAAAAAAAAAAGAATAAAGTTTGCCATAATGGATGCATTTCTGCCACATTCGTTTATAGATTCATTCTTCAAGGTTTCTGGTTTGTTCCTCACAAGGTTTTAATTTTATATTGGACTTTCGTACAGAATGTCCTTTAAAACTACACCGATCTGTCAAAAGATGCGCTTTAATCTTGAAATTCTCCCAACCATAAATTCTTTTAAAGATCTTTTAAGAGCAGCAGTGACTGAGCACTGCAATTGTTTTTTTTTTAAATTCCATTTGTTGTTTTGCCGTCTGTTTTTTTAGTTGTCTGTGTATACATAGGCTGACATAATGATGTCTTTTGTCTGTTTAGATGTGGGACTGTTGTGGCTTGCCTTGTCATTTGTGTTGTATTGTAATGCAACTTTTGGGCTGCCTTCTTGGCCAGGGCTATTATTGTATATATTGAAACTCAATGGGACCACTTCCTGGTTAAAGAAAGGTTAAATAAAATAAAATAAAATAAAAAAAATCTATATAAAAATGCATACATGATTTGTAAAAAAAAAAATAGCATTGGTTTCATGCTGTAGATGGTTTACATGAATACTTTAATTCAACATTTTACAGTACTTCAATAGGTAGGTTTCAGTCACATGACTATAATGACATCACAATTTCAGCTGGAGGGCAGGAAGTAACCATGGAGAATGATACTATGGAGGAAACCAATTTTTTTGTCAGTGGGTGGGTCCACAACCTTGGTACCAAAAGGCTCAGTGATAATTTTCTTTTGGTGTTCACCAGGGTGAGTGTTTTATATATTACATGTTAGTTTACATTATTTGCTGCTAACTACTAGCAGTAGTCACTAATGTCAACTAAAATGCAACTTATCTTGATGTGTCTAGTTAAACCATATTATAACAGTGTAAATGAGCATTTAACCACAACTTAATGATATATAGAACATCCACAAAAAAAAGTTAGCTTTGGAACATACCTCTGACGAAGTGGTCACTGCAGACACCGGCATTAGCATTAGCATTAGCATTAGCATACTCTGCGCAGATTTAAAATCCACTTTTTACTGCAGTTTTTTTTGTGAGCTTTTTCCATTTCTCACCTTTGTGAATTGCAACCTTTGGTACTCTAAGAAAAACTCACTCAGCTTCACTTCCTGCCCTCCATTTGAAAATCATGTGCTGATTATATAGCAATGTGACGTCAGGTGAAATCAACCTATTTCAATTTTTTTTTTTTTTTTTTTTTACTCAATGCAACATTTTGAGACATTATACAGTAGTGGAAAAAAATTCTGCACACCCTTAAAATTTTATATTTTCGTATATTATCATGAAAACAGATTTTTTTTATGTGTTTTTCTAAAGGTGTAACTGCATCCGATAAACATGTGCAAATCATTTTCTTGGTTCTTGTTTATTTGGGGAAAAAAACTAAATTATTGACAGTTTCAGCATGTTATGTCCTGGATGCTTTATTTTTGCTGAAACATCCAGTTTTGACCTGGACTCAAAAGGGAGTATGTGGGTTTGGAGAATGGAACAATACTGGACAGATTTCAGTGACTTAAGAATGATTGTTAATGCAATATATTACAAATGCATGGGGTTTCAAAGCCTTTTGTCTACCACTGTATGATACACCAGTGTTACTTAACTTCTAAGAGTACTCTGTGGACACATACACAGTGAAAATTCAAAATATGGATCTCAGCCGAGGCTCTAGTTTCTTAAAGTCAACTCTGTGCATTGTACACAAACCAAAAAGGTCAACTGTTTATCAGGCCGAGACAGAAACACAATTATTTTTATACATTATGACAAACCTGGACGTCAACAGGCTTTGGTTTTGCACAAATTAGAGTTGCATAATATAGTCGTCACATCGTAGGTCTTGGAATTATTTTTTATTTTATTTTATTACATTTTTTTGTATATATTTTTTATTATTTGTATTTATTTATGACATTTATATTTATTTTTATTATTTTTTTTAATTTACTTGTTTATTTATTTTTTTAAATATATGTATTTTTATAATTAGTCATTTTATTTAATTATTTCAGCTACAAAAAGGATGACACGTTCTCTAACAGGGTTGGAGAAGGACTGAATAATGGAGCCTGTGAAAGCACAGTCCCAGTCTGCTACTGGTGGAAAACTTGAAGAATGTAATATTTAAATCCACTTTTTAATCACACTAAGCAACAGCAATTTCCACTATATATATATATATATATATATATATATATATATATATATATATATAGTATTATTTTCTTTTTTGGAATAAACTGAGGATGGCCTCTGCAATTCTCAACAATGACTCCCAGCCTTTACGGGTGAATTTCAGTTTTTTAGTCCCACAGTGCAGGACACAGTGTTATAATAAAAACATCTTTGTTCCTGTCATTGTGACTGAGCTCAATAAAAAGTAGTGACACTGCAATTTATTTATTTATTTATCCGTCTTTGCTGTATTTATTTATTTATTATTGTGACTTGTAATTCTGACTTTTAAATGTTTTTATCCAGATTGTTTTTTATTTTTTGAGGATTTTTATCGTGGTTTACTGCATCTTGTTTTTATTGACCTTGGTTTTATGTATTTATTTTTATCTTTGTAATTATCCATGCTGCGATATTAATGAATGGGGAAACACTGAGCACTTTTTTGTCTTTTGTTACTCTTTTGACACTTGGTTAAGTACCTGGTTGACAGGTTTCAATGTGCATTCTGTATTGTTTTGTTACCAAGTTAATGTTTAATGTTATCACCAATGTTTTAAATGAGTATTTATTTATTTATTTTATTCTTCTCTGGATATTTTATATATTTTACATTTTAGATATTTGTTTTTACATGCATGTTTGACCTGAACAGTGAGGTGTTTTTATCTCACTGTATGCGTATAATACAAATTGTACATGTGTATAGTGACAACAAAGACATTATATTCTATTCTATTCTATTCTAAAAACAAATCTACCCACAGGTACAAATAAAGTAACCTTGAACCTTGAATACAAAAAGCAGAATATTCTGCACATGTAAACCATATCTGCTTCGTGTGACTTTGCATCGTGAACTGGAATTTGACTTAAGGAATACACCTAAATGACAAGAAATATGGCTTTTTCCTTTGCATTACCCTCAGGTCAAGCCTCCCTTGTGATACAGTTGTTTTTACTGTTCATCACTTTACTGCTGGGAGGACTGACCATGATTGATGGCAGTTTTGAGACTTTGATTAAGTGGACAGTGTGTCCTACCAGTAAAAAGTACGTCTCCTCCATCCAGTGTGGCATTCTCATCATTCATCTCCACGATGTTCAGATTCAGGTTCTTCAGAGCTTCTTTTATTGCCACCCTCTGGAACAAGCACAAAAAAAAAAACATACGCACACATAAAAACACTTCGAACATCTGCTGATGTTAAACAAAGGGCTGAGCTGTGATGACGTACAGTAAGCTCTAAGGCATCAGCATTTCCTATCTTCGGGAATATGACCATACAGTGCAATTCTAATCAAACATCTGTAAACAAGATGATGAAATCAGTAAAAAAGGCTTTTACTGGATTTCTATAATGCATCAGACTCAGCAGACTCAGTTTCTCTGATTGAGGCCAACGAAACAAAACCTTTTCCTTCAAACAGGTTACGATGACATCATTTTAATGAGCCATGAAATGATGTCATTTTGGAGGAAGTGTGTTAAAACTTTTACAAGAAAGTGGCTCCAGAACGTATGTACTACGATGGACTAAGACACATTTTTTTTCTTGCCTCTCAGAATTATCTCACTGTAAAAGACTTTATTTCATGAGCCATGATTTTTGTTTTTATTTAATTTTTTTTAATATTAATTTTTTCCCCTTTTCTTCAATGCTGACTTTATTATGGGTTCTAATTAAACCATAATACGATGCTGGGGTGAAAGAGAGAGAGAGAGAGGGGGGGGGGGGGGGCAAAAGCTCCAAAAAAACAACAACAAAAAAAATTACTGAATAAGAAAGTATCAACCATGATAGCAACAACAACAACCAGAACAATATATATATATATATATATATATATATATATATATATATATATATATATGTGTGTGTGTGTGTGTTTCAACCAAAACTCCCTATTACCAACCTACCCTGAAAATGTCATCAAAGTCCGTCCATGATTTTTTTAGTTATCTTTTACACAAACAAACAAACAAACAAACAAACCAACCAACCAACCAACGAACGAACGAACACCAGCAAAATCATAACCTCCTTGGGGAAGGTAAATGTAATCAGAACAGAACAAACAGCCCAGACAATACAAACACAACCACACAATAACCACTGTTCATATTATTCTGACTGTACTAGACTGACTGTACTAGACTGACTGTACTACACTGACTGTACTAGACAGACTGTAGTAGACTGACTGTACTACACTGACTGTACTATACTGACTGTACTATACTGACTGTACTACACTGACTGTACTACACTGACTGTACTACACTGACTGTACTAGAGTAATAGGGTAAGAAACTTGTACAAACTCTAAAAATGATTCTTCCTGTTCTCGTGTAGAGTTAACAGTCATATATTTACATCAAGGAAGTAGGAGGATCCGGTATGTGCAGGATAATATTAGTATTATGAAACCAGTGGATGGAAATCCACATTTCACCTGCATGTCATCTTTCCTGCTATCCTGTCCGACCGCCCAGTTTGATTTTACTGTCCTATTTTGGGGTTCCAGCGGGAGCATTTTCCAAGTCCAGTCATGTTAGCAAGAGCATCAGTGTTTCCACAAGCCCTATCTCATGATGACCTCAGTCTGCTCACTGTGCTTTTTGGCCAAAACAATGCCTCTGCTTCTGCTCATTTATACAATGCTGGACCATGAGGTCATACAGGTAGACAGCCATACACTTCCCAGATAACACAGCAGAGGCCCGCAGGCACACAAATATCCTTCTACACTCTAAACCAGGGGTCTCCAACTCATTTTCTTCAGGGGCCACATTCAGCCTCATTTGATCTCCAGTAGGCCAGACTAGTAAAATAAAAACATAACCTATAAATAATGACAACTCCACATTTTTGTCATTGTTTTAGTGTAAAAAAAACCCCATAAAATATTAAATGATCAAAATCACTTTATAAATTATCCAAATGCAGAAAAAGTTAAATTTCATGAGGAAAATAAGTGCAATATTCTGCCTCAACTTATCATTTGTTCATGTGTTTTATTATGGATCAGTTCTACAAAGACACTAAACTCTTAGTAACAGAAGCAGAAAATGGTTCAAATTTTGTGTCATTTTCTTTAGATATTTCTGATGGTTCACATTTGTTCAGGGTTTTCACATTTTACTGTTACAGGATAGTTTGTAAATGTAAATTTTTTCAATATTTGATGTTATTTTAGCAGTTAAATAACGAAAAAAAATTGAAGTGATCGATCAACAGAGCGAGACAGGGATACTTTGTTTATCCCCATGGGAGAAATTCAGATCAAGAGTTGAAATCATTTATAAGAAAACAAAAAAATGAGTAGAAAATATGGAGTCATTTAATACGTTATTATGATCTTCATCCCACAGGCCACATTGGAACCACTGATGGGCCGCATTTGGCCCCTGGGCCGCCTGTTTGAGACCTCTGCTCCAAACTGTGCACACATAAATACATCAACACTAACTCCTAATTATATTTAATATCTAAATGGCCAGTTTTATAGCTAATCATTCAGATGACTGTCTCTTTAAATGGCCTTTTGAACCAGTGGCTTGGAACCAGAATGGCATTTTTCCAATTTGTTCACTTTCCAGAAGTAAGGCACTGGAATCCCACAGAATAATCAAACTTTCCTCCTCCTTGTTTCATCTTCACTGCAGGCATTCTGCTCATCTTTCTGCTTCTGTAATGAGGAAGAACATGGTGTCCTTCCAAGTTACTGAGTCCACAGATTCATTAGTGGTTCTTTAAAAAGCTCTAACAGCAATAACATGCAGCACATTAAGTCGAGGTAACAGTTAATCCCCTCTTTTTTTTTTATTTACGCAAAAATAAAGGCAAGACGGGCACTGCCAGGCAATAATCTGGTTTCCATTAAATTGAGTTTGTAGACAATTTGGGTGGCATGTACAATCTTGAGTCAGATTTTGAGTCGCATGATCACGAGATCTGAAGTTATTTAGTCACAGGAATATTCATCTACAGACATATTTAGTGTAACTGTAACATTAAGCAGCTTATTATATTTAACATATCACTTTTACGGCACATTATCACATTTACATTTCATAAACTGAACTAAAATCCAGCCTAACTGTCTAATACTTTAGGTTTTTCTTCTATTTTTCATAGTGTGCATTAATTTCTGTTCTAATACAACGTTTCCCAAACATTGTGTCGTGAGAAATCATCAGGTGTGCCGTGGGAAATTACCTAATTTCATCTTAATGGTACTGTAAGCGAGCAGTGTCATTACAGATACATACGACAGCACACATCACTGATCCACTCAGAGCTATAGAGGAAGATTAGTGCGTCCTTCTTCAATTCCGGTAAGAATATTGGATTTGCATTAAACTAAACAGACCCAGGTTTTAAAGTGACTAAGTAAATCGAGACTAGATTTGCATTATATTTCAATAAATCTATTTTTGTGACAGACAGACAGACATGTAGATTAATAACCCTGAGGGAAACTCTTTTTCTTTTTTTGGTTTTGACATTGTGTGAGCTCCGTTGCTCTCATACATGACACATGCATAATAAAATAGATAAAAGAATTCAGGTAGTGTAATTATAAATCAGAAGTAACGTGGCCATAATAAAAGAAAGTCCTAACCAGAAAATAAATAACTATCCTAACCAATAAAAAAACCCAATAAAAGAAATAATAAAGAAAATTCGATTAAAAGACCCACAAGGTAGACAGACCCTCAGCTCCAGCTGATAAGGTGCCCTCATCATCATCACCATTATCATCATCATCACCATTATCATCATCATCATCATCATCATCACCATCACCATTATCATCATCACCATCATCACCATCATCATCACCATTATCATCATCATCATCATCACCATCATCACCATTATCATCATCATCACCATCACCATCATCATCACCATTATCATAATCATCATCATCACCACCTCTCAACCTCCCTCCCTCCCCTCCCATGTGGTTTATTGAACGTCCACTAGGGAGGATCCAAGTCTGTGGGTGGAGGAGCTCAGCGACAGCATTCTGCCACCAAAAACGCGGGGGGGTTTGGCTGGTGTTCAGCAGAATTGTTCACTTCAATTTGATTTTATTAGGGGACCAGGTACAATTTTAAACATGGCCATTTAATGTATTGTACCAGATTGTAGCCACTGCCTAATTTACATCAGCAGTCCCTGGCAGGGTTCAATAAATAAATGATTACATGTATTTATTTATTACAAAAAAACAATTAACAACCCCCCACGCACACACACACACACAATCAAAGAAATACATGGTTACAAAAATAAAAATCCCACACATATAACACATAATAAAATAACGTAATAAAATCACGTTTGTCAGCAGCAAAGATGGGGAAGATGAATGACTTAAAGAAAACAATCTGAAGTACAGTGACAATCAGTGATGACAGATTTAGATATTCTTCAAAAGTGCTTTCACTTGTGATTTGAAGGTCTTTATGGAACTGCAGCTCTTTATGCTGCTGATGCCTGGTGGTGAATTCCACTGTGTAGTGGCTTTAAAAGAAAAAGCAGATTGTCCAAAAGTTGTACGGCAGAAAGTTATGTTGCAGTCATACTGTAAACAGATACTGTTCTAGTGGATGTGACAGAGTTGTCAGGACAGTAGCGGTGAGCTTGACCATGTCCCCAAAAAGTCCAAACACAGACTCTACCAGGGCCGGACTGGATCAGGATTTCAGGCCGGGAATATCCCACAGCATCCAGGCCACTTCCAGCACCACGGAGGCAAAATTTTTGTTTTTTTCCCCTCCAAATACCTTTTGTAATTTCCTTACAGCAATTAAAATAATACTATTACACTGACTGTGACACAACACTGCACTATTAAACTAATGCATGACAACAGCTCACAGTACAGCACAGTACTTTTCTCTCATTCTCTCCCTGACTCAATATTAAAATGACACACGTATATATATATATATATATATATATATATATATATATATATATATATATATATATATATATATATATATATCAGTGAGGCGCAGGTCGATGTATAAATGACCCACAACCAACCGCTTTTGTAACTTAACCACCCGCAGCTCGGACTGCAATAAATGTATTTGAAAAGAACTGACCCGACCTGCACTTGACTCACATTTTAAAAATTTAATCAATGGTCTTTATGAGCATCACATGACCTTACTCACATACCTGCATTAATTTCCATGTTAAAATCCGATGTCATTGGGATCGACAAACAGTGACAGCCAAAGACACATTTGAACCCAGTTTCCACAGAAAATAAATCATCTTAAAAACTCAATGAATGTGTCCCAAACCTTAACTATTTTTGTTTGTATATTTCCAGAGCTGCCATTCTCCCAACTTGACTTTCTCTCTTTCTCCCTACATACCGTAGGATACTTCCGATGTTGTACGTCACTCTCACGGAAATTCAGTTAATGGAGCCCAAACAGTTTGTTTATTTGATTGTTTAATTATATTTATTCAGGAATAAGTCATTTTCCGTAAGTTTTCAAATATCCCACGCTATTGAACGCACCGCGGTCATGAACGTGTTCAGAATTAGCCGCTGTGTTGCTCAGTAACCATGCCAACATAGCCATCTCTCCCTCTTTTTCTCTTTATTCATATATTCCATTTTCATTACCGTGTGTAAATGTCACATGGGAACATGAATAACACAGAACAGTTCAAATAGATATTAGAATGGCGTGTTGTTTATCTGTGCATAAGTTAACGCTGTTTAGTGCCGATGTGTTGTTGAAGCTAATACGGTATTAAGCTAGCTGCCATCTGAAACGACAAACGACCTGACCGACCGAAACCCGAAAAATATTTTTTAATGACCCGTAACTGCGGTTGACCGCGAGAACCCGCCCATCACTGGTATATATGTATATATATTGTGGCCTGGGGGTGTCTGCTGTGAAAACTGGTTATAAACTCACCGGTGATGCTGTTGCGGCCACAGAGTTAGCAGCAGAGCCACTCTGGCTGCTGCTAGGTTTAACAAATAAGTCAGTTAATTCCTGACATTTCATCCCCTCCTCCTGGAGCGACCTTCTTTTACTATACAACTCTCGCTGGTGTCCACCTTTTCTTTTTCTCCACCCCGTCATTCATTGTTTCGTTTTTGCATAAGTCTACCGTGTTTATGGTCAGCGTTAACTCAATGCTACAGGGGCGGGCCCTCAGCGGAGAATAAAGAGACTAACCAATCACAACGAGTTTCTTTAAGGGCGCATTGACATAGTAAAGTCCGGACCAAGGTTCGGACCAGAACCTTTTTTTTGCCTTTTCACACTGCACTTATAATCCGGACTTTATTTACAGTCTTCATTCACACTGTATTGAATCAAGTGGACCAACGGACTTTAGAACGTCATCTCGTCAATGTACAGCGTGCGTCTCTCTATACTCGACCCTGATTGGTTAGTAGATGAGCGCGCTACACTGTTGCAGGAAATGGACCCAGTTACTAGTTTTATGAGTATTTTCTAATTCAGTCTTTATACTATCATCCGACCGAATTTCAATGAAATACCTGGTTTCCTCGTCTCCCCATGTATTGCTGCGACTCATGCTTGGACGTTGACTAGATTCCGCGCACGTGACTGTGACGTAATTGGTCCGATAGTCCGGACTTTCCTAAAAAGAGCTTTTACACTGTGCACCAGCGAACCTTGGTCCGGGCCGAGACTACCTCCTCCGCTCGGACCAAAGACTCGGTCTTTAGTCCGGACCAAGGTTCGGGGGGGGGGGGGGGGGGCATATCAGGCCAGGCAGGCCAATGAGCAGACCAAAACCCAGGCCAGTCCGGGCCTGGGTTTTGGTGTAAATCGACAAATCTTTAAAAAAAAATCTCCATGAACTGATGAAAAATAACTAATATTAGAGTATGTTAAATTTGTATTAAACAGCATTAAAAATGTTCTGATTGCAGTTTCCATTCTGATATTAGATTTTAAATACTTCTTTGCTTTAAATGTTAAATGCATGCTCCTTAAAATAACAACTATCACATTGCTTTGTTATACTTAAAGAGGAATGAAAACACTCAGGAAAAATATCTTGACTAAGATTGTGATGAATTGTCCATGAAATAATTAATAATTACAAAATACTCAACATCCTGATTCAAAACCGTCATGTTTCTACTTCCATCATTATCACTCCCTACTAATTCCTTTCTTCTTCTTCTTCATGTGACCCCACTGGAGCCTCTACTATCGCAGATGTCTGCCCAGGAATCTACCAGACTGTGTGAAGCCCTTTACCTCAACTCTCTGGTATTTCCTCTGACATCACTGGAGGTGATCTGACCTAAAAGGTGCCGAGGGCTCCTGACCATCACCACGTGAAATATAACAGTCCCTATACATAGACGACGGGAGACAAACGGCGTCCGCTGTGTGTCCATGTGTGGTCTTTGCACATGGACCCTAAACTGTTGGACAGTTGCCAGTGAAGAGCCACAAAACAAACCATCATGTGTATAAACCACTGCAGCAAACATTATAATGAAGGTTTACCAGGTAATGCCATATTGGTGATATTTACAGACAATAAAAAGGACAAAGTAAAAGGAGTAAAGTGAAGGCAGTGGATTCCCCATGAAGACACTGACAGCAGTGATGAAATGGTTCTATTTCTGCATCAGGGTTTTATGGCTTTAACTTACATTTTACCTCAGATTTGTTGAGGTTTTTCTACCCAGGTTGTCACATAGGGCTGGTTTACATGAGAGTTTTAATTCAGGATAAATGTTAATTCCACTTTAAGACAACCATGCAAACAGTTGAACATTACTATTCTGAGTTAAAGTCCCTGGTTTTAATTCTGAATTAAATAATTCCTCAGACATGGAAACACTTTATTCCTCTTTAATGATATTGCCAACATTCTGCACATGCTCTTTATCTTGTCCTGTTCACAGTGATGCACATAGTTCATGCTGTTGTGGGAGCATAATCTACCTGTCTTCTTTGTCTCTCTAACATCCTTCTCTTCTTCAGTATGTCTATTCAGGTAAACTACAGGACGCTCAGCATGAAAACATGAAGGAAATGACTTTAATTCTGAATGAAAAATAATCATCATGAAAACGTAGCCAATGTGTGACATCCTGGAAGGTTAAAACCCCATGTCTGTGTGAGCCTCTTGTCTGGTTCAAGTTTGTTTATTAGGAGTAAAACACACAAGCTGTGTGAAGAGACGCATCTGGTCGACTTCACTGTATCAACCAATCCTCCAAACAAGTCATACTTGTTTCAGTCTAATATTCTGAGACAGTGTGGTCTCAATTAAGTTGTAATTTACACATCTGCTGTTTAAACATTCTAGAAGTGAGTCAATCTGTTTACAAGACTAGGGTTAGAATCCAAAATGAAAGCACAAAACAACTAAAATATTTACATTTAGAGCTTTTTTTGCATTCTAATTCTAATCTTTTTAGATGCACTTGTTTGCTGCGACATTTAAACTGTCCTCAACTTTGGCACCAGGATGCCTGACATGAGCCCATAAAGTCATCCTGACACCATAAAACCTTCACCTGCCTGCATTCTTTACGGCACGTGTTGAGTCTGCCATAAGCATGTCATAGCATCACCAGAGTCAATGGAGCGGATAACCCAAATATATGTCTGCATAGCTGGAAAGAGTGAAACATGACTGCAACTTTATACTTATAGTCTACTGCACCTCAGAGCCAAATATTGAACCTTTTATTCTGACATCTGTCTGACGGCTTTAATTAGTACTTACTTTTTCCCTGAACAATTTTTCATAGCCTTCCTCTTCAGTGAAATCCATGCCTCTCAAAAATGTGCTGATTTGCAAATTTGGATTTAACTTCTGCTTCTAAAGATTAATGAACTCTGGAAACTGCACAGTCATACAACTGAAAACAGGGCTTTTTAGTTGAGCTCATGAAAATCTGATATTTTAGAGATACAGTATTTGGTTTTCAAAGGATAGTGATACTGCAAACATTTATAGATCTTATAGAATATGACGCACTGCTGTAGCCTAAACCAGTGGTTCTCAGTCTTTTTGTGTTGGGCCCCCAGACTCAATAACTGCACAACATTAGGTATGTGTCCACTATCGCAATTTCCGCAACATTTTTAGGGGACGTACTTTTGACCCGGTCCTGTCAGGTGTGTCTCCATACACTTTTGGGTTTGTATGAACCTTGTGATGATGTCACATCATCATATCGCATTAGTTGCTATGGTAACATCACTAACAAAAAGCACTAAAACAAAGCAGCAGTAGAGGAAGAAATCACAACAAGATTAGACATGGGTACACGGATGAATTTGGGATGTTTGTTGCGTTTGTGCTGTAGCTTTACACCAGAACTAAAAATTCTATTAAACTACTGGTAAAAAAAAAAAGAGAAAGATAAGATAGAATATACAACATAATAAAACTTACATTCAGATCAAAACAAAACAAAGTGTTCAGTCACTTATTTCTTCAAGTCAGTTCTTTTTAACATAAACACTGACCGCAGCACAGAGCGTCCAGTCATGGTGTCAAACTGAAATATTCCTCCTCCCACCCCCCACCCCCCCGAGGTCACTCAGCAGCATCTCTAAGAACAAGGAGGTGTCATGAACTTTGCCTGTCAGTAAACCATGGCAGAGAAAAAAAAGAAAAAAAAAAAGTAGAGACCAACCCAACAGCCTGATACAAGAATAAAAACTAATAATAATAATAAATATCAGCCCCAGACATTGGCCAGCCAGCATATTACTCTATTCTTATTTAAAACCCAGCTTATAGTTTTAGTCATGTTTGTGAATATACAGTATGTTTCACAGCTTTATTTAGACAAAAAACCCAAAAATGACAGAAGCTGTCCACTGGAAAGGGCAGTCTTCGCAAAAATAAATAAATAAATTAAAAAATCCATCTGGAAACAAAAGACTTACATTATGCTATTTTCATTACAGGCATTTTTTTCCTGTAAAAAAGTAGAAACTTGTTCTTTCCTGGGTTTGCACCACACATAAACACACAAAAAAACATATATAAATAATAAAACACTGTCAAGGACTGAGTCACTGGGCAGTAAAATATTCTGTATGATGATTATTAGTCTTTGCAAATGCATAGATATACAGGTGACACTCATATCCAGTCTCCATCATTAGGAAATACTTTTAAAAGTTAATGTTTCAAAGTTCTCCACATACTTCATATAAAATGTATGGAAAACTACCCAGTCATTAAACTATAAAGAATGGTCTTAGAATTAACACCAAAAAGTAGTGAAATTTCAACATAAAAAAAGTGAAAATACAATGCAAAGTTGTTTAAAAGATTAGTATTAATATCAAATGCCACTGCAGCTGTTCCAGAACTCTGCAGTCCAGAACCAGGACCAGGAAGAGAGAGCGTATGACACCAGTGCTCAGGTCTGTACTGGCTCCAGGGTTGATTTTAAAGTATTTTTATTAGTTTTTAAGAGTCTTAATAGTTGTGGCCTATTTAAGTCCAGTCCATTCACCATTTAAAATGTCAAGTCTACATCTTGACATGAATAATGTTCATGGTTTGTTGTATTTTTTATTTATTTTTTTTACAGTATTGTTCTGGTCACCACAGATGCCAGGTTTTTCCTGTTAAAAACAACAGGATTTTTTTTTTTTTAATGGTGTACTTTAGACAGTTTAATCAATACCTTCCCCTCACTGTGGCGATGCTTATGACCTCTGCACAAATGATGACAAACTCTTAGGACCAGTGTTCTATCCACAGGCTGTTATCACCAGCAGATATCGACACACTGAGCTCTATGTTGTGAGTTAAGGACATTTTAGACCACGCTCACTAACTGTCTTCACTCTTCTCCTGTACTCTCCCCCCTCTTTTTTTCTTTGTCTTCTACATTTGCCCAGTTCTTTCTGGACCCTCGTGGCAGGGTCAAGAATGCTCCTACAGAGGCTTCCCATGCAGAGTGGCCTATTATCTCTCACTGGGAGGGACATCCAATACCCCTCCCTGCATAGGTGCCAACTCACTTTGCCAGCACCTTCTCCTCTCCCTTTAACCCTCCTGTGCTTCTCTCCCCTCTATCCTCTTTCCTCCTTTTCCCCTGAGTGCTTGGCCAGGCGACATGCTGTTAACCAGCACCCTGCTTTGAATGAAAAAGGCCTTTTAAAATTCATTAGGGGCTGAAGGCTCTGAGGGCCAGTCGGTCTGCCTGCCACATTCCTGCCGTTCCAGCACAGGACAGGGGAGACGGAGCAGAGAGAACAGCCTTTTATTTGGAGCTTTTTATGGACCCCTTCTCCTTTCTCTCGCCCCTGGTACCCGTGGATATCGCATTCTGCTAAAAAGGACCATCAGTCTGATAGAGCAGGGTGCATTTGGAAAGGGAATAGAGCTCACAACAATAGCATTCCTGAAGGTCATCCTAGCCTCACAACACCAGGCAACACAGTCCCACGCTTTGAAATAATGGGGATACAGCATTCCTGTGAGCCTCACAAACAAAGAGGTTAACCTCTTTTAATGACAGTTACCAGCTACAGATTATGTATAAATGGCAATAGTGGGACTACCATAAAGGTCAAGTTTTTCATACTCTTGTTTTTTAATAGCAATCCCAGTTAAATGTCATGTCCTTCCATGGCAGGTGTGGCATCGAAATGTAGTTAAAAAAATCATAATGAAAACAGTAGCATATTAAGGGGTCCTTTATATATACACTATATGGCCAAAATTATTCACTCATCTGCCTTGATTCCAAAATATAAACATCCCATTCTTAATCCATAGAGTGGGGGGGGGTTGCATTAAATATATGGTTTGGCAGAAGGATTTAGCCGTGGCACAGCTTTCCCACATGTAAACCATACCAGTGGAAAGGCTGCATTGTCCAATGTCTGAGAGACTTCAGGCATGTCTATGGTCCCAAGTTTGCAGGAACAGTTTGGGGACGGTCCCTTCTTCTTCCAACATGACTGTGCACCAGTGCACAAGTAAGTTCCATATAGACATGGATGAGAGAGTTTCATGTACATGAACTGGACCTTTAACCCCATAGAACACTTTTGGGATGAATTAGAGCAGAGACTGAGAACCAGGGTTAGAACCAGGCCTTCTGTCCAACGTCAGTGTGTGATCTCACTAATGCTTCTGGGAGGAATGGTCCACAATTCCCATGAACAAACTCCTAAACCTTGTGTAAAACCTTCCCAGAAGAGTTGAAGCTACAAAGGGTGAACCCACATCAGATTAAAAACTATGGATTAAGAATGGGATGGAAACATTCATATGAGTTAAGGCAGGGGAGACCATTCTTTTGGCAATATAGTGTATGTTATGAAGTTTCTCTCAGTACTAAAAGGTAACCAGACTACCATTCTGCTGTTAGGATGCTGGAAAACAGGTTAAAAAATGTATAAATAAATATCACACGAAACTGATCTAAATTTTAACTGGAAAAACTGAGGGTTGTGCGTCAAAGTTGAAGCTTTGGCTGACATCCGGGGCACAAATGATAATTGTAACAGATAGCAAAAGGCTAATACAGCTAAGAGTTCAAAGACCAATGGAGTGCAGAATGGGAATAATGACTCCATTTTAGGGCAATCAACCCAGTGGAATCTACAATAAAATGCACAGGCCTCATTAGTTATTCAATGACTAGGTGGATAAGGCTATCAGAACCTTTCAGGTATTAAGACTCTGATGTCGTGAAGTGGATTCCTTTCTTTTCTTGATGGGAGTAAAGTGCCGGAGTAAATGACTATTACATCTATCAAGAGCTTGCTACTAGCAGTGGTGCTTATATAGAAGAGGCATCTGAAAGCTTGAACTAATGGCAGCCATGAGAGAAAAAAAAATCTCCAGAAGCTTTAATTAAATCCTGGCTGGATTATTGTTGCAGCTGCAAACATTACGTAGACCAACCCAAACATGTCACATACAGGAAAAGCTGTCTTTGTATATTTCTAAAGCCAGTGTTTTTCAACCAAAATGACATGTCACCTAAAGATTTAGGGGAATAGGCCCCTTAGTAAATGCCCAGTGCTCAATTACAAAACGTTTGACTTTGTAGAGAAAAAAGCTGCAAAGATACAATTAAAAAATGACTCAATATATTCATCAGCCTTTAACCCAAACCACAATCTCTTCCTTACCCTAACCAGAGGGAGTTTTATTGCCGAAACCTAAAAACTTACGGGAATTCCTGGTTTCTGTATATCTGCCATTCACCCCAACCCCCTCCTGCCAGCAAAAAGACCAAAAGTAAAGGATCCTTTGCTTAAAAATTACGTGTCCATAGTTTGCAGAAGCATTCAAGATTAGATCATTTCATTCTGGGTTGTCTACATGAACCTAAAAGTAGACTGTGGTTCACTTTTCCTGATTACAACAGAAGAACAGTGTTGTAGGGTATTTGTTTTTGGTTCTTTTTTTTTGTCCATTTGTCTGGATTAATTTCCATGAAATTCTAAGAAAAGGTGCAAGATGGTCCAGAATTGATCCCATTAACTTTTGGTGAATGTGGATCAAAGGTCAAGGTCAGCAAAAATGCATTTTATATTGATGAAGGTTAGAGCAAATCAGGTAAACTGTTTCCGAGGTGCGGGTTTGTGGTGCCTCTCATCACTTGTTTCTGTTTAGTGGTGAAGTAAAAACAAAAACATTTATATATTATGGAAATTCATACTGTTTTTTTTTTTTTTGTTTTTTTTTTTTGCTAGTATGAGAACTGGGAAGAAGGGATTTTTTTTTCCTCTTGGGTTGCAAGTTCATAAAGTTTGCTTCTGAAAGTGTTGCTCAAAGAGACAAAAAGATGCATTCACACACACAAATGTGAGACGGTGAAGCTTTGACATGAAACTAATGACTAATAACCACTTTCCCAGGCTCTTTTGCAGAAAGACTCACAAAGAACACATTAAGTGCACATACATTAGTCACAAAGGTGCATGCGTACATGGAAAAATGGGCCCAGCTTGATGCTGTCATAGTGGTGAAGTGATACATTCCTGAAGGGAACTAGCAGCTAGGGTTCACACTGTCACAGCCTGTGACGAAAGTATAAAATGACAACAACTCATTTAGTAGCAGCCAAGAGAAAACAAACTCTCCATGGCCTATCCTTGCGTTATCCAAACAAATCCTTGGTGTATGTTGGAACATACCTGTGGTTAACCAAGCCATGACATTCCCCCTTCTCTCACAATCCCCCCATCAGCTTCAGGATTACATAAATGTTGAGAAGTAGGTCAATGTGAAGGCGTGCACAGTTAACAGTAGCAGATCTGGAGACCCTTGCACCACATCAACCACAAGAAGCTGGCCGTCTGCCTCAGTAAAATAGCTGTTTCAGCCAAACCCTCTGCACTGTCAGACTCCTTTCATTTAGGGCTCCCAGGATATCAGGGCACCAAGGAGGCAAACTGTACACTATAGTCATTTAAAGGTGGGGTGCAAGATGTTTTCTTCAATACTTTTTACTGTATTGCTTCAAGTTCCCTCCACACCCCAATTACAACCAATTAATTAAATGCTCTAACATGAAAATTAAAAAAAATTTAGTCACCTGTGTAACGGATAGGACTGAAAAAACACCATCCAATCATCCTGAGCACCTTCTCCTAATGGTTGAACAGTGATATGTCTATCAAACTCAACTGCCATTTATTCCTCCCACCTTTGCGCGTTGTCAGAGACTTAGAGCATAAGTAAAGGAAATTAAACCCCACCTTAGCTAGCTACGTTAGGATAAAAAGTCACAGTCTCTTTAAGGACAGCGTCATCACTCACTATTTAGTCCCATTGTAGCAGCTTTTTGGCTCCAGTTCCACCAGAATTCTGCTGGGGGAAATTAACCGCCTGTAAAATGAATGTTTCTCTATGGAGCAACTGGCACTAAAATGATCAATTTCAACTAATTGTAGATTTTTGAAAATTCAACGTGGTTTTTAAGAAAAAAAAATTACTAAACAAGGACACATGTCCCTTTGATTTCTTACAGGGAAAGTTCTTGTTACGACGACTGCTGGTCGGTCGGCAAGGGAACAGATTATGATCAGAGATACTGTTTGAGGGTTACCCCATACCAAGCCACAGCCCCTTTAGAACTGCTTCTCTACTCACTATTCAGTCACAGTCCCTTTAAAAAAAACAACCTTTCTAACACATGTAGCCTACTTACCTGTGTCAGCTGTGGCTCTGCATGTTGCTGTAAAAAGGTATCTCCAGCTGTAAATTCTGTGTGACATCATCAACACTTTAAATCCCTTTTTTACGCAAATAGACAACTCTAAAAATCTAAAATTTCAGCCATGGGTATTTTCTCTACAACCTCTTTCAAAAACAATATTATATCCTGAGATAAGGGTACTTTTTAGGGTGTAGCTCCATAGGACTCCATTCATTCTGCCCTACGTGGAAATAGATTCAACTGCAACCAAACAGAACCTGGTAATGTGCCACGAGTGGTAAAGTTCACCAGAAAACTAGCATAATTCTAGCCTAGCCTGATAGGTATGAATTGGGGCTGTTCTGTAAGGGGTTTAGAGAAGACTGAATGAGGTATGCATGCAGTGGGAGCCCAAGCGGGTGTTGTAGCCCTGAATGAAGCCAGGTGAATTGTTGTTATACAGTGTGCATGAACCCTCAGGAATAAGTATTGCACATGCCAGTATTCTGGAGGCATGGCTTTGGGGTTGTCTGAAGAAAGGAGTTTGGACTTTTTAATTGTATGTTTTCAAAATGCAGCTGCTTGAACCATTTCTCTAAGATACTCATACCCCACCCTTAAAGCCACCTGAACTGTCGGAGATAGAAGTACGTAGGGCCAGGATTACACAAATGATTTAAAAAGAAAGAGTTAGAACAAAGAGGGCAGAAAAAATATGCCTCCGATTGCTTAATGGGGTGTCTTTGGCTTTGTAAGAGCATAAGGTCTTTGTCAGAGATAATTACTTTTTGGAGAGCTCTTGTACTTGTATGTTATTCCAGATGAAAGAGTCTGTGATTGGCTTTGTGGAGACACAGAAGTGAAAGACTTCTCCGTAATTAGTTTTCTATTATTGCTCTAATGCTTGTTCATTATCTACTCCTTTTTATTATTTTTAGACAGAAACTCAAACTGAAAGCGAATACAATTACAGTCATTATAAGTCAATGAATATGGGTCCCATGTTGAATCCTGGGCATTCTACCAAGAACCAAACGTTCTCTAGCTTGAACCAAAAGTTAATATGCAAAAGAAATCTCTATCTCAATGAGACTGAAATGATCAGGATGCTTTCCAAATAAATCCATCAGCTGAAATTAACATGAAATCCTTACAGATGTTCGATGATTTAGTTTCTTTCTGATAAGCTCCTACAAGCGATTACAGAGTTTCTGAGAAGTGATTAAAGCCTAAAGAGTACTGCAGTGTTAGATAACACTTTTTAACCTGTGGGATCACTTGGTGAAACAAAAAAAAACACAGCCCTGCAGATTCTTACACAGACACAAATGCTGTATGTACTCCAAGTCCTGTGGTGGAAAAAAGGTTTTGGACACCCTATGGATTTGTGATAACTTTGTAAGAATCATCATTATGTCTCTGATATCTGCCAAGTATTGTTCCATTCTCCACACCCGCATGCTCCTTCTGTTATTATTCAGCAGAAAAACATGTTGAAACTTGTATTTTTTTAAACAATTTTTGACAGTAAATAGCAAATGGTCTGTACTTACATAGTTCTTTTCCACCTTCATGGTGCTCAAAGCGCTTTACATCAGCTTCACATTCACCCATTCACACACACTCATACACCAGTAGGTTTCTAAGGTTCTTTCAGTCCTACTGGGGGGGGTTCAGTGTCTTGCCCAAGGACACTTCGACATGTGGACAGCCTGAGTCGGGACGTGAACCGCCAACCTCTCAGTCATTGGGCGACTCACTCTACCAACTGAGCCTAAAAATCATTCTGTTTGTCTGATTAATTTAATTTAATTTTATTTGGTATCGAGGGACAAAGTTTGCTGAGTAAACTAACCTGCCTCTAGTGGCAAAAAATATTTTTGCTTGAATCATTGGTTTAGTGACACGCCATAGAGCCTCAGCCAGGACCGGTAAAATTATATCGGCCCAATCACAACGCTCCATTTTTGTAGAGAGATTGTAGAGCAGGTTTGGGGTTGAAAAAGTAGGAACTTATAAACAGTCTATGGTCGGATAAGAAGCATGTAAACAGACCCCTCCACTGTTAGCGCTGTGTTAACGTTAATTAGCTTAGCCTATAGGATGTTAAAACAACCAGATAGATGCTAGTTTAGACTCATTTCCGTTGCTTTGTATACGTCACATTGTTTGTTGCTCTGACTGGTCATAGCGCTGGCCTATTACGTGCAGAGCAGTTTGAAAGACAGCTGTTGATCCCACTCGTATGCTTAAGTTCAGTCTATGGATCATCTCCAGATTATGAATTCATATCATAGTCGAGCTTGCCAGGCTCGGACGATGTACATTAATGAACATTTCTGTAAATGCACCCAATTGTAGCCAAAAGGCTAATTTACATTGGCAGTCCCCCTGTGATTAAAATAAACAGCAAAGAATCATAAACAAGAATTAATGGATGGGCAACACTTAATGTTAACATAACACAGGACCAGGAGAGACAGAGAACATGCAGGAATAGGTGAGAGAAATAAAAATAAAATACATCACTGATATACAGATACAGTAAAATACAGAATATATTACAGATAAAATGCAGAATAAAGTCCAAATAAAATACAATAAAACAGTTAATGCTTGCAAGTTTGTATTGTTTTGAGCCATTTTTTTTAGGTTACCTTTAAAAGAGGAGTATGAGGGGCACGCTCTTATTGTGGAGGGACGGTTGTTGCAGATGTTCCCACCCGCAACAAACAACACATTTATCCCAAAGGAGGTTCTCCTATGGGGTATCTCACAGTCAGCCACATCTTTCGAAACCAAAAATATTTTTCTGATAACATTGGAAACTAAAATTTTACACGTGTGCAGAAACGTATTTTCCCCCACTGTTGTACATTGCACGTGCCTAATATGTAGTTGAGGGGTGGGAGTGGGGGCACCCGCTCATCTTGTCCTGTAACACCTTACTGGTCACAGTGCACATTCACATGGAAAGACACCCAAGCTGAGCTGAGTATAACAAAAATAAACAGAAATACGAGTCTGTTTGACATGTCCCAAGTCTGTCCTAGAGCAAATAAAGTGCTCCCTCCAATCAGCAGGACTGTAAAGAATGTGTCTGCTGCCTACCTCTCACTGTGACGGCTCCACAAATACAGGAGAGCTGCAGGCTAGGAACTGTTGGAAAGCAGAGGGATGGAGGCTGCTGCTTACCAGTGGACATGAGCCTCTAACATGGGAGAAAAACACAGGGGGCTTCAGTAAACACATCCCCCCCCCCATGTTTATTAGGTTTGACCCCCATAGAGAGGACTTCTATACCCAAACAAGAGGGGGAAAGCCAATAAATCCACCAACCTTGTGGAGAAATACAGTTGAGCTTTGTTTGGCTACACTGCACTGATTAAAATTGAAAAAAAAAAAAAAAGAAAAGCACAGATGAAGTCAGAAACACTATCATTCACACTCATAAACAAAAATGAATGAATGAACATCAGGTGAATTACTGCACTGCGGAATGATTGGATGTCATCGCTGTTTGTTTGTTCTTGAAATTAACAGCTCGCAATACCTCCAGGTCACTCCGCTCTACACATCGACAACTCTCATAAAATCCCTTTTATGATAATTTCCTGTGCTCTATGACATCTACTGGAAAGAAAGGGAAATATTCCAATGATTAGAGGCCTGGTGTTGGCATTAGCTTGGTTAGAGGTTGTTCCTCTTTAACACACACACACACACACACACACACACACACACACACACACATATATATATATATATATATATAGTATATATATACACACACACACACATATATATATATATATATACACACACACACACACACACACACATCGTATTTTCAGTACTATAAGACACACTGGATTACAAGGCGCACTGTAAATAAACAGTTTATTTTGAGGTTCTTTCATATATATGGTGCACAGGACTGTAACATGGATTAAGCAAAATAAACAACCATTGTAACGTCCCAATGTCCCAGTTGCAACACGGAACAAAACGCAGTCTTATTCTGCTAAATCAAACTGAATTCTGAGATAAAACGTTAAAATCATAACATAAAAAGTTAAAATCATAAGATAAAAAGTCAATCATGAGATAAAAAGTTTAAATTATGACATCAAAAGGTCAAAATTCCAAGTCACTCAGCACAACTAGCATTAATCCATATATAAAAGCTGTAAAGTTCCCCAGTGCTTCTCTGTTTGGAAACTGCTACAGGAAGCACCGACATGTTTTTATATCAACTAACAAATAAATCTGTGAAAAGTATTATTCTAACATGTATGCAAAAAAATGGACTGAGTGCATTCATGTAGAAAACATTCAGAGTAAAAAAAGCGGCATGACCTCTGTTCTTTGTTCTTTTCACGCAGGGAAACCTAAGTGGGAAACCCTAGTCGCTGTGACCTTTGGCCTACCTGGACTGACAGACACCAGACCACCCACAGCTACAGTAAATGGTGACGAGGTTGTGAGTTGGAGGTGAACGCATTGTGTGTGTCAATCACTCCATTAGAGCTGTACAATATATTGTTAGAGCATCGACATCGCAATGTAAGTGTTCGCAATAGTCACATGACTGGTCCCTGTTAATGTAGGAGAAGAATAAACTCAACATGTTCTCATAGAACCTGACACACACTGAGCACATCAAGTAATTTGGACTGAGTCACAGGTAACAAAACTGAAAAATGAACGACCAACAAGAGAAAATCATCCAAAACCAACAAAAGAAAATCACCCAAAACCAACAAAAGACAATCACCCAAAGCCAAGGCTTGGTGCCAGAAAGAAAAGCAACAATAGTTTTGTGGAATTATTTATTTATTTTTATTGCTTTACTTACTTTTTTTAAATGTATTTTTTTATTTTATTAATTTATTTTATTTGTTTTTTTAATACATGAAGGATGATACTGAAACATATGCTTTAAGTCGACCACTAATCAGTTTGTGTCAGTACCACACAGCTAGTATATACTCGAGTATTTGTTTTATATCACAATATATATTGCTGGTTTAATAAAAATCACAAAGTCAGTTTTTCTAATATTGTGCGGCCCTACATTCCATGTACCACATTACATAGCACTCTAGTATTCACTGTAAAGTGTAACTTTATGACAAATCCTGGAGACATCTTCAGTTCAGTTAATTTCATTTCCGTTCAGATCAATTTATTTCCAATATGAAACAAACAAAACAATCCCACTCTGCCGCCACTAGTAAAACAAGTAAGACAAAAAAAGAACAAGCACACACACACACACACACATGTATATACATATATACGAAAAACAAAACAAAGCATGACTTCATTTGCATATTCAAAAAGGAGTGGAAGGAAGTAAAACTTATTTAATCTATCTAAAAAAAACATCTAGAACCTTTAAAACATTTGATCAAATGTACGAGGACTGCATCAGGTTCCTTTCATTGTCATATTAAAATATAATAATGAGCTGTTAGTCATTTTTCCATTGAATATATGCACATAACTTTACCGATATTTACAAAATGTCGAAAAAACAGAACTGCATAATGTCTGTTTTTCCATTAAATCAAAAATGTGTTTATTTAGAATAGAAGTAGTACTTCATTGATCCCACAGTTGGGAAATTATCATGAAATGACATGAAAAGTAATTCCACAAACATGATACAGATATGTTCATTATTATCATCATTATTATTATCATTATTACTATATATTACCCCTCTGTATCTATCCAGTACTAAATTCTAAAATGTTTCAGTTTCCAGGTGTCCACACATACTGTGTCATATTTCTTTTAAAACTCTTCTTTGCTTGTTGTAATCAGTTTTTTTTATGCACCTAACTGTAGTGGTGAAAAAAGGTTTTTCCATTGTAGTTTCATGTAATATACCATTTGCGCTATACCTGAAAAACACCTCTTAATGCGCAAAAACCTTTAATAAAATGAAGGTTTTGTCTAAATTGTCATAATTCCATTAGGTACATTTTTATTCACAAGTTATATTTCCTCAGTTTGAGGGTCAATAGAAAAGTGACCACTGTTAACAGTCGTGCTAAACAATGCGGCTGTGGCTCAGTTGGTAGAGTCGGTCGCCCAATGACCAAGAGGTTGGCAGTTCGCGTCCTGTCCACATGTCGACGTGTCCTTGGGCAAGACACTGAACCCTGACTTAGGCCCCCAGTAGGACTGACCTTAGACCTTAGAAACCTACTGGTGTATGAGTGTGAATGGGTGAATGTGAAGCTAATGGAAAGCGCTTTGAGCACCATGAAGGTGAAAAAGCGCTATATAAGTGCAGACCATTTACCATTATATGACTAGTAATTTCTTATTTTGTAACTTAAAGTGATAAATAGCAGATGAAAGAAAGAAATATATTTGTTTATGAGAATCTTATACTGAAAGTAAAATAGGGGCAGATAAGCCATTGCTTCTTTGTGTCCATTCAAAAACTCTGTATAAGCATCAATTCATACATACACTTATGTTAAATTGATTATAGTTAATTAATTGTTCTGTTATTAATGACCATTGATGGGTATGTAATCTGCATATTGACTGACTTTATTAATTTCTTTTCTTTTTACTTCAAAGTTTGAGAAAAACAAATAAATAATATGCTATTTTAGCAATATACAGTCATTCCCACAAAATAAAGCAAAAGTCATAAAAACACTGCATTTAGAATATATTCTGTAATAAGTGCTTTTCCTGCTTGGTCGAAATAATTCTTTTTAAAACATTTTTTTAGGTGATTTCTGCCCATTGACAAGTATTAACATCTTCTGTGGATTATCATGGATGAATAGAAGATGGTAAATAAAATAAATGCAGTTTAGGTTTTGCAAATGTGAAATGATGTGAGCACCAGAACTAATCTTCTAATCTATCTCGGACAAGGACATGACTAATTCTAAAAGTAAAACTAAAACTGTCACTAAAAATGCAATAACTTCTATCCTTCTACCCTGTCAATTCTCTCTTTAGAAAAGAAAAACACGGGACAAGAAAAAGATGGAAATTGAACCACATCTTTAAACAAGTAAAACTAACAAAAACAGCATGATTTAATGATCCAATGCAATTGCAGGCTGTGTGGAAATGTCTAGAAGCCGCAGTTGAAAAATTGAATCAGACTGTACCGAATGATATTCGGAAACAGGATGAACTTTGTTTGCTTCTGACAGGGAGGTTTTGTGGAAGTACATGTACAAAAGGACTAAAAAGCCAAACGGAAAGTGGAATGCCTGACAACTGTCACAAAATGTTATTTCCCATAACCTGTCAGGCTTTCCGAGCTCTGCGGTTAACTGATGCTTATTGCCCTTACAGAATAAAAACTTGGCCTCCGTATCACGTGTACCGAAGATGATTCAATTGAGATGGTTTGAGTAGGAAACCCCATTGTGTTTATTTTACTTCAACAAGTTGGGGCCCCTGGAAAACCAAAGTAAAAATACCCAGAGCTCCCACATATTTAAGCTGTTTCAACATTTGTGGGGCCCAAGGTGCGTCTCAGAACAGAATGTCCAATCAAACACTCTACAAAGTTTGTCTGAATTTATGTGGTCCAGACTCTGACCTACGGCGGCCTCTCCAGGGGAGGAGGAAAGATGTGTTTGGATTGTTTTTTTTTTTTTTACTGCGGTGTGGAGCAGAGACGAGAGTGCTTCAAGGAAGGCAGAAAAAAGAGGCGGAGATTTTGACTTGACAAACAGGGGTGAGTCACTTCGAGATGGAGCTGAAGGATTCCCCCTCTCGGTCCTCCCTCCCACGCGGGGAGTCCTCTCACGGTGTTTGGTGCCGTCTTGCTCATAGACAGATGAACCCCGAGCTAAGAGGTCAGGAAAGCCACATAAGTGAACGATGAGGACACACAGGGTCAGAACTCGCTACATATTGTATGACTGGCAGCAGCTGCTCCCTTCAACAATTCGCTTAAAATACATTTAGTTTTCACCAACAAAGAAAACTAAAAAATACAACAACCATGTGAATATTTGGCATCAGATTTTATTTATAACTTTGGTATCTGACCACCATTTGAAGGTTTGCCTACTGCGTCGATAGGAAAAGGTCTGTTGATGCTTTTTTCACTTCCATATCTGCATTCTTTTCATTGTTGAGGTGTTCCAGCGGTTGTTCCTCTTTGCTCTGTCCAGAATACTAAAGAGCTTGGAAACAGTGCATTCTGCAGAGAGAAAACACCATCATACCACACGGATACACCCACGCTTTCCAAAGAATGCAATGGATGTGTTCCCAAAGGGGAAAAAAGCTAAGTTTGCCAGGCAAAGTACAGACGAACTGCCCATTATAAGGGATTTCCCAAAACAGCCATGTGAAGTTAGATGTATGGGAGGGGCTGGTATGGAAAAATGAGGAGAAGAACTATGTGTTTTAATCCTGAAAGGGAAAAAAGTAAGATGGGCCAAAAGGTTTCCCATAAATGTTAATGAAGGGCTTTCCCAGAAAGATTTTTTTTTCTCCTCTGCTTGAAACAAGAGGTCAGGTGCTAATGTTAACCAGCAGGGCCGGAGCTAGAGATATGCTTTTAAAGTATAGTAGGAGAAAAAAAAAACATGTGGACGTAACCCGACTGCAGGGATTTAGGAGTGAGTTAGCTAACTATACATGATGATGTGTTAGAGGAACTGCAAAGAACAGAACTCTGAGGAAAGCCAAGGGAACTGCATCATTTTTTTCCTTTGGAAATTGCATTGATGTGTGCATACGGGAGATCCTCCAGTGACTCAAGTGTGTTTCCCAGCACTATGTTTGCTGCACCTGTAGATGTTTAGTTAAGACTTTGTTAAATCCACCTTTCTATCAGTCTGTGACCTGTTGCACATTAACAGACACTCTAGTTGAATTTCATGACGCATTTAAACAAAAAAAAAAAAAGCATGTACAATAGCAGCCAAACTCTTGGCTGTCATTAGCCAAGAGTTAGAACAAAAGGTTGACAACTCAAAAAGAACTTTCTGTACTAGTACAAGGATACTGTCAAAGCATTTTTCCGCTTGATAAGAATCTGCAAAATGTTTACTTTAAAACTATGGAGATGCCGGAAAAGACTATTATAAACAAACATCACTCATTCAGGGTGAGACATTGGTCACTAAATGTACTTTTAGCTCTAAATTGCGCAAAAAGGCAAACAACAACTGGAAGCTCCTAATTTTCAGAGTTCCATTATGTTTTGATGTATTCCACTGGCAATAAAACTAAGCAGGACTCTGTATTCTTGTACTCTGCATAAATGACTCGGTCATAACAGCGATTAACAGTGATTCTCATTTTAATGAGAGGTTTGCAGTGAGGCACTCCCACATGTTTACAACCCAGACACGGCCCGTTTGACACCATTCAAAGCTTTTGCATACCTGAAAAGTTGCTGATGCTATTCTGTATCGTCACTATCTTTTTTCCAAAATGGGCTGTTGGCTGTAAACCAGGGTCAGAGGGTTTTGTTTATTAAAATGTACTATTGATGGCTCTTAAAAGGATGACTAAGCTAATAAAATGTTGAATGGAAGTGGCCCACTTTTACTGACTGGGTTAATAGTCCTGTGTACTTTCTATCTAAATAGAGGAACATTTTTAATAAGTTGTTTTGTGAATACAATGCAGAGGGCCTGAAGGTCCAGTCTGTTCAGCCACCCACATACATCTATTTGTCTAGTTAAGTGTTATTCCTGACTCCTTGCTTTGAGCATTCCTCCCAGTGAACACAGGCTGCCAGCAGCCAGGCCAGCCCAGCCATGTCTTTGAAGCTCCACATGTAACCCATGTGTAACCCAAGGGCCACAGCCACTCCCCCCACCTCACAATACTGAGGCCTGGGCTCACAAGGCCACAGAAGTTGTCTCTTACCCCCGGGCCTCTATGCAAAAACATCGGTGTTACAGTGAAACGCGACAGACTGTAATGGAAACTGCACACTTTCCAGACACTAGAGGGAATAGCAAGCATCTCTGCTTGAGCCCTGTCAAAAAAACAGACTATACCAACCCCTGCACCCCCCCACCCACCCACCCACCTCTTCCACTTGTCTGGACAACGTGACATCTCCCCTTTCAGGAAATAACTGGGCAGGTTTTGTAATGATTAGAATACATAATAGATAATAAACTGTTATGAGATGGGATATTTCAAAGATAACAAAAACAAAGATAAACCAAAGATGAATGGACTTATTAAATTATTTCACACCCTGTGCTCTAATTTTATGACATTGTAGGAGTTGACTATTAGTGATGCAAGGTCTCAGTGTCTTGTGAGTTTGGGAAGAGCAGACATTCCTTCGACTCGTGTTTCGGTGTTTAACATACTTATCATTCCTTGATTCAAAAGATGATATACAAACTGGGAATCTAGACCTTCTAAAGAGGCACAGGAAAGTTTAAATAATCTTTGAAAATATTCAGTTGGATAATTATCTGGCTGCAGGGGGATATGAATTTGCAGTCTCATCTGTGTATTTGTCAGGTTTGCAGAGGTATGAATTTCCCTTCATACACTGTGAGGTTACAGCTTCCAGACTTTGTAATAATTTATATCTAAATACTGTACGCTATAATACTATCACAATGGGATTGACTCCAATCAAATGCTAAGCACACAAAGGCATTGCACAGAATTAGTGTTTGTTCAAGTGCCCTAGTTCACCTTTGAGAACAAAGTTTAATCTGCAGCTTTGAGAACTAGTTCATTTGGGATGCATTGATCTAGATTCTAAAAACAAATATACACTTCTAAAGACAAAGACGGAAAAATAAATTCAAATCCATATGGATTAAAAAAAACAACAACAACAACAACGCAGTGAAGTTATACAAGAGGTTACAAGGTGAAGAAGTGTGTCACGCTTTCCATCATTTTAATGTTACAAAAGTGGCTCACATTTCAACCTCCCCCCTCTCAATCAGCCCCCTTCCATCTGATAACATATAGTCCTGTTCAGAAGCTCTTAAACTTCACCATTCTTGACATTCTCAGGATTCTGGATGGTGTGACCTCATTGGGTGAGTGAAGCTGGTAGGAAAATAGCCCCCGGCCGAGCCTTTGCTTCAACATGGAAACTTAAGCTAACAAAGAATGCATGACTATGTGCAAACTTGACTGTAGCTGCACTTGTGAGTGAAAACAACATGTTTTCCTATAGGAGAGTGTGCTCACTGCAGTGTGGAGATCTTTCCAACTAGGTACAAATGCACAATGTAAGACTGAACATCCAGAGTCAAGACTGGCCAGCTGAAGTAAATGTTTATGTCCACCACCATCCACCACCGACACATATCTTGGAAAGTTTTTGGTATACAATCTGGAAAAAAAACTAATTAAGAATGGAACCACAGTCCAACACTGACTGGTAATAAAATATATATTTAAGATAGATGCTTTTTATCCATTCAGTTTGCACCAAAACATGTCCTCTGAGATACCACTGACAAAGCATGACCTGATTTCAGTGTCCATAGTAGAACAGTATATGTAGACTTTAGAGGGTAGAGTTTTTGAAACTAATGAGAACTATTGAAATACTTGAAAACAGGGCTCGGAAATTGATCAAATTAGTGAGTGATAATAATTAGTAAGAGAAAATTCTGGAATCATTCAAAAATGTGAAATCCATCTAGTGCAAGCTAGCTGACGGGTGACTTTCAGTGAGTGTAGCTTCTGTGGCCGCAGGTGGTGCTGCGACGCCCGGGATTCGGAGGGAGAGGTTCTAGGTTAAATGCTGTTGGCACCTCCCTGCTTCTGGGTTTTGCACCTGCTAAAGCAGGGGTCTTTAACTCTGGACCTCAAGCCACACTGTCTGAGTCACCCTGCAAAAACACACCTTATTCAAAGCAGTGGGTCGTTATCAGGCTTCGGCAGAGCGTGATAACGAGCTGAAAAGAACTGGTTCCGGGTCCCAACTCTAGTAACAACTAACACCATTAGCATTATCATACTCACAGATTCCAGTACACGCTTCCAAAATAGCCCCAACTAATTATTATAGTCTTTCTTTCTGCTCCTTCAACTCATTTTACTCACTTCCACAACAAACTAGTAAACAATCGCACATTTTTTAATGTGTTTTGCACTAGTTTCTATGAATTTAAAATAAGAAAATGGCAGTACGACAGTGAAGCAACAAAAAAAGTTTCTGAAACTGGTGCCTAATATCCTGTCAGCATGAAAAATGTACATCATTCTGAATTGCCATCTTAGAAATCCAGTAAACACTGACCAACTTGTAATGATTTGGTTCAAGTTTCTACATCACGAAGAACAAGCTCTGGCTCTGGGCTTCAACTTTTCATATGTTCCCAAAGAACGTCAAAGAATTATTTCATCTCTTTGCTGTTTTGTGCTGGATGGACAAGTGAACACTTGGCTTGTCAGAGCTTGTTTACTGGAAACTGCTGCCTGCAGTTTTATATGAGGGGGAGTTTGGGGTGGGGTGGGGGGTGCGGGTTATGCGAGCACTCTCTGGGCAGGAGGTATACCAAAATAATTAGCCAGAAGCTGTGTGAAGTTGAAGAATTGGGTGTTAATTAAGTGGTTTAGCACTGAGTAAATCCCTTAATGTAGTCTCTCGAAACAAAAATTTGTGCTAATGCTAAGAAATTTAGCGAAGGTTCATGTTAAGAAGTATAATTAGAGGGTGCAGTTGTTAGAAGTTTCAGATCAAGAGGAGACAGAGGAGGAGGTGGCAGCGGTTGTGCAGTAATGCTTGTCACAGTTCTGAAGGTAGAAAGCAATTATATGGGTCTGTGCTTTATGGAATGTTCTTGGAATACAGAGCAAGGCGATCCATTAGGTTTGCTAATCAGGGTGAGTGTGTGTCCCTCTGTGTGTTTGTGTTTGCATGTGAGTTGCATGCCTTTCATTGAAGCACATAATTACAAGCTGGTGATAAAAAAGAGGAGAAGGGGGTATTGTGGGATAGTTGTGGCGTGAGTCGCTGTTTCTACCTGAGTTTATTGACTGACCATAGGCGGACATGATCAGCTACATAGCTGGGGGAGCTCAGGTATGCACTGACACAGTCTCACACAGCCCAATAATTTCACCTGTAGCACATCTTTAGAATGCAAATGACTGAGGGCTGCTGTAAATCCACTGGACTTCATGTATTTATGGCATTTTAACTGCACTTTAACCCTTTCATGTATGAGTTATACGAACAGTCAATACTTTTTTCTCCCCTTTAGTGTTTTTATTACCCTTTAAAAAAACATTGTAAAATAAATGTTTTTACTAAACCTATTCTTCATGGAGTGATAACAAAAATGTCTACTCAGTAACACATCATATATTTAATTTTTAAAGCAAAGAAAAAAAGAAAATGTACTTTAAAAATAAGAAAATATATTTAAAAATAAAATACTATGAAATAAAGGCATATTTAGTGCAGCTAATCTCATGTTTTCTCACATTTTAACAAACTAATACTAGTTATTACTCACTTCATGAAGATAATATGAAAAAAAAAATGTTACTCCAGATCATGTTTATCAAGTGCAGTAAAGCTATAGTAATGGTATCACTGTGTTGGCTGATATGCAACTAAAACAAATAAACACAACAGCTGTGGAATAGCTGTAGTGACCAGTATGCATCAAAGGGTTAACTGTAATATTTGTATTTTAAACTGTATTTAAATTGTTTTGCACTGTATAGCACTTTGTTACTCTTTGTGAAAAGTGCTATATAAATAAATGTACTTAACGTATTTCCGGCACTACAAGGCGTACTGGGCTATAAGTACGTGATTTATTTTTAAGGTGCTTTCATATATAAAGCGCACTGGACTATAAGGACCCCCTCTAAAATGAGATGAGACATCTCAAGGGGTTTATCCTTTCAATAAAAGACTCATATATATATATATATATATATATATATATATGGCGCATTAAGTGAAAGTCAAAATCATGAGATAAATCAAAATTACGAGATAAAGTCAAAATTCCAAGTCACTAAGCACAACCAGAATTAATCCGTATATAAGGCGAGAAAATTAAAGCCTTTAAGTGCGCCTTATAGTCCATATAGTAAAATACAGTACTTACAAATATATCAAGCTCTGGGAGTACTTTATCAAACAAATAGCAAAGTCTGCACATGTTTAAAAAAAAAGACCCATGAATGCATAAAATGTCACGTTGCATAAATTGTGCAGAATACACACATAGACCAACCACAAAATTGGAACCGATCAACATGTCAAGCCGACAAAAAAAAAAAGAAAAAAAAAAAGAAAAGAAAGAATGAAAAGAAAAAGGGAGGGGGTGGGCTGTTTATACTCATAACCAGGCTCTGAAAACATTCATTTAGTCAGGCTCTGCTGAATCATTTACCAAAACTGAGGTGGAAAAAAATATATAAGCATGGAGTCTGTCTTTTACGTAATGCCAGCAGCCAGTCAGTCAGAACCACAGGATGCATACAGGGAAGCAGAGAAAACAAACACTAAAGGATGTCCTTTCTGCATACTTGATGCTTTTCCCAGCCGCAAATACCAAAGTTCGCCCGGGAAGCTGCAAAACAGATTCACTTTAAACCGACCTGCGATTTTACCTTATAAGGCTTTGAATACTTTGGTGCCTTAGGTTGTGTGTATACGTGTATACATGTCTGTCTGCGCGTGGGCGAAGTTCAAGAGCTCGGTTAAGGTTCGGGAGAATATTTTGCACAGCTGGTGAGTCTTTGTTATCATTTAGAGATGGTTTCTCTGGCAGTATCAGTGGCGGTTTAGGAAAGCTTAAGGCAGATGAAGAGAGAATTCCACGGTTACCACTTGATCTAACATCGTTCCATTCCACCAGTCCTTGCCAGCGACACACACACACACAGATACACAGATACACACATGCACACACACAAATGCAGAAAACCTCCTGGTGGTAGGTCTGGAACGGAACATTGCTAGAATTCTAGGATCCTGTGTTCCAAAGCATCCCTTCATCTCCAGTTCAACTCCTTGAAGAGTCGAGCCCCATTAAAGCTGCAGTCTGCTCCACCACCGCTGGATAAAAACTGTTCAGCTCCCACAGTATTCCTCTCTGATTAAGTTTATCCTCTGCCAAAATCAAAATGAAACATGCATGGAGGTAGATTTTCAAAAGCCTCCTCTGTTGATTTTAAATTTGGGCTGATTTTTAAAGCCGCAATAGGGAGAATTAGTTCCTGCAGCTACGTCGATTATATATAAATATGGATGATGTGAGAGTTTCATGCCACTATGGAAAAGATAAAAAAACAAAAAAACATTTATAATAGGTTCAATCCCTTGCTTTGCTCCTGGTCAGGGCCAGCATTAGATCTGAAGATGGGCCCTGTTGGTTGCCCACTACTCCTAAAGGGAATCCCTCTCATTTTTATTCATTTATTTATTTAATTTTTAGTAGTCTAGTTCTGCTCAATGTAACTTTTGGTTAGATTTCCCTGAAACTGCCCGACAAATCACAGTGAAGTATAGAGTAAGAGGGCGGGTGTAACAAAGTGACGCTGCGACGATTCGGAAAGAAACAACTGGAAACAACCATAGAAGAAGAACAACGGGTGGAGATTTCCTTTCATCAAAGATGAGTGACGAATGTGAGAAAACTTCAGCATTCTTTAAATTCTTTTTACAGAAGCGATAAAAGTTGTTAAGATCCATAATCTACCATTTTGTTTAGTCATTCATAAGTTTCTCCAGACTCCTTCATGAACTTTCTTGCATCTAACTACGTCATCCTAAAGATTACACTGATTGGTTGTAGTACCGTCTTATTTCATACAGAGGGATTTTGAAGGACAATCTTGTAGCCCCGCCTCCCCTGACTATGAAGCACCACATAGACCCATACATGGAATGAATGGGGATAGAGCGACTGGGCTAAAATTTTGGGGGAGCAATTGACAAAACTTTATCTTAAATGTAGGAATATTTTACATTAATACATATAACGTATAACGTCCGGATAATGTGAACGAGTCATGGGTCAACTTTGATATTATGCTTTAGGAAACAATAGCTTTAATTTGCCCTCCATCACAGTTGTTGACCCCTGGTGAAATGCTGAGAATTGATTACATTCATGAGAATAAACATAAAATGGAGAGTAGTACTCACACATTTGAAATGTCTCATAAAGTGAGATGTTGCCAAACTGAACTGATCTAGTGATAAATGTAGTTCTCAGTAACACCATAGTCATGTCTATTTAAAGACCTTCACTCATCACAACGGCAGAAATTGAGAAAACACCAAAACGAGTCTGTTCTGATATGCATTTCTATTTTTAGATAATTTTTTTCAACAACAGCTGTAATGTTAACACAGCTTCCAAACAACAATGATGTCACATCTGTTGCTGTAAAAAGAATGTGACCACACTGACCCTGCAACATCTCAAACACAGCTATGCTTGTGAAACTGAAGACTGATTAAGAGACCCAGGCCCTTGAGCAAAGGTGACATGAGCACAAGCTACCAAAAGTGTGCACAATCCCATAGGTATTTGGGGCAAAGTATGCCCAGTGTGCTGCCTTACAGGGTTAAAGCCCAAAGGTCAACACAGAGGTCAGGTGTGTGTGTGTGTGTGTGTGTGTGTATGGGGGGGGGGGTTATGCTGCAGTGAACCCAGACAGCACACACCATCATTGAGTCATGCAGGAATATCATCAGACAAACATGCATGTGCAGTAAGGCCATCAGATGTCGAATCAACAGCTGTTGGGCCACACATACAAGTGTGCTGACTTCATGCCAAAGATAAGATTAATGCCTCACTTTAGAGTCACACTTCAGGGCAGTACACGATGGCAAATGCCTCTGGAAGCGCTGAACAAACGCTGCTCATTTAGGGGCTGATGCTCAACTATGTTTATCCCCCTGCTCATCTCCTTGCATGGTGCTAAAACGTTGACATGTTTTCTGCACCCTGACACCTACAGGGACAAACACCAAGTGACCCACAGCCATTTATTTCACATTACTGAAGTGACAAGGAGAGCTGCAGAGGGCAGACCACAGTCACTGCCTGTAAATCCTCATCAACAGATAAACCGCAGTAGTTACATGTAGCGATAGGACACACTGGTACACAGTTAAACGGCACATACTTCGTTTAATTTATTTGATTAGGACAATGCACAGTAATCAATACATCAGGCCAGGTTCAGGAACAGCTTTTTTCCTTCTGTCATCCGTCTTATGAATAAAATTGTAAATTAATTTTTTAAATTAAATTATTTATTTATTTGAACTTATTCTTCACTAATTTTTTACTTATTTTTATCTCAGGTATTTTTAACTATGTGGTTTTTTAAATGGTACCCATGCATCGCTTTTTTGTTCTGCAGTGCATCTTTGATGTAAGTTATGTTGAATGACAAATAAACTGATTCTGTTTCTGATCAGTAAAAACATCAATATAATCAGTATTCAGAGAATGTCTAATCTCGTCCCTATTTTCTGTCAATCTCAAGTTTTTATGACAACCCATTCTTGAATTAGAGCCAATGTGATTTTGACCTTTCTGCTAAATGCAACCTTGACCTTTGACCTTTTGCAATATTGATAATTTCGTTATATGTATATATATGTGAGTGCGTGTAATATTATGATAATATATCCAGCATTGATTAAGTTATAGCGTGATATGTCTGTGCTTGACACACACAGTGTTACAAAAGTTAATTTTGCGACATGTCACCTTTGACCTCCAGAGATCTGAAAAACTATTGGTCGTAGGTGATAAAATAACTATGAGAATTGTAAAAATCATTTGGTACTAATCTGAAAGTTCTGTGACCCTTGAGTAATAACTGATAATATGATTTTAACCTTTTAGTTAATTGTGACCTTTGACCTTTACTCAAATGGATCATTGTATCTGATACACATTAGCTATATGTATATGCCCATGTGATTTCATGGTGATATCATTGAGTTATAGCATGATATGTCTCTTTGAACGAACACACACACACACACACAGACAAAGTAATTACAATAATCTCTCTCCACCGAGATTAAATATGCCAGAGTTGGCACAGTTGCTAAATTTCATTTGTTGTCTTCATTAATAGACATTAAAACCATTACATAACAAAGACAGGAGACACACAGAAGGACAGAACATAAAACCATGTTCACATTATACAGTAGAGATTAAAATCATTAATGTTTGTTTTGTTTTCAGACACTGTTTAACAGTCAGTTTGAACGTGCTGATGTTGTCCCACAGCCTGATATGAGCTTTAAAACATTTTTATTACATTCTCTGCTTTTGGAATTAGAAACAAAAATGGGCTGACTGCAGCGTCCCCCTGTGCTGTATTCCCAGTTCATCTGTGTGTCTGCACACAACAGTACAACTTGTACAAAATGTTGCATCATTCTGTCAGTGAGATAAACATGAATGAGAAGACTCTTTGTCTTCTGTAACGCAGAAACTAGGTCACCAGATTGTTCTATGAATGTCCTGCTTAACTGTTAAGATTGTCTTTTGTCTAAATATATGAGCGTCTACTTTTTACTTTACATTCATATGAAATATAGGAACTGTATGTACTGTATGAGGTTACCCCAGGGATGGGACTTTAATATGAAATTTTCTAAACATTGATCACCTACAATACAGGTGTCAAACGTGAGGCCCGGGGGCCCACCAAAGGCTCCAGTCTGGCCCTTTTGACAAATTTGTGAAATCTAAAAATGACATTAATATATTAATCATTTAAGTTGAGTTCTCTTAAAATAACCTATAAATACTCACAAGTCAAATGTTTTCTATCTGTCAATGTAACTTTTTTCATTTAGTTACACAAAAAAGTATAATTTAACAAAAAAAAACAGTACAATCTGAACAAATATGAACAACCTGAAATAGAAAGACAAGTACAATTTTTTACTAAATGTTTTGTGTATTTCTAAGCTATAATATACACATGTAAATGACAAACTAAAGCCTAATAATGTTAAAATTACACATTTATTTCAGTTTGTTCACACTATTGACACTGTTTGTCGATATAAACATTTCCATCATGTTTGATGCTTGACTTGTGGAGACAAAAGTGTAAAATAATTTAAAATGTATAAACCTGCAATATAATTTTCAAGGTTTTCTACATTTACTCATTACCTTATTGGTACAAATATCACAACCTAAGATGATAAGTAGCATTCACTTAACTTACAAACACAACCAACAATGAAATCTGATTTGATGTTTAACTATAATTAAGTAACTGTCATTCATGATTTTTCATCTTTTTCTGTTTATTTCACTCCACTAGTTGCTTTATAAGCCCATTAATTGTTTATTCATACATATTAGGAAGAGGTAACAGCAAATCCAACTGAAATATATAGTATTTTCCACACTATAAGGCACAGTCACAGTCTAAACAGTCACAATAACTCCCAACCTTGTCGACTTTTAACACAACAAAACACACTCTTATTCTACTAAATCAAGCTTTAAAAAAGGCGAAATTGTGAAATAAGTCAAAATCATGATAAAAAAATAAAATTATCAGATAAAAAGTCACTAAGCACAGCCAGAATTAATCCATACAGTATATAAAGCACACTGTTGTTTTTAGAGAAAATTTAATTCTTTAAAGTGTGCCTTATAGTCTGGAAAATACAGTTTATTAAAAAAAAAATGCTGATAATAAAGGCAGGTACCAAAAGAAGATCTCAAATGGTCAAAAATAACATCTATAGTTGGTTCTTTTCATCCAGTTATTTTTGTCAAGCTAAAAGTAGGCCATGGTTATGTAAAAATACTTGCTATTGGGTCAAATATTTGGAATAATCTGTGGCTGATTATGTAATAATTGTGACAGCAACCACATCACTAGGTCGAGTTTTGTTCTGAATTACAATGAGAATAGCACAAAGCCAGTTACACAACCTGTCTATGATCATAACAAGCAATAAAACAGCTTTAGAAGTTAATTTATTGTTCTGAGCTGGCTATCTTCAGTGTCCAAAATGACATCCAAGCCTTAGTGTCTGAACCAAAGCTCGTTTCCTTGACATCAGCCTGGTCTGTTACAGTCCTATTACTATTGCAGACTGTGCTACTAGGTCACAGAGCAGAGGAACTCATTCTGAAACTCAAAAACAGAAGTAGGTAATGTAAATAGAGCATAATAAAGTGAAAGATTATGCCAGGGGTGTCAAACTCATTTTAGTTTAGCGGCCACATTTAGTTAAATTTGATCTGAATTGGGCCGAACCAGTGAAATAATAACATAATAATACATAAATAATGTCAACTCCAGATATTTCTCTATATTTTGAGTGAAAAAAGTAAAATTATATAATGAAAATGTTTACATTGACAAACTATCCTTTCAAACAATGTGAATAACACAAAACAAATTAAATAATAAACCTAATTTTAACAACTTTATGCTTTTGTTTATCATTTCCTCATGTTCATTATAACTTGCAGCTCATAGTGGATCAAATACAAACACACAAAATATTTAATATCAGGAAAATTATTCTTAAAATTGCACTGACTTCTCTTCATTATATATTTGTTCAAGAATATTCAAATATTTTGTGAAATTATACTTGGTTTTAGTGTAAATATGTGAAAATATTTACATTTATTTATAGATTATTATGATAGTATTTTACTGGTTCTGGCCCATTTCAGATTGAATTGATCTGAATGTGGAACCTGAACTAAAATAATTAATATTTTATCAAATTCATTCTAGGGCCAGATTGGACTCTATAGCGGGCCAGATTTGGCCCCCAGGCCTTGTGTTTGACACCTGTGGATTATGCAAAGTGCAACAAGCTTATGGACACATATTCTACCCGCCTGTGGACAGTGACCCACCATATGTAAAATCCATCACACAGGATTAATTGGACATATGTTTTCCATATCCTCCATCTTTTAATTTATCATTCCTTCCAGGTCTTCATTCAGATGGCTGAAACTGGGATAAACTCGATGAGTTCAGACCGTGGCTTATTTCTGTGACTAATCGTGACCCCGCTGGTTCATTTCCACTTATTCCATCAGCGTCTCCACAGACACCCGAACCCCCCCAGTGGGTAGACGGAGGAATCTGCTAAACAGTTGCATAATTGCGTAGATTACAAAGACAATCAATGAACCAGAATCACACAGTACACTCTGGAAATGTGAGGGCGAAGGCTTTAATCCAAAACAAATTGGACTTAGACAAACTGGCTGGTGACGACAAATGAAGGAGAAACAGATTTAGTGGAAAGGTTTCTCTTATGACTAAGGCTGAATCACAATTCACCCCTCACCCCTACCCCTGGTGTTTTGCGCATTCACGTGAAGGGGTGGTGTCATCCCACTTCTCAATTAGACAGAGGGGAGGGGCTAATATATGGAATCGGCTGTATAGGCCTCGAAACAGACGAACCGGGACCACACTATGAACAGAGGGTTAGAATAAATTTCCCATAATCCTGTTTGAATCATCAGCCAGATGGAGGAAAATGCAGCCAAAAAGTGCAGCAGTGACAAAAGAAACACACAATAGAACATATTTTCTTCTATTTCTGGACTATAAAGTGAACTTAAAAACCTTTAAAGGTGTCATTCAGCTGAAAACCACTTTTCCACACTCCTTTTGGAATCTGAGTTGCTAACACATGCTGTGTTTGCTACGTGGTGTATCCCCTCCACTAGATGGATTTACCATCATTCATAGAAAACAACACAGAAACAAACGACTCAGAAAAGTCTGTCCACTACATGTTACAAGGACATTGGCGTCACCCACGTGGGGTTAAACCCGTCCTCCATCGCAGCGAATGTGAAGTAGCATTAGCATTAGCATGTACAAGAGAAGACGGCGCCACAGTAGCTACACAAACTAGAAAAAAAATGGCGGATCAAACTGGTTCATGTGATCTCTGTGGAAATAAAGTCTCATTGTTTTCCCTGCACGTTTTCAAAACAAGCGACGGCACGAAACCTAGCTGGATGCTACTCTGGGATGGTAAACACACACAGAGCCAGAGGGGAGAAGGGAGTGTTCCTTCTTTCACACATTCTGAGCCAATCAGAGACGCCTCATTACTGCGTCATGGACATGTGTGAGGAAGTACCGGAAAACTGTGCTGTTCGACCTCCAGTCATTTTTCTACCGTGAAAAAAAAACTGGAAACAAAACAATCTTCAATAACAATGGAAAACACAGTAATATTAACGAAATAACCATGGAAAAACTCCTTTAATTAGAGAGAGAAAGAGAGAGAGAAAGATACTTGACCCTTAAAGACCTTCATGTTATGTCGTAATATTACAACACTGTAATTATGGTTTATAATCACAAAAAGACGACCAAACAGATGTTCACAGCTACTGGGGGTGTGCATGGTGAAGCGAAGTTTTCATTTCTGTTCATAAGCATCATCTATTGCACCATTTGCATTATGCAGAACCGGTTTGATGGGGCACGGTACCTGGTTGCCATAGCGATGCGGTAAACTTCCATGTCTTCTGCTCACATGCTCGTTTCATATTGTTTCATTTTAATTTTTACGTCAGCCACCAAAGACTGAATCTCCTGGACCGACCACAGGTGAGGTTAGAAGAGTGTTTCCAGGAGGTGTCATGGCGGCATGTATCTATATTTAGAAAACCACAGTTAAATGGTAAATGATCAAACTCCGAGCTCTTAATAAAAGAGAATGACCTTAGGGCAAATATTGTATTATTATACCAGTAAAAAGGAGTTTATTGTAATAAAATTCATATGTATTTTTACATGTGAGTGTGTATATATATTCTTTTCCAATTTCAACTAAGAATTTTTATTATTCATAATGAATGTAGTGTTTTGATAATTACAATGACTAGCTCTTATTCTGAAATATGATCTTGAAAATATGGAAATAAAATGAACCATATTAATATTTTATGAGCTCAGGATTTAGAAAAATCCCAGATTTCAAAATATCTGAGGGTTTTTAAGTAGAATTTTTGTTAAAATCTTCTTTGAGCATGCCTATAGAGTAATAACGTCTTAATTTGTTCAGAAATAGAAGTTCCTAGTATAGGACGACAGCGCCACCATATAAACATGGCACATATTGAAACTAATGCCGCCATGACACCTCCTGGAAACACTCTTGATCTAACCTCACCCGACCGACCATGGTGTATTATTATGGGATGTCATTATGTGGATGAATGTACCGACATATTTACTGTCAACTTCCCCATCTGTATTTCGTAAAAAAAAAGAACTAAATAAAGATGTGGAATGGCTGATGATGTAAACGGTCGAAAAGTGTCTTTAAGGGGATATTTCAACCCCTACCCCCTGCTGCTCATTTTCAAAAGATTGGAGTAAGGGGTGAATTAGGATTGGACCTAAAATCTACGGGTGACTGGAGTGTTTTTCATACACAAAAGACCCTAGATGCACTTCTGCTCTGAGTTACTGGGCCGAGCATGACCACTTCTACCCTATTGCTATAAGCATCGCAAACCAGGACCAAATGTTTTCATGCACATGTCACCATAGAGGAAAAAGATCTGACAGAAACAATCTATTCGTACATCATTGCAAAACCTTTCCAAATCCCTTAAAAACTTTGTTATGATTCCTGGCCTCATCTATTAAGGAGTTTTCCCCCAAAAAGCCAGTGGCTCTCATGTTGTTATCACCCGGTGATGTCATAGACCCAATCTAAAAGGATTACGCAGATGGTGGGAAAAGTGAACTGTGTTAGCCCAAAGGAAAATGTGGATTCCTCCGACAAACTATGGGAAGAATGACGAGGAATTTGGCTTCACATTAATCTCTTCCTTCTTACGGAGAAGGTTTGGATCAACACCAAATTGTTCCATTGTAAATGCACAGACTGGAGGTTGTATTTCCTCTAACACAAGTAAATTCCTCTGCAAGGCGGGAGAAAATAACACAAAGGTCTGAGACAATGGAAGTGGGTACATGCAAAATGCCATTGTCAGAACAATCAATTCAATGCATTTAGTTTTTATGTTCCATTAGTCACTGTCCCTGACTGAGAAAAACAATTGAAGTGGAAGAACATAGCCATTTCATAATTGACATTTTCTTTCCATTATCCCTGTTAACCCATAAAGACCCAAACATCCATCATCTACCAAAATCATCTGCTGATACAAACTATTTCATCCCCATTGATCCACAAATCCATGTCAATAATAGTAAAATTATGATTGTATTTTTTTTTTTTATCTTTTCATGGTTATCAGATACGATAACATTGATTCACCAGTAAAACCCTTGGAGTTGTTTCAATGAGAGTGCATCAAAATGCTTGTTTTTATGTTAAGTTATTAATATAATTGCTTAAAAAGTCACTTTTTCTTCAGTTTTCTCTTATTTTGAATGTCATAATCCTCAAACATCTACTTGGTCAGTTAATTAATTGTAGGAAAATATGTGATTTTTACTGAAAAAAACAAACAAACATGAAATACAGAAGATAATATTACAATAAATGGTGTTAAGGATGGTTCAATACAGTGTGTGAATTACCCCACTATATTTTGGGGGTACTACTCCTTCATTTCTTCTATGATCATCATAATCCACTACCGTATCAATGCCCACCATGGTCTAAGCATGTCATAATTTGATAATCAGTATCTCATTATTGCTATTATAGATCCAAAAGAGGTCTGACTGATCAACTTCCAAAAGATAGAAGTTAAATAACATTCGACCTGGAGGTAACAGAACTCTCTCATGTCCAATATAAACAGAAAACAATTTTCTATTATAGTCTATTATAGAAAGTGTAAGTAAATCAACTTACACTTTAATTACATTATTAAATAAAGTGTAAATCAATACAATTACTCTGAGATTTGTCAAAGCTGATCAATTGTTTCAATGTGATTAAGGATCATACCATGAAAAAAAACTTAGCCTGCAAAAATCAGATATCAAAATGGTATGGTCCCAAATAGGGGTTCTGAAATAGCAACATTAAAATGTTCCTACAGTTAAAATAGGAGTTGACTTGTACTCTATTGTTATTTTATTTCTTCAATGTATAATATGTAAAAGTAAAGTACCCGCTAGTACCTTCTGTAATTCGACCTATGGTTCAATATAGAGCAAAATATATTTGTCATGTACCACAAATGTCACACTGGGTCCTTATGGGTTTTAATCAAGATTTGTTTGTGCTATGATACAAAACAAAACAATTGTCAAGGACACGTGTGCCGTAAAGGATGTGCTAAAGAACAAAAATATTTATGACACATACCGAACATCACAACATTTCCTCAGTTGGAATCCACACATTCCTAGCGTTTTATTTCAGAGCATCAGCCATAGTGAAATACCAGTCAAATAAGTCACTCTGTCCTCTTCCTTTGTTGACTCCTGACTCACAATGCTGAACTCCATAAAAGGATAAACCCCATGTCCTTCATCTCCACTCACCGTTAATCCTTACTTCTATTTCTGACTTTGTGAAGAGATGTTTTTAGTCAGAACACATACACAGATATTTGAGGAAGTTCATGCTCAGTCATTCACACAAAGTACTGAAAGATATTGAAAAAATCACTGTGAATGACAATGTAAGAAATAAGTAGAGGTGAAGTTCATTTCTCCTTCACAGGGTGTGGTGAGAATGTGATTCACATGAAAAAGTTTTTTTTAAATAGCTGAATTATGACTATTGATGCTTAACTGTCAGCCTGTTATGGCAATAATGTAAAGAAAAGAATAAGTTCCTGATTCCACAGAATTATAAACTCCTTTTATACATTTTGGATCCTTCCATCTACGGCTGCAACAAATTAACTGAGTTATTGAGTACTCTACTGAACAGTCTGATTAATCGAGTTAGAGAAAACGTTCATCAAGCCGTGCACCATTTTGTCCTACATTTACATTCATTTTATTTTATCGAGGCTCCATTCTGGGTGTCTTCAGAGGAAATGATGTCATTGTAGCTGAAAGGGCTGTGTTATTAGCCTAGCCATGTTAAACGCTGCTAGCGGTAGCAAATCTAATTTTCTACCGAAGACAGTCTAGAAAAGCCTTGGGTTAGTTGCCTGTGTTGCACAATCTATGCATTTGGTTTATATGTTGTTTTGCTTTATTGTTTTATGTGTTTTCATGTATTTTATGTTAAGCACTTTGTGACTGGTGTCTGTGAAAAATGCTTTATGAATAAACTTTACTTTCGCTCAATGTAACTTTTGGCTAGATTTCCCTGAAACTGGCCGACCAATCACAGTGAAGGATAGAGTCAGAGGGTGGGGGAAACAAAGTGATGCTCCAATGATTTGGAGGGAAACAACCGGAAACAACCATAGAAGAAGAACGACGACGATAGATGGTGCCGACTGAGTGTAGATTTCCTTTTATCAAAGATGAAAGTGAAGAATATGAGAAAACGTCAACAATCTTTAAATTCTTTTTACAGAAGCAACAACAGTCGTTAAGCTCCATAAGCCACCATTTTGTTTAGTCATTTGTTACTTTCTCTGGACACCTCTGTGAACTTTCCAGCGCTCTAACTACATCATCCTAAAGATTACGCTGATTGGTTGATTTGAAAGACAACCTTTTAGCCCCGCCTCCCCTGACTATGAAGCACCACTAGACCTATACATGTAATGAATGGGGATAGAGCAGCGAGGCTACTGTGTTACAGCAGATACATGTACTGGTGTTCACATGTTGGTGTTGATCCTGAAATCCTTCCACATTTTCAATATTTTCTGTCTTTCTTTATTACCCATGTTTTTGGTTTGGAATTGACGATGCTAGAGTACGAACAGAGGAAATGTACCTGCACACACAGACAAACTATTAAACAAACATAACTTCATAAATCTCTGATTTGCAAAGTTAACATAAACAGCCAAACACACAAACCAACTCAAAAACAATACCCTGTTCTCCCCTTTGGGAGGGTGGGGTAATAAATAACAGTTATCTGTGCAGTTATCATCTGATGTAGTAACTTTAAACAAACACTGCATCTGTCTGTTAAAAGAATCATACATTTATATTTGGAGTAAAATATGAACCTTTACAAGAAATACCTAAAAATATTGATACGTGAAATTAAATATTGATATATATAACAGAACAGGTATTTTCTTACACCCCCTCCTGCTTACATAGAAGAGGCCGATGATTGTCCAACTGATCATAAAAGCCATTCTGAAAAGTCATAACTCCACTTCAGACATATGACACCTGTGTTGAGGAGCCTCAGGAGGGAATACCCTGTGGCTTTTCTAAGACAGTTAAGAGGGGCCGACCTGAATGTTTCTGAAACCAACAGGTGTTTTTACCCCCCACCCCCCCGGTCCATTCTCAATGTATGAGCCTGTAGGATGTGGCTATATATGTCAGTGACTAATGATCCATACTGGCACCAGGGCCTTACACGGCCGATATGTCCATTTATGTTTTGACAAGTCATGCTGACTGTGCCAAGAAGGTGATGTGCTGAGACCTCTGTGACATTCCTGTGGAGACATTGAAGCTCCGCTGCCATGATAAGAGCATTCCAGTGTCCGGACGTGTGACTCTCCATCTGTTTGCAGGTTTATCTGTAATGGGGCCGGCATGTTGACAAGTATGACATAACTGTTGAAGTCAGAGGTTGGAGGTATCAGGTGGCCTTATAAATGTTTGTGTACACACGGTGATCTAGTGTAAAGACATCACTGGATAGATAATCATTTCAAATCATAGTGTTAGAACACACTGCATGTTCACAGTCTGATAGCACCGTGGCCTTCATTTCATTCCCAATTTTATTTTACATTTTTCACATGACAAGTGTGAAATAGGATTGAAGGGCACACAAGCTCATAAATGTCACTACATGACAGAAATACACGTCTCTGCATTGATTTTTTTTAAACGTACAGTAGTGTGTGATAGTCCTATATGTATCTCACAGTTTCTATATTAACCCAGAAACATTCAAACATCCACCAACTGTCAAAACCATCGACTGATTAACACCATTGATCCACTAATTCTATCAATACATGGAAATAATTGGTGTAAAATGCAGTTCGTCATCTTTTCATGGTCATCAGATACAGTATGACCCATATGGACGTTTAGAGGCTCTGTAGTTACCATGGAAACACCATCATCTTCTATAACTCAGGTGTCGAAACATGCGGCACCATGGGGCCATATCTGACCCACCAAAGGGTCCAGACTGACCCTTGGGATTAATTTTTTAAATGCAAAAAATTATATTAATCCTTTCAGTTCAGGTTCCACATTCAGACCAATCAAGTCAAATATTATCATAACATACAGTATAAATAACGACAAATGCATTATTTGCTCTTTGTAGATATAAATATGTTCATGTATTTACACTAAACTAAGTATAATTTTGCAAAAATACAAAAACAAAAAAACATGTGACTAACCTTAAATATGAACAATCTAAAATATTACAGCTAATATATCACAAAAGTGCCATGGAAAGACTTTTTCTGCAATTGCACATCACAGGACGTGACGTACATGGTCACATGATCACTTTTCTTGGAGTGAAAATGGAGCGATACACATGGACAGAGGAGGAGACGGAGACTTTTCTCAAAATAATTCAGGATAAAAACATAACTGTCATTTTAGAGACGGCAAACAGCAGAGAAATGCAGCGTGATATCAAGACATGGAAAGGTTCATCTTCCAGCAGCGAAATCTCACATGAGTTACGACGCTCCCGCCTAGAACAACCGTCAATGGAAACATGTTCAAAGTGCAAATATACTTTTTAATTTTAGGAATATCACTATTGTTTAGTGAATAACTGTAATGGAAATGCAGCTATTGACAAACTGAAGCAGAACATTGTTAAAATTACACATTTTTTTCAGTTTGTTCATGTTATTCACATTGTTTGAAACGATAGTTTGACGATGTAAACACATTTTTTTTTCTAGTTTTTTTTTCTAAAACATTTTTCTATGTTATATTGTCATTTTAATGGTCTGGACCACTTCAGACCAAATTCAGCTTAATGTGGCCCCTGGAGTAAAATGAGTTTGACACCTCTGTTCTACAACTATGATTCACCAGTAAAAAAGTTTGATAAATGACACTGGATGAACACATGGTTTATTTTATGTTCAGTTTTTTATATACGTGCCAGAAAAAGACACATTTTTTTCAGTTTTCGCCCTTTTTGATGTAATAATCCTCAAAGTTTATATCAGCATCTACATTGATCAGTGAATTAAATGTAGTAAAATATCTGGCAATAATGAAAAACAACAATTATAAAAGATAATATGACAATAAATTACTTAAAGCTTGAAGCTCAGAACCTGCAATGTGACTATTGTGCACACATGCATTACCATGACGATGCTCAAATGATCTTTTGTGCAGGTCTAGTTAGCACTCGTTTAGGCCTCTTTCAAGGCTGTGCATTTCGTATTTCATGTATTTTCTCATTGTATGTGAAGAAAATTGAATGCGAAGTAAACATCTTTGCTCATTTCAAGCCTGCAGAAGCACCAGAGCTGAAGGTGGTCTAAGTCTTCTGCACAGAACTGTGACACCATGTGACAGTATGTGGTTTTCCTCAATGTAATTATGTTACTTCTAACCAGTTAAAATGATTCATTACATTTGCCATTTTCAACATTAAACCTAAAAAGGGTCAAAAGCAATTGAGTTTGAGTTCATAATATTCAATTGTGCATTTAATTGTAGTTTATGATTCCTGTGCCTACTCCAATTTTTCCATCCGTCTGCATATGATTTCTATGAGTATGACCTAATCAAATGGCACCAAATGTCACAGATGACATAAAATATAATCTTTAATAAAGGAATCAATAAAGATGCTGTGATGGAGTCCCAGATTGATTTGCCTGCAGCGCTGAGCAACAGTAATGACCTTTAAACATCTGAAATATATTCATGGTTTTTTGGTTTGTTTTTTTTTTGTTTTTTTTGCCAAATAGCGGACAGTGTCAAACAAAAACAAACTAGTCTTTCAAACTGAAGGTGTCATTTATTTTTTGTAAACCCTGAATATGATCATATAAAAGCAGACGTTCTGTCAGAGGATAGGAATGCGAAATGGAGCACAGTGGGAATGTCTCACAGGCTCCCGGTGTGTGTGTGTGTGTGTGTGTGTCCAACTCCGGCTTTGGCATGGGACAGGTGTGCTTCATGGGATACAACTATTCTTGTTATTACCCAGCCAGCTTTTCTTTTTTTTTTTTCTTTTTTTTTTTATTACCACCTTGTTCTAAGCCACTTGCAAGCAGACACTGGTAAACAGGTAGAGAAGAACAACCATCAATCATTCTGTTGCACCCACAACTGGGTGATGCCAATTACACACACACACACACACACACACACACACACACACACACACACACACACACACACACACACACACACAAAACCCAGCAACACAAAGAGTAGCGTGTATTTTTGGAGGACAATCCTATTTTTCCAGGCATGTTTCTGTCATTATCATTCCTGAAGTAGCTCATGTTTGAAGTCAGCGGGCCGTAGAACAGCATAGCGCTCGCTCTGCACCGAGTGGGATGGATATGCAGAGATGATGGAGAAAGCAGGTGCTGTGATTGGGGCTAAAAGAGGGAGAGGAGGAGGGGAGAAAAAAAAAAAAAAGAAGTAGAAGAGGGAGAAAAATATAAAGGAGAAAAGAGGAGGTGGATTCAACCAATGGAGTGAGAGCTTTCTGGCCTTATTTCCTTGACTCAACCCCCAGCTCAATCTGATTAGTTTTCATTTCCCTTTGCTGTCTGAACAGTTCAGTGTAGGATCGTAGCCCTGGTCTGTCGCTCCATCCGTCTGTTAGTCTGTACGTGACAGACATGAGACAGAAAAGAAAGACTTAAACGTCCCTTTATAGTAACTACACGAGTTAGAAGAACCAGCAGTGGAAAAAGTTAGACCATCAAAAACAATGGTTATGCAATAAGTACTAACTCCTGTGTGTGTGGTGAGAGTAAAACAGACAGAAAACATGGAATGAATAAAAGCACTGTTTTTGTCAGTACGATGGCATGGATATTGATGGAAGAACTGAGGTGATTTTGGTTATTATCAAGAAAATATGGAAAATGGATAGATATCAAGTCTGGAATTAAACTCTTATGGGACATTTTTGTTGTTATTATATTTGTCCATGCTACTAATGTACCTTTAGTTGTACCAGGCATTAAAAGAAAACAAGGGTAAAGAAGAAGAAAACACGGGGGATCAATTTTATTTTTCACCTCAATGATTTTTCTTTTTTTCCCCCATTTTCTTTTCAATTATTGTCCAAAATATTCATTTCTAGTGAGTGACTAATATAGATTTTTTTGGGGCTTGTTATTATATAATAATGTAATAATTTTCCACTTCATGATGAGGCTTCAGCCTGGATTAACAACTAGTTGATTGATGGTACAGACAACCGTTTGGGTGATTTATTACATAACACACCACATTATTACATTTTGTTTATTACAAAGGGGGAGGGACGCAATTTGTAATAACGGCTGCAAAATGTGTCAAAGTTTATGATGCACTATCATTAAATATTTTTATTACAAAATACAGCAGATTATTATAAAATGTGGCGTTACTACATCATAAAGTGAAAATGTATTACATTATTACACAATGCAGTGTTATTACATAATGCGACGTAACAGGGCTGATGCAGATTAATTAATTAATTTATTTTACATTAGCCTTAGCTGATGACTGATATAGGCTGCCGATTTGTTGGTAATTATTTCTACTGCAAATGACATATTTGCCAATATTTATCTTTTATGACCCCTTTATCTCAGTTTTTATCCAAGTTTATTATTTTTTATTTAATTGTTGATGTTACATTATTATTATTATTATTATTATTATTATTATTAGCAGCAGTTAGAGACCAGGGTTGCTGTAATCACAATGATGTGCTTTGTCTGCAATGAGATGATCATGTATCCGTATCTGAGGCAGCATTTTTGTGTTTTCAGGTTTTTTTGGACAGATGAAGGGGATGCTGGACAGAAGAGGCAGGAAAAGCTGAGATCAGCCGATGGTACAGTCGACCAGGTCAACTACAAACAAGCTGCACCATGGTCGCTTTTACAAATATTCTCCTCGACATCTGTGCAGACGTCCTCAGCAGGCATCAGTTCTATGTCTGCATGCAACAAAATAGCCGATAGAATGTTTGCTCATTGCGATCTTTTTCTTTTCAGAAATTATCAATAAATACTTGTCTTAAAAATGATTGTAATGTGGTATTGACAGAATAATGAATGAAGACCCTGGTGCTAAAAGTACTTAAGTCATATTTTTGGCCAATTCATGTTGAGCATATGTTATATTTCTTTAGCCAGGTCCAACATATGGATATTTTAACAGACGTTTTTGTAACTTCAGTATTTTTAGTACCAGGGTTTTCAAATTAAGATTAGATAAGATATTCCTTTATTAGTCCCACTAGGGGAAATTCCAGGTTTACAGCAGCACAGAATAGAACAGCACAGCAACAAAAATTGTATAAAAAAACTACGCACATTCTATGCACACTATATACACTATTTAAGATGTAAGCTTAGAATGTTTTACTATTGCAGAGCAAGAAAAAACTAAATTAGCATTATACATATGCAACTAATGCCGTTTTATTAACAATTTGTAAAAATATATATTTTATGAATAAATACATGCATGTTAACGTTTATTGTGAAACCTATGCTATTGAATGCTGGTGTTTGGTTTATTTAACGCAATGCAAGACACTATAGCATTACACCCCAGGCAGGAAAAAAAAAGTTGTACTTAACTTTATCCTTTACTTTTTTTAACACAACATTGAAATATTCAAATATTACAATCAGAATTTCCTCAACATGTGCAGCTGGCAGTTCTTTATCAAATCATAATGTAAGTTATCTGATTACATATTTTTTATATACACACACACACACACACACATATATATATATATATATATATATATATATATATATATATATATCCAGAGAATCCTCCAGGACCAAACACTTGTGACAGATTTAATTGTTTTCTTAATCATTTAAACATTTCACTGACTCATTCTGAAGTCATGTTTGTTAATAGAGACATTAGTCACTATTATTCATCACAGTGTACAAGCATAGATATCAGACCAAGTGGTGTTAACCTGCTGTTTTTGGACTAACAGCATGTTATCTCAATGGCAAATTAACCCCCCCTCCTCGCTCACATATTTCCTTTGGGTGGGGGAGCAGATGAGGGCAACTGACAGGTGGCTCATGATGAGGTGATGACGGCGTTACCTACTGAGCTATACGAACCCCCTCTGCTCCATTTAGCCAACCCACCCCCACCCTCCCTAACCCCCATGTCATCACTCAAACGTTCATTACCCCACGTGTATTGTTTTGGATTCTGTTTTTTTTGCTTGTTTGTCGGCAACAAAAACTACTGGACTAATTTTCAGGAAATTTTCAGGAAAGGTGTGAGGTGACTCAGAATATATCCCATGATTTTTTTGTGAATGTAGGTCAAAGGTCAAATCTTAAGAGCACCAAAAAAACAATATTTTCGCAATGATCAGAGATAGGGCAAATCTAGAATTTCCTCTTCATCCCTGTGTACTTCGTTGTACATATAGTTAATTTTTGCACTCACTGTTGATGTGCATTGACATCAGGTCCTTGAAGGACAAATCTGAAGGCTCTAGGTCAAAGGTCAAGGTCACAATAAAGTGACTTTGGATACAAGTTTTGTAACTAGTCATCTTAGAAACTTCCAATGAGTGCTAAAAATGATGGTCTTTCAATTCTGCATCATGTGTGTGAGTAGATTTTGACCTATTGACCCAAGAGGTCAGGGGTCATGACTCAGTCAATGAATAAACTAAAATGGACTATAATGGAAAAAAACGAGTGAAGATGGAGACTTAGTTACTAATATTGACAGATAGAAAACCTGGCATGAGCTTCAAAATGGCATCATGACCTTTGACCTTAAGCAATTTGGACAAATCAAACCCATGGTCTCATGTTCTTAGAGGGAGGTGTCCATTAAGAGCTCAAATGTTTGTGAGGGGTGGGGTTTGTTGTTCCTCACACCACTTGTTTAGAAAAGGTTGAGAATCACTGTTCTAAGCATATTTACAGCACATATATTTTATATTTATTTTATTTTATTACATTATCACAGTTTTTCATGTCTCTATCTTAAAGACAAAATAACTACCTCTCTGTCCTTGTTTTTGTTACCTCTGCCTTTATGAGGTCCTAATTTTGTTTTTGTTATGACGTTTTTGTTCTGTCCCCTGATGTTTATTCTGTCTTGCTTTTTAAATTTGTGGTGTAACTGTAGCTCCATGTGAGCACCGTCAAATTTCGTTGTACCCCCCAGTACAATGACAATAAAGACTAATCTAATCTAATCTCTAAACAAAAAAGAGAAGATCTTTCATAGAGTGATTTATAAAGTGACAAACACTTCCAGAATATTTTATTCTTGACTTAATAATCAAGTAGTTATTTGTCAGGAATAGTTTAGTTCCAAGATTTAATTAAGTTTCTTCCTAGTGTCTCAACAATTAATCTAGAGCAGGGGTGTCAAACTCATTTTAGATCAGGGGCCACATTCAGCTAAATTTAATCGGAAGTGGGCCGAACCAGTAAAAAAAACAAAACAAAAAAAACACAACATATAAATAATGTCAACTCCAAAGTTTTCTCTCTGTGTTAGAGTGAAAAACATAAAATTACATCATGAAAACAAACAATATTAGGCTTTAGTTTATCATTTACACATTCTACATTGTAATTTACAGATCGCAGTGGCTCTATAGATACACAAAATATTTAGTAATAGGTGGAATGTTGTGAAAATTGTAGTTACCGGTACTTCTCTAAAGACATTTCTAATTTTTCATATTTGTTCTGATTATTGAGATTCTTTTTGGGTGAAATTATACTTTGTTTTAGTGTCACTAAATGAAAAAAAAATTACATTTACAAAGAGGATTAACTAAAATTTACAAATCATTAACTAAAATTATTTAGATCTTAGTGTAATTTTTGCATTTTATAAATTCATCCAGAGGGCCGGATTGGTCCCTTAGGCGGGCCGGATTTGGCCCCCGGGCCGCATGTTTGACACCTCTGATCTAGAGTAAGGTCCCCAGTTGTGTCTTAATGCAAAATAATTGTCTAGAACTTTCCTTCAGTAGGATCATTTACGGTCATTCTTCTGAGTTTCATTTCCAGTTGCACAGCAGGTGGTTCATTAACTTTTCTGGCTAATTTTGAAAGTCTCACAGTGTGTAAGGTTCTGCAAATTCACTTCAGTTTGACCTTCTCATTACATATATGATAATGACAGAATTAAAGCATCTATAGTAGGGTGTGCTATGTAACCCTCACTCCCAGTTTCCTCAGGATGAACTGAGTTTCTGCAGAGCTGGAGAGGTGAGCTGAGGTCCCGCTGACTCAGCTTCATCTGCTCATCATGTGTAGGCTGTAGCACAAGCAGAGACTATGTAAGGAAAGGGATATTTAGTCTGCTCTGAGAGTCTTCCAGCAGATCTGGGGCTGATGTCATCTTCCTCATAGACAGCACACTGCAGAAACAAAGTGTGGGTGAAGGTAAGGACGGAAAAGACCGAGTGGGAGGGGCTGAGGAAGACGACCCGGCAGTCAGGGTTAGTCACAGAGGTCAATGGGGGGGGGGGGTGACTGGTGTTCCCTGATGGTTCGGTGGATAAGCCCTCTGTGACCTGTGCCACAAGAGAAGAACTATTTAAAGTGGGAAAAAAAAACCTGCTGGTGCATGTTTTTGGGAGTGTGTGTGTGTGTGTGGGGGGGGGGGCGTGAAGGTTGATGTAATGCCTGCCATCAGTTTACAGCTAAGATAAGCATTTTAAGACGACCTTTGACATAAAAAGCATCATGGAGACTCTCCTAACACAATATTATGACTCTCTCTATTTATACTTCAATTATTATGACTGCAGTTGAGCAAAAATATATTATCAAAATAAACATTTCCTTATCAGTCACAAGACTGATCAGTCAATAAGAACACAAAGTAAGTAAAGTCTACATCTTTCTTTTTTTAAGAGTCAGCGATATTTTATTTTGAGTTGGAATAGGAGGAGAACTGTTTCAGTCCATATGACTCATTACTGCATATGTCAAGTGATGTGTGGAAAAAGTGTTCGATAGCAGACGGATGTACACAGTCAGGTCAGCGACCGGAGCATGTGTTGTCCCGTTCTTACAAATAAATACTGAAAACGAAGCTCACTGAAAGCGCTCCTTGTTTTCTAAAAACCAGCATAGAGGAGTTAACCCCGGGGGAAAATACTTACTTCGGCCCTGGAGATTCTGTACGACAGGAGGACGGTAATTTCCTGACTACGGTCATAACATCAGGATAGGTTAACATTGGATAAACTAGCCTTTAGAACAGGGCGAATATTTACTTTAAAAGTGGCCGAACTACCTGCGGAGTGATATGGTACAGTGAATCTGAAGTGACAAAACCCGTTGCCATGGGCAGCGGGCGTTGCCATGGGCAGCGGGCGAAAAAAATCGAAAAAAATCCGCCCGCTGAAGGCTAGGAAGATCAATTCAAAGTGAACGGGAGCTGTCGCAACATTGTAGAGGGTTAGGGTTAGTAATAATGATATATATTGTACAGTATCACTAGATTCTTGCCAATACACATCCCTGTTACCTCTTTGTCCCTACAGATAAAAACTGGTTCCTAAAGACTAAAGATATTTCACTGATCCATAAAATCTACGTTTCTACTGACATGTTTAAAGTTCAGGTGGATCAGTGCAACAAGTGGAGTTCTTCAATGTCTTGTTTTTCACTCCATCTGTCAGTAGTCAGAGAAGGTCATGTCTATTTACATCTGGGTAAATAAGGTGATCGTTTACATCTCTTAGTGCTGAAACCTCAATTACAGAAAATGTCAGAACAAGCAGCACAACACCATCCGTTCTCATTTAGTATTCATGAACGCAAAGCGATCGCTGACACCAAAGTGGTTCAGTCAAACATTGTACCCCCCCCCCTCTCTCTCTCTCTCCCTATTCCTAGTGGATTTACACAATGAATACGGAATGACGGGGCAAAGTTACGTTAGGGATTTTAATTATGTTGTGATGAAAGGAGACCTGGAACGTGACAAACTCCTCAGAGCCCTGAAGCAAGAGGAAAAGATGTGCACAGATATTCAATACCTGGTCTGGATTAAAAAACACACATATAATAGAACGTATGGAAACATAATTTCCCTGAAGGAGCTTTCCCAAGAAATCAATAAAGTACTATCTAATGTAATATAATCTAAAAGCAGCTGGAAAATACATAAGAATAATAGTCCCAACACAAAACTAAAAAAGCACTCAGAGCACAGTCCTGTGAGGTTATGTTTTTTTTAATGGTCTGAATTCGTTTTAGGCCTGTTTTATTTTATTTATTTATTTGGTTTATTTGGTTCATGGTTATGGGACAGGAGTGAATGTTTAGAACTTGAGACTTTTTTTTATTGATGAGAATGGGGGTGGGATTAAATAAGTGTTTCTTCTTCCCACTCCTTTTCGGTTGTAAATATTATTATTTATTTTCTTATGTTTGTTTATATTGTGTGAACTGCTCGAAATAAACAACAAATCAAAATCAAATCAATGGTTCGTCTGTCTGTGTGTCTGTCTGTGTGTCTGTCTCTGTGTCTGTGTGTGTCTATCTGTGTCTGTGTGTCTGTGTGTGTGTCTGTGTCTGTCTGTGTGTGTCTGTCTGTGTGTGTGTCTGTGTGTGTCTGTGTGTGTCTGTGTGTGTCTGTGTGTGTCTGTGTCTATCTGTGTGTGTGTGTCTGTGTGTGTCTGTGTGTGTCTGTGTGTGTCTGTGTGTGTCTGTGTCTATCTGTGTGTGTCTGTCTGTGTGCGTGTGTGTTTGTCTGTGTGTGTGTGTCTGTGTGTGTCTGTGTGTGTCTGTGCGTGTCTCTGTGTGTGCGTGTCTCTGTGTGTGTGTGTGTGTGTGTGTGTGTGTGTGTGTCTGTGTGTGTCTGTGTGTGTCTGTGCATGTCTCTGTGTGTGTGTGTGTGTGTGTGTGTACATTTCCTCTAGTGTAGCCAATTCTTTCTTAAATTTGGAGTATACAAGTAGAGGAACACCAGGATGAAACAGACGGAATTTCAGCCGAATCAACGTCATATTGATTTTTGCCATCCAGGTTTACATCTCAGAAACTGATAATGATATATTGCAGATTTAACACAGTGATGCAAGATAATGATGTATTGATGATTGGACAAGATCACAGATGTCATATGATTCGTGAAGTTCCTACGCTGTGTGGCCTTGTACCGTCTGTCTGTGTACAACATAACTCAAAAAGTTACATTCTGATTTCGATTAAACTGTCAGGATAGCTCGGGAATGACGCTAGAACCCTAGATTAGATTTTGTTGAAGATCCGGAAGAGATCTCAGATTCTGGATCACTCATTTATTCATTCATTATTCATTTACCGCAATGTAAAATTTCAAAGTGATCCAGAATCCAGGATCTCTGCCGAATCTTGGTGAACACTATGGGTGTTAATTCTCACATAGTGTAAAAGTTGATTGGCACTAATTAGTGTAGTGTCAAATATTAACTCTTACTAGTGTAAAGTTGACTCTGGAAATGTAACTCCTGGTTCAGTGTACATTTTACACTGTGTAGATAGGGACCGTATGTTCACTGAGGTAGTGTTAAAATTAACTCTTTAAGTGTAATATTAACACTGGTGGTTTTACTCTGTGGGCACTTCCTCATTGTGGACATGATGAGAGTCATGGTGTGACAACAATTAACATTAACAGAAGAAGAGTTTTGCAGGTCTTGCAAAACTCTTCTTCTTCTATTTTTATTTTATTTCTTTTTTTTGTCTTTTTTCAGTTATCCATTCATTTAATTTTTTAAATTGTTCATATATTTTTAAAATTTATTTTTATTTGTCTTTTTTATTTATTAAATTTTATTGTAGAATTTATTTTATTTTTATTTATTTTGTATTTATGTATTTGTATGCCTTTTTAAATTAAATTATTCATTTATTTATATGTTTTTTTAAATTTAATTTATTCATTCATTTCTTTTTTTCTTTAGTATTTTTTTTTCTGTATTCATTTTATTTAATTATTTCGGCTACAAGGATGACAATGATCGTATGTTCTGTGTCGACTGCTTTGACCACACAGCTGTTATTTATTCCTGAGAATTTTTTCAAAGTGGATGTGATGGTGAAGAAGGGGGCACGCAAGAGGAGGAAGGGCGCTAAAAAATAGCAGGGTTACATTTTTATTTTATTTTTTTTTTTAAATCACAATATGTTTTTTTCTAATATCGTGCAGTCCTAACCTTCTACATGAACCTTGATCCACTGCAAAAAAAACAAAACATTTTATTCTGAATCTGAGGAGCTGGTAGGGAGGGGGGGTTCGGGGGACGTAGTAAATATGACAACAGAGTAAAGCTGAGGGACAGATACTAAGGTTGGACATTCACAGCATACTAACGTCTCCCACAGAGGCGAGCGTGCTCCTCTTCCCAGACGACTTGGTGTCACAATACAGGATGATGTAAATGTAGAAAATTAACACGCTTTCACTATGAAACCTGAACCCACCATGGACAGACATGTGAAGTCCGTACCTCTCACAGTTCATGTCCTGTACACCAGACTCTGTGGGAGCGTTCAGATTTTGGTCGTTAAGGAGTGCAACCCCTACTTCACTCGTCTCTTACACTTTAACAAAAGTATATTGAAAATGTACTGAACCGAAGACGCCTGATGTGTCTGTTACTGAACTGCACGGAAAACAAGAGCCACAGAGTGTCCACAGTGGAGACGCAGGACATGTGATTAAAATAAATTCAAAATGAATATTTAATTGTGATTTATCTAGATTAATCCAAAGCAACCCTGTGATTAATCAGATTACAAATGTTCATCATTTGACAGCACTAGTCTCGTCATCTGAACCCGTTTTATCCTCACTAGGGTCACAGGGGTCACTGGGGGTCTAATCCAGCTATAGTGGGTGAAGGCGGGGTACACCCTGTATGAGTCTCCAGTTCATCTCAGGACTGAACATATATAGACAAACAATCACTGTCACATTCACACCTTTGGATTATTTAGATTAACCAGTTAACCAGTTAACCTATCAGTGCATGTGTTTGGATGGTGGGAGGAGCCAGAGTACCTGTAGAAAACCCACACAGACACGAGGAGAACATGTAAACTCCACACAGAAAGGTCTAGTGTGGGAATAGAACCAGGGTCCTTCTTGTTGTGAGGTACAAGTGCTAACCACTGCACCACCATTGACAGCACTACTATAAATTAAATATTCGCAATAATAAAACAGCAACATTTCTATATGCTTCCAGTTTAACATGAATCAAACATCTTGAGCAGCCGTCAGGAATAATATATAAGAAATGCAAAGCCTGAAACAAACAGATCACTCTCTCCAGGGATTATTTTCTTATTGACTTCAATATATTTTATGTGCATATGATTTTTTTTAATGAGCCGTCTCCAGTTACATCCTACACTTCCCTGTCTAATACAGGCTAATACCGTTGCAGGGGCTTCTACAAACCCCAGAGTTAATGAGGCAGATGAATTAAACAGCTGAGCATCAGTGCTTCTGGTGCCTCTGGATAGATCTATGGAAATGCTTTTGACAGGAACATATAGAATCAGATAAATTGCTGTATGTTGATCACAGCGACGAGGCTGCACATGAAGCAGCTGACCTGACCTGAACAGGGTCAATCAATAGCAGCCTACAGCAAAGTGGTAACAAGGGTGTGTGAGGTTAGGGTCTGTTATGGCTGCACAATAACTGTAGCGCTCCACCAACAGGAAACTGACAATGGGCTCTGATCACTGCTGCACCCTGGGATACACCAGCTTCTGTGTGTGGAAGGAACGTCTGTGTATATAGGTTTGGATTTTCAGTGCCTGGGAAAAGCTTTTTTTGTTTTTCAGTCTGCTTTGTATTTAATTGTGTATATGTATCTGTCTGGGTCTGGTTGCATTAGGTGGGTTTACATGGGAGTTTTTATTTCTGTTTAATTATGAATAAAAGTTAATTACATACGCTTTAAGATGACCATGTAAACACCTAATTCCTGTTGAAAACCTTAAATCCGAATTAAACTTAATTCCAAATATAGTCACTGGTTTATTCCCATGTTAATTCTGAATGAGATAATTGTAAACCGTTACGACACAGGATTTCATCAGTCGCATGCAAAGAATAGATTGTTGGTTATCACTTATACATAACCGTATGCCTTACCATAGCCATTGATGCAGTAACAATTACCTGTTTTGAGTGAAAAAGGGCCCCATCTTATAAGCTTATATCTCGCTTCCATTGGGGACCCTTCTTTTTCTTCCTGTATACTGACTGTAACAATGTATATTTTCTCATGTATGTGATTGTAAGGTTGCGAAGAAGAAGAAGAAATAAATTCAATTCAAATTCTGCTTGAACATGATTCCGGTTGTTCTCCGCATGCTCCTGGTTTTGTCACGATTATACAAGTTGTTACTCCAGCACGCACATATTCCATGCTGCCGACATTAGTGTAGGAACATTTTCGGAGACAACTGTACGAAGGAAGTGTTGGAGTCACCGTGAAGTAAAGTATGTGGTTGGAGAATTGGAAGAATTAAATATAACATGTAGTATCCGGTCTCCCATGTTGATAGTTGCAACAGAAGCAAAACAGGAAGTGGACGCAAGATGTCATGTGGGCGTTCTGTCCAATCAGAAACCTCTGTACACCCCACCTCTTAAAGCCCAATTAACGAGAGCAGATTAAAACTATTCCCCATTTAAATGCATATTTGGAATTAACATGTCCACGTAAACACGAAGGAAATGCATTTAATTCCAAATTACTTTATTCGGAATAAATAATTCAGAATTAAAAAACACCATGTAAATGTGTATTTATGTGTTTTTTCTGAGTGTCTGGGTAGAGATTGAGAGTCTAAATAAGCAATGTAGCATGTGAAGATGAGCAAGATGCATGGTTTCAGTGCCGCGTGTGTAGAATATGTATCTTTTGTTTTTATTGTGTGTATACACTGAGGCTGGACTGTAGACTCCTCAGCCATGACAAGCAAACAGAATAAGGTTTGGAACAGATTTAGCTTCGCACCATTGAGTTATAGTTCTATTTTTGCAGCTGCTGTTGCTGCTGAGTGAATGTCTTCCTGTGGTTTGTTCGTATTATCTTTGGCAAACAAGACCCAAAACATGACCTGTACACTCCTCTGCATCACATGTTGTTCCCTCTGGAGAAACATTTCACTACATAATGTGATAGATGGTTTGAGACAAGCAACTTGTGAGCCAATCTCTCATAGTTTAATCTTGGCTAAATAAACTTTATGGCAGTGTTCACATAGAAGGCATACACAACCAGATAAAAAAAAATGATAATAATAATAATAATAACAGGACAACAGCCTCCATCAAATTCCATTTACACAAGTTATTTTCAAGTTCCTTGCTAATGTTATGCAAATGGAGCCATGAAGCAACCTATGACTAGTTTCACAACATCATGATGTAAAATGTTTTCCACTCAATGGTTCCCATGTGCTTCAACCTTTACAGTAGAGTGCACTAAAAGGAAAATGGAACCATTAATACAGAGGACAGGATGGCAGATTCTTCCTAATAGCTCCGCTGTAATGACATTGTACTGTCTCGAAAACATTACTGGAGCTACTTGGCCATCGCTCAGCCTTGTTGAATGTCTACTGAGGATTGTGAACCTTTTGAGTAGGTGGCCCTTGAGCTAAAACGATCACAACAAGCCTAATTTAGTCCTTCCAGTGCTTATTTGGCTTCAGGCTTATGCAGTCATCACCACAATTCCTGTCATTAACTCCATCCCCTGGAGTTATAACAGGTTTTTACTGCTGACAAACACTCATGTGATATGGACTCACTACTTTAACGATATTCTTTTAATGAGTTACAAAAGGTGGTAGCATTATATAATGTATTCTCCAGCACTGACTGACTGAGCCTAATTAATCAGTTAATCTGTCTTTTTGGCAATTTCTCTCATGATTTAACAAAGGGAGTTGACAGAAAACAACAGTAGAAGGATGAGAGAGGCTCATCAAATGCGCCAGAGTCTCAAATATTACAATTTGTGCAATTTTCTTTCCTAATTTTTCTCAATAAATGTACATTTAGATAGTATAGGTATTATTGGATAATTTAGATTTTTTTTGTGAAATACTATTTTTTATTCGATTGTTCATATTTCACGTTAAATGTGACTTCTATTAGTTTTGAGTGTGAACTAAATAAAGTGACTCACATGTGGAAAAGAGGTCCTGATGAAATACATGTTTATGGACATAACTCTCCTAGGATGCAGAATTGTGATATTTATCACATTTTAATGACATGAAGGTTGAATAAACTCGACCTGAAGTTCTAGTAGTAGTAGTTTTAGTAATACTTCCCCATAACAGGGAACTTACTTTGCTGCAGCAGTACAGACATGCCCCCAAATATACAACAATCAACCATCACACATGTCAAACATACACCTAAGAGTCCACAATACAACTACATTATGTCATAGGGAAGTCTAATTAAAAACATCTATAATAAAGCCTAACAACATTGTGTAACGTCGTCTATCAATATATACACTGTGCAATAAAAATAAGCTAAAATCAAACTACAAAAGCATACATAAATTAACCCACAGATATACATAGAAAAAAGATGTGATATTAAAAAAGGAGTCTTACTACAGCATAGAAGTCACATTATAAAATATAAGATATGTAATAGATTTAGAATCACATATGAAAGTGGCCTTTAACAGATCTGATACAGGCCACATATGGACACAAAAAATAGATTTGGCCAAATCTGCCTGACATACTGCATCTACTGGCATTGGATTGTTCAATGTTTTTGCAGAGTAAATATTTAACAACTTGAATCTTGAAAATATTGTACTTGCATCTGTGATTATTTGGTGAATATTGTGAGATTGTTGGAAGCTTCTCCAAAACATAATGACGCTGTCCTTGGCACATGTCCAACTCTTCCATCAAATTTCATAGAAAAACTGTGATATTGCCTTTGTGTAACCCTGCTGTCAGAGGAATTATGAATCTGACTGAAACAATAAAGAGATCAGTTGCATATCTAGGGGTGTTTTATGGCAAGAATCTGGCGATATGATACAAATCACAATATGATGCATTTCAAAATATCACAATACTGTTATCAATGTTTCTTTTTTAATATTAATAATAATGGATTGGATTTATTTCACACATTGGCCAGTTAAAGCTCTTTACATTAATGACCCATTATTCATCCACTCTCACATGCTCCCTCTGGTTGTGGTAAACTACATATGTATCTACAGTTGCCCTGGGGCAGACTGACAGACCACCACCAAACATTCATACATCAGTGTGAGTGACACTGGAGGCAAAGAGAGTGAAGTGTCTTTGCCCAAGGACACAATGGACTGACTAGGACAAGGCAGGATTCGAACCACCAACCCTTTTAGTTACTGGATGACCCTCTCTACCAACTGAGTCATGGCTGCCCCATGTATACATGTACAATATTATTTTCTGGAAAATTTTAATTACACCGCAAATAATAAACTAATTTTCATTTGATCAGAACAGGATCTAAAAACTTGCTTCTGTAAAAAGTTAAAGTTAAGGATTTGGATAAAGTCAAAACAAGTAGCTTTAGCAAAAAAATAAATCAAATGATGTTTTACAGAAACCTGTTTGACCAGATGACCTGTAAACATGACACTTTGACAGATCCTGGAGGACGAAATCCACTCAAGCACTGATGGGAACATCCTCTACGGGACAATATGTTTCCAGTTCATCAGTCCACCTCCTGACCTGCAGCCTCTGACCTGTGATCATCAGTCAGGACTGTTTGCACCGAGTGAAAGACGAGAATCTAAGTGTGATTCCCCTCTGTGGTGTTTTATGAATAACTCAGTCTCATGACAAAAGATACGCTGACACACGTACACAGCAAACATGTGAGCTTACAAAACCTTGATGCTTTAATCTGTGCAATCAAACATGTGCTAATGGGGGAGAAACAAACCATTGAGGACTCATCAGTTTAAGTGTTGCAAGAACAAAAAACTTGGAATTTATGAGAGATACATTTACGAGCCCCCTGTGTGCGTGTGCACGTGTCAGTCCAATTTTCCGGAAGTCTGCAGGAGCCTCCCACTGCTCTGGGCCTCAGCGGATGACTTCTTATTGTGGGTTTGGAGCCCCAGAGCAATTAGATGAGTTTATGGTAAGCGCTAAGAAGCGGAGAAGCTTGTCATCCTGTCAGAGCTGATTTCCCTTTCGCTCCAAACGCCGACCTCTCTGGGTTGCCAGAGGTGGACATGGGCCACAGCCATGGATCAAAAAAAAAAAGAAAAGAAAAGAATACAAAGACTTGAGGGAGTGGGATCATACAGAACCCCACTGTGATTCAGTTCTTACTTCCTGTTATTCCATTTTGTTATTAGGTAATGGTGACCAAAACATGCATCCTGGTTTAAACGTCTCATTCCAACGTCATTTCATTAATATTGCTGTGTTCACTATTGTTATTGAAAGCATTGGTTCTGTTTAAAAAATAGTTTTGTTTCAAGCTTTTTATGGAGGGTACAAAAATAGGGCCAATGGCCCCGTGCTCATCTGGGCCTCACAGCTGTAACGTCTTGCTATCAACAGATCATGAAATCAATACCACTGTTTGGTATTGATGAGTGAGCACATGAACCCGTTTGTTCTGCCTTTTTTTTTTTCAAGTTTGTGCAGAAAGCGACTGTGGCACCGTCTTCTCTTGTAGATGCTAATGCTAATGCTACTTCAGATGCACTGCAAAGGGGGACGGGCTGGGGGGGGGGAGTGTTAGCTGCATTCCGTGGGTGGGTTTAACCCCATGTGGGTTTACTTTACTTTAATCTGTATTTGACAGGGACAGTGCACAACATATAAGATTATATTCACAAGGACCATTTTCATCTGTCGTCCCTGTTGACACCAATGTCCCCATGACGTAACGTGGACAGGCTTATTCTGAGAGTCTCATTTCTCTGTGTTGTTTTCTATGAATGGTAAATGTGTTAGTAAGTCAGGATGAGGCATCAGATTCCAAAAGTAGAAAAGTGGTTTTCATCAGGAATGAGACCTTTAAAGTAAGCAATTAATTGTATTCGTCGATTCAACAGAATATGAAATGCACATACATACAGTTCAGATCTCCACAGTGACAAAGGTGAAAAGATGTAGGTTGACACAGCTTATTTATACCTAAATGGACTGTACTTATATAACGAATTTTATACACCACTTGGTGCCCAAAGCACTTTACAATTCCTTACATTCACCCATTCACACACACACTCATACACTAGTACACCGCCGCTGCCTGACCCTACTTAGGGTTCAGTGTCTTGCCCAAGGACACTTTGACATGTGGACAGCCAGAGCCGGGACGCGAACCACCAACCCTTCGATCATTGGACAACCTACTCTACCAACTGACTTACCTACACTATTTAAAAGAAAGAAAGTTTCATAAACAAAACAAGATAACAAAATGGCACCATTATAAACAGCATAATAAAATAAATAATATAATCGAAGCACAATCTTATATTCATACTAATAAACAGCAGTTTATTTCTGCTCGTCCATTCAGTCCTTGGTTCTTTTTTTTTCACCTTTCTTGGTTTGTGCTTGTCATTGTTTACCATTGTTGGTCTGCAGATTATCATTTAGATACACTACCTGTCCAAAAAAAAAGTCACACCTTTGGTTTCAATGACAGGAGACATTTACTTTGACTTTTTTTGTCACATAATTCTTATATCGTCTCACAATAAGGTTTACTGTATTTTTTTCCCCATCCATTGTTGTATTAATTTTTGATTGATGATGATGATGATCAGACCGCTGCATTAACTCTTCATCATCCCAATTCTGTCACCAGCCTGATGACCCTGATCAATCCTGGTGGTATCTAATCTGTTAAACATTACAGACATGAGAGGACACTTACTACATCAGTTAGATTAAATAACTTGTTACAGCCTAAACATTATTAACCACTGAAGTATTTACCCATGGAAGGATCTGAACTATTAACTTAAATCATGTGCAGGCCTGGACTGGCACACTGGACGACCGGGACTTTTCCTGGTGGCCTGCCTGCTCAATGGGCTGCCAGTCTGGCCCTGGCTAAAGCCGCTGGGGGGCGGGGAGTGCCTTCCAGAACCAGCTGCCTTGGAGGCTTGGTTAGGGGCTAAAAACCCCATTAAGCCTTTTATTATGGAGGTACTTTTATTATCAAGGGACTTTTATTATGGAGGTACTTTTATTATCAAGAGCCATGTGTGTGTGTGTATGTCTTACTGGTTGAACTGGTCTAACTGATTTAACTGGTCTAACTGATTTCACTGGTTGAACTGGTTTAACTGGTCTAACTGCTCTAAGTGGTTTAGTTGGTGTAACTGGTTTAACTGGTCTAACTGGTGTAATTGGTTTAACTGGTCTAACTGGTTTAACTAGTGTAACTGGTCTAACTGGTTTAACTGGTTTAATTGGTTTCACTGGTTTCACTGGTTTCACTGGTTTAACTGGTCTAAGTGGTTTAGCTGGTGTAACTGGTTTAACTGGTCTAACTGCTGTAATTGGTTTAACTGGTCTAACTGGTTTAACTAGTTTAACTGGTCTAACTGGTGTAACTGGTTTAAAGTCTTTCTGTTGGTTTGTTTCTAAATGAGTGGATGTGAAGCATAAAGTGCCCCCCCCCCCCCCCAGTGGATGTTTTTAATTCTTTATTAGGATTATTCCATCATTCTACTCCAGTTACAGATAGGCATTTAACAACATAAATATATTTCCTGTATTAAAGGACTTTGTAAATTGTGTTTGGAACAGGTGGATGTGAAATGGCTCAGTGATGCTGACATCAAAGCATTTATCCATCCATCCATCTAGACAGGGGAGAGCTTATACTTTGGGAGTTGGTGGTCCAGTGAAAACTCCAACACTGATCCACCTGTCAGATGGACTGAGCTACAACGTCAATCATCTGCCTCTGCAATGATGAACTGCTGCTGGGGTAGGGGGTTTGGGATCTGGGTCTGTATAAACACAACTTCAAAAGGTGACACTGGAGTGAAAATCCAAAATCTTCTTTTCCACAAGGGGAGTAAAAAAAAACAAAACAAAAAAAAAAACATTATAAACAGTGAAAGCCCTTGCATAGCATTCCTTACATGAGTGAAGAAAAAAAAAATCATGTTGCGCCTCCGCATGCAATCCCAAGAGTGTTTCCCAACACTGTTGATGTCTTTTTTCCAAGTGCAGTGCCAACAAAATACCTCATCTGCTCCACCTCAGAGGCCTGTGTATCCTCCTGAGTCTCTCTACAAGATTCACCTCTTTAGTAAAGTATTTGCTGGAAAACTAAACAAACACAGTTACACAATGGAAAGGGCTTTATGTAACCAACACCATCCATGCCGAGTCCCAAATGTAAAAAATAAAAATAAAAAATTTCACGCCATGAACTTTAATACCCCCCCCCCCCTCGTTCACATACATATGGGCATACACACATTCTGTATATACGAGATCAACCTGCTATGTAACATCTGTAGGGATTAGTTTATGATCACTCAACAATACCTGGAGCTGTAGCAGTCCTTTATGATGACGTTATAAAACACAGGGAGATGCAGAGTGCACGCAATAAACAAGACTGATGTAGAAACTGCACGGCCTAAAAGAATCAATACATAAAACTAAATGGATTATAGATGAGGGTTTGCTTTTGTAATTAGATCAGCATTAAGAAAAGCCAAAGAAAAACATCACCAGATGAATGTCCTGCCAGTGTTTGCTCTTCAAAAGGATGCAGTGACTTCAGCTTTGCAGTCACTTTAATTTATAATAATAATAATAATAATAATAATACACAGTATGTTGCCACACAAGAACACAATTCAAAGAAAAGAGAGAACCACTTGGGAGGAAATTCACTGAATTCATCTGCTAGTTCTTCTTTATCTGTGTTAAATCATAGCTTTGCTCTAAATATAATTTCATAAATCAGGCTTCAGGAAACTAAACTGTCGAAACTGTTTCCAAATTGAAGTAGCAGCATTTTGAATGGCGGGTATAAAAGCTTGAACAGTTACCAGATTCTGTGGCGACTTTCAACTACATATTTTTTAAAACTTAGCAGGTGAGGAGTTATTGCAGCGTTTCAGGTCGACAGTTTATAGAGCAGTATGTGTGTTCATTCAGGCATTCATTTTGCAAACTGCATTCAGTATTCAGAGCTGTTTTTTTTTTTTTGCTTAAATTAAGTTGTTTTTTTTTTTTAAATCTGCTAATGAAAAAAGTTAAATTATCTTGGTAAGATGTTCATGATTTCTTGGCAAATCACACAATGGCTGTGTCTGAAATCACTCCCTAACCACTATAATAGTGACCATATAAATAAAAGTACACTAAAAATTCGCACACCCCTGCAAAATGTCCTGGTCACTATATCGTGGTTAGGGAGTGATTTCTGAAAAAAAAAAAAAAAAAATCTAAATCTTGCCAAGTGTATTTTTCTCATTTGTGGTTCCAAACACAACAAACCCTCTGCACCTCACAAACATTTTACCTGACTCGCTCTTATCTTTTATCATTGCAAATACACATTTTGGCCAACCTTGACCCTTGACCTACATTCATGAAAATTTAATGGGATCTATTCTTGACCAAATCACACCTTTCCTGAATATTTAATGAGAAGTAGTTCAGTAATTTTTGCATAAATTCGCGACAAATAAACAGCAAAAACAATACACGTGCGTCCCCTTAAAACTAGACATAATCTGAGGCTGAATCCCATTTGAGCCCTTAGTCCTACCCTTACCCCTTCAAACGGAGCTATAAGGGGTAGGACTTGAAAAGTAACCACCATTAAAGTAATTGGGACACCCATTCAACACTCACCTACATCATCAGTTCACTCGGCCAGTTGTTACGCAACCAAAAATGACCGCTGTCAGCAGCAGACAGTAACATGTCTGATGCTGTAGTTGTCGTGTTGTCATGGGCTATGACCATATTTTTACTAATATCTATCGATCGATTACTCCATGTTTACATAAAAAAACATTTGTTTTCATGTGTGTTTTATGGAGAAAATGACCATTACACATTGCGACAATGTCAAACTTTAAACAATACAACAGTTATTACAACTTAAAAACAGTTAATTACTGCAAAAATACTACATTTGTGTACTTTCTTTCATAGATGCTGACATTTTTAAAGAGATTTTAATAGTATTCTGGGAAATTTCTCTTTCCCTACCTGGACAATCTCCATTTGAAGGAGTACAAAGCCCTTCCCCTTCCCCCTACCCCTCTGCCTTAATGTGAATTGAGACGCCCCTACACATGGACACGCAAAACAGAGGGTAAGGGGTGAAATGGGATTCAGCCTAACTCTGCACAGAAAAGGCCTATTGTAACAAATGGAATTAAAGCCAAGAGCTTCGAACCACTTCATCACAGTTATGTAAGCCTAAAAAACATGGTCTGCAGCTTTTTTTATTTTGCTTTTGATGAGCAATGTAGTGACTAATATAATAAGCAAAGCATCATTGTCCACCCAGCAGCCAAACATGACAAAGGGAGCCACTGATTATCCAGACGTGTGTCAACGGACTGATGGATTCGTCAATGAAATCACTTGGACACCGACACATTTCCGCTGCGTGTCTGTGCGTGACTGAGGAGAATGGACGGCGCAGAAGGAGTGTGTTTTCAGAGTGGTCCTTGGCGTGAGAACAGACTGAGAGCGGACATCACACCACACTGTGACAGCCCAGGGCAGACAGGGGAGGCAACACATACCTCCGTGCTCAGCCTTGGCACCTGCCCGGCCCCTCCGGACCCCTCACACATACGCACTCATCCAACACACAAACCATTACCCATCATACATGTGTGAATGCGTACGAGCGCACACATACAGTACTTTTCGCTGCTTTGTTCAAAACCACCGGATAAAACGGCTCCATTTATGTCAGTTCACATATCGGAAGTGTGTGCTGGAGGTTTGTAAGGAAATATCAAACACGTGAACTAGTGATTGTAACTGATGTGGGTTTTCTTTTTAACCGACACAGTATCGTCAGTGTATAATCTTCCATGACAGTTTTTGTTTTTAAAGACAATCAAAACATTTTAAAAACACAATGTCACATTCTAATATACTCCATAATACAGACTTATATCCCCTATATTCTATATCTCTAGTGATAGATCGATATGGATTTTTTGGGGGGGGTGATACTTTTTTTTTTTTTAAACATCTGCCTTTTATCTGTCAAATGATCAGAAAATCTTTACTTACAATTTTAAAAAAACTAAAATTGTAACAGTTAATCCTATTAATATGTGATCTTCCAGTACAAAACCAGTCACTTGGGTCAAATTTCAGAAATTAAGATGTTATATTTATCTTAAAATTTATTAAAAATGCTTTCGTGACACTAATTCAACCAATTAGAGGCCATTTTTCAACATCGCTATAGCAACAAGGGATTTTATTTACTGGAGAAGGCTTTGTTCTGAGGCCTCCCATTGGTTCACATATATAATTACGTAGATTTGTATTTAAGGGTTGTCTAGAGGGAATCCCCATCTTTCCAAGGGTACCAAACATGAGGGGGAAATACTTAACACGAGCGGAAAAGAAAGCCGTGTTTCGAGCAGATTTTTCTTTAGACTTAAGTATTGTCAGAGTCAGTTGTTGTCCTTCCTAAAATTCTACTTGGATTTTATGCATAAACTTCGATCATTTTGACCCAACGTATTTGAGGCTACGGATAGAAATACTGCTGTGAAACTTCCAACTGGTTTTGTGCTGGAGGGTCAGATATTATTAAAAACAAAAACATGTCACTTTCTAATATAGCCCATGATACAGACTCATGTCTCCTATATTATATATTTCATATCACCAGTTTCTTGTCAATGCCCAGCTCTACTAAGTTTGTGTCAATATTCATTATATTTGCCTTTGAAACAGGTTATGGGCTAAATTTTAATATCAAACTGCAGAGACATGTAGTCCTTTAACCCTTAGCAAAATAGATCTAATATCTTAAAGGAACCTTCTAGTGGACTGTATGTGAAGGACATTCATTCTCCAGACATATCTAAGATCAAACATGATCTGATAGTTGATTATTTTGGCTGAGAAAGCTTCTTCATGTCTGAGCACTTCACTTTGTTTTTCATTTAGACACAGGGTGACATCACAGGTGTTGACATCAAGGATGAGTCAAGGTTTTTCTTACTGAAAACTGTGAAAAATGACTAAGACCCCGTCCACACGCAGCCACGTATCTGCTAAACCTAAGATATTGTTCTACATTTTGAACCATCATCCACATGATGATGCATTAAAAACTAATATTTAAATAAACTCTGGGCAAAGTGAAGAATTTTGACAACTCCATTTATGCATTTGTGTGCAGACAGAGATAACTGGATTTTTGCATTTTTCCAAATGTCACAACCTGCACCAAAATGACAACAAATCTGCTCTAACATCAAACATGCGACCAGGGGCATAGCACCCAAATCTGGGCCAATGTCAGTGGGCCCCCATCCATGCCAGCACATCAGGTGGACAACAAACAAAAGGGGGTATTTATTTAAAATAAAATAAAGCATAAATAGGGTTTCAAGCTACAATCAAGCTATTGATGAATGGTTCTTTAATTCACCAACTGAATTAATGCATTTAGCATACTATACTTGTGCTCATATACCTACGACTAAATCATTTTGGGCCTCCAAGAGGGGTCCCAGGATGTCCAATATGTTAGCAGGACTGTGGTATAAAATTAATTCTCTCAGTTGATGTTATCAATATATGTAATGACACCAATTCATTGGAGGGTCCAATTCATTTGAAATAAACATCACAAAAAAATAAATAAATAAAAGTCAGGCTTTTCATGGACACCTCTCCCTACTCTGGCCGTGGGTAGTCAGGTCCACCCCCCCACCATGGCACCCCACCCTGTGACCTTTGTTTACTGCAGAAGTATGGACAAAGGTGGACACCATAGACTGATGGTCTTAATTATTGTCCAGGCTCTATTTACCCCTTTAATTTTAAAAGCCCAGTACTGCTCCACAGGTGACACACTTTACAGTCGGTCATTTACCCCATCTTAACCCCTCCACACAGGCATGTCAAGTTTACAGACCAAAATTGTGTATAAAAGCAATTCTCTCTCCTGGTCTGTCCAGACAAATGAGCTTAGCGCCATGTTTTATGTTTAGGTGGAAGTGACGCCAACAGAGGTCGACTGATGTGATGGGAATGATTATAAATGTGACTGAAAACACAGATGTTTGGTTCTGTGTGGAATACACATACACACATATATATTATATAAAATGGAGCAGGGGAAATGTTAAATTTAAAAATACCCAGGTATGTGTGGTGTGTACATGCCCTAAATCGACAAAACACTATCCCATTTGCTTTTTGTAAAATATTGATTATTAATATGTTTCTCCATAGATTTAATAGACAGTATATTTTTGTTTATTCAGTTTATGTAGCAACTAAATAACTGCAATTTAGATTCATCCACAGCATCCAGAGTTTTAACTGCCAAAAAGTTTTCACGCACTTAAATTTTTTACAGTTTCCAATATTATGAAATATTTGCAGAAACCTTTACTGTTTTAAAACCTGTGGTTGCATCAGACAAACAGATGTAAATGATTTTCCTTTTTTGTGGTTGTTTTTGTTGACAGTTTATAATACATTAATTATTGACAGTTTCAAGATGTTCTGTCCTTCATGCTTTTCTGCTGAAACATTCAGTTTTAACCGAGACAGAAGGAACAGAGCACGTGCAGAAGGGAGCATGTGGGTTTGGAGAAGGGAACAATACTTCACAAACGCATGGAGTGTCCAAAAAAAAACTTTTTTTTTTTTAACATTACACGAGACAAGACGTATACTTCATGGAAAACACAAGGACTGCTTTATAATTTAATATTTCCGACGCTTTGAGTAGCACAGAATGTACTTTTTTTTCATATCCAGTCGACTGTGACGGAAGCAGAAATCTGAATGACGAACTCAAAACCCAGTGCAAATAAAACCCAAACATTCATCATGACTCAGTGGAGGTGAGAAAATATTTTCGTGATTACGGCAAAACTAAACCGCCAAAGCGTGTTTGATGATGGAAATGCGTAGAGCAGATCTAACTGTGACACACATTACTGTACAGTTGCACAAATTACACTTAGGTGCAAAAGACACAACAGACAAGCGCTCTCCCTCCAGTGGCCCCCAGTGCCCCCCCCCCCCCCCGACACACTGAGAACATTGTGGCACCCAGTCGACACATACTGACTCCTGACTCACCCTCATGTGGAAACTAAACACCTGAGTCTCACCTCCTGCATCTGTGGATGAATAGACTCGCATGTATGCACGCAGTAGTCATGTCTGGGTGCATTCTTATGAGGCATTTGTTCAGTTTTTAAAAAGGTCAAATGAATATAGAGGGAAAACCATCATCAACTCTTAAACTTTCACTAACAGCAGTTCCCAAAGTAGTCGATAACATCTGGAAATGTTAGTTTTACTGTGGTGATACTCAACTTCCGGTAAGTAAGAGGAGGGCAAGTAATAAAGTAATAGCTTATTAGTTTAAATAAAACAGTGCAAGGTCTGAGACTAGACCTATGTTATGGATTAATAGTAGTAATTAGTACTTTTTAGTTTTTTGGGGGTTGTTTTAGCCTGGCAAACCTGACTATGATCTTAATTCATAGTCTGGAGACGATCCATAGACTGAGCTTAAGCGTACAGGTGGGATCAACCGCTGTCTTTCAAACTGCTCTGCACGTAATAGGCCAGCGCTATGACCAATCAGAGCAACAAACAATGTGACGTATACAGAGTGATGAATAAAAGTCTAAACTAGCGTCTATCTGGTTGTTTTAACATCCTATAGGCTAAGCTAATTAACATTAACACACCACTGACACTGGAGGAAAAATATCCAACTGGGTCTGTTTACATGTTGCCGTTCCTACTTCTTTAACCATGTCATCATTGTGCTAAGCCCCGCCCTACAATATTGTTACACGAATGGAGTGCTGTGATTGGACCAGTAAAATTTTCCCTGTCCTGGCTGAGGCTCTATGGAGCCACTAGGGGCGGACTAGTTTACTCTGGGTGGTTTGGTTTACACTCAGCCTAAACACCTCCTAATGATTGAATGTTTTGTGCTTTTACAACATTTTTGTAGATTCAGGTCATGATATTGAACAAAAGATATGATTATAAAGAATGTTTTCAACATTCTGCATCTAGATTCAGAAGGAAAAAAATAGGAATATGGGTCTTGTAGTTCATCACCATATTTAAAGGAATTTGTTTGACCTTTCAAGGTCAGTCAAGGTCAAAGGTTGCAGCACCAAATGAAAGCCCATTTTTGACTTTCTCTTCACTGCCAATAGTAATTATGAAAAATTAGTGTTTAAGGTCACATGAAAATTTAAGGTGTAGAGGTTAGCCCTTAGAAACCATGTTCATTTCACATGGCCGATCTTATTTGAATTTGCTTATTCTCTGCATCATGCGGGTGTCCTAAGGCCCCCCCCCACTCCCCCACCATCAAAAACATATATGCATATTAATCCCTGTTAGTGTCCTTGACCAAAGCACTGAGGAAGATCTGGAGCTCGTCCCTGGGGGCCTTCAATGGCAGCTCGCTGCTCTTAATGTGCTAATCACTAATGCTAATGGTAGGTGCTCTGCGTATTATTTTCCCTACGGGGATAATAAAGTGATTTGAACTCAACCTTAATTTAATAATTCGTGCATAAGGCTTTGGGGGGGATTTATGGTGATCATAGCAGAAATGCAATGTAACACTGATACTCGTGTTTTCATTAGTATTATCTCATTGTCTCTGTAGAGTACGTGGGTTCACCATGTTTTTGCATTACTTGAGACATTCCGTATATTTTTCCATATTATAACTGGTTGCACCCTGCATTACGGTGTATTACCATATTTTGACTGTGGCTCACAGCTATTATTCGCTTTAAAACTAAACCTCAGATGATACTGGTTTCCAAAGGGGGCTTTTGCATTTTTCTTTGTAGCCAATTCAGTTATTTTCCCAGCGTGAATCAATTTATTTTCATTGTGATGTGGAAAATCAGACCCACAAGCCTACTGCAATGTATGCCTTTACTAGCTCTTTCAGCAAAAACAGGTACTTACAACAGTTTAAAGTACAAATACAAGCACAGAGAGACCAAACCAAAACATTAAAGTGACCTAAAAAATGAGGAGTAGTGAATCTGTGGATCTGACGCTGTGTTCAATGCCTTAACATGACCCATACAAAACATCCAGACAAGAAAACTTTTAATTAAACCCCATCCTTGTAATTGGATTTAAGTGTGCATACACACACCGTCTCAATGACATGCCAATACCCACGAGATTCAGTCTGATGAAAACTTTAATTCAGAGACACCCCCATCAGAACACTTCATATAATTTATTCTTCAAATGGCTTGAAGAGCAGAATACTGATATCTGCTTTCTCATGCAGGATCATGGAGAGAAATTAGCAAAATAAATGAGCTGAAGGTGTTGATCCAGAGAAAGCTTTGAGCACAAAATGAATGCCATTTTCCTTAATCCTCTAAAGGACTGGATCATTAGTCTGACCTCTTCTAATCCTACTTAATTTAAAGCACTTACCGATTTGGAAGTCTGATCTTTCCATCAATGGGAATTTCAATCACAGAGGGATCAATGTGACATTAAAAATAAAATAAAATAAAATGGGCGCTACAAGGACCCCGTATGGATCATTGGTGCCGAGATTCACTCACTGTTAAATTTAATTTCTGATTGAACTGTATAGTTTGGCACAATTAAAATCTATTCTGTGTGAGTATTAGTCAGACCAAGGCTGAATCCAATTTCAGCCCTGACCCTTAGCCCTTAACCCTTTAAACAGAGCTATAAGGGGTAGGGCTTGAAAATAAATCCCTATGAATTGGGACACCCCTTCAACATCAGTTCGCTCCACCAGGTGTTTACATAACCAAAGACGACAGCTTTAACCAGAAGTAAACCAACATGTCTGCTGCTGTAGTTCTCCTGGACTATGGCCATATTTTTACTAATATCTGCGGCGAATTGGAGAAGTGTCATGCATCAACTGATTACTCCACGTTTAAGTAAATAGAATTTTTTTTTTCATGTACGTTTTATGGAGAAAATCATCATTACATAATGTATAATGATAATTTCAAAACTTTATACAATAAAGTTATCACTTAAAACTTAAAAACTGTTAATTACAGCGAAAATACTACATTTGTGTACTTCTTTTGTAGATGCCGCCATTTTTAAAAGGAATCGCAGTTTATTAACTGAAGGGTTGGCGGTTCCATCACCGCTCTGTTGTGTCCTTGTCAGTGTCACTCACACTGATGTATGAATGCGTGTGAATGGTCAGCGGTGGTTGGCGTGAAATAGCAGCCACACTTCTGTCAGTCGGCCCCAGGGCAACTGTGGATACATATGTAGTTCACCACCACCAAAGGGAACATGTGAGAGTGAGTGAATAATGGATCAATAATGTAAAGCACTTTGGGTGCCTTGAAAAGCGCTATAGAATGTAATCCATTTTTATCATGTTATTATTTCTGGTACCCTTCCGTTTGGAGTCTGCCTCTGGAAAATCTCCATTTGAAGGAGTATCAAGTCCTTCCCCCTCTACCTTAATGTGAATTGAGACACCCCTAGCCCTACACGTGGATGCACAAAACGAAGGGGAAGGGGTGAAATGGGATTCAGCCTGAATGAGGGAGCGAAGAAAAATGCTAACTCAGAGAGGGCGGGTCTGGAAGGGAAAGCACATCTGAGATATATCATGTTCATCAAAAGGCCGACGGGAAGGCCTTTCCAACCAGACACGGAGCAGAAAGAGTTCATACAGTGACAGGAATTATTTGTCCACGTTGTGATGAATAGATCTCAAATTAAGAGGAGACACATGCGGCATGAATCAAAGACAGAGTTCACACTGATGATGAATTAACATCAGTTTGTGATTAGTTAACAAATACAGAAAAGCTGCATTCCTACTCAGCTACAAGTTAAAGCTCTATAAATCAGCCGCCCCACAGCTTTGTTTAGAGGAAGACAAAGGAAAAAAAAAAAAAAGATACAGGAAGACAAAGATATGGTGATGGGAATATAAGGACAAATCTGCCGAGACATATCAGTTCATGTTCCCGTCAGAAGGATGATTTTTCAGACCATATTGGCTCGGTGCTTTGAGACCTGAGCAGATGTGGAAACAGAGCTATTGTCTGGAACAGTGTATTTTACGCAGACACGAATAAAGCCATGTCGAAAATATGACTGAGCCTTGCTTTAGCTTGTCCTCCCAGGACGCCGTCCAACAACGAGACGTGAGGCTGACATGATTGAGTGTGTCTTTACGAGTGAACAAGACAGATAGAGATACAGGGTGAAACTCAAGATACGTCTGAAGGTGAAGGGTTTCGCTAGGTGTGGAATTTGGTGCACATTTATATGCATACCACTCAGGGTTCGCTCTGTACGTCTGTCATTTTGGTGTTTTTTTTTTTTTTTAATTTTATTTTTATTTTGGGGAATGGGGGGGTTGTGCTTTAAACAAAGAATAGTTGTTAAACTGTCAGTGGCTAAAAAGGTGTGAAAGGCCGGTCTATTTTAAGGTCTGTTGAAGCGGATGTTGTGCACTGAGGGTCTGCTTCACCCTAGCTTAATGTTGACATGTACACACATAATCTTAGCCTCTGACTAATGTGAGGTGAAGGGGTGAAGAGTTTATAATCTCGCTTTCTGTCAGGCAACGACAGGTCGATTTGATGAAACAGTTAATGTCACACCTGTAGGAATTCCTTCACAAGAACATCATCCAAACAAGCTTGAAGGTTATTTTGTTTTTACATGTGTCTTTTTTTTTTTTTGTCTTAACTTTTTGTGGCCATTATTATATAATTGGTTGGGTTTAAAATTTCAACACTTACTTCACTGTTGACGTAGCTCCAAGTTCCCAGAGGCGCTGCTTTGTCTCAAACAGACACACTGTGCCAAAACCAAAACAGTTTCTACCATGTTCTTTCAACACAACGCTGGGCCCAACCTCTACTACTACGTGTCTGAATCATACACACACTGAGATTATTTCATCCAACATGAGCTCATTGGAAAGTAAGACCATTTAAATAAGTAGTTTAATTGTGGGTTCCTTTCATGTTTAATCTAAACTGCCAACTTGGAGAAAAAAAAACAAAACACTATCACGTCAACCTCCTGGTGATGATTACAAGTTGGACATGAGGAGGTTTGTGACAGGCTCCCACCTGCAGTCGCACAACGAGAAGACACAACACACTTAAATAGATTAATAATCCAATATAACAATTTCACAGTCTACTTGGTGCACCTGATCATGAAAACAGGTAGTTATCTTTATCAGGTTGTGCATTTGCATCATGAAGGCAGATTAGCCTCTGGTCACGGTTACATAATTACATTAGAAATAATCAATTGCAGCTGCGGGAGTTGAAATGTACCTTCTGCAGCACTCTTTTCTTTGTCCAAATCAAAACATTAATTCCACGTTAACACTAATGCAGTTATGTTGCATGTTTTAGGTTGAATCCCATTTCACCCCTTACCCCTTCAAATGGAGCTATAAGGGGTAGGGGCATGAAAATTAACCCGTATAAATCGGAACACCCCTTCAACACTCACCTACGTCATCGGTTTGCTTCGCCAGTTGTTATGTAACCAAAAACCACAGCTTTAACTAGAAGTGAACAAACATGTCTGCTGCTGCAGTTGTGTCATTCTACTGGAATATGTCCAAGTTTATAATATCTGCGTTGAATCAGAGAAGCGCTATCCGTCAACCGTTTACTCCACATGTATGTAAATAGCTACTTTTTATGGAGAAAAACTTTATACAATACAACAGTTATCACAACTTACAAACACTTAATTACAGCAAAAATACTACATTTGTTTACTTCTTACGCATTGTATTCTGGGAAATTTCTCACACCCCTCCATTTGGAGTCTACCTCTGCAAAATCTCCATTTTAAAGCCCCTCCCCTTCCCCCCACCCCTCTGCCTCAACGTGAATTCAGACACCCCTACCCCTACACATGGACCCGCAAAATGGAGGGTAAGGGGTAACATGAGATTCAGCCTTCGTCTCTTATTGTCAGATAAACAGCATTTAGGTCATCGCAAAGACCACATTCATTTATTTTCTATACTGTTTAATGCTTTGGAGCATTCGGTATTTGGAAACATAATGAAGAAATGACCTGTTTCGTTGTCTTATTTTTGGTTTTATTTTGAAAACTGAATGAACGATTGGTACATGGATTCAAAATAAATGTTAAGATAGATCATTTTATCATATGCTTCACATATTTACACTAAAACAAAGTATAATTTCACCAAAGATTAAAATAATCTGAACAAATATGAAGAACCTGAAATGTTTTCAGAGGAGTGCAATTTTAATAACTGTCTGATGTTTTTTTTTATTTGTGTATTTAAGTGTTCTGTAAGTTATAAGTAACATGTGGAAATGATGAAGCATAATATTAATGAATATGCTTATTCAGTCTTATTGTTCAGGTTATACACATTGCAATTACAGTTTGTCATAAACATTTTAATTCTAATTTCAGTTTTTCACTAAGATATAGAGAAAGGTTTGGAGTTAACATTATGTACAGTATGTATTATTATTATTATTATTATTATTATTATTATTATTATTATTATTATGAATAACATATTGTCAAAACCTTTTACCGAGGCAATACTATCATTATAAAAAATCAATCTTAATCCAATGAGAACAGACTGATGGACCAATAGACACACCTTCTTACAGACGTGTTGCCTGGAATCATGGAAGATACTGTTTTCAGTGGCCGAGAAAAGAAAAAAAAAAGGGTACAAGGTATTTATATTAGACTTAGTGACACATTTTTTAATTTTATTCCAATAAAATAGCTAACATAAAGCTAAATGCAGTGTTTGCCCATAAAGGGAATATACTGCCATTAACAAGGAACCAAATAAAATGGGCTATTACATTTAATCATAATGAGCATTAGTCAGATTTTTTAAATAAAATGGAAACATTTTATATAATGCACGTCAACCAGTGAACAAAATGTGACATAAGCTTAGTTATTACTATCAGACATAATGGTTATTTGAGCCTTATAAAAATGAATGAAGTCTTATTAATTAAATGGTTTTCCATCCTTCTTTGTGGCTGCTGCTGTAGGGTTGCAAACAGCAAAAACCTCAAGGCTTCACCTTATTTCCCTATGTTTATACCACAAACAAACACTTCCTGTTCTGTAAGGAAGTCAATACTAGAAGGTATTTTCTCTGTACACTCCCAAGGTCACTGTGGATCAGGAAGTGTTTTATAGGTATTAGGTATAGATAGAGAGAAAGATAGAGAGAGACAGACAGACAGACAGACAGACAGACAGACAGACAGACAGACAGATACTTTAATCCTTTTTGCTTTTTCAAGGAAATTGCTTTTGTTACAGCAGCAGAAAAAAAAACACTCAGATAGCCCATCATCACACACACACTATTACCATAAAAAGATCACTAGTGCACACAAAAAAGATCACCATTACCCATAAAAAGATCACTATTAGCCATAAAAACATCCCTTGTGCACATAAAAAAGATCACTATTACCCATAAAAAGATCACTAGTGAACATAAAAAAGATCACTATTACTATAAAAAGATCACTAGTGCACATTAAAAATACTATCTGTGCTAATGTAGAATGAGGGTTGCAGGTGCCACACTTCTCCAGACGCACGTATAAGTCATTTTTAGTTCCAGTAATGTCTGGAGAAGACCTTTAAATAACAAAAAAAAGAAGATTGTCGTCTTTGTTCAGTGGTAGCGGGGAAAGCTGGGCATTTAAACATAACTGTCAACAAGACTGACGGCCCAAAGTGACGGTTATAGCCGGCGAGATGTAATGGATTCTTTTTGGCTGGATGTCTTCAGCGATCAATGGAGTCTATGTTGACAGTTTGTATCTCGCAGGGAGTGTTTTGTGTGAAGAAGGGAAGAGTTGAGAAGTGAAAGTGTCAGTAAGAAAACAAGGAGGGGGGTGTGGGTATTAGAAGAGCTCAGGGAGGTTTGTCTGAATTAGTTTCAACTGATTTTGTTCGGTTTACAAAGTGCAGCGCACGATATTTCTGAATTAACAATGAAGTATTTGTTTAGTCAAGAGAGGCTAAATAAACTGCTATTTCACAATTAGATATGTCTGTTACTTAATCTGCCTTCAAACACAATCTGTCAGTTCTGTTTAATCAGCGTAAATGCAGCCTTATATGCCTTATATATACCGAAGTGTGCGATACATTAGAGACAAACACAGTCACAGTTTGGTTCCAATGCAGTGGGTTTATGATCACTTTCAGATCCAGAGCCCAAAAAAATTATCAATTAACATCTCCTTTGGAACAGAGGTGTAACCAGAATGGCATGTGTGGGTGGGCAGTTGGCTCATCTGGGGGGGGGGGGGGGGGGGGGTAAAACCCAATACCTGAAAAATCAGTGGAAAACCACTACTACAATTACTAGGTCTAGTAGTCCAATAATCAGTGTTTGGTAAGTTACTTGAAAAGTGTAGTGAGCTAAGCAGTTACTCAACAATAAATTAAGCTTCACTACACAAAAGCTACAACCACCTACAGAAATATAGCTAGCCAAGTTACACAAATGTGGCAAAAATAGTTCACTACACCAGAATCTACTTCACATTATATTAACCTAATGTCAGATTAATTCAAAATGACAGGTACACTGTTTAAGCACTTTATTAAAAAGATCTAGGACCTACAGCCATTTGGCTAGCTTCCCTCTGCTAGCTAGCTAGGTTAATGTTTGTTATGTTATGCTTTCATTTTTAGCATTTAATTAACATGAGATGGGTTTTATACAAAGTCACTTCACGGTCAGTTGACGTGTGTGTGTGTGTGTGTGTGTGTGTGTGTGTGTGTGTGTGTGTGTGTGTGTGTTGTTGTAATTCCACTGCCATAGTCACAGTCCATGGAAGGAGCAAAATAGAAGCTCCCGCATGAACATGTTGAAAAGGTTTTATTCATTCACTTTGTTGTGTTTCAAACTCATACATACACAGTACATTTTGCATTGTTAAATTAACACTTAGAGAGTTTATTTAACTTCTTGTAGAGTGTATTTGGTCCCATTGTCTCCAAATTAACACTGCAAAATCTACAGTGTAGTCGACTGCAGAGCAAACCTCTGTTTTTCTCAGTCATGTCCTGGGTTTGCAGCTTTTGTGTCGCTACTTAAAGGAAAAAAATAATGTAGCTACAGGAAAGTTAGTTGATTCATAAAGCAGCGACGTTACGGTCAAACTACCGGAAAATGCTGTTTAACTAACCAACTTCTGCCCATCACTGCCAATGATAATAATAGTAATAAAAATTAAATTCAGTATTCAAAATAAGGTCACACTAGCATAAATAATAATAATATTTTTTTTTCATGTTTTTTTTTTTTTAAAGAAATGTAGAACTCTTATGGCACATGTTACCAGGGCCATTTCTGGTCAATGTGGTGCCCTAGGGGAACACCCCTCTTTCCTTTTTCGTGGAATTAGAAATGAACATCTGTAAACACAGTGTCCTACATCTGATCGAGTACGTACTGAGTGTCCGGAAATAATCACTGTCAATGTTAACTTTAATGCTTTATTTACAGTATTTTCCACACTATAAGGCTCATTAAGTGAAGCTAAACAGTCACAATACTGTAACTCTCAACCTTATTGAGTTGTAACACGGAACAAAATACTTATTCTGCTAAATCAAACTTTAAGATTCCAAATTCTGAGATAAAAAGTCAAAATTATACAATAAAAAGTAAAAAAAATTACAAGTCACTAAGCACAACCAGAGTTGAGCACCTTGTTGTCCAGAAAATACGGTAGTTTAATATTCTAATCAAAAATATACTGACATTATGATCAATATAAATGATTTTTGCATCTGAAAAAATGGGTTGTTTACATTACAAACGATGCATTTAAAAGGTAAAAAAAAAACATTTGCAACTACTGAGAATATGACTTTTTAACTCATATTTAATTTCTATTTCATCAACTTAGTAACATACTGATTTAAAAATGCCTTGTATATCAGTTAAAGGAGTCAATGTGCGAAAGAACTGAAAACCTGCCAATCAGTACAAAAGTTTAAACAGGTTTTTATAAACCACATTCTAAGTGGACACAGGAAACACATGGAAATATGAATCTAGCAAGGAACAGACTTCCCTTTTTTCTCATGCACTTTTTCTTATGGTTGTATATACATTATTGAAGCCAATTTTATTATTTGGAATTATAATTATTATTTGTATAATGTTATTTGTATTTGCTTCTCACCTTTGACCTCCTCCTGCCCAGGCTATGCACCAGGTAAGGGGTGTGATTCTTCCCTTAGTGAGGAGTGATATCGTTTTTCAACCACACACACATACTATGTTGTATTTTTGTAAGTGAACCCAGATGATATTTTTGTTTATTTGAATAAATCTTAAGTATTTTTGAAAACGGAAAAAACTTTATATTTTGTCCAGTGAGTTCTTAAACTTACTACTTTTATATTTTGACCTTTTTTGAAATTGAATTTTTTTACATTTTTGGAATAAGAAGAGTTGCCATAACATACATGCTCTGACTGAGGTAATACAAAGAAGGACTAGATAAGTTGTAATAACTTCAGAGGTGGAAGTAACTAAGTACAAGTACTTCCTTTACTGGACTTAAGTAGATTTTTTACTTGAAACTTTTTACTTTTACTCCTTACATTTTTGTATAAATATCTGTACTTTATAGTCTTTACATTCTCAAAATAGACTCATTACCTTTTCAAACTAGACAAATGTGTGAAAAATAAGTTGTAAATCAATAAATCAGAAATTGTGACTCAGTATATCATGTTTAGACTTTTTATCTCATAATTTAGACTTTTTATCTCATAATTTAGACTTTTTATCTCATAATTCAGATTTATTTCTCATAAATTTGACTTTTTATGTCATGATTTAGATTTTTTTAAGTCATAATTAAGCTTTTTTTAAATCTCCTATTTATTTTATAATAAATTAAATGTCCTGTCCATACCCACTAAACTTATCTATACAGTAACTCACTTTTAAAGGCTTTATTTTTGGATATTTTTGACATTGTTCTGTTTTTTTCCCAGTTAAAGTTGTACTTTTTTACTTTCACTTCAGTAAAACAGTTGAATCAGTACTTCTACTTTTACCAGAGTATTTTTTCACACCAGTAGCTGTACTTCTACTTAAGTACAGAATGTGAGTACTTTCACCACCTCTGCAAATAAGGTATAGTTATCTAGGATGCTAAAGAAGCTGCTAAAGATGCTTAATTTCTGCTTAAATACTTTGTATGTTTTACTTATTTGGTTTTACCTGTTTCAAATAAAAAAATAAATGAAATGAAATTTGAGCTGTAAATAAAAATATAATAAATTGTATGATTTTTTTTTTTTTTTTTTACACTATTTCACAAGTGTGGTTTTTTTGGCCACACTTCATGCTTAGTAAAGGACCTTCTTTACCAGAGGGTTAATGGGACTTCTATCCCCAAGTCAAAAAAAAGAAAAAAAAAGGTTTTGTCTGGGGTTTATGCGACGCCCTCCCTGACCCTAGTGCGACTGTTCTCAACACCACCGTGCCTGGCCTGCTTCCTGTGTCTTCCACTGCTCTGTCTCACATACCAAAGCAGACATTCACACACCCACGGTGACGGCTCAGTGTGACCCGGTCATCCTTCCAGGCTGAGAGGAGTTCCTGTTCACAAGTCTCCCGCAGCTGTCTCACACACTGTTGTCCTGGGATGGTGGGGTCGAGGGTGGGTGAAGCCAGGGGCAGAAGTTAGGAAGGGTCCAAGGTGACAGCGGGCTGGGGTCAAGTCAGGGGGGGGGGGGTCGGTTTGTTTATGTCGTCATGTCCTTATACAAGACTGGAGGACACATGACAGGGAAGACAGCGTCACATGTTGCCTCTAAGAAGCTGTGCAGAGTTAATTCAGGATTAACCCTTTAACTCCTGATGCGTCAGCGTTGACACGTTCTGAATGGATGGTTTAGTTTAAAAATTCTGAATAATTCAAGTTTTTTTTTTTTTGCACAGGTGTCAAAAAGCAACAGATTTAGAAAAAGAAAAAAAAGTCCATATTACTGGTCACTTATTCCTTTTTTTACTTGTTTTTTTTCCATGTTATTTGTTATTTTGTGAATATTGATTCGTTTCTGTTGTTGTTGTTGTTGCTTATTTTTTACGTTAATATTTTGGAACCACTCGCACTTTACGTTACAGCGTTATAAACTCTGTGTGTTCGTACGTGTTGGACCCCAACTAAATAAAAAATAAAACAAAAATAAAAGCTTCCCACAGTTTTATGGCTGGGACATCTTTATGGAAAAGAAAATCGTTAATATTTTTCTTCACAGTTAAAAGAATAACGACTGACTGTTTTGGGAGCCATATTCTTCTTCTTCAGGTTGGAAATGTAACTGCCGGGAAAGTTTGAATTAAATGCCGGGGTGGGGGGGGGTGGGTTTGGAGCGTCAGGTTTTTGTACACATCTCATGAACATCTGGCAACGAACTGTTTATAGTGTCAGGAAACCACGATGCAGGATTACAGCATAAACACTATAGCTCATGTTTTGTAACTTCACTGAGGTTTGTAGTCGACATCTGACATCATAACATCGTATGTATGTAGAAAATCACAGATCGACATAATAGGTCTGTTTTAAAGTTTTACTAAGCTTTTAATAAACACATTGGATGTTTGTAGTTTTACTGTCGTGTGAGAATTATATAAAATCATTTAAAAGTGACCTTTTTTAAATGATAAATTCAACTTCTGACAAAAATTTATAGCTAATTAAAGAGTTTTTAGTGATGTTATTATGATAAAAATCTCAAAAGGGACAGATAAATCTAGTCGAGAGAAAACTATAATATTTTCTTCTGAGACGTAGAGGAGTAGAAGTAAAAATCTGAATGAAATGAGAATATTTCAGTCTGTAAAAGGTCCTGACATTAGTGCTATGGCCAATACTTGAGCTGAAGTCTCAATACAAGTCCATGGATTGATAATGACGAGTAAAGTTCAATGCAAAATCAGTGATATTCAAAAAAGTAGAGACTTAATTAGTCTGTTGCTGCTGGTTCTCAATGTGTTTTCAATGTGAGTGCATTCTGATGCCAACAGAAGACAACACTGCGGTTCAGTAATTTACTACAGTTATTATACTGTTACTGGAACCATGATTTATTTTTCCTGTATTGAAACTAGATTAACATATTTTGTTAAATAAAAAAGTTATTCGTCCTGTTCTTTTTGTCAGCGAGCAAGTTGATTCATTTTCAAATCTTCAATCACAAATACATAAATGTTCCCACACTGGGAAAAAAATACAAATCTTACAAAGTATAATTTTGTCATTTCTTGTCAAAATATATCCTTACACTTAAAATAATTATTTTAGGGGCTACATTTAATCTTCAGGGGGCTGGACCGGTAAAATAAAAGTAATAATTACCTAGAAATAATAGTAACTCCTAATTTTACTGAAAAAAAATCCTATTAAATTATGAAAATGCTTACGTTTATAAACTATCCAAACAAAAAAAAAAGTGAATAACCTGAAAAACTGAAGCATCTTCAAAAAGTAAGTGTGATTTTGACAATATTATGCTTCAATTGATCATTTTTACATGTGTATATTATGAATCATATGTACATGAAACATTTAACAGACACAGAAAATTGAGCTTCATTTTCTTTAGACATTTTGGGTTGTTCACATTTGTTCAAATTAAACACATTTTATTGTTACAGGATAGTTTGTAAAAGCCAATAGTTTTTGCACGAAAATGCAGACAAAAATTTGAAGTTATTATTTATCAGCATAATATTTTTTTCCACATCAAACTGAGAATATAGAGTCACTTTTTTACAGGTTATTAAACTGTTAAAAATCTAAATCTTACTTGCTGTATTTTTCTCATTTCATCACACTTAAAATAAGACAAACACCTAAAAACTTACTTTTCAGTGAGATATAAGAACTGATTTACATGGGAGTTTTTAATTCCTGTTTAATTCCGAATAAAAGTTTATTCCACTTTAAGATGAACATGTAAACACCTAATTCCTGTTGAAATAGTTAAATCCAAATTAAACTTAATTCCAAATAAAATCACTGGTTTATTTCAATGTTAATTCTGAATAAAATAATCCCTGTCACATGTAAACCGTTAATTCCACATAAACATTATTCCTGTTTTTCTGCACATGCTCCTGGTGTTGTCATGATTACATAAGTCGTTACGCCGGTACGCACATATTCCACTCTGCCGACATTTTCCGAGATGGCTGTACGAAGCAAGCGTTGGAGTCACAGGGAAGTAATGCATTAGAATGGAGCATTGGAAGATTTAAATATAGCATTTAGTATCCAGTCTTCCATGTTGATAGTTGCAATAAAAGCAAAACAGGAAGTGGACGCAATTGTTTTCTTCTGGTGGACGGCAAGACGTCACATGCAGGGGCGCAGATAGGTTTGTGAAACTGGGGGGGACGAAGATGCCAGCTAACACCCCCCGGCCCCACCATTCTGATTGGGGGGGGAGTTATTACTCCTCAAAGACGAAAAATGCATTATCTTACCTAATTGTGATGTCTGATGTTCTCAAGTGCTATATACCACTGACATGACAGGGTGATCAATATGGGTGTGTGTGTGTGTGTGTGTGTGCGTGTGCGTGTGCGTGTGCGTGTGCGTGTGCGTGTGTGTGTGTGTGTGTGTGTGTGTGCTACATGACTGCTGACTGTTTGTGTATATTTGGACTGTCAAACTTAATTACCCATCATTGGAAGAAATTATTTATTATATAAGTATTAGATAAATTATTATTATTTAATAAAGTTTATTAATGCTGATACTAATTCAAATCACTCACTAAACATACCATATGCTGTTTGCAAAACTGTTTTATTTTAACACTGACTTTCAGCACACTGATTCTTTCATAAATTTCACAGGAGTGTAAAAAACATATAATGTAATTAAAACTTCTAACACACTAACAACAAACACAAAATAGGACACAGCCTCCATATACAAATTAAATTATAAATAAGATCTCTACATGAGAGTTTTCAATAATGGTCTCAAAACTGATTAAGTGAAGGATCCAAAAACCTCTCTCCTCCGATCCTTGCCCTGAATATATGTCTGGGGCATGTACAGGTGGAGGCAGAAGAAGGTGACAGTTTGGCTCTGGTCAGCTTTGTACGATACTCTCACGGCGACATTGCTATGAACAGAAATTGCAAGGTGATTAACTTTTTTCATCACCAGCCAATGTGGCTAGTAGATTTTTTATCTTACTCCCCTATCAGAAATTCAACTAGCCATTTTTCCCCTGACCAAATTTCATTAAATTATTTTATTTAACCTTTTCCTCTTGAAATAATTCATTTCTTTAAACATATGATAAAATTATTTTTTACATTTTCACATTTAACTCTTAAAACTTCTTGCTTTTACATTTTCTCACCTTTCACTGTTAACACTTCTTTACTGTTCTCACCTATATTACAATTTATACAATACATAGACTCACATCTTGTTGCTCTTACATTTTCTCAATTGGTCCCCATATCATTTCTTCAAACATATGATCACATTTTTTTTTTTTTTTGCATTTTCACATTTAACTCCTAACTTCTTTACTTTTTATCTCCACTGTCCCCACTGTAAACATACACTCACATTACATCTTGGTGTTGTTATAAACTTTCTTAAACCATCTCATTTCCTTAGCCTATTTGTGGACTCACCAACTGACCAAAGATAGCACCAAATCCTCATATAAGCCCGTTATGATCAATTCATTTGGGCTTATTAGCATTCCTGTCAAACACACAAGTAGGCTGTAGGCGCACTGGCGCGCGCACTGGCACGCGTGCTAGTACGCGTGCCATTGCGCGCGCCAGTGCGCTGCCAGAACGCGTTCTGTAACACGTGATATAATAAACACAACGCGTGGCTATGTGAACACTTTGGCTTTGCCATAGGGGCGCTGCCTGGGCCGAAGCAAGCAAGACAGGAAACAAAAGACAGGGGAAGGATAAAAAAAATAGGACGGTCATATGCTGGCGCCCCATAGAGGATTGGTACAACCGGGTCTGCACTCGCCAACAGCCAAAGTGGCTAGTAAGTTGTTTTTTTACCCGCCAAAATGGATTTTCACCCGCATTTGGTGGGTTGGTGGGTGTTAATTTAGAGCCCTGGTGATAACTAAAGTAACAGTTTACTTACAGCTGTTGCTCTTTGAAAAAAAAACACATGATCGTTTTCTGATTTTTAGCTCGCCTCATTATTCCATGCCGTGTTGGGGTCCTCCTGAACGTGCACCCTGGCTGTCCAAGTAATGCCTGTCAGACTGTTTGTAACCATGGCAACCAAAGTTAACGACGATGCCGCCGCACAGCGTAATAACCGAGTCACGTTATTATGTATGTTAATTCATATTTTGGTTTCCTCATGATGCTTGACTAAGTAAGAAGTAAGTAGTAAAAGTTTTTTTAAAAAAAGTAAAAGGAAGAAGTAACATGTTTTTTTCTTAAATAAAAGTGGGTGGGATGGATCTAAGGGCATTCAAAACTGGGTGTGTCATGACACACCTGACACCCCCGCTATCTGCGCGCCTGGTCACATGGACGTCCTGTCCAATCAGAACCCTCTGTACTCCCAGGTCTTAAAGCCAACTACAGTGGAAAAGAAAACTGTTAATATTCTTGTAAATGCTTATTCGGAAATAACATGTCCATGTAAACACAAAGGAAATAACTTGAATTCCAAATTACTTTATTTGGAATAAATAATTTCGGAATTAAAAAACACCATGTAAACATACGGAATAGATCTGATTTCCAAACATCTGACCAAGATATTTTTCAATTCAATTTTATTTATAAAGCCCCAAATCACAACAAAGTCGTCTCACAGGGATTTACAGAAACACCATCGACCACAGAAATAGATAAAAAAAAAAAAGTCCCAAGAATCCCATGTCCTTAGACCCTCCTTCTCGACAACAAAAAAAAACTTCAAAACCCAGTGGGAAAAAGAAGAACTCTTGAGGAGAACTAAACTGAAGGACAGATCCACTCCTATGGACAGACAGACTATAGATGAACGTCCACTCATTTCCACCCGTTCCCTTCACACACATATATATATATATATATATTTGCTAAAATTCCAAATTAGTTTTGCTTAGTTCACAATTCAATACAATTCAAGCAAAAAATATCATGTATTATTATTATTATTATTATTATTATTATTATTATTATTATTATTATTAGTTTTTAGTGGGGCTTTTTTATTTTTTATTTTTTTTGCAGTGCAACACTTTGTACTTTTGTAAGAGAATGAATGAAAAGCAGAAGACGAACGCGCCAGACGAGGAGTCAGACGGGCAGACGGGGGGGAGGGGGGGATGTGGTCGGAATGTGGCAGACAGTTGGGGAAGGCACGCTGACCCCATCCCACATGTTACTGGTGGCTTCCAGGTGTCTCACCCTCCTCCCCCGTTCACACACGGATGTCAAGCCTCCCTGAAGGAAACCAGGTCGGTTCCGTTGGGGAAGTCATAGAAGAGATGAGAGGAATCAGCATCTGCAACCTGTCTAGTCAAAACAAGGACTTCTGTGCAGTCTGCTGTTAGTTTGGGGGCAGCAGCTACGTGAGGCAGGACCGGAAAGAGGCCCTCACGGACGCATAAACTGCACGGACTGAACCTAAATATTACGTCTATAAAATCATGACCTAAATATTGTGTCTGTGGAGCACAATTTTCCATCCTGTCTCTGCACAAAATTGTCACCCAAGTCTGTAACACTTGGAATGACAGATTTTAGGACTATTTAATGACTATTATTTTCCAGGCAGAGTAGCTTTAATTTACAGTAAATGTTCGCAGCAGAATGCCATTGGCTATGTTTTCAGTCATCACAGTTTGAGAAGCAGTAATGAAAGGTAGATGGTTTAACAGGTCACATGCATCACACATCCATGACTGGCTCTTTTTTTTTTTCCTTCTCATTCTAATCCATAAAGACCAACCTTCAAAATTATTTTTTCTTTTTCCCTTGAACTAGTGTTAAAATTAGTAATACTATCACTAACGTCAGGTATGTATGCCAAACTGTAGTAGTCTTCTTTAGTTTCTCAATCCATAATATCACATCAAATAACCTCAAAAGCACTCAGAGGCAGACCCCCACCCCTAAGAATGAACAGAGGTCCCCCAAGGAGGTTATGTTTATGTTTGTCTGTCTGTTAAAATAACTCAAAAAGTTATGGACAGATCCTGATGAAAATTTCATGATGTGTTGGGGGTGTCACAAGGAACAAATGATTTTGGTGATGATCCAAAAGAGATCCTGGATCACTTTGGAATGTATTCTCCATTTAATGTCAAATTTCTAAGTGATCCAGAATCCAGGATCTCTTCCGGATCATCACCAAAATCTAATCATTTGTTCCTTGTTCCTTCCACGTCATTAAATTTTCATCAAGATCCATCTATAACTTTGAGTTATCTTGCTTGCTTGAAAACATGTTGGGTGGAAAAAAAAAAAAAAAAGAAAATCACACAACATTAGTGTTCTAGGGTTTAGCAATTTACCATGTATTTAAAATAAGAAAATAAAATCTTCTGTATTTTGCAATTTTTCAATTAAAAAAATCTGGTATTTTCCTCATATTTAATTTACTGGTCATGTAAACATTCATAAAAGCTTAGATTCAAGTTAAGGTTACTGTATTAGAAACAGAAAACTGAAGAAAAAGTGACTTTTTCAGTAAAGATATAAAGTTAATATAATATAAAAACAAGCCTCTCCAAAAAAAAAAAAAAAAAAATTTCTAGATTTAATTCACTGATTATGTTGATGGTCATTCAAGGATTTTTATATCAAAAACAGAGAAAAAAATAGAAAAGCACCTGCGCCAAGGTAGACCCCCCACCAACCCACCCGGATCACCACCAAAATGAAATCAGTTCTTCCTGTTTACATTTCCAACATATCCTGAAAATGTCATCAAAATCCATCCATAAGTTTTCAAGTTATCTTGAACACAAACAGACAAACAAACAGATAAACGTCAGCAAAAACATAACCTCCTTGGCGGAGGTAATGAAAAAAAATTTATTTTTTTAACAAAATTTAAGTCGGGGTCTTTAAGGGTTAAAGCAAACCATAGATATATGGGTTATGATCACATCTAAAAGAAAAAAGTACATAAAACTAAGGTTAGATCTGTGGGAAAATAAATAAATAAACTAATAAACAACCAGTATTCCCTGCTCTTAAGGCCTAGGGGTTTATGGGTTGGAAGCAGAGAAGAAGTTAAAGGTGCAAATATGAAAGCATGCTATCTTTATCCATCTCTTACCCCTTTGCACTTCTGTCAGAGAAAAATTATCTGTAAGTTAACCTCAGAACAGAGGAACCATTCGAAGGTGAAGAAGTAGAAATATTATAAATGCACCAAACGAACACAGGAAGGCTTTTCTTTGGGCGTCTAAAAAAATACCTTTGGTTTGGTTCATAGTAGTAGTAGTGTGTGTAAATCTGTGTTCCATCTGTGTGTAAAAAATGTCATTTTTATGCAGTTTTATATTTTTTCCCCCATTCGTGCATGTTTGTAATCTGTATTTCTAGTGATGCTAAGCAATCTGACCATAAGATAATATAGTGTTCTCAATGAGTCACCATGTACTGGATATATAATCTGAGTCACTTCTGATTTCTGCAGAATCATTATGGAACATATATAATAAATAATAATAAAAAAAATAATAATAATAATAATATTTGACTCCAGGAGACATTTGTCACATAATGATCATGTACGGTCACAATACACTTCAGGAGATGTTTAAATTAATGATAAATATCAGCTTGATATATTGGGCTGATATTTAAATTTCTTCTCTTGCATCAGTATCGGTCCGATATTCTTTTTTTTTCCTCACCTGCCATGATATACTGACAGGTAAAATTCACCACACCTTAATGTATTTGGATATACCACCGTCCACACTGAAAACTATATATATATATTTTTGGTGTAGTAATATTTATTCACAATTTTTAACTTTCTAGCACTACTTTTCCACTTGAATTAGCAGGTCGACCTACATTTTAACCCTTTAACTTTTGAGACAGAAACAGTTCCAGTCAAAAATTAATAAGATTAGTAACAAAATGGACAATGACAGCCACAAAAAAATAGTAAAACCAACAAAAATAATAAGTAACATGAACAAAATAAGACAAATGGCACAATAGTGAAGAAAGATTTTGTGACATTTATTTGACAGAAAAAAAAAATCAGTATCAGCTCCAAATATTTCCAATATATCCAAATATCTGTCATTGGCTAAGGTTGATGGAACAAATAATTTGAAAAAAAAAAAAATCAGTATTGGCCCCCAAAAAATGCATGTCTGTTGATCATTAATTACAGCCTTGACCAGTCTGCAATCCACAGACTACAACGAGTGCAAAGTGCTGATGCATTCCTGTTCACACTGACCTGGTGTTTGGAACCTGTACTGTTCTCTCCTGTTGATTTTACAATTAACTTTCAAATGTTCATCTTTGTTTTTACATTTCTGCACAGACTTGCACTTTCCTATTTAACTGAAATGTTAATTATGCACATTCCCACACATTGAAGACCATTGTAACAATAACTTTACCCATAAAGTTATATATATTATACTATTATATTATACTATATTATGTGTAAAGCTCTATAAGGCTGTTACACAAGTTCAATATTTGTGCTTATTTGGTCATTTTGAGGATCCAAGCAACTTCCTTGTACTAATCTAATACAGAAAGTGTGTACAGATAAGAAGACCCAAAGAAAACTTGTACTTGCAGTTTTTGCCGGAGTACAAAAAACTATTTTTGCAGCCTCAGTTGGACAAACATACTTGAAAAACCACAAAATATACATGTGGCCATTTTGTTCTTTTCACTTTGAAACACATGGAGAAATACTGAGCAGAACATTGTTGAGTAAGTACACACAGTCAATGCAAACAGAAGAACAGAGCTGAACCTACCAGCGACGAGTCAACAATTTACTGCACATTTATATTATTGAAGCTGTAACATGGAACATTTTCACAGTAAAACATGCAAAAAAAAAAAACTACATTCATGTTAAATTCAGCAAATATATAAGTCTTATAATTTGACTCCGACTCATTTCATTATTGCATTATAATTAGAGCTCTGAAATTATTACTATTGTTAATCAGATTAATCACAGGATTGCTGTGGATTAATTTCAATTAATCATGATTAAATATTAATCTTTAATCTACACTAATTGTGTTTCATTGAGCATGAACAAGTAGACTCAAGAAGGAAAGCAATATGTCTGCACTATGTTTGTTAAAGCTGGGGACACATTAACCTAGTGTAAGCAGAAGCTCTCTAATGCATGCTTCACGTTAATGTGGCATTTTAATCTGGAAATGCTACGGTAAGAAGAAAACTCCATCTGGAAGAATGTATATATTACTATATGTAAGTCGACTGTTCTGTCTCTGGGTTTTTTCTGTACTCAAATTTCTCACAAAATACACACACATATATATATATATATTATATATACATACACGTGTGTGTGTGTGTGTGTGTGTGTCATAAGTCTGCATACGTAGAAAAAATTAACTTTTCTTAACGTAAACAACTTTTTAATATAATATTTAATATATGACCGCCTCTTTATTGAAATGTATTATTTGTGTTATCTAAAATAGAAATAAAAACATGTTAGAACCATATATGTTTGGATTATATCCTATGTATGGACACTTATGGGACACCCTGTGTGTATATATACTGTATGTACAGTGCCGTGAAAAAGTATTTGCCCCCTTTGCCCCAATTTTAATATAACACAGAGACAACCCAATGAAATACAAAAGGCAGTTTTGAAATGTTGATTCCATTTATTAAGGCACAAAAAAATCAAAACCTATCTGGCCCTATGTGAAAAAGTAATTGCCCCCCTTGTTATATCACAAAGTAACTGTGACTAACCACAGTTTTGTGAAAGCTGAGTTCAATTTCACAGGCCACACCCAAACCTGATTGCCACCACCTGTGTTGAATCAAGAAATCACTTAAATTGAATCTGTTAGACCAGACATGTCCAAACCATTCCCAAAGGGCCGGTGTGGCTGCAGGTCTTTGTTCCAACCAAGCAGCAGCACACCAGACTGGACTCAATTAATGAACTGATCTCAGTCTTCGGAGAGTTGATTGGTCAAACTGTTTACTCTTGGTTGGTTGGAACAAAAACCTGCAGCCACACCGGCCCTTTGTGGAATAGTTTGGACATGCCTGTGTTAGACAAAGTGAAGTAGACCACAAAATCTCAAGAACATGATCAACATGCCACGATCCAAAGAAATTCCAGAAGAAATGAGAAAAAAAGTGATTGAAATCTATCAGTCCAGAAAAGGTTACAAAGCCATTTCCAAGGCTGTGGGGCTCCAGCGAACCACTGTCAGAGCTATTGTCCAGAAATGGAGAAAACTGGGAACAGTGGCAAACCTTCCCAGGAGTGGTCGACCATCTAAGATTTCTCCAAGAGTGTGACGACGGCTCATCCAGAAGGTTACAAAAGAACCTCGAAAAACCTCCAAGGAACTGCAGGCCTCGCTGGCCTCAGTTAAGGTCAGTGTTCATGACTCCACCATAAGAAAGACACTGGCCAAAAATGGCATCCATGGGAGAGTTCCCAGGCAAAAACCACTGCTGTCACAAAAGAACACAAAGGGTCGTCTCACATTTGCCAAAAAGCATCTTGATTATCCTCAATACTTTTGGAGAAACATTCTGTGGACGGATGAGTCAAAAATTGAACTTTTTGGAAGGTGTGCAGCCCGTTACATCTGGCGTAAAAATGGCACAGCATTTGACATAAAGAACATGATGCCAACAGTAAAGCATGGTGGTGGCAGTGTGATGGTCTGGGGCTGCTTTGCTGCCTCAGGGCCAGGACAACTTACTGTGATAGACGGAATAATGAATTCTGATGTTTACCAGAAGATCCTGAAGGAGAACGTCCGGCCATCAGTTCATGCCCTAAAACTCAAGCGCTCTTGGATCATGCAGCAGGACAACGATCCGAAACACACCAGCAAGTCCACCTCTGAATGGCTCAAAAAAAACTAAATTAAGGTTCTGGAGTGGCCAAGTCAAAGTCCGGATTTAAATCCAATTGAGATGCTGTGGTGTGACCTTAAACGGGCAGTTCATGCCAGAAAGCCCTCCAATATGGCAGACTTGAAACAAATTTGCAAAGAAGAGTGGGCCAAAATTCCTCCACAGCGTTGTGAAAGACTCATCACCAATTATCGCAAACGTTTGATTTCAGTTATCGCTGCCAAAGGTGGCCCAACTTGCTATTAGGTTCAGGGGGCAATTACATTTTCACATAGGGCCAGATGGGTTTTGATTTTTTTGGTGTCATTAATAAATTGAATTATTATTTCAAAACTGCATTTTGTATTTCCTTGGGTTGTCTCTGTGTTATATTAAAATTGGTTTGATGATCTGAAACCTTTGTGAGTGATAAATATGCAAAAAACACAGAAATCAGGAAGGGGGCAAATACTTTTTCACGGCACTGTATGTATTTACTGTTTCCAGAGCACATACTCTGGACACAGTAAATGTACATAAAAAACACTCTACTAACCATTAGGGGTGTGTATTAGCAAAAACCTGGTGATACAATACAAATCATAATACTAGTATATTATATGATATATCATGTCATATCATGATACGGTTAAAGGGGCTTTTTTTTTTACATTTCTCTAACAATTATTGCATTTTTATCTTGTTTGTGATAATTCACCTATAGTTATTAAATGTTTTCATATATAAATAAAATGTTATTGATAATTTGTCTAAAACTACCACACACTTACACACTTTAGTAACAACCTTGAGCTGGTATTCATGCTCTGCTGCAGAATAAGCATGAAACCAACCCCACAATATGTGATTTCTGTGAAGCACAATGAGCCAGCTGCTCCAAACCTGCTTCAGAGCATTGACTGAAAGCAAAAAAAAACCAACAATAAAGCACCCACTTTCATCCTGCCAAAAACTTGACAAAAGCTGCTTAATTCACACTTTTTTTCAGTTAAGCTAATTAGACGGTTGAGAGTCAGTTTTTACAGAATGCAAAGTCTAGGAACATCTGCTCTTCTACAGCCAATATTTACAGAGAAGAGGGATAACGCAAATATTCTCTGAAGGCCAAGGAAATGTCAACAAGTCAGTTATTCTGTGCATACAAAACCTCCCATTTAAGCAGTTTCACTTGGCTGGGATATCTGAATATTTTAACTTTAAGACTCTTACAGTGCAGACCTGGTGGGACTTCACAACAACTTTACAACAATAGCCCAAGAGCAGGAACTGTGTTGGAGATAAAAACAGTCAGACACATTCGAAATGGATCTGATAAGAAAATATCAAACCTTTAATGATGGTAGTGAATGTAGAAGACGCCAGAACACACCTTTCACCAACTCAAGACTCAGCCATTCTAACCCACATTACCACCATATAAGACATTATCAAATCAGATGTTCAAATAGTATGTTTCCCAACCTTTGTTCTTCTGTTCGCCATTTACAAATACTAGTGCAGAGCCTGGTGAAAATGTGAGATTATTTACTACTAATGTGTTGTGGAAGTGGGTGAAATGAGTTAAAAGGAGCAGAAAGAAACACTATAATAATAATTATTTGGGTCTGTTTAGGAAGTGTGTTCTGGAATATGAGTATGCTAATGCTAATGCTAATGGTGTCAGTTGTTACTGCTGGTGGAATTAGTAAAACCCAGTTTCAGGTGGAGCAGACAGTCTACCACTGTAGTTGTTTGTGTCATGCTAATGCAGGTGACACCAATCAACACTCAATAAGATGTATTATAACGGCTGTGAAGTGAGCCGCCCGTTGCTCATCTGACACTCTAAGGTCACTGTCTACTTTCAGACTTTAATGCATGAAAAGCAGGAAACAGAGCAATGTGGCTCCGCCTACTAAACTACAGTTAACAATAAACAAACCAAAAAATGAAAAGGGTCTAAAAGTGAACGGTGCATGAGCCAGATAGTAATGTAGCCTACGGTCATTCAGATTGATGCAATGTTAAGTTGAAGGTAAATCAGACGTTCCACCTGTTAATTACGGACCTTGTTTAACTCATGTGAATGAGTCGTAATAGTAGCCTCGGTTGCAACCGAACTTTGCTGTTGACACAACAAGGACAAAAATGTCCACAAATTCCTGAGGGACTGAAGCTGTAGCACAGTTGTGATGGTGAGACTTTGTAGAAGTTCTTAACAGCAGTTAGTTGTTATTACTAAAGAGCACAACAACACAGCTGTAGCTAAATCAGGGGGCGGGACTTAGGCAATGTGAACGGCAATGCTCAGAGCGGCAAAGTTAGAAAAAGAGCAATGAAATTTGTTTAATATTTGTTGTTGTTTGTCATAATGATGAGAAACTTTGCACTGCAATCCACCATAGAACTGGAAAGTCACCCTCCAAAGGTTGGATCATTTGGTGGAGTTGTGCAGGTGTTAGGAGTTCCACAGACAAACAGGACACACTACAGATGTTGAATTATAAATAGATATATTTATTTTATTCAACTGTTAACCGTTTGATGTGGACATAGAAATTACATAGGACAAAACAGATACGTATTTTGAGTGTTTTAGCAGAAGTGCTAATTTACAACATCAGTCCACAGGAGGAAACTATTAAAATATGAAACAGGAAAAAAGGAAACACACAGGGAAAAAAATGTATTGTGAAAATAAATGGGTAGAAAAAAAACTATATAAATAGATAAATAATGATTAAAAAAAAATACAGAGAAAAGGCAGTTTAAGCAGTCAGCTAGCTAAGACACCTCATGTGTGCACTATTGTTTAGGTTTTAGCCAGTGTTTGAGTCCTTTGTAAAAAAAAATAAAAATACAAAAATACAAAAAATACAAAAAATACAAAAATTAAAAAACATTTCTATTGGTTTCTAATTTTAGCTCAGTGGGTTGGCAATGGTTTAGTCCAATTTACAGAGAAAAGACTGACAGAAAAATAAATAAAGTAAACTAAATCAATTTGAGATCTGGTTTGTCTCTAAATTTAAAGTAACTAAAGAACATTCTTATTTACTGACAAAACACACATACTGACTAATTTATTCTGTCGCAACAGGACCAAACATTATCCTGGACAACATCGCCTCAGTGTCATCAGAGAATGACTAGGATGAAGATGATATCAATACAATGCAATATAAATATCAATACCAACAAATAAACTCAGATAAGACTCAAGTCAATAGTCGCTTTTCCACTGACCCTCAAATATAACTTGTGTATAAAAATATGCCTAATGGAAAATAGAAAATGTAAACAAAACCCCACCCAGTTCTATTAGTGAAAGGTGCAAAAGCAGCAGCAGTGTTGGTGTGAGGCTGCACTAATGTCTTTAACACATGAGTGAAGTCCTTCTACACATGAAAGCATCCACTAACCAACCATCACAGTGTGACCAATGACAGGTCAAGTGGTAATAATGCTTATTGTCTTCTTACAATGGCATCTTTGCAAAGCAGGGAGGGCAAACTTGAGAATGTGGGTCAAATTGGGCTTAATAGTAAAGTGGCAGAATACGACGTCACAAAATATACCTGTGCAATAGTCACATCACAGGTCGTGTAATTCTTTTATTTTGTATTTATTTGTAATTTTTTTTATGAAATTAATTTTTATTCTATATTTTTATGTATTTATTTATTATTCATGTATTTTTTTATTATTTTTTTATTTTTAATTATGATTTTTATTTAATTATTTCAGCTACAAGAAGGATGACTCTGACATGTATGTTCTGTGTCGACCGTTTATCTGTTTGATCATTTGCCTTGGTACCTACCACACAGCTGTTATTTGTTCATATCACAATATACTGTTTATCACACAGGGTTTTAAAAGATTTTTTTTTTTTCTAATATCGTTCAGCCCTAGTTTGTAGCTGTTGTTGGTCTGTAGTGTAATTAATACCTATAGCAAAAGTGGTCAAAGGAGGAACAAGTGGATTTCAACCTATCTGAGAATGTAGGAGCATAACCCAATTACAACATGATGTCCAATATTATGAAGGAACTGTAATGGAGTTTTAATTAAATCACTGCTTAACTGTGTTTGAATTACTTGGAGATCACTTAGCAAGTGTAATGGAACTACATTTCTTTCTGATTCCACTCGTGTTCTGTCTCTACACCCATCCCCCCACCCCCATTCACTTTCCCATAACCCCCCCCCCCACAGTGCTTGTTAACTTTCCATATCTTTACCCAACCCCTCCATGCTACTGTATGGTAACATCTGGGGCTCATGACTACCAAAAGCCCCTCTAAGGCACAGGTGTCAAACTCCAGTCCTCGAGGGCTGGTGTCCTGCATGTTTTAGATATTTCCCTCTTCCATGTGATTCAGTTTAACCCTTTAACTCCTGACAACTAACAAAATAATTGGTAACATGAGCAAAGTTAGACACAAAAAAAAAAATCAAAGAAAAATACTACAATAAAAAAAAAAATGTAGAAAAATAAACAAAATGAGCAACAAAAACTAATAAATATTTACAAAATGACAAATAATGTGGAAAGAAAACTACTATTGAAATTTGGTCCCAGCAATTTTAATTTTGTCTTTAAAAAATGTTTAAATAAAATACATTTAAAAAACAACTTTTGCGTTTTGGCACCTTGTCCGTGCACAAAACTAAAAGGAAAATGGTTTAATTTTTCTGAATATTTAAACTAAATCATCCATTCAGAACGCATCAGCACTGACACTTAAAGAGTTAATAATCACCTCCTCATCAGACTGATAATAATGCAATGGCCTCCAGGTGTAATGAAAGAGGGAAACATCTAAAACATGCAGGACACCGGCCCTCGAGGACCACAGTTTGACACCCCTGCTCTAAGGAAACCTGGAGGTACCACTTATAAATGGTTTCACTCTTTAACAGGTGGATCCTGTCAGAACATCAGGGTCTTCTCTCACAATCACTGCTCGTGTGCAGAACTGACCTTTCTTTGCAAAGAAATAAAACATTGTCAGCCGGCACAAGTATCCACTTCATTATCCACCAACAGCAGCCCTTTTGCTTCCAAAGTACCTCAGATTATGGATCAATTGTGTTTGTCCAGTGCATCCTACAGATGGAAACTGGATCCTCATTTTGGTAGGTGTTAGGGCTGGGACAATATGCTTTTATGCCGATTCGAATTAAAGCCATTTCCTTCGTCTTTACATCGACATGTTAATTACAAATAAGCTCATTTACATGAGAAACGGGTTTATTGCGCTCTAGTTAATCCGGCTTTAAGAGCTGAGGGTACAGAGGGTTCTGATTGGACAGAAGGCCCACGTGATGTTTTGATGTTTCCCGGAAAAAACAATTGCATCCACTTCCTGTTTTGCTTTCTTTGCAACTATCAACATGGAAGACCAGATACTACATGCTATATTTGTATTTATTTTGTAATGGCTTGTTTCGTACAGCTATTTCGCAAAATGTTCCTACATTAATGCCAGCAGCGCGGAATATATGCATCATCAATGACGTACGTCATCACGACAATAACATGAGCATGTGCAGAACGACAGGAATAACGTTAAAGCTGAATTAACTGTTTACATGTAACAGGAATTATCTTATTCGGAATTAACATTGAAATAAACCAGTGACTTTATTCAGAATTTAGTTTAATTCAGAATTAACATTTTCAACAGGAATTAGGTGTTTACATGGTCATCTTAAAGAAGAAATAACTTATTTGGAATTAAACAGGAATAAAAACTTGCATTTATAAACACGTTGACTGACATTTGTCTGTTTTGTCGTTTCTCTTGCGGCAAAATGACACTGTTAACGTGTCACAAATATTTGTAATTTATGCCAGTGTGGGGAGTAAATGACGAACACTATTCACCACAACACAAGTGGAACTTTCATGAACGATACTAGATTGACATGACACTAGGATTTCTAACCTGGAACCCCGCTCCTTTCTGACGGAAAAGTATGGAAGTGGAAGTGCGTGTAGAGCGGATGTAGAATGGACCAAACAGAGGTTTCTTTTCTGGTCTTCTCTGCGACACCATCTGCAGTGGGTTACCTTTTTTGGGAGGTGCACGCAAGTCTCTGTGACGACGACTTGGCTTCTGAGCATAAACTATTCAATTCAATGTATTTATTTGTATAACGCTTTTTGCAGACATGGGTCACAAAGTATTATTTATTATTATTACTATTATTATTGTTGTATTGATTATTGTTGATGTTATTGTTGTTGCATTCTGCACATGTTAAAAATAAAGCATTCAAATCAAATCAAAGTGCTTCACAGAAAGAACAACCCATTCACACACACACACTCATACACCTGCCTGACCCTACCGGGAGCAACTTAGGGTTCAGTGTCTTGCCCAAGGACACTTCGACATGTGGACAGCCAGACCCGGGATGTGAACCGCTGACCTTCTGATCATTGGACGACCCGCTCTACCAACTGAGCCACAGCCAATTAGCCTTCACATCGACATTAAAAACTAAATGCTCACTTGCTGTCTAATATATCCCAGCATTTAACAGATTCCTATGTAATAAACTAATCAATATATCACCAATCAACCTGTCATTGTTAGTCACAATGTTACGATTGATCAGAGTACGCTGGTATTTTTAAGAGATGTGTGCCACTACCTAGTGACTAGTTTTCCCTGTGAGCCTGCGGTTATTTCAGGAGGACAATGGTGGGCCTCGTTCTGCATGGATTTGAATACACCCTCTGGTGCTACTTGGACACATCGTCAGTGAAGAACCCGGGGTCATAGGGTGTTTCGGGTCTTTGATCTTCATACACCCTCGCCCGGGCGACCCAGCCCGGGGTGATCAGCCCCAGGCTTGTGTCCAAGTGGCAAGTCTCCACGGATCCCCCCTGCGGATCCACAGCCACCGTGAGGCCCTCTCTGCGGCCTCCAGTATTCTCCTAGTTACAACAGCATGGTTTCAGATCCATCTGTAGCTCACATGTGTCTCCTGATGAAAATATATGAACATGAAGGACGACAAGAAGAAAAGAATCAATGACAATGACCTCTATAGACCGGTGATGGAACAGTAAACCTGCCACTTTTACACATATTTCAGTGTTTTATAACCATGACGATCTCAAATGGTTTATTTGTGAAAAACGTAAGATTTTTTTTTTCTGTAAATTGAGTCATTGAAAGACAACATGGTTATGAATATGTTTTATCTACTTCTGTAATATATCTCCTATGAGGCCATAAAAACTCATTAAACTTGGTAAAAATTCAAGCAGCTTTCAGGAAAAAAGCTTTTGTTTTCTAACTTTATAAAGTAACTGCCAGTCATGTGGTAATTAAGACACAAACATGAGCTTTTTTTTTTTTTTTTTTTTTGCAGTTTTTGCAGTTTTTCCATTACGACGCCTAAATTAGTTCACAATGAGCAACAAAGTAAAGGTTGTGTGTTACAATGAACGTGGTCAAACAGAATCAGTTTATGAGACCGTTTAGTATTATGGAGTAATGAACTTTTAGACAATATTGTAGACTGCAAACCACAAGAACATGTTCCATTCAGACCTTAATCATCCCAATAACAACATTTTTAAGACGTACAATTCCTGTAACTTCTACATTTTTATCTCATATCATCCAATAAAGTTCAACAATGAGGCACTCAATAACACACACAAACATAAAGAGAATGGAGTCTATGCTTCAAATGCAGACGCAGCATATCTATAACTGAACAGGATAGTTCATCGTTGCTACTGTGAATCTCCAGGAAGATAATGGGGAAATGGGAAATGGGTAGAAGAGAAAGCAGGAATTCTAACCAGACCTGATGGATGAGGCAAATGGAACCGAAAACAAAAACCCACTGCCTCTAAAGCAGCCAAACAAGATAAACGATAACAAGTGATTCCTTTCAAGGCAGATAAGCACACCTATATCCAACCTATATCTAATTGAAAGACTTTAAAACAGGGGTCTCAAACATGCAGCCCGGGGGCCAAATGCGGCCCGCCAAACGTTCCAATGCAGCCCTTGGGATGAATTTGCTAAGTGCAAAAATACTAGAGTCAAGGCTTTGGAACTGATTTTAGTTCAGATTCCACATATAGACCAATATTATCTAGAGTCAAATTATAGCAGTAAAACTTCCAAAAAAAATTAATTACTCCATATTTTCTTCTCATTTTGATGTGAAAATAATTCAAATTATGCCCATAAATAATAACTTCAAAATCTCTGTCCTTGTTATAGTCTAAAAAATAACATTAAATTAGGAAAATATTTACACTTGATAAATATTTATATGTAAAAAACCTGAATAAATATGAACAACCTGATGTTTATAAAGAAAATTAAGCACAATTTTAACAATTTAGTGTCTTTGTAGCAGATCTGATCCATAATGCACATGTGTGATGATAAATCAAGGCATAGTATTGTTTGAATTTCATGTGACAGTTCAGTTTTTTCAGGTTATTCACATCTGTCTTGTTGGATAGTTTATCTTAAAAAACTATAAAAAGGTAATGGGTTTTGTTTGCACTAAAACAAACGTTTTTTTCCAAGGTTATTATTATGCAATTATTTTACTGGTCTGGCCCACTGGAGATCAAATTGGGCTGAAAGTAATGAGTTTGAGACCCCTGCTTTAAAACTAATAAAAAAAAAAGTTTCCCCTGACAAGTCAAACGTATGGATTAAATACACGTCTTCAGCAGCAGCAAAGTTAAGTATTAAACGTATCATGGGCATTTTCCATGTGTCTCAGTGTCCTGTTTGTCACATGCTTTGGTCAAAATAACAGATTGATGCAGAGATACATCAGCCTCTACAACCTGGAGAAACAGCCCTTTTTAAAATGTGTTCGTGCCTCATGCTTTCATGCAAATGAGCCACAGCTGACTCCGCCCCTCTCTACCGCATTCTATCTAGAGGAGGAGAAAGAAATGGAAGCTGAAAAAGTTGAGAGAAAAAAAAAACAGACAAAGACACCAATGAAATAAAATCAACTGGAGAGAATCAAATTGGGCCGTTCGGGTCCCGTTCGTCTGGACCCAGACCGGCCGAAGGAGTCACAACACCACAGTCATGGTACCTGGACGCACCCACATGGACCAGGGCTCAGACCCAAACGCACCAGACTACTAACAGACTACTTTATCTGTTGATACAGAGTGTGTTCTGGTACATGAATCCTTCCAGATGTTGAGAGTTTGAAATATTAATTTCGTATCTAGAACCCCTTTAAAACTTTTAAAAAGCCAATTGGAATGATATTTAACAACTTTACATTGAACAAACATGACTCATCATCAGAGCAAATCCTCCCTTTACTCCCTTCCACTGTTGTGACGTTCATAATACTGCTGTAAGAAATATTAGATTAAGACGTCAATAAATATTTGAGAGGTTTTATTTTTCAATGTCGGCAAGAAGAACTTTTTTTTTTTTTTAAAGCAATAAATCTTACTTGCCGTGGTTTATATTTTGAAAGATTGAGGCTTATATTTGGGTTAAAGGATCTGCAAGAACCACAATGGTATAACATTCCAATGATCTGATATCAATGGGTTTAGTTTATCTTTTGCTCTTTTTATTGGGCTCATTTACTGTGTGTTTTGCTGCCGTCTTCATCTACTGCAGTACATTGTTTAGCTTCCATGCCAGTGGTTCCGTCTGTTTTTTCCATTCATTGTAATACACTGAATATGGACAATTACCTCAAACAACCCCACTATAAAATCTAAAGGTTTAATGCAGTGTGACTTACAGAAATTACCTAAATGTTCACTATAATGACAAGAAAGACATTCATTTTAGATGCAATTATGCCTTCAGGCATTTACCTTGGCAGTAAATTGGCCAAAAAAAGATGGGAAGTTGAGAAAATGAAATATAATAAAGGGAATAAAAATGATGGGATCCTGACTGACTAGGCGGGAAATGAGCATCCCATTTCCTGAAGGGTCATTGGTCATTATTACACCTCATACTTCTCAGTCAGGACTCAGGAACACTGTCATCCAGTTGAAATAATCCATTATGTTTGTTGTTTCTTTAGATTTAAACCTGATGCTTCTATCACTGTACCTCTGAGCCACTATTGCAGCTTCAACATGAATATGTGTGAACCCCAATTAGCATCTAAAGCAGCTGAAACAGAAATAATTATATGATAAAATCAACCTTTACCATTCAATCACCAACAAGGAGGAAATATTAATTATTTTAATACAACCAAGCCTGAAGCTAAGACTTATGGATAGAGTTGGCCAACATACGATGACGTAATTGTAATGGGATGAAAAAAAAAAAAAAAAAAAACAGGCATAAAGGGAAGAAGTTGTCAAGACAACAGGATCTGATTGTTCACATTCATACAGCTCACCTCACCTACACAGTGAGAAAGGTGCAGTATGCTGAATGAGTGGATAAAAAGCCAAACTGCTGCCATACATTTTCTAGCATTTCACAGGTTAAAGGGTGCATTTAATAATAAAAGAACCATCTGTTTTAGAGATGAATAATGAGGCATCACTCACACACCCTGTTTGGTACATTAAAATAACATTAGCCAGATTACAGTTAATTTGAGCGGGTCACGCCACAGGATTAGCATTGGCTGTGCTTGATCTGTTGTCACGGTAACAGATAGACACTATACATTTAGCGTTTACAACTGAATATACTCTACTTACAAAACCCTAACATTCACAGGTCTGTAAGTGCAGTGATGCTGCAGGGTTTGGATGCACCTTTTAGGAAGTAAAACCACTCAGCTATTATTGCTTTAATCATTCCAGTTCAGTTCAATACTGACGATGCATTCACTGGACAACAGTCTAAATGGAGTTAGAGCCACTGTCATTCAATAATACAAACACAAAAAAACGCAAAGGTTGTATTGCATATGGGATGAATACGAATCAAAACCATGTCATTTTGTGTGTGTGTGTGTGTGTGTGTGTGTGTGTGTGTGTGTGTAATTCAGAAACACAGATGATAGTGTTGAAGGTTATTAGAAGTAAAATAACCTATTTCACCTATGTTGCTGCACAACCTCAGCTGAGAAAGAGCCTTTATGTCCACATCAATGTGAAATAGTATTTTTTTTTTCAATTTTTCACAGTGCCTGCAGCAGATCACAGCCCTGCCACAGACACACACACACACACACACACGGATAATGAAATGTTATTTTCACAAAAAATGATATCCCATTAAGAATAAAAGTACCCCACTCAGCTGAACAACTCGTAATTCAGCCAGGACAATAAAAAGTAATGGATTCATCAACTCTGTGATATTTACAGCCTTGTTTTTACAAATATTATCTCTGCTTATGTCTTCTTGTTCAGGTTTTACCACTGGAGCTGAACTGGAGCACAACATATGACAAAAAACAAAAGCCAAAATAAGCTGCAGTCACGTTACGATGACAAGAACGCTTCACAAATGAATGTGAGAAAAAGATTTTGGGAGAGTGTTGACAGTATTTTCAGATGAACATACAAACATTACTTGCTTCATGTTCAGTATCAATGAACTGTGATAGAAAGCAGTAGCACCGAGCTTTTCAATCAATAGTGGTGCCGCCAGTGAGGCTGGGGACCATTAGCACCAGTGGTCCAAATAAAGTGACTCTGATGTGAAATGACAGGGGCTTTCACAGGAACTGTCCCACCGTTTCCCTCATTGTCATTCAAACGAGCATGGCTATACCCGACATTGCAGCCAGCTACACTACTGAGGCAAAGCACAGTGTTTTGGAAAAGCTTTTGTTTCATTCATTTCAAAAGGCTTACAAAGACTCTCAGTGCCAGAAGCACATGGTGATTACTTAAGTAAATGAAGTAAGTGTTTGTCATACCAAAAGAAAGGGGGGAAAAAATGAGAGGATGTAAAAAGAAAGAAAGTCATGAGCATCACTTTGGATTCTTTAAAAGTGTTTTATAAATCCTGACAAACTGCCACAAGGACTTAATCAGTCACTGACCAAATAAACCCTGGAGTTCACATTATTCTACCAGTATGATAATCAAAACGCAATGTTCAACTCGATCACTTGATGATTTACCTGCAGTAAAGATCAAGTCCAGGACACATTACTGATGAAAGGGGCGTCGCCTTGTGTCCAATCACCATATCTATTTGAATGCACAGTGACACTGAAATGTATATATATATATATATATATATATATATATATATATATATATATATACATACTGTAACATATGGTTATTGAACAATACACTCTTCAACATGGTCACATGTTATTTCTTTTTAAATGTGTATGTTCACTTTTATCATGCTCTTTGAATGTGCCAAAAACTATTTGGAGCAAACAATAAAGCAGGTTTATCCACCTATGAATATGAATAAGGCTGAGATGAAGCAATAAATACCTGCGGTTAAATCCAAACAAGTTTCACAGTGATGCACATTTATCCATGGAATAAAAAGAGGTAAACTCAGCTGTAACAGGACATATTTGTGAGTACAGTATGCCCCCCCACCTTACTATAACTCATCACATCCCATACGTCTTTGCAGTTTATTAATTGTAAAGTGACCACAGGAGGTAAAAGAGGGGAGAGGACGTCACCCCCCCTCCTTCTCCTCCTCCTCTCTTCCCTTCCCCCTCATTCCTCTTTGACATCAAACTTTTCTCTTTTTTAAAATAATAATAATTATATTGAATCATGCTGTGGAGCCTCATGCCACCACCACCCCCCCCCCCCACCCTCCTATACCTACCTCTCCCCTCCTGCTCTGTGCGCCGGGTCTGGTGATGAGCGCCGTGTCACCGCACACCACCACCGGGTCCTCCACAAACATGCAGTCCGGGAGCCCCTCGTCCGCGGGAAGCTCCACCACCTCCAGCCCGAGCGTCGTCCTCAGAACCTCGACGTACGCCTCGTGTTCCGTGCGCGCCTTGGCCAGGTCCACCTCCACCGCCGGGTTGGTCCGGAGCGCGTCTCGAACCATGGATGCGGGGATTCCCCGGACGACAGCGTGGGTGTAATTACCAAAATCTGCCATTAAACCAGCCATGTTTTTTTTGTTGTTGTTGCTTTCCCTTTCTTGATTTGGCAAATCAAATGTACAATTAAAAAAAAAAAGCAGCGGAAAACAGCCCAGTAGAACAGCCAGCCAATGAATGAGAGCAAATGGAATTAATGAAGCCGATTCTGTCTGACTAATCGGTTCCCTGGTACTTTGGAGGGTTTTTTTATTCTTTATTTACAGCTGCTACATATAATGTCAGTCAGCTCTGCTTCGGTCTCCAGGCGAGTGACAGCGCTTCGGTGACGCGCACTAACCATCACGTGTAGCCGACGAGTCTGTCAGCCCTCAGTGAAGCGTTCAGCCCAACAAGTGACAGTTGGTAAAAGCCTACAGCCACGGCTCAATCAATTTCATACTGCAGCACACACACACATACACACGCACACACACACACTGCAGGATAACACTCACACGTGCGTTCACACACTTCCATTGCAAGATTAACGCGCAATTATTCATGCAAAATCAAAAATTTAAAATAATTTAAAAAAAGAAGAATTCAATGAGAGCTATGAAACTTACCATTAATTAGTCAGTCCATTTATGTATTCTATCTGTTTAGGTCATGTCGTTTTATCTTTAGGTATAAAAATCAGAAATTTTATTTTGAAGGATTTTGCTGCCTTCGTTACTTCTTGGCAAAAGTCATTCATTTTTAAATTTAAAAAAAGTTTATTGTATAGTTCCTCCTTATTTTTCCATGGTTCTGTTGCATTTCTTTTGATTGAATTATCTGTTAGGTTAAAATGTTATGCTCTTATTTTGAAGGATTTGGCTGCATTTTTTACTTGGTAAAAGTTATTCCTTTTCCAAGCAAAAAAAACAAACTCATTATATAGTTCCTCCTTGTTGTTTTTCCATGGTTATGTTGCATTTCTTTTGATTGAATTATCTGGTTAGGTTGTTTTATATTTAAGGTTAAAATTCTGTTCTCTTATTTTGAAGGATTTTGCTGCCTCTGTTACTTCTTGGTTAAAAGGTTCTTTTCAAAGTCAAAAAAAGTTTGTTATATAGTTCCTCCTTGTTACTTTTTATGGTTTTGTTGCATTTTATTTATCTGAAAATGTTCATGCCTGATTAGGTGCTCTTTTATGTATACATACAAATATATATATTTGTAATTAATTATAGCTATGAAACCAATCACTGATCGATTCATCAGTCATGTTTGGTAACAGTCCATTTATGTATCTGTTTAGATCATGCCATTTTATCTTTAGGTAAAAAAAAAATCCATGAATAACTTTGCATTTCTTCTTATTTTGAAGGATTTTGTTGCCTTTATTACTTCTTGGTAAAAGTCATTCCTATATAAAGCAAAAATAAATGTTTGTTATATAGTTCCTCCTTGTTATTTTTATGGTTGTGTTGCATTTGTTTGGGTTGATTTATCTGCTTTGGTAATTTAATCATTATGGTAAAAATGTTGTACTCTTATTTTGAAGGATTTTGCTGTGTTTGTTCCACCCTGGTCAAAGTCATTCCCTTTTTAAAGCAAAAAATTATGATATACTTCACCTTTGTTATTTTTTAATGGTTTTGTTGCATTTCGTTTGGTTGAATTATATGTTTAGATCATTTTATCTTTAAGGTAAAAATGTTAATATCCGATAATGTGCTCTTATTTTGAAAGATACCCCTGCCTTTGTTACTTCTTGTACAAAAAGCAAAAACTGTTTATTTTGTTTTTCATCCTTATTTTGGAAGTTTTCGCTGCATTTCTTTACCTTGTTGTTTTTATTTTTCTGTCTTTGTCATGTGATTTTTTTTTTCTTTACAGCAAAACCTAAAGGTACCTTTTTAATTTTAAATGTTTGAGTGTTATTTGTTATTTATTGGTGAAGTCAATCCATTTTAAAGAAAAATAAATGTTTATTATATAGATATTTAGGTTATGCCATTTCATCTATGATGCAAAAATATCAATCATTACCATTTTATGTTTTATGTTGAAACATTTTCTCACTTTTTTTAATTTATTAATAATCTCATTTCAGTCCATATTGTGTATCATATAACTAATAGTTCCTGCTTCTTATCTTGTAAAGTTTTGCAGCATTTGTCTGACTTACTTATCTACTTATGGCATGTTATTTTATCTTTAAAGCAAACTTCTTTTTTTTTTATCAATATCCACTTGTGTTTTCTTATTTTGGAATATTTTGTTGTGTTTGCCCTTCCTTCCTTATCAATGAAGTCATTTAATTTCTAAACTAGAAAAAAAAACTGTATTATGTAGGTCCTTGCTTCTTATTTATTTTGGAAGACATGCTGCTTTTCTCTGAAAACTGATCATATCAAAGTCCAAAACAATCTCTTTAATAACATCATTTTTTCCAGATGATAATAAAAAAACACTGTATTAACAAAAGGCATCAGTCATTGTACTGTCATGTCTGGATCTTAACCCTTTAACCCCTGATGCATCATGAATGGATGGTTTAGTTTCAATATTCAGAATGTTTTTTTAATGTGATTTTACTGAGTTTTGTTCATGGATCTGATATATGGAGATAAACAAGTGTCAAAAAGCAACTAATTTTTTTTTTAAAAAAGCAAAAGTAAAACTACTAGAACCAAATTACAATATACTTTATTTATTTATACTTCATTTTATTTTAATTAAGTTATTATTTAGAAAATATTTATTAGTTTTTGTTAATTGTATTCCTTATTGTATGGTATATTTCTACATTTAATATTGTATTTTATTATTTTTCTTCACTTTTGTGCCATTTGTGTCTCATTTTATTCATGTTAATTATTATTTTTGTTGGTTTATTCTACATTTTTGGCTGTTATTGTCCATTTTGTTCCTTATTTTATTAATTTTAACTGGAACCATTAAAGTCTCAGGCGTTAAAGGGTTAACCAGATATATTCATTTTGGATGTTACAAATATTTTTTTTTTCTAGAATGAGGCAAAAATAATAATAATAATCTGCAACAGTTTAAGAAAGAATGAATTTTTCTATTCTTAGACGGGAAATTCTAGAGACATGTGTATCTGATTGAGTCTGGGCAGACTTCAGAATGTCATGTACACAAACTTCAAAGCACAAGAATATAGAAAAGTCCTGCGGTGTGTGAAGTGCGGGGCAGGGGTGTCAAAGAACGAGCAGTATAAGAATGTGTGGATATGTGAGGGGGGGGTGGGGTTATATTCCCTATGGTGCCATCTAAGGAAGGTTCTGGGCCCGGTGAAGCTGTCTGAATGGATGGAATGTTTCTTCAGACATCCCAGAAGCACATTCTTCCACCGCGGGACCTCGGTTTGTCTTTTCTTGTTCCAGATTCACTCAATTATCCCCGACTGCTATAAACATTCCAGGACATTCCAGGAGCCCCACATTGATTTTTCCACTCCAGCCAGGATAACCAAGCACCACCGACCCTCCCAACACTAACACCTGCCCCCTCCCTCCCACACTGCTGCCACTTCGACTTTTTTTTTTCCTCTTTCCATCATTCTTCATCAAGGATAGACGTGTACCCCCCCCCCCCCCAAAAAAAAAAAAACCTTCTCTTCCTCTGCCGCCGAGGAATGTGGCTTAGTTTAGATGAAGGAAGGCTCTCATACTGGAGGCACACCTGGCTGGTACAATGTGCAGCTATAAAAGAAATGAGTGAAAGCAGGATTGAACCTCCAGCTGCAGACAGAGGAGAAAAAAAAAAGAGGCAGAACCTCTTATTTGTTTTTGCTGTGATTGGATGATGAGATTCTAGCCATGTGAATAACTTAGGCAGGTGCACAGAGGATGGATAGATAGATAGATAGATAGATAGATAGATAGATAGATAGATAGATAGATAGATAGATAGATAGATAGATAGATAGATAGATAGATAGATAGATAGATAGATAGATAGATAGATAGATAGATAGATAGATAGATAGATAGACAGACAGACATCTATCTTGTCACAGGAAAAAATATTAGACCATCAAATGTCATCAACAACAATGATTATGTAATCAAATACTAACTCCAGTGTGTATCATGTAAAACAGACAGAAAATAGAATATGGAATGACTAAACACATTGTTTTTGACAGTACAATGTCATAGATATTGATGTAGGATCTTCCAGCTGTGTATGACTTTTGTCATCAGTTTTTCATTCAGTAAAACCCAAGGCACACACACCTGGAAGCCTTCTCATGATCAGAAAAGTTCATTTGTTTGGACAAATAATAATAATAATAATAATAATAGATTGGATTTATATAGTGCTTTTTTGGCCACTCAAAGTGCTTTACTTTAGTGACCCATTATTCATTCACTCTCACATTCTCGCTCTGGTGGTGGTAAACTACATATGTATCCACAGTTGTCCTGGGGCAGACTGACAGAAGTATGGCAGCCATTTTGTGCCTACAGCCCCTCTGACCACCACCAAACATTCATACACCAGTGTGAGTGACACTGGAGGGAAGCAGGGTGACGTGTCTTGCCCAAGGACACAATGGCCTGACTAGGAATGAGCGGGGACTTGAACTACCAACACCTCAGTCATTAGACAACCCACTCCACCACCTGAGCCATGGCCGCCCCAAATATAATGAAACCAATGAAAATAGCTAATAAAGTTTCATTGCAAAGATGATATCGATCCATTTACCATCGTTTTCTTGATAATAACCAAAATCACTTGAAGCTTTTGCCACAAATTTTTGAGTCATGATGAACCCATACGCATTTTTGTGATTTAGCAGAGGTGGGTAATCCCAGGTCCTGCCATGTATTGGTTCAAACCTGTTCATTGAACCAACCCAATGTCTCATCCAGTTAAATGGGATCATTAGTGGAGTCACCTGTGTTCAGCGAACAGGAGTTTGCATGTTTCACTCCCCGTGTCTGGAGGTTTCCTTCCTTCCCATCACCCAAAAATATGTTTGTTCAGGCAAAATCCTCCAGACAGGTGATTCTGACCATGAACCTGGCTCTCCAACTGGGGATGGGTCCCCGGGCGCCGCTCATGGCTGCCCACTGCTCCTTACAGGTGCCCCAACAGCATGAAGGATGGGTTAAATACAAAGGACAAGTCTCATAGTATAATGACTAATAAAGTACCTTACCTACTCCACATTTATGTAAATAGCAGTTTTTTTTATGTGTGTTTTATGGAGAAAATTACAATTACACATTGTGACAATGTCAAACTTTATACAATACAATAGTTATCACAACTTAAAAACAGTTAATTATGGCGAAAATACTACATTTGTGTACTTCTTTCAAAGATGCCGCCATTTTTAAAAGGATTTGCATTGTATTCTGGGAAATTTCTCGTCTGCCTTTGGAAAATCTGCATTTGAAGAGTATAAAGCACTTCCCCTTCCCCCTACCCCTCTGCCTTAATGTGAATCGAGACACCCCTACCCCTACACCTGGACACGCAGAACAGAGGGTAAGGGGTGAAAGGGGATTCAGCCCAAGTGCATCCTGGTCTTTGGAGCGTCCGATCAACAAACATGAAAATCCTAACAATTCTTGAGCTGTTTTTGTTATCGTTATATTTGTCCAAACAAATAATAATGTACCCGGAATTAAAATGAACAAGACATTGAAGAAAACAAAGGTGGTCTAATTTTTTTTTTTTTTTTCCAGGGCCGTAGCTAGAGCAGGTGGAGGGAGATCATGCAAAGTAAAGAAGCAAATTACAACACTTCACCACACAATAACGCCTGGAATGCATGGAGCAGATTGATGATACTGTGTCACAGTATTCAGGAGAGTTTTCCTTGAACTCATCATAATCATAATTAATTAAGACAGAAATGGCAGACATGTTTCATCACATCTGCAGATTACATTTTTTGGACAAAGAAGAGGCTCATCTTTTGTCATTTTGTGACTCAGTCATAGATTCTTGTAGCTTTTATAGCTAAGCTTTGGCATGTGAATGTTAAATGAAAAATACTTTAGGTTTCAAATCATGTCCTGAACCCTGTGGGTATGTTGAATCTGTGAAGAGGTAGGAGTCTTACAGTCAAGGTCTGTCACAGGAACTTTTGCATATCATATTCACTTGATAAAAAAGAAATCTATTTAAATCTGACTTGCAAATTGTAATTCATGTGACTTTATAGCATCTGTATACGGCCTTTTATTCATCATTCTGACCCCTGTCCTCATCTAATGAATAAAACCTTTAAATTGGCTGTTGTTGCTGCAAATGTGATTAAAGACTTTCTTTTTTATTTGTTATTTTCCTGTGTTAATGAACCCCTAAGGCCCTTTGAACACAATAACACTAGTCTGTTCACAACAACAATGTATTTACAGCAGACGTAAAGTACTCACATTCTGTACTAAAGTAGAAGTACAGCTACTGGTATGAAAAATACTCTGCTAAAAGTAGAAGTACTGATTCAACTAGTAAAACTGCATTCATTTTTTTTTGTCATGAACGCAATAATACTTATTTAACCAGGACAAATCAAAAAAGTTTCAACAGAATCTAAAATAAAGCCTTTAAAAGTGAGTTACTGTGTAATGTGTTTGATCAGGTCACTATACTCAGTTTTGTGGGTATGAGCAGAGAATTAGGAACAATGGGGGAAAAAAGTCACAATTCAGACAAAAATTCATCATGTGATAAAAATAAATAAATAAAAATACAAATGATATTTTAAAAAATGCATAATTTTTAGAGAAAAAAAAATCTAAATTATGAGATAAAATTCTGAGATTTTTTGTCAGACAAAAAGTCAAAAGTTGTGAGATAATAGTCATATAACTATAATATATAAAGTCACAGTTCCTCTCTTCCCACTGATTTTTTTCTCTAATTTTTATACTGTCACATCTGTTTAGTTTGACAAAGTAATGCGTTTATTCTGAGAATGTAAGGAGTATAAAGTACAGATATTTATGCAAAAATGTCAGAAGTAAACATAAAAATTTGCCAGAAAAATGTATACTCAAGTAAAGTACAAATAAAAAATATCTACTTTAGCACAGTAACAAAGTACTTTTACTTAGTTACTTCCAGATTATAAAACAATCCTTCAAGATAATGATATTTAACTGTTAAACAAACCAGTTATAACTCTTAAAAACTCTGACTCCATATACCCTTTTCTGATCTAGATTTCATCCCTGAACCTGCCTCAGTGTTTTAATAACTGTCCTGGACTCTGATCCGGTTCACACAAAAATGACCCATAACTCAGCAGACTTCCTGTGCTCCATGAGCTGACAGAGAAAGGAAGTGCTGCGAACACACACTGCATACCAGTTATGACATTTATCTTGAATATACTACAATGGAATCTGCTGTTTAAACACAGTGGGCTGCCCTGTTCTGTTCCATCTGTCACTTACACACACATGAAGAGGCTGAGGGATTCTTGCCATAGAATATACTGAGATCTGGTTCTGACGTCACTACGGTTTGAGTCCACGTGGTACAAAACTGTGACCTGCCGACATGTAAATGCTGGAATTTCTACTATTTTAACTGAAAATATGTCTGTCTTCTATGCATCCTATTCATCTGGAGCTGCACTGTAAGCCTGGGTAAGTTGAGTTTGCTTTTAATAAAGTGAGAAAAGTGCTTGTTTAACTTTAAAAAAAAAAAAAAAAGATTAATGAACCTTTTTAACTGCACTACTTTTGTGACAGCCTTCAAATAATTTTCTCCCTATTTTTTTTTTTAACTTTTCTTGAGTGATTTATTACCATTTATTAGAATATTCCCAGAATATTGTATTCTAAAGTACAAATCATATATTTCTCTTCATGATCGATGACCATAAAAGTTCTAATTAAAATTGAAGGTTATTATATTAAAAACAGAGAAAATGAATGAAAAAGTGACTTTTCAGGTTAAATCTATCATTAAATGAACATTAAAAAACAGGTGTCTTCATTCACTATCATTTATCAAACCCCATGTGTTTTACCAGTGAATCAAAGTTCTAGAAGATGATGGTGTTTCCATGGTAACTACACCACCTCTGAACATCCAAATGGGTTATATATGACCATGAAAAGATTATTAAAAAAATGCATTTTCCTCTCCATTTAACCTTTTTTGTAACATTATTTTCTTCATTTTGAGGTTTTTCAGTGTAAATTATGCCTATTCTCATATTTAATTAAATAATCGTGTACATTTTCATAAAACCTCACAGTAATTTTAAAAGATATTTCATCAGGAACAGCAAAAACTGACAAAAAAGGGTTTATTTTCTTCACTGGACATAAAAATAGTGTCTCCATTCACTATCATTTATCAAACTCCATGTGTTTTACTGGTGAATCAAAGTTCTAGAAGATGATGGCGTTTCCATGGTAACTACACTACCTCTGAACATCCAAATGGGTCATAAAGTATCTGATGACCATGAAAAGATTTTTTTTAAATGCAATTTCCTCTTCATTTAATCTTTTTTGTAAAATTATTTTCTTCATTTTGAGGTTTTTCAGTATAAATTATGCCTATTGTCATATTTAATTAAATAATCGTGTACATGAAAAGATTAAAAAAAAGCATTTTCCTCTCCATTTAACCTTTCATGAGTGATTTATCAACATTTATTGTAACATTTGGTTCCAGTAGTTTTACTTTGGGCTTTTTCTTTTTCTAAATCAGTTGTTTTTCGACACCTGTACATCAGTTCCATGAACAAAATTTTCAGTAAAATAACAATAAAAAAAAACCTTGAATTTTTCTGAATTTTTAAACTAAACCATCCATTCAAAACACGTCAGCACTGATGCATCAGGGGTTAAAGGGTTAACTCAACTTACTGTGACGCTTTCCTTCCCATGTTATAAAGCTGTAAGTATAATCTAATGATCATTTGTGTGAAGGAAAGCACCCCCCTCCTCATTTCATCTCTGTTATGAGTGTGTGTGTGTGTGTGTGTGTGTACACTTATGAGTGAGAGATGACCTTTGTGGAAACTATTATGTCCGTCTAATTATTGAACGGAGACGTGTGTCCTTTAGAAATGTTTCCTTAAGTGAAAGTGTAATTATGGAATGAAAATTACTGTACATTATACTGCAATGACGTACAATGACAACACTGTTTCCTTTTGCAGCACCACACACACACACACATATAGACATACATGTACAGACTGTAGAACAACAAACCAAATACGACATAAAAGCTGCCGCTGATGCAATGTGGGGTTATGGAAGGCACTGGAATATTAATTCTGGCATTAACCCATGAAGATCCAAACATCCACCTGTGACCAGAACCATATGCTGATCAAAACTGTTGAATAACTGCAGTTTGTCATCTTTTCATGGTCATCAGATATGGTCCATTTGGACATTTAGAGGTTTCATGGTTACCGTGGAAACACCAGCCTGCAAAAGGTTATAATCTGACGTGTTGTATGAATTTACAAGTAAAATAATGGTATAATAACCTAAAAATAGTGACTCCAAATGTTGTTTTTTGTCATGACCTCTGCTCCAGTGACCTTTTCCCCAGTGCTCTCCACACTCACCTGGTCCCGCACTGGCAACTGCAAGCCTTACTGCTTTTATAGCCACAGATGAGGAACTGCTTGCAGCTGCGCAGTGCGGGACCAGGTGAGTGTGGAGAGCACTGGGGAAAAGGTCACTGGAGCAGAGGTCATGACAGTTTTTGGTTTAATAATATTATATCATACCTATAAATAATGACAACTTCAACTGTTGGTGTGAAAAATATAATATTAGATTCAGAAAATGTTTAAGTGAATAACCTGAACAATTATAAACAGGTTGAAATGTGTAAAAAAAAAAAAAAAAAATTCAAAAGGGCAATTTCAACAATATTCTGCCTGTTGATATAAATGTTTTGTGCGTTAGCAGATTTGATCTGACACACATGTATAAATAAGAAGTTGAGGTAGAATATTGTTCAAATTACATGCATTTTTCTTTAGAAATTTACCCCCCTCTCTGGTTATTCATGGATTTTTGTTCAAATCGTTTGTAAATACAAAGATTTTCATAATTGAATAGGGGTTTTTTTTTCACTAAAACTAAATAAAAAGTTTGTAGTGGTCATAATTTACGGTTATTATGCTGGTATTTAACTGGTCTGGCCCAGTTTAGATCTAACTGGGCTGAATGTGACCCCTGAACTAAAATGAGTTTGACACCCATGTTCTACATCACCAGTAAAACCCATGAAGTTCTGATGGAAACACTTGGTTTATGTTCATCTAATGATATAGTGTAGTTTTTTTTAAATAACTTTTTAAGTTTTCTTTATTTTTAACATAATGTCCTTCAACTCTTACCTGAGCTTCTATGAGTCAGCTTATATGATCAGTCAGATAAGTTCAAATCAAAGTCAGTTTTATTGTCAGTTTCTTCACATGTACTTGATATACAAAAGAATTGAAATTACATTTCTCGCTCTCATATACATTTACATGGGCAACAGTAAAGTGCAGATGCGCAGCAAGACAAATCCTAAACTAAGTTTGTGTAAAATAAATAAAGTGCAGGAGTTTAAGACTACTTTTACCTTGTGCTGCTAAACTAATCAGATATGGTTAGTACAGGACATAAAGTACTAAGTCAACTACTAACATGGCAGAGTATTCAATAAGTCAGTTCAGTTTACAGTTATTCACAAATAATTTAAACTAGGTATACAGTTTGCATTCATAATTTCCATAAAGGTTTTGAGGTTAACCTATCCATAGCTTGTAAATGTGGCCCAAATATAGAAAAAATACCTGATTTTCACTGAGAAAATTCTAAATATGGATGATTATTGTTGATAAATCACTTAAGAAATGTTAAATATAGAGGAAAAAAGAATTTGGGAAGTGCCACAAAAGTAACACCAGGTCTTTATGGGTTAAGAGAAACAAAGGGACACACACACACACACACACATGAGGGAAATGCACATGTGCATACAGACACACCCCCATGCAGTCCATAGAGGCTCCACACAGGCACACCTCCAATCCAAATACACACACAGACACAAATATGATGCTGTATGGGCTGTGTTTACACTGGAATCATGTGAATGCACTGTGTTCCTTTTGGAGAATATAGGAACAGAATCCTATTATCTAGGCATTTTCTGAATTAAAGCATCGCATCCATAAAGTCATCCTTAACACATCACCATCTAGTGTCTTAAACTGGAAGTATGAAAGAAAATATGTCCTTAAAAATCTCAACCCGGACAGTCCAGCGTGGAAAGACTTCAGAACACTTTTACGCATAAAGATTTTTACGCACCGATTCCAACTTCTGACATATATTATTCTCATACTTAATACTTAATATTACTTTCATTGATCCCATTGTGAGTGATGGATTTGTTTAGAGAGGAAAAACATGGATTCACAACTCATCACAGTCAACCAGTCCGCAAGAATAAACTGGAAAAACAAAAGCACAAACTCACCGGAGTGTCTCCATTCGTCCTGACTCTGTTCAGTGTTGCTGTCTCAGTGTATCGTCATGTTAAATGTACAACAGGGAAAAGTAAATGTCCGATCCTCATCAACACAAATAAACAAACTGCCTTCATGTATTACCAGAATGTCCTCTTTGGAACTTGCCAGCCGTTCATTGCAATGATATTAATTTTTTTTGTGCTTTTTTTAATGGTGCGTCTTTACGCATTTCGTTGCCCTCGTTTCATCAATCGGAATCATTTCAAAACTTCGGTGGTGGGAACTTATTGAGACCCCTGGTGTAAAAAAAAAAAGTAGACAAAGACCAAGTGTTTGTCTCCCCCCACCAACATCTCTTGTGGAAAACTGGATCACAATACCTACAACAGGACCCACTTTTTTTTCTTTCCTGAAAACGTGATGGACAGATAGCGTGAAAAGTTAAATTAGGAATGAATGCGAAGGAATTTCCCTGCTTGAAGAACATATTTAACAACCCTTTTAGCTGTCAGGAATTCTTTGTGGTCTGCTGGCCGAAGGGAGAGAAATATGTTAATAATGTAGGCTACTGCCATACCAAATATGGCAATATTGTTACGTCTGAGCTCTGGTGCGCATCTGGAAACGCTTAGCTCCTCTGAATAAAGGCACTGGAGAGCCAGAAATAGACTCTGTTAAACGTATTTCTGCCCACACCTTTAAGACTTAGAGAAAAACCTACAGCTATTTTAAACGTGGCCACTGTTATAACATGCTGTAAAAGTGTATTTAACAAATTGATTAAATATCAGACACTAAACTCACCATTAGATATATATTCTAAAACATACTATGAACTATGATTTTTGCAACCTTTTTTTTAATGATTTTCAGTGCATAATAACAGTGTTTACTTACATATTATATATATTTTTATGACTAAAAATCAATAAGAAATTCATATTGAGCTTGCAACAAACTTAATCAATAACTAATTTATCCTGGCTTTGCAATAAACGTCACAAATTGTAACTACTTCATCAGAAAAAAAGCCAAGTGAAGTTGAGTTGATAGATGTGAGAAGTAAGCAGAGGAAGAAAATGAAAGGAGGGACAAACAAGAAGGGAAAAAATGTGAGACGGAAAAGTGTGTTCAGATGGGATCCAGGGGGGAAAAATCCATTTGAGAAAGAAAAAAAAAAGAGAAAGGTTTAGACAGGGTGGAGCTTAGGTCTTGGATGGAAAATGCGCCGAGAAACATTCCTGGCATAGTTTGGGAACAGTTCAGCAAGCAGCCCAGGAACGACGTCAGCTTCCCACTACAGTATAAAAGTCCGGAGGTGGCCGGACCTGAGCAGACTGCAACTGCTTTACCCAGAGCTTCATCTACTCTAAAGGAGCCTCTGACACTAGAGACTACCAGCAAACACACCAACAGAGACAGACGACCGAGAGAGGGAATATCTAAGGACTCATCCACAAGACAGAATATAACCTGCATTTCGTAACAGGATTCTTCTTGAACACGCACGAGACATTTATCCAACATGCTGATGCTTACTATTGTCGTTACCTTCTTTGGGAGCCTTAACTTGGTGAGTTATTTCTTTGATCTTATAGTTTCTCTCTATAAGACGCAACTCGTGCGCTTTCTTGTGAATGGACTTTTCCTTTAGTGGGACTTTTTGAGGCACTGTTGTGTTAGTTTAAGTCTTTAACTGGGTTTTTTTTTTGTTCTTTTTTTTTTTTTTGCTGTTGGCTGTACAGGTCCTCTCCTCTTCCTCTTGTCCCTCCGTGTGTGAGTGTCCGCTGGAGATGCCCAAGTGCGCACCCGGTGTGAGCGTCGTCCTGGATGGCTGCGGCTGCTGCAAAGTCTGCGCGAGACAACTGAACGAGGACTGCAGCCTAACCGAACCTTGTGACCACACCAAAGGGCTGGAGTGTAACTTTGGAGCCAGTTTTGCTGCTGCTACCACTCGTGGCATCTGCCGAGGTATGTATATAGAGTCTTTAAGTGTGTGCATGTGTTTGAGGAGAGCTAGGCTGAAGTTGTTTTTCTTGGATATAAAGGGGTATTTTATTCAGAAAGTATGGGATCCTAGGTGATTTCAACGCTATGGAATGCAGATAGGAGGAAACCTTAGTCTAAACCTCAAAGCACAGACAGCCCACTGTGGAGGGAAAGAGACTCCTCAGGCAGCCTGAAGAATTTCACAGTTTAACTGATCTTTATCTGGCAGCCATGTGATGTCTTCAGCAGAAGTCTCTGAGCAGAGCAGGAAAGAATAACATTCCTTTCCTCATGTTTTTTCTCCCGCTGCAGCCAAGTCAGAGGGCAGACCCTGCGAGTACAACAGCAGGATCTACCAGAACGGAGAGAGCTTCCAGCCCAACTGTAAACACCAGTGCACATGCATCGATGGGGCAGTGGGATGTGTCCCACTGTGCCCACAGGAGCTGTCCCTGCCCAACCTGGGCTGTGCCAACCCCAGACTGGTCAAAGTAGCAGGCCAGTGCTGTGAGGAGTGGGTGTGTGACGACAGCAAGGAGACAGACATCCTAGAGAAGATCTTTGGAAAAGACACACTGAATGATGAGCTGGAAAGAGACCTGACCAACAGGAACGAGCTCATTGCAATTGTCAAGAGTGGACTCAAGTCTCTACCCGGTAAGAACGCACTCTTTTACTGTGAAAATACGATTTTTTTCACGAATTTACATGGATGATCTTGAAATGTGCGCCATTATGAAACACTAATATGAATCTTTTTTTTTTCTTTTTTCAACCACAGCATTCAGACCACAGCCTGAAGTCCAGATGTTTGACAGCCAGAAGTGCATTGTCCAAACCACACCCTGGTCCCAGTGCTCCAAGAGTTGTGGAACAGGCATCTCTACCAGAGTCACCAACAACAACAGCGAGTGCAAACTGGTCAAAGAGACAAGAATCTGTGAAGTGCGGCCATGCACTCAGTCACCTTATTCCAGTCTGAAGGTAAGCCCGACTCACCAGAACTCCAAAAACGAAAGCACGATGGCATGAAAGTGAAAAATGTATCAGTGTTGGCTCAAAGTACTCCACTAACCTGCATTTCTATTTTCTTCCTTCTTCCGCAGAAAGGAAAGAAATGCAGCAGAACCAAGAAGTCTAGCCAGCCAGTGAAGTTCACCTACGCTGGCTGCTCTAGCCTTAAGAAGTACAGGCCCAAGTACTGTGGCGCATGCGTGGATGGGCGCTGCTGCAGCCCTCATGACACCAGAACCATCCGCGTCAAGTTCCGCTGCGAGGATGGCGAGACCTTCAACAAGAACATCATGATGATCGAGTCCTGCAAGTGCACCTACAACTGTCCCCATGCCAACGAAGCCTCCTACCCTTTCTACCGCCTCTCCAATGACATCCACAAGTTCAGAGACTGAACACGATTGGTGAAGTTTGTCCTTACCCCTCGGCCAGAGCGAGCGATCCACAGCTGACAGCAGGGGTGTAAATAGACTACCAATCAACAACCAGCTTCTTGTTGTAACTAGATTCCCAAGGAATTGTGGGCTTACATCATGAGGACTTAATGAAGTGCACTGTTTGCTGTGACTGCATCAGCATTCTTAACTAAGAACTGCTTCATATTAATGGAGCATCAAGAGTAGCTTCGTTATGGAGCAAGATGTAACTAATATTTGTACATTTTTGTTAGTCGCTGATATCAATTCACTGTGTATATTTTGATCCTTAACATCAGACATGACCCAGACTGTAGACTTGTGTGTGTATATGTAGATATGCACATGCGCAACTTCAATTAGCATACCATCCTGTATCTTACGAACAAGACACCGAAATGGAACCTCTCGACTTGTTTAACAAGTGTGCGGTTTCATTCCTTCCTGACGTGGGCATTATTGTTCATGTTTTGTGGCAGCTATTGAACTCCCTTCATGAAAAAGACAAAGCGAAACATGTCAAAGGATGAATGAATGTTTTTATTATTGTTATTAATATTATTTATCAAAAATGTAGCTACTTTATTTGGATATTATGTGTCATACTGGAATAAATTGTAAAATGATTTAATTTTATATGCTACAAATAAAACTGATTTATTTATGAAATATGAAAACGCTTGAGTTCAGTGTGTTCATCTTGGAGCCGAAATAAAGCTCACATTGTTCACATGCACAAAAGGTGGAAGAGGTTATTTAAATGACAGAGAAAATCCTCCTGTTATATCATTCTGTGGACCCAACAGATTTTCAGACAGACATTGAGCAGGGTCAGTCTCTTCTTATATAATAACCTCAGAGTCTCTCCTGACTTTCTGCGCTTTGGAATGCCATTCTGAAGCAAGCTGGCTTGCTTTCATTTGATCTGGCTAAGCCATACACTTGACTGATTCTGAGAGGGAAAAAAAGATTAAGTCCACGAGTAGCAATGAGTATGGGAGTATGCCAAGAATCTTAAGTGCTGCTCTGAATGGGCTGGGATTAGACACCATGCAACAAGGACAATGAGTATTATTGTATACAATACAGAGAATGCATTCCCAGTGAAGCCTTTTTTCACACATAGGGCTACCAAATTGACCTAATTCGTTAACATTTGCTTTTTAAAGAGAATTATCGCATTGGCCTCAAATGGCTCTTAAACTACAACTGTTTGCTAAACAGTTGTAAACAGTCCAGGCTTAAGTCTCCCATCCAGAGTTCAGTTAAACAGGGATTAAGAAATATTATTATGAGGACCAAACAGGGGAAAGACAGGAAAGAAGGTCAGTGGAGCTGCCTCAGTATGTTACTGTAACATATACGCCACTTTCTATTATTTATGTTTATCGATGCTCATATAATCCTGTGGACTTCTCCTTTCATTACCCAAAGGTTTAAAATACTGCACAATATAAAAATGCATAATTCAAGATAATCCTACCAATCTCAAAATGATGAAAAAAAATGACCCTACTTAGTGTTATTTGTCTTTGGTTTGGATCTGATGACAGACGCTTGCACCTGGTGCAAAATACCAACAGTACAGTTTTAAAGTGGGGTAAAGAGAGCAGAGCAGAGCTCAGGGGCAACGACAGGGAAGGCTTTCTTTTTTGATCCAGGTAGAGGGAGCGGCTCAGGAATGCAGCAGTGGCTCAGAAAGCAGACATCCTGATGGGCGGCAGATGTTGGAAAATATTTCAGAGCAACATGTTCACTTTAGCTATGAAGGTTTTCCAAATATACACAAACACTCCCAAGTACTCACTTCTAATCCACAAAAGACATTTCTTCACAAACAATTAGAAAAGCTTGTCTATCTGAAGGAGCTGCACGGGGCAACTTCTCTGTAGAGCCCATGGAAATAAGTCTTAATGGAGTGTATTTAATAAGAGGTTGAACAGGACACATTGCCTGTGATTGAGCTGCATACCGCACAGGATGTGCCCACTGAGGTTTTACAGATTGCTCACATGAAAGACTTCTGAGGTTTACCTAATCACAAAGATGTGTGGCTGCCCCTTGCTGTCCGGATTTACAGCCAAAACACTTCCACGGAGCCCTGTTTTTGCTCTTTCCCTCTTTGTTGCTTCCTAAGTATAATTTCCTCCTCATTTTCACCTGGGTTTGGAAAGTGCCATGCAATCACACTGTCATTTGTCTTGTTAACAAAACTAACTTGGTTATGTAATGGCATCTGTATGTTATGTGAGCGCTCCTTTCGGTCATCCATGGCATTCCTTGACAATGTACTGACTGACAAGCAGTAGTGAGGTTGACAATGCTTCTGCTGAATCTGTGACAGAAAAGAAAAGATCACGTTTATTGAAAGGAATGAATTGCAATGTCCATTTCGACGTTGCACAAACCTGCAAAACCTATTACTCAGAAACTCAGGCAAACAAGGCTCTCACACACAGGCGCCCGTGCAATTAAATCACTCAACGACTACCTCATTCCCTGAACCCAAAATGTGTTTATATGACAAAGACATTAGCGTTAAAGCTTCATCAAGCACTACGTAATGCTGTTCAACCAGAAGCTAAGGGCATGAGAGTGGCCATTACAACACTCTGGAAGCTGCTGTGCACTGATGTCAGCTATTTTACAGCCCCCTTGTCTACAACCACAGGTTAATATTCACTGTTATAAGGAACCAAGGGGCAAGAAGCACTCAGGGTGAGAGGCTGGCCACCAAGTGCAACTGCAGAACTACCCATTTGATTTAACAGGCGCCATCTGCTGGACAAAATGGGAAAGACCATTTGGTGTGTCCTTTTATTTTGATGCTATACTGAGGCGATGGAGCAATTATTCAGATTCAAATAATGTTAATAAATAAATGAATAATTAAAAATTACAGAAAAAAGCATGTAAGAAAAATGATATTCTAGGAACATTTTTGAAGCATTAACATCAAACCAAACTAAATTAACCTTGTTTGACATCATTGATATTGAGATGAGTATACAGTATGTTTTAAATATGAAAACATTTACAAGCTAAAATAGATTAAAATAGGGATAAAATAGAATACATTTCATGAGAAAAATAAAACCTATTCTAGCTAATCTAATCTATTTTAGCTTGTAAGTGATTTGTTAGTTCTCTATGATGTCTAATTTTCTACTGCTTTTCACCTGGGAGTACACGGTTTCAGAATCACAATCACTTTATTGATCCCACAGGGAAATTACTTTTCATTACAAGAGATATTTAATTTCATTTGTACCTGTACTAAGAAATGACAAATAAAAAACATTTGAACTACATTTGATATGATAGTGTTCTTTGTGTTTTGAATGTCAATAGTGTCTTCTTTGCCTATATGGACTGGGCATGAAAGTGTATTACAAGTAAATAAAATACAAATTCATTTAAATATGATTGAAATAAAAAAAATCCCTCTGGTTATTTACAGAGAGTTGTCATCATTAAATTTTTAATAATAAAACTTCAGAGATTAAGGTGTAGCTACATTGACCAAATATATATATTGTTTTATATACAGACACCACATAAATCTGGGCTCATAAGACGATTAATAGGAGACGAAAGACAACGTTGTGACATACAAAAGTCTGTTTTCACTTTTGTGCTTGTTCTGTAATCTCAGATTTTTGGTGACATATTGAATGATTTGAACATTTATTGAAATGAAACCATGAGAGACGTTTAGAATGAGGAATCAATGTTTGGTGGTGCTGTGAACAAGACGTAGACATCTGCAAATGTGAGATGCCTTCACAGAAGACACCAGAAAACAGGACTGGAAACCAGTGGTTGCAACTTTTAGAATGTTTTCATGTTTTGTGTTTTATTATGTAGCACGTAAAACACAACCATCTGATAAGTAACTGAAGCTGAAGGACAAATATGGGAGAATATAAAGAGCAATATTTCCTTTATATCGTACATGCATTTATATATTATTATACACTCACCGGCCACTTTATCTGGTACAGTACCAGAACCAGTACCTCTGCGTTAACCCTTCGTGGCATAGATTCACCAAAGTATTGGAAACATTCCTCAGAGTGTTCGACTGCACATCCATGATGCAAATCCACCACATCCTAAAGGTTCTATATTGCACTGGTTCCCATCCCTGTTCCTCTAGTACAGGGGTGTCAAACTGTGGTCCTCGAGGGCCGGGGTCCTGCATGTTTTAGATGTTTCCCTCTTCCATTCCACCTGGAGACCATTGCATCATTATCAGTCTGATGAGGAGCTGATTATTAACTCTTTAAATGTCAGCGCTTATGCACTCTGAATGGATGATTTAGTTTAAATATTCAGAAAAATTCAACAGTTTTACTTTATTTTGTGCATGGAAAAGGTGTCAGAAAGCAAGATGTGTTTTTTTTTTTTTTTTTATTTCACCATTTTTAAAAAAAAATGCTGTGACCAAATGTCAATACTAGTTTTCTTCTTTAGTAATTTTTTTTTCCAAAATTTTCCACATTATTTGTTAATTTTGTTTATTTTTCTACATTTTGGTTCTTTTAATTTTTACAATTTTCTTTGATTTTCTGCCATTTGTGTCTTACTTTGCTCATGTTACCAGTTACTTTGTTAGTTCTCAGGAGTTAAAGGGTTAAACTGAATCACTTGGAAGAGGGAAATATCTAAAACATGCAGGACACCGGCCCTCGAGGACTGGAGTTTGACACCTGTGCTCTAGTACCACTATCTAGATGCATAAACTCTACTAACACACCTGATTCAAATGATCAGCCTGTCATCAAGCTCTTGCAGGAGCTGGATAATAACCGTCAGGTGTGTTAGAAGAAGGAAACACCTCAAACATGCAGGATAGTGGTTCTGGACGACCAGGGTTGGGAACCACTGCTCTATTGGATTGAGATCTGGTGACTGTGGAGGCCATTTGAGGACATGTTTAAGAAACCAGTCTGAGATGATTAGAGCTTTATGACATGGTGCGTTATAACCATCATAAGATGTGTCCACTGTGGTCATAAAGGGACGGACATGGTCACTAACAATACTCAGGTAGGCTGTGGTGTTACAACGATGCTCAATTAGTACTAAGGGTCCCAAAGAGTACCAGGAAAATATCCCCCACACCATTACACCACCAGCCTGAACCTTTGATACAAGGGAAGATGGATCCATGTTTTCATGTTTATGCCAAATTCTAACCTGACCCTCTGAATGTCACATCAGACTCGGCAATGTTTTTCTAATCTTCTATTGAATCAAGAATCTTTGTCATTCTCACAAGCACCATTAATTTTCGTCCAATAATCTATCGTCCAATTTCGGTGAGCCTGTGTGAATGGTCGCCTCAGTTTTCTGTTCTTAGCTGACAGGAGTGTGAGTCGCTGTGGTCTTCTGCTGCTGTGGACCCTCCACCTGTTTCCTTTCTATCAGCTCCAACCAGTCTGGTCATTCCCCTCTGACCTCTGGCATCAACCAAGCATTGTCGCCCACATAACTGCTGCTCACTGGATATTTTCTCTGTAAACCCTCGAGATGGTTGTGCAGAAAAATCCCAGTTTCAGCAGTTTATTAAATACTCAGACCACCCCGTCTGACACCAACAACCGTGCCATGTTCAAAATCACTGTTGTTCCTCGTTCTGATGCTGGGTTTGAACTGCAGCAGATCATCTTCACCATGTCTACATGTTTAAATACATCCTATGTGACTAACTAATTTGACATTTGTGTTAACCAGCAGTTTGACAGGTGTACCTAATGAAGTGGCTGGTGAGTGTTATATTTTTACATAATATATATTAATTATTTATGCATTTATATTTACCATAGTGGAGTATTAGTATGAAGTAGTTGAACATGGAAACACTCACTTCAAGTATAATAACAGGAAAGTAGAAGTTAATGATGGTATTTCTGTTACATTCTGAGACTAACTCTCATGTATCGTTTGCAACTGATGCAATAAAATATCTAACAAATGCTTGTAAAATAATTTATTGTATCTCTCACTGTACAGCAATGATGTAAAAGGATGTATTTGCCAAATCCTCACAGGGTGTGGGACCCTCTCATTCTCAAGACTAAGCGTAATTAGCATGAACAAACACACACACACACACACACACACACACACACACACACACCAAAGAGAGTGATGCAAGTCTTCTAACACACTCGTCACATCTCCATCTGAAATTACATAAGAATAACTGATGAGGAGGCTTACTGGGGAAAATCAGCCTCGCTTCCCTCCCAGGCTGTTGGATTGTTGGGGCTGTCCCCAGGGGCCCGCTGGCTACTGGGGTGATTATTAACTCAAACAGGCTACACATTGATGGGAGAGGCAGCTACGAGCGTTTGGGCGTCTTGTGTCTCAGTTCAATTGAGACAATGTTGGACTGAACGACCTCCAAAGGGGGCACGGAGACTGTCAGCACACTGTAAAAGAAAAATAAAATCCTGTTTTGACCAAGAAAAAAAAAAAAGGACTGTCAGCTGTGGTGGCCAGAACAATGCTTTAAAAACACAAACATTTATAAAGTAGCATGTAGATTTTTGTAACATACTCATACAGGGTGTACCCCACCTTTGGCCATTGTAGCTGGATTAGGCCCCCCCAGTGACCCCCATGACCTTAGTGAGGATAAAGTGGGTTCAGATGATGAGACCAGAACAGACAACAGAAACATTTAGAACATAAGTGTACGTTGAGGTCCTGTATATTGTCCATTTTCTCCATTCATTTTCACATGTTACTGTCAGGATCCTATATGTGTTTCCCTTCCCTCTGGGATTGTCTTTGGTTTTGTTGTTCCAACCCTAGGCTAAAAGGAACTACGGTGCAACACTAAAGTGCTCCCCTCCTGCTTTCACACAGTAATAAAATATACAAACAAAATCCAACTGCAATATTTACTTTAACAAAAGGTGTCAGGGAGGGTGGAACCAAAACAACAAAGAAAAAAATTATTATTTTCTATTATTTTCTAAATAAAACAAAACAAGAGTCTCTAAAACGTCTTACATCAAAACAGGAGAGAATGATGAAAAAAAATTGACCCCCCTCCCTCCCTCCTACAAAAACTAGTAAAGCTAACAAAAGAATGTAATTCTCTATTTATAATATTTACAAATTTCACACAAACTAATCGAGGGCATGTGGTCACGACACACGAGTGGAGAAAGAGTCAGAGACTGAACACTTCAGCCAATCAACAGCTGCCACCTGAACCACAGGAAATAAACACAACACACACACACACACACACACACACACACACAACACACACACACACACAGGGAAAAACACCACCTCGTGTCCAGGAGGATACATAACATACAACATAAAAATATAAGGGATCATAATCACGTGACTGTATTTATGTCTCCAGAGGATTATTACAACCGCAGAAAACCCTCCCCACCCTTGAACAACTCCACCGTTCCCACTCCCGCAAAAAAATAAAAAACATTATTGAGGACACTTCCCACTCCGTTTATTCTCTGTTCAACCTGCTGCCCTCAGGCTGATGGTACCGATCCATAAGATCAAAGACCAGCAGTTTTTATCCTTCAGCAGTAGTCACACTTAACACTGCAAGTAACAATCTGCTTTTTTTTAAATGTACAATATATATATATTTTTTTATTATCTTAGGAAAAAGGGCCGGTGAAATTGGTGGTATGTCTGTGTGTTTTTATTCTTATTCTGTTTTATGTGTTTTTATGATTGACACACTGATCATTGCTTGGCACTTTTAAATTTCGTTGTTTATATAACAATGACAATAAAGAAACTATCTATCTAATTTTATTTTCTCAAAACAATATACATATAGTGCATAAATTCTACATACAAATCTGCTTTTCTTCCTGTAAAAACTACAGCTACATTTAATCAGTGGCTCAAAAATCTTCTCAAATAAACAACTTCACATTGTATTTTCACTTACAGTTTTTTTTTGTTGTTATTTATTTGGTAATTCTACAACTTGTTGCTGTTAATTCTACAGTCATTTTTTTTACAGTGTAGTTGAGCTAATGCTGGCATCAGCTGCTCTCACTATTGTTTCAGGAACACAGGGTTTCCAATGAGGTCACAATTACTTTAAATGTTAAAGGGTTTTAACGCTACAGCTCCTTTGGGCTCTTTTAACATTTTACAGTAATGTAAGGACAAGGAACGTCATGGATATTAAAAATGGAATATGGATCCTAAGGATTTCTTACAGAAAGTCTTTCCAGTTCAGTTCAATGTTTGTTTACAGAAACACCTGTGGCACATAGTGATGGATTTAACTTTATATTCACTTTGTCTTATGAAGTATCCATGAACAAATCACTGATCTAAATCTGAGTGGCATGTTTATTCATTCACTTTGATGTGGTCATTTGATAAAGGACTGGTAGTAATTCCATGTTCCTATTTTAAATCCAGACCTGACCATTTCCCCAGCTCTGAAACTCTGGAACATTCTTCCATTTTTAATCGCACCAGTTGAATCAGTTGTATATTCTAAACAGCTGCTGAAAATGCACCTTGTTTTGTTTTATCCCTGGTGTTATGCAATGTTATCTATTTGTGAAGCTCTTCTTCTTTTTCTTCTTCTTTTTCCCAAGGGTGTTATTTTTGTTTTGTGTTGTTTTTGTTTTTCCGCTGTTTGTTTTCTCAACAACGTTTGCCCAAACATTACCAGACTTATTTCCATGACATTTTTAGGAAAGGTGTTAGATCAGGCATGTCCAAACTATTCCACAAAGGGCCGGTGTGGCTGCAGGTTTTTGTTCCAACCAACCAAGAGTAAACAGTTTGACCAATCAACTCTCCGAAGACTGAGATCAGTTGATTAATTGAGTCCAATCTGGTGTGCTGCTGCTTGGTTGGAACAAAGACCTGCAGCCACACCGGCCCTTTGGGAACGGTTTGGACATGTCTGTGTTAGATGGTCTAGAATAGATCCCATTACATTTTAGTGACTGTATGTCAGGGGTGTCAAACTGCGGTCCTCGAGGGCCGGGGTCCTGCATGTTTTAGATGTTTCCCTCTTCCATTACACCTGGAGACCATTGCATCATTATCAGTCTGATGAGGAGCTGATTATTAACTCTTTAAGTGTCAGCGCTTATGAACTCTGAATGGATGATTTAGTTTAAATATTCAGAAAAATTCAACAGTTTTACTTTATTTTGTGCCTGGAAAAGTGTGTGTGTTTTTTTTTTTTTAATTTCACCATTTTTTAAAAATTGCTGTGACCAAATGTCAATACTAGTTTTCTTCTTTAGTAATTTTTTTCCCAAAATTTTCCACATTATTTGTTAATTTTGTTTATTTTTCTACATTTTGGTTCTTTTAATTTTTACGATTTTCTGCCATTTGTGTCTTACTTTGCTCATGTTACCAGTTACTTTGTTAGTTCTCAGGAGTTAAAGGGTTAAACTGAATCACTTGGAAGAGGGAAATATCTAAAACATGCAGGACACCGGCCCTCGAGGACTGCAGTTTGACACCTGTGCTGTAGGTCAAAGGTCAAGATCACCAAAAATGTGTTTTCATAATGATAGGAGGGCAAATCAGGTTAAATGTTTCCAAGGGGCGGGATTTGTTGTGCCTGGAACCACTTGAAGTGAGGTCAGAGGTCATCTCAGTGCAAACCTTCATTTAACTGCAATTATATTTCTGTTTTAAGGAGATGTACCGGCACATTCTGTGTGTGTATATTTGTATGTTTCTGTCCAATGACATGTTTTATTCATTCTTTTAATTTTTAAAATTTTTTTTAAACAAATCTCTTATTGTGTTTTCATGTTTTGAACACAAACACAACAGTGGGACAGACACACATACATGTACAGTTTAGATAGTATCTTAGTATTTATTACATCCTAGAAATTAAAAAATAAATACAAAAAATGACACAATAGAGAAATAGAGATGCTGTAAAAAAAAAAATTATATATATATATATATATATATATATATATATATATATATATATATATATATATATATATATATGCACACATATGTGAAAAAAAGAGGGAAAAAATAATTTAAAGACAAGGGAAAAGAAAATAAAACAAAAAGGAGAGGGAAAAAATCCTTTCCATCTATTTGGTGTTAAAATGCCTCTAAAGTTTTGCCTTCAGGTTATGTTTTGTGGTTAAACTGGTCAATAAACAGGCATTCTTAGAAGTTTTATTGTGTATATTTGCTGTAAATTCTGTCTAATCCAATCTTTTCTCTATGTGTTTAAATGTTTTTAAAACTTTGGTCATACAAATAAAAACAAACGTATTCTTCCATCTTCATCATTATTAAAACATCAAGTTCATCTTTATTACTGGGTTCGTGTTCCGTCATGATTTAACTGCCCTTCGTAATTGATAAAATTCACTTTTATTTGCGCCTATAAAACTATTTTTTTCTCATACAATAGTTGAGGTTTTAGTGTTATATAAGAGTATGTGTTTTATGTGTGATAATGAGGTGTTATATCTTATCATACCTGTTATTTGCTGTAGCTACTGAACATTAAATTATCATCAGTGATAAATTAAAAGTTTAACTCTTGCAAATGATATTTTCCAGAGTCTCATGATTGATGTAGATATTCTGGTGGACATTACAGTTCTTAGTATTCAGAGTCAACTTCTTTAACAGATCATTTAACCCCTAACCACAATGATAACTGTAATAAAATCAAATTTTCTTGGTTAGCATTTTAACTGTTCTTTTGCACCCCAAAGCAGTGGTGGGTCTCAGCATCAGCAATTTGCCAATACTCCTACGGAACATTAAGTGACAAGAGTGATGTATTTTCCTACTCTTTTGTCTCCCCCATGCTGGGTAATTGCAGCCTGGTTTCCACTATTGTGAGGGGATGGGGATAGTGAGGCCTAAGTCGTTAAATCACCACCCACTTTCCCCTGAAACAATTTCTAATTTCTTTCACATCTTTTCATCTCAGGAGTGGGTCTACATACATGTGTGCCATGGAAATGTAGCTGATGAGTGGCAACAATGACTCTTCAGACTGTCTGATGACCCTCCCTCACCTTAACCCCAGACGACAATTAACCAACACATACACAAACATTAACGTAAGGCCAAAAAACACGCCCACGGACCAGATGTGACAGAACGAAACGTACTGTTTGTGAGTCTGAGGATTAAGATTTTTTTTAAAAATGCACTGATGGACTGAACAGAGCAGATGATGTGGCATAAGGTCATGACCAGAGGTGGAAAGTAACTAAGTAAAAGTACTTCATTACTCTTTTTTTTTTAGGTATTTGTACTTTTGTCTTTTACTCCCTACATTTTTACATAAATATCTGTACTTTATACTCTTTATATTCTCAGAATAGACGTGTTACTTTTTCAAACTAAACAGATGTGATAGTATGAAAAATAAGTGACTTCAGAGGGAAAATACGTGGAGGAGAGAAACTGACTTTATATATTATAGTTATATGACTATTATCTTGCAATTTTGACTTTTTATCTCATAAGTTTGACTTTTTAACTCATAATTTTGACTCATCTCTAAATTTTTTACTTTTTATCTCAAAATGTTTCCTTTTTATCTCATCATTTTTACTTTTCATCTCACAGTTTTGACTTGTTATCTCAAAATTTAGACTTTTTATCTCATAATTTTGACTTAAAACTGAGTAACTATGGTCTGATCAAACACATTATCTCCACACTAGCTGACTTTTAAAGGTTTTATTTTCAATACTTTGGAAACTTTTCAGATTTTTCCTGGTTAAATAAGTATCATTGCATTCACCCCCACTTTTTACTTTGGTGCTTGATTATAACTGAGAAATTGTCCTTTTTTAACTTTTACTTGAAGGTACAGTACTTCTATTTTTACCAGAGTATTTTTTCACACAAGTAGCTGTACTTCTACTTCAGTACAGAATGTGAGTACTTTGAACACCTCTGGTCATTACATCTAATGGTTTTCTCCTGTTTCTAATCCAAAAAAGATAAAGGATAGTTAAGAAAAAAAAACTGTGGAATTAATAATAATTTTAAAAAAGTAAAAAAGAAAAAAATCATGTCACACAAATTAAAAGCAATGAGTCATAGAAAAATTCAAGTACCAAATCAAATGCACCTTAGTTCCTCAGATACTTAAAATTCTTCACATGGAAGCAACTCAGCTACTCTTTTTTTTTTTTTTTTGCTGAATTTCATCATAACGCCTTCATGCTCTGTTGCACATCCGAGGATATGACCACACAAACCAATTTAACCCCCCCCCCCCCCAGTGACCACAGTCTAAAAAATGATCAGGGATGGGAGATAAGGTTAAGAAGGTTAAACTCTGGAAAAACTCAGCTGAGGACAGTTTACTTTAAGAAGATCCTCCCAGGAGCTAATTATGGCTCCATCATAACAATGTGTGTTTTAAATAATACAGGTTTCAACAGTAGCAGGTTTAAAAGGTTAGACACGTGGTTATTTTCAAGATATAATATTAATGACTAGTGCTGTTCTGTCAAAATAGTCATCATGTCACATCAGAGCCGTGGGAAGGAGGGTGTTGTAAAATAACAGGGGGTGATGTAAAATAAATAAATAAATGGGAGGGGGGTCTTCAAACTGTGGGTCGTGGATGCAATGAGGTCAGGTAAAGAAGGGATTGTTTGCACATCCAGCTATTTAAGCTATTTGTGTTTGAACAATGGGGATAAAATAGGGTGCGACTAAAATGCTAGGCGGTACAATAGGGATCCTAAGTCTCCGCCCTTTCCGGTCGGTCCACTGGGCCTAAGTTCGGAAAAATTTAACATGAGAGATTATGAGGAGAAAATAATTATTTTCTGGTCCACTTTACTTTATGCACTGAATCACACATTTGCTGTACTTCAATTAAAACCATAACCAATGATGTGCGTTTGGAGTTTCTTTGATACGTGTTTTGTGATTTATTTGCGTGTAAAAATATGTAATTATTTAGACTCTGTTTGGACTACATATCAGACGTCGCATAGTTGACGTCACAGCAGAATCTTTCCCTGCAAACTTTTCTAAACCGTATACCGCCTTTTCTATTTTTAATTTGAAAATGCCTGTGTGCTTTGTGCCCCGGTGTAATCACAACACCATTTCCACATGTTCCCTCTACCGCTTCCCGGCTGACGAGAGCTTGTCCCGCATGCTGGCTCTCACTCGACCAACTATCTCTCCCCCGGAGTAGCTGCCACTTTCCACATGCCCCGATTTAAAGTGTTTTTCTCCACGTTTGATGCTCTTGCCTTCGTCCTGAAAGAAGGAGGTGAAGCTCGCCAAAGTCACAGCTATTTTCAAAGAGTTTGATGGTGAAGCTTGGTGGTGACGTCATATTTGTGAGACGAACGTTGTAGTCCATTACTTACTCTCACATAAAACCTAACGTAACTTTTGATGCCTGTCCAAAGTGAGTGCTTTCTCCATGTGAAAATGTATCTTTAAAATTCACAGAAATCATATGTGAAAACCGTAGCACATTTCAAACGGGACCAGAAAATTACTTTTATCCCTCCATTGACTCGCGTTCATTTTTTTTATGGCACTTAGGCCCCATTGCCCGGAAATCGACCGGAAATAGAATCGCGTCACTTAGGCTCCCTATACCAGTATTTTATTTTATTATTATTATTATTTTTAATTCCTATACCACTATTTTCTGACGTGTTTTCTGTCTGCTTGCTGAATAACAAATCTCGCGATACACAACGAGAAATATCGCCAAATTACATCTCGCGAGATCCCCTACAAACAGGCAAAAAGCATTGACCACAATTAAAACCACCACAATGACATATCAATGATGTCCATGTCTTGTTCGTTTTAATGGTTCAATCAATACATTTCTTTTAATTTTAACACATATTTCATATAAATTGTGGATACTTTTATAATTTTTAAAGGGTTGAGGGGGTAGTATGGAGGCCTTGGAATGAATCAGGCCTTTTACATGTAAAATTCGACTCTACTTAAGAAGAAATCACGTTATGAAACTACTTCTGGAAATAATTAATTTTGTAAATTGACGTACCACTGTATATCTGTTTTTTATGTTTTCTTGCGATCTGATTTATTTCTAAGGACTGAGTAAGATTTTTGTTTTGTTGCATTTTTGAAATAAACTAAACTGAACTGAAAACCGGATCCAGACTCCAAAATCCCCCTTCAATTATGATAGCTACAGAACGATAAAGAACAAAACAAAAGCAGCTCTTTATACAGACTGTCTGATTAAAACAAGACTGACAAAAAACAGCAAAGAAAGTGAATCACTTCCTGCAAAAAAACTCACCGGGACAAATTTACTCACCTGTTCTGATGTGCGACGGCAACGTTTATTTATCTGATGAAGAAAAAGCTCTGGAGAATCCTGCCTTCATCTGTCCTACAGGGACTATTTCACTAATGCTCAGTCATTCATGTGTTGTGCAAATTATGAAACAATCTTTTCACAAAGTTAGGAACACGTGAGGAAAACATTAAAGCAAAAAAGGAAATTTCAAATTATATTATTTTGTCAGGATGTCCACACATCCTGACAATATAATGCTTTTCTTTACCAAGGACAAACTGGACTCATACAAATCGTCTTCAGATTTTACGATGGCATCAGGGACTTTACAGAAGAATGAAATGATCTTGAGCCATAAACCGACACTTTTGTTCAAGCAGAGCACATGGTCTTATTCTGACTGTAGAATGTTCATTATGTCTTACTGTTAAATTAAGTTAGTATTTTTTTTTTTTTATCTCAGACAACATGTCAGGTGAGTATAATCCCTACACATATGTCTGAGATAAAAGAAAATACAAACTTAATTGGTCTTATTCTGAATTCGTGCAAAAGGAAGATAAAGAAAACATCAACTCAAAATATGACCTACATTTATTCAATTATACAGAGATGGGAAGTAACATAAAATAACGTCCTTTGTTACTGTACTTAAGTAGATTTTATTTAGGTCTTTGTACATTACTTGAGTATTTACTTTTATGGCAACTTTTTACTTTTATTCACTACATTTTTGCATAAATATCTGTACTTTATACATTATCAGAATAGGCTTGTTACTTAAAAGACATGCCCTAATCACTTCAATGCTAACACAGTTTGTCTCTCTCTCTCTCTCTCGCTCTTCATCTAAACCCGCTTTATCCTCACTAGGGTCACAGGGGTCACTGGGGGCCTAATCCAGCTACAGTGGGTGAAGGTGGGGTCAGAGGTCACCCTGTATGAGTCTCCAGTTCATTTCAGGGCTGAACATATAAAGACAAACAATCACTGTCACATTCACACCTATGGACAGTTTAGATTAACCAGTTAACCAGTTAACCAGTTAACCTATCAGTGCATGTGTTTTGGTGGTGGGAGGAGCCAGAGTACCTGGAGAAAACCCACGCAGACATGAGGAGAACATGTAAACTCCACACAGAAAGATCTGGTGTGGGATTAGAACCAGGGTCCTTCTGTCTGTAACCATTGCCCCACTGTGCCACCCCCAAAATGGCAAAATTGAAATTTGTCGATGTACATCTGAATGGTGTGATTTTGTTGTCAACTATATGTACCTCCTCATAATTATCTAAAAATTTAACTAAATTTATTTTTAGTCCAGATAATCCCTTTAAGTACAGAATGTGAGTCTTTTTGACACCTTTTAGTTGGACATTAAAAGTGTTCTACTTAATAAATGTGCTTCATGTGACTCCTTTCATGTTCACCATCAAACCCTAGAAACACACTTTTGTACCTGAAGCTGCGTCCCAAAGGTTGTCTGATAAACACCAGCTCTGCATCGCATTCAACTGAGCCCTTCCCACCAAATCAACACTAATTAAGTGCAAACTGACTTCAGAAATGTCAAAGTGCAATTTAGTTCAATTACAGCCTTTATTTCCAACGGCTGTGTTCTTCACAGACTAAAAAAAGATCAGATTAACTTTTAACAGCAGACAGCAATAAAAGCCTGGCTTTTGTGTGGTCACATTGAGTGACTTTATTGAGATAGAAAATTAAGAGAATTGCTAAAATAAAACTGCTGGTAATTCAACACAGGCAAAACCATGACAAAAGAAGTAACAGATGTGACAGCAATAAGGTTTTGACTTTGATTTCACTGGTGACATTTTATGTCATTTTCTTCACAGCGAATGATCTGATATATTGCAATGTTATGTCTCTGATCCTGGATGAAAAATATGTTTGAATCCTGTTAAAATTGAGATGAAAAGAAAACAAAATTAATCACTAGATGCTGTGCACTGATAGCTGTATGTATTCCATAATATAGTATGATTATTATTGACGATATTATTTTTGTGGTGATTTCCAACATTTAACCTCCTTAAGTGGTTTATCACCGTGAATTAACTTTTGCATTTTGTTCTTTTCAATAAGAGTCAGGGATTTTTCTGTATTTACTTGAATGATCATGCAGTTTAAAATTCAGAGGTTTTCTCTGGGTATTCCTATTTCCTCTGGCCATCTAAAGACATGCACTGAAAGGGCAGGTCTGCCTTTAAAAAGAGATCATTGATCTGAATGGGACACGCCTGGGTAAATAAAGGTTTTATATATATATATATATATATATATATATATATATATATATATATATATAGAGAGAGAGAGAGAGAGAGAGAGAGAGAGAGAGAGAGAAAGAGAGAGAGAGAGAGATAGATAGACAGATTGATTGATATATATAAAAAAGGAAAAACTGAAGGAAAAGTTCCTTTTTTCAGCAAAATACAACATTAAACAAATGCAAAAGCTAAAAACCTATAACCACTATGAATGTGTGTAATTGATAAATCACTATTATAAAATATGATGGTGTTTCCTTGTTCACTACAGAGCCTCTGAATGTTAAAATTAGTTTTATTTGATGTTGCTGTATTTTTTTCTAAATTATTTACAGGTATTGGTCAGAGAAGTGGAAGTTATAAAACATTATACTGTAGATGCTTTCGGTCGCTGCCAGTTCTTAAGGTCTTTGAGGGTCAGTACAGGTGCATTTAAGATGGAAAACTCCAAAACACACATAAAACACAATTTCTGCATCTGTATTGACATAATAAAATAATCCAAACTCGAGAGCTGAAGTGGAGGAACAGCAAAAACCACCTCATAGTCCTCATCAAAATTGAAAATTAAAGGGTGTCTGGTCTGTCCATGTCGAGGGATGTGCATTCAGATGTGAGATCATTGCCCCTGACGGCGAAAGGGTGGAAAATGCGTCATCACAGAGCAAACATCAAAGAAAGCCCATCCATGGGGTTAACATCCAAAAGAGGTTAACAGGGGTTATAAAAACACATCTATAAACACAGGCCCCACCAGTGGGCCATACTGTCGGTTATTACTGGCACTGTGTTGTTGTAATAAACTAACATTAGGTAAGAACACGGTATGCAGAGGCACCACATGCGTAAGCATATTCACACACAAGGAGACACCCCAGAGGTGTCAGAAAAACCAGCATGTCAACATTAGCATTTATGAGCTGATGGAAAAATGAGACTAATGGTCGTTGTGAAGCTTTTCTGAAAAGAGAAAACTGTTGAGTTTCAAAGGTGACGGAGCTGCTTCAGTTTCAGTGAAGACAAATAAGTCAACAGAAGGTCTGAGCGCTTCAACAGTTAAACACAACGATAAGTTAGATGCATTTATACATTTGTTATTATTTGTGGGAAGGCACATCTGGCTGTAGATCAGTGGGTCCCAACTATTTTTGGCTTGTGACCTCATTTTCACATCACAAAATTGTATCGCAGCCACAAGCGCAGAACGGCAAGATTTAAAGAGTTTTGTTCCAACCACCATGTGACTGTTAAATAAACATACAAAGAGGGAATGTGCAGTTAATGTGGAGTGACGTTTCCATTTATATGTGCAATAATTAATTTATGTATTTGTCAACATGTTTTTTTTGTATAATATTTTAGGTCACTTACAGGCACTTTCTTTTTTATATAATCATGTTTTTATATCCATATTGACTGTACATTTATATTTGCATTCTGCATTTACTGTCATTTCACACTAAATATCATGGATTCCAATTACAATTCTCTCTCTCTCTTTTGTAGTATTTTGCGATACTATGTTGGAAATAAATGATCATTTTCGACAATATTTATTCTATATAATGTACAGAGGGAGAAAAACCACTTGTATATTATTACTGCACAAAGTTAGAACTATTATTTTCCTCAGTCGGGAGTAAAGCAGTGTATTCATTATGTGTGAAAATGTGTCTTACCTGCCTTGTGCTTGTGTTTTATTTTGTATTTTGACCGAAAAAAAAAAAAAAAGTCCAGCTTGAATTAATACTGAACAAACAATAACTCAAACTATGAATTATGAAAGAGCTGCAGCATCTGGAACTGACATCATAAACATTTGACAGATAAACATATAAACAGAACCACAGTGCGTCAGTTTAGTTTCAAAACTCACAGTTGTGTTTTTTTTTGTACGCGATTGTATCTCTCAACTCACCATATATATTTATTTTAATCAAGTACCAGAAATTTCAGGTGACCCCACATAGGGCCCCGAACCCCAGGTTGAAAATGATTGTGTTGAATGTGTCAGTGGGTCACAATGCCACATTCCAACCATATGAAAGAAAATCCCAAGGTGCATCAGGGTTAAAGGGTTTTGAAAAACACAGCTGTAGATGTTGTAACAGATTTACATGTATATTGATGAATTCTAAGTCTGATCAATACATTCTCATGTTTGACATTTATGTCTCTGGAATTTACAGGTGGAAAATTCCTAATTTTAGACTTCTATGTCCCTGTAGGATGACCCCTGTATGACCCCTGTATGACCCAGTACTCAACCTTCAGATCATATTCTGTGGTTACTCTGTGACCGTTTACATGATCGTAAAAAATCTGATAACTGGGAATAAAGAGATAATTGTATTGATCAGATCTGATACATTTACATGAACTTACAAAATACAAAAATCAAAATGCTGGTTTAGATGCTCCAGTCCATTATCAGATTTCATACATACATTCTACTTTTAATAGCATTTTACTATTTAATTTCCATTTTCTACAATTGTGATTATTTACACATTCACCCAATAAAACACATTTTCTACACATTAACTCACTTTTAAAGGGCTTATTTTTTGATATTTTTTAAACATTTTCCTGGTTAAATATGTATTATTTTATCCATAGCAAAAAAAAAAAAAAGAAAAAAGAAAAGCATTTTACTTTTTTCTTTATAACAACTCAGAAGTTATACTTGATTACCTTTACTTTAGTAAAGGAGTTGAATCAGTACTTCTACAGTATTTTTTCCACACAAGTAGCTGTACTTCTACTTAAGTACAAAATGCGAGTACTACTTTGAACATCTCTGCACATAACACACAAAAACAAAGATATTAAAGGACTCATGTGCAACCATTTGCTCCGAATGCCTGTGAAAATCTGCAACATACAAACACACATACACCCTTACATATGCCTGTCTTCTATGATTAATACATATACATCTAAAAACTATATTTAAAAAAAACCCCTACAATTAAAAACTATAAAACTAACCTAGCATACCATTAGCTGTTATATGCTTACACTCCTACATTCAACCCATTCATACACACACACACACACACACACACTCAAAGTTGTGACTGTAGACAGTGTCACAACAGTCACATTCACCAACTTAACTGATACAGGAATAAATGAGTGTTTATACACATTATATTTACATAGTGGAACCCAGTATTCAGCAGGATGTGCTCAGAATACAGCACATGAATGTCAGACAGACAGGTTGACTGACGCCTGGACTAACAGGTATTAAACACTTTAAATCAGTAGTTTTTTTGTCAACGTCTTTATGGGTTAATAAAACCAACTTAAGGGTTTGACATTGTTTAATCAGATTTTCTGCATAGAAATCATTTTAGTTTCCATGTAAATGTTTTTTGTTTGCATGCCTAGAAACCTGTCGTATATCTTATTAATCGTGCTGCCTTGGCATGGGTGCTACCTGAAGAAATTCCTGCCTTTTTTTTTTTTTTTAAAAAAGACCAAAAACATGTTTTAACTTCTCCTGTAACACATGCTCTTTTCCTTCACCTTGGCAATATCAACTTACAGAGGTTTGGAAAAAAAAAAAGGTTTTGGATACTTCATAGATTTTTGATATATTACATTAAAAAAATCACTCATTTCTGCCCAGTATTGTTCCCTTTCCTAAACCCATGTTCCTTCTGCACATGCTCTGTTCTGTCCACGTTCAAACTGGATGTTTCAGGAGAAAAATTACATTCATTGACCCTAAAAACACTCGTACATTAATTCCACACTTTTAACTTACAGTTGTGGGACCTCTCTGCATTGTGCACCACCAATTGTATTCTGGGATAGGATGCTCTCCCAAGTAAAGACTCATCACCACCCGATGCATCCTTGATACAAGTGACATGTCGAGAACACATTCGGGAATTTCAAGCGTTCTCGGTGATATGCAAACTTTTGTATTGGAACAGTACAACTGATGACGTGAGAACACAAGCACAGACAAGAACACATATTGAGAAACAGCCCGTGTTAAATTTTTAAGGGTGTGTGAAATCTTTTTTTTTCCATTACTGTACAAGATAATTTGATGAAGACCAGCTTCATACATGTATAGATACATCATACAGCAACAAATATACAGTCAGCTAACACATATAAAAGATTTTCACAAAAATCTTTATTAAGAAAATATGCATAGTGACAGAGTAACTTGTTTAAATCATAAATATGTCATTGAAAATATATGTATAGTCATGACAGTCACAGTAAAAAAAAAACGTATAAAAACTGAACAGACTAATCCATGTTCGCCTGCACTGATGACTTCCTGGCAGACGTTTCAGCCTCCTCCCTTTCGCCCTAATCATTCGCTCAAATGGACATTATCATCTGGACCAGCAGCTGTCATCTCACTTGCCGACTCATTTCCATCCTGACAGTGACGAGCACGAGGAGACGCCAACTGTCAGAGCGTCCTCCTTAAGTCACGCTGACCTCGGCGCCGTCTTTGGCAGCTTCGCCTCCTTCAGCAGAAACAGTCGTGTCCTATATTAGACACTGATTGCCGCTGCTGTCACTGGGTTTATTAACGCACTCATCAGCGATGGGCTCCACGCTGTCTGCTTGTTCCTCATTCTTCATCTCCGTGTCATTAACGGAGGCGTCGCTGCCGCTTCTACCTTGTTCATGCTCGTCACCTCTTTCTTCATCACTGTCTATGATCTCCCCCTCCTCTATCTCTTCTATCTTTATTCTCTTTTCCTGATGGGGTTTAAGTTCAGGGCGGATTTCTAAGACTTCTGTGCAGGTGACAGGTCCAGTTTGTTCAGATGTTGAAACCTCCTCATCCTCATCCTCCTCTTCTTTCACATCTTCCCTCTGTGTCGAGAGAGGTTGACCTGAAACAACAAGATCCCAATTGTTTAGAACTATTTTAGTAATTGACAGATGTGGATATTTTGTGGTTGATACAGATTTTTAAAATGTCTTTACATCAGTCTTGGCCAATGACGGTTACAGGATGCTGATATTAGCTGATATTCAGAGCTGATACTGATTGCTTTTCTCCATCAAAAATAATAAAGGTCAGAAAATATTCTTCACTTTTTTAAAAAAAATATTTTTGACAGTCAACCTAGTAATTATAACAACGCCAAAAAAAAAAAAAAATAATAATTCTATATATATATATATATATATTAATGGAGTTAGTCTGTAGTTGTGCATAACAAATATTTGTGAATTCTAAAATGAGTCCAGTTTTGTATAAAATACATTGTGCGTATTTTATCCATCAGAATACGGATGAAAAAATTATGCTCCAAACTTTACAGTTAGCCTTTCTTTGGTATGAATATGCCTTCCCACAAGTGACTGAGCTGTCAAAATACGACTTCACCACATGGCAGTGAAGTCGTACTTGTAATTTTTGAAGTCAGAATTTTTCCATCTGAATATTCATTGGACAAATGGACTCAGTGGTATTCTTCATACTGTTTTGCTTCCATAGTCACTTAACACCGTTAATGCAGTTTACAGTTGCATTATACACTTTAATTGTTCTACAGTCACTTTAAATCTCATATAGTTTATATATTAAACATTTTTATTCCATTTTCTACAGTCACTTTACACCTTTTAATATAGCTTTCTGTATGTGTGCTCAATGTATGTCTGTTATTGTATCAATGCTAATGGATGCTTGAATGTCCTTCAGGATCAATAAATTATCTATCCAGACAACTTGGAAACTTTAGTAAAATTTCCGTAGGGATGTTGAAAGCAAAATGTCACTTGAGAGGTTTTGTCAAATGATAGAATCTAAGTAAAACAGTTGAGTGTAAATCACACTATTATATTGTTCTGTCATTAAAATTCATTACACATGACCACTGAGGCAGTAGAATTTCCAAGCATATGCACAATGCTATCGGACTGATGGACTTGGAGGTGGTTCAGAAGGGCTCCGGCACAGCTGGGGACACGTGTTAGTAGGAATGGTGAGAAAACAGGAGGACAGTGAAGTTTTGGGAACCCTGACGTTATGGTTTGGCTCTGTGCTTGTTTCCAGAATGAGGCAGGATGCCAAGCAATTAGAGATGCAGTAAACGAGGGTGGACATGTGTGAAAGAAAGGCCATGAAATAATGACTGTAAAAAGCTAATTGTGAGTTATAACCAATTATTCCCAAACACAATCTCCCTGCAGTATGGTGAATTGTAAAACACAGGCAAGGCTGTGCAAAACCCACTTACATAAGTGCCTCAGACAAAACACTTTAGCTTGTATCCTGAAAAACCCTATAAAGTAACTGCCCTTAGTAGCATCGTCTTAAAACTTAAGACAATAATGAAGCATTTAGCTTCATTTACACCAAATTATTCTATTAGTATTTCATTTAATAACAGTATTCTTGGTTAAGTTTGCATCCATTATTAAGATGGAGTTATAATTAGAAATGTTTGTTTTAAGAGCATCATAAAACATTGTAACCTTCAATTTAGCAGCCAGTGCTAAATCTTTAGACTAATTATGTAACCCTGCATTAAAAAAAACTAAACAAAATTAAGGGTTCAATGAGTCTCAGTTTTAGACTTTTTTAGAACAATTATTATGCAATTTAGAAACCTATTTTATGTCTACACTGGACCAAACTCAGCAGTGTTCGGTTGAGTAGAGTTTAGAATATAATGTGACAGTTCCATGTATGAACCAACATTCAAAACAGAACCAACACAAGGCAGTCTGAGACAGCAGACCTCCACCGAGGATTGATATGGCGTCATATGTCAAAACATGATGTGATCAAGCCATAGGTGTTGACCTGTCTGATGTCTATTGACCTTTAGTGTGACCTTGACCTTTGACCTTCATTGCTCCAAATCTAATGGGTTCTTCCTTGACCCATTATCTATTCTTCCTGAAAGTTTCATCAAAATCCTTTCAGAACCTTTTGCGTAATCCTGCTGACAGTCAGAGGTAGTGTGTCCTTTTACTGTGGCTGTTTTCTGTCTTAACACAGAGCTATAATGTAAACTATCGGCTGAAGCAGCAGGTGAAGACGATAAGACTTATTTTATTTTATCTGAAGTGGATGTCTGAGTTTTTTAAGGTGCTTTCATGTAGATCGCAGGTGCTCTAAAGATATATTTGGATTAATTCTGTCAAAAATAGAGTGGATTTCTACAACCTGTTTCAATCAATTCTTTCTTAATTTGTTACGTGCACATATAAGGTCAAGACTTCTGACAAATGCTTCTATGAGTAACTGTTTACCAACAGCAGCTGTTGGAGTCCAAACAGAAAATATGTCCAAACTTCGAGCTGATTACCTAAAATGTTCAGTTTTATTAATGAACACAAGTGGCTAAACAGGACAGAGCCTACAGTCAACGACCTGGGGGGGGGGGGGGGGGTGCCAAGTGGTTCATGTGAATTTAAAGGGGCCGGCACTCAAAACAACCTTTCTGGTGTCATTATTACCCCACCACCGAAGGGGAGAGTGGTATTGTTTTTGAGTTCATTTGTTTGTTGGTCTGTGATTGTCAGCAGATTTACATAAAAACTACTGAACCAATTTCAATGACATTTTCAGGAAACGTGCAAGTTGGTACAGAATAGATCCCATTACATTTTGGCCAATGTAAGTCAAAGGTCAGAGGGCACAGTTGCCAAAAATGTGTTTTTACAATGATAAGAAATAGGGCAAATCAGATCAAATGTGTGCAAAAGCGGGCTGCGTTTGTCGTGGCAGGCACCACGTGTTCAGAAATAGTGTTGAAGACGGATCTGTGCAGTTGAATTAATGAATAATTCAGACCCAAGTTTAGCATTTCCAGTTTATGTAGAGCACAGGGAAATATTTTAAAATGCAGAAGTCTATAAAAAAAAAAAAGAGGAAAATATCACTCCTGTAAATACCCGATAACCCACTCACGCTGTAACAGATATTTACACATCAACACATTCCATTTAAGTGGAGTGGCCGTTAGAAGCCTTTTCCCCTCAAGATTTAAAAATCAAGGTGAAAACATTATCACAGAGATATGGATGTGTTTTTGTGTGCATGAACAAAGAGCCACCTTTATAAAGCAGAACACAACAACAACAACCACAGACTGTGTGAGTCCCTCAACATTACTTTATCCTGGATACACACGGTTACAGTGTCCGATTGCTTGTTATCACTTCCTGCCCAGCTTCCTAAGCCATGGCATGTGGAATTATCAGGATGTTTCTATGGCTAACATAATACCAAAACAGTGCGGCACCGTGGTCTTATCATTGAAAACACACACTTAGACTAAAATGACCTCATTCGTCATTCAGCCCGTCTGGGTCTGACAAAGTAATGATACTGGGTACTGTGGCGTTTTGTGGCCATGCTAAAGCTACTCAGATATACACACTTTGACCACAGTGGACATGTGACTGCCGTTTCATGATACGCAGTCTTACTTTATCGCAAATGACACCGCTTTGTCCTCAACTGGACGAGCATGACAAACAGGTGAGAAAAAGCACAGGCCAACATTTTTTTTTTTTGGTGTGTTCTTCTGTCATTTCACAACTCATGAGGTCACCGTTTAACTGTAAGCCATGTTTGATCCTCTTTTTGGCCACGGTTTGTGTTGAGGTTAAGCTGGTGTGTGTGATGCTGTGCAGAACACGCTCATTTCCGTTGGGGTAGCGTGTTGCCATAGTGAAAAATAAGGGAACAGGGAGTCTTAAAGTCTCAGCTGGAGAAACCAGGACATGATACAATGCTGTTGGAATCGGAGGAGCGGAGAGCGGTAGGTTTGTGGGGATGTGTTGGTTTTGGATCTGTGTCATTCATCAACCACAGTTTATAGAAAATGCAGGAGTCAAATGAAAGAGGAAACGCAAAACTGATAAAGATCAAGATAGCGCTTTAGCTCATATTAGTAGCTTAGTGTTGGACAAGAAGTGACTCAAGAGTTTCATCACAGTTTAATCTAAATTTAGCTTTGTTTACCTTGTCCTTTCAATGGATAATCCTTCCAGTGATCTCTGAGGACCACATGCAGGACAGGATACTCAATCAGTGTTTTGTAGCTCAGGTTGTCACGGAGACTCTTGTTTATGTCCATCTCATGGTATCTGTTCAAGAAACATTAACAGAAAAGAGATAAAGGTGACCACAGAGAAAAAAAACAACATTCTAATGAGTAAAATATAATGACGGCTGTGTGACTGGGGATGAAAAACCATAAACTACATTAACATCACAATTTATATCATGGTTAATTGGTTTTTAGACATGTCTGCAGTGGTTCTGAATAAGAAGGTATTTCTGTCCATCTGCAGTTATGTGCCAGACATAATATCTTGGAAAGTATTTGAGAGATGCTTAAACAATCTGTGTGAAAATGTTCACTGGAATAAAAAGATGAACAGTGGTTAACGCTCAATATCATTACGATTTATGGTAAGTAATTTAGAAAATGGCATAAGGGTCAAAATACGGTACTCAAAATCTCTCTAACAGGACATTTTACAGACAATTTGTGTGATTAATGTTGCTAAATGATCCACATTTTTCTTTTGAATTCACTTTTGCCTTAGTAGGATCATAAGGATTTATCCAAAATAAGAAGCTACTTTATAGTGAAATCAACTTTGGGATGGCAATGACTTAAAAGTTCACGCTCTAATGGGACATTACTGTGTTTTGACCCATAAACAGACTATGATGCAAGGACAGTGAAAGCATCTGGTCACATTCACTAGAAGATTCAATATATGAGTTCCAGTTGAAATCTAGGCATTCTGTTTGTTTTTAACTTTATTTTTATTTCCAAATTTTAAGAACAGAACCCAAAAGACAGACCACAACAATTAGAGCATTGATCTCCAGAAAAATAAGATACGTGATTCAAATCAAGTTAGCCAAAACGTGTAAGATAGACATATAGAGTTATATAGGTTCAAGAATTTGTCTAAATCAACATACATATTCTAAATCCAGGCCTTCTTTCTTGAGTTTCCAGTTGTTTGAAACCTGTTCTCTCTGATCTTAAGTTACTGCCAGAAATAGGTACTGTGTATGTGGGTTTATTCTCCGTTAAGGTCACTGAAGGAAAGGTCTATGTCGGCCTTCAGTGACAGCTCACCCATCGTAAAGTGTGCTGAGAGCAAATGCTAATTACAAATGATAATGCTAAGCACTGTGTGGTTGGAAGGCTAAAATGAGACTGAAGGCTCCTATGGGGATAATACAGTGAATTAACCTTTAATCTGATGGAATTTATGGGTCTCAGATGAACACTTCCATTAAAGATATACTGTAGTGTTTGATTAGTTTTTGAACATCACTAGGCAAAAAATCCACAATTCCCTTCCAGAATATTGTAACAAGTGATCTCACAGGACGTGAGACTCTAGATCCAGTCTTTCTCTGCATTTTCAGGCTGTACCATACCAACATGTATTTTCAAAAAGACAGGGGCCTGAATATTTGAGGGACAGTTGCGTTTACCGACCACTGATCAGACCGCCATTGTTGCTGTTACTAGTTGTAACATCCAGGGTTTTCTTCCTTCTGGTCACATGGTTCTATGACATCATTGTTTCCAAAAAGTGGTGTTTTGCCTATCCATACGCCAACACAAAGGCAGCGTTGTGAGATTTCTTTCCTCCACATTCTGTCACCTGTTCTCCAAAAACACCATTTCAGGGCACTGACAGTGTGGGTGTCATATGGATGAAAGATGGAAACGACATCAAACTACTGCAGATTGACATTATTTCACTGCAAAAATCTAAATTTATTTTACTTATTTCTAGTCAAAATACATCATCACACTTAAAATATGGTGTGATAACCTAAAAAGTAACTTGGAATTGAGATCATTTTCACTTGTTTCATTGGCAGATTGTTTAAAGTCCAATTTAACTATTTGGTTTTTTTGCTTAATTCAAGCAAAAAAAAAAAATCTGCCAATGAAATGAATGAAAATGATCTTGTAAGATTTCTTAAAATACAGTTGTCAAGATCTGTCTAATAATAAGTTATTACATCTCAATAACAAGTTAAACTTTATTTCATGTGTGATCAGATATTTTGACTAGAAATGACAAAAATACACTTGGTAAGACTTAGATTTTTGCAGTGTATGTGTACAGGGTGTATACGCCATATATCACCAGAGTATTGTGGCAACAAGAGATTAATGAGTTCACGTAACAGTGTCCATGATTGGCTCTATGGCAACAAAACATCATTGCTGCTGACTGTCACAGTACAAATGCTAACATTTGATTGGCTCATAGGAATAGACAAACCAATATTTCATGCCACAGTACTGTGGCAGTAGCCATTGCCTTATTTTATAGTTTCCAGCCATTTAAATGCTAACGAGCAGCTTTTTATTTACAGCCTCTAGGCACTTCGATGGCTCTGAAACCTCTGAGGATTGATAGAGATTTGAGTCATGCTTTGGCACACTTATGATCCTGGTTGCTCTTTGACTCAAGAGCTGGAAACTGACTTTACTGAGAATCAATAACATCTCTCGCAGATGCATGCAGCCATTCTCTCACCCCTCCTCCTGTGTGTATGAGATGACATCAGTCTAGTCTTGTCTCTAAGTAGTCCTGTCATGCATTAGGGACGGTCGTAAATCACAACACTAAATAGTTAACTGGATTCTCCCGGGACATGACTTGCTTCTTCACTCAACTGATTCAAAACCATTCAGCTGTGACTGTCAACACCAAAATACCAGGCGCTATATATACTTTGGATGTATATAATAACTGGCACCATGGACGCTGACTGTCTACCCCCCCCACAAATACAGAATGAGGATCACTGAGCCGTTGTTTGTTATCCTTAAAGTAAAAGCAGGCCGAGAAGCACCCGGGTAGACACCCACTACCCAGGCCAATCAAAGCACTTCCCTATAATTTGACATTTACAGGTTCTTACTGGTGGGGCGGCTTCCAAGAACCCCTCCCTCCTGGAAGAGTTACTCTTAGGTGGGTTTAAAGATCATTTCACTTGATCCCACAAATAAACAGTAGTGAGTGCTGCCACTTCCCGCGGGGCAGGATAAGAAGAAGGAATGATAACCTGTGGGTCTCAAAACAGACAGGGAACAACAACAACAACAACAACCATGACAGCACATTCCTGGTGTATTTATACATCAGAGGGGTGGAAATAGTCAGTGTTCTAAAGGTGGATTCTGGAAGATGGGAGAAAGTTTTTAATTAAATTGTCAAAGGTTAAGCGGTGAAACCCGTTTTGCCTATAGGGATGGTATGTGCAAAACAAAATGGTGGGAACACAGTGCAGGAGCAAATTAAATTACATGCATGCCAGACAAATACTTTTTCCATTTCATTTGTTTTATGTGTACTTTATAATAAGTGAATGTTCTCGGATGTTTTTTATTTGTATGATTATAAGACGTAAAACTAAAACATAAGCGTCCGTAAACAGCAGTTCGAAAAGGGGCGCGTGGTGGAGCAGATTGCAGCTCCCTGTGGTGTCGATGGGATTGTTAAAATATCTGGCCATTTCTAGCAACACAGCTGACTGACTGTGCCAAGAACACGCACACATCTGGTCTCTATATAGTGTTCTAGTGAATGAACAGTGGGCAAGACTGATGTGCTCTTCAGGGAGGTTCCTATTGTTTTTCTCACCACTGCTGAGGTACATCAACTGGGAGACAGCATTTGGGTGAAAGGGCAATTGCAGATAAGTTGATATGGAGCAGATATTAATATGATTACAACAGTAATGTTAAAATCTTCACTTTATGTGACAGACAATTCTTAACTCATAAAGATCCAGTGTTATTTATGTGGCAGTTTCCAAACACATTTATCTCTAAATTTAACCTTTTTTAAATTATTTATTTCAAAATTATCCTGTTTTTTTTTTTTTAATAAATAAATCAGGTGTTTTCCTATATTTGATTCACTGATCATGTTGATAAAGGTTGATGGTTATTATATACAGAAACAGAGAAAACTAATGAAAAATGACTTTTTAAGTAAACATATCAATAACTGAACATAAAACCCAGTGTGTGCATTCACTGTCATTGATCCAACTCCATGTCTAGAACATGTTGATGTTTCCATGTTCTCTATGGAGCCTCTGAACATTTAAATGGATCATATCTGACGACGATGAAAAGACAAACTGTATTTTACACCAAATGTTTACATGCATTGATTGTATTAATGGATCAACAGGAATTAAAGATTACATTAGTAGATGTCTAATCCGATGTCTGATGGCTGTTTGGGTCTTTAAATTATTGCAACCTATTCATGCACCAAATTTACAAATAGAATATTTATTTCATTGTTGTACAAGACTGTTAGGACAATGCATAAGGTTCCTACAACACAAAGATTCGACAGGATTACCGACAGCATACACTGTGCATTTTAAGTTCATGCATTATATCCCAAACTTGTCACATACAAAAAACTAAACCTGTGCACCAAGACGCCCACTCCAGGTAATCTAATGACAAATGTAAATGTAGACTAATAATGTCCACACTTTGTTTTAGCACTGTGCCAGTGTTTATCAGGCTCACCATTTCAAAAGTGTGAAGGCCTGCCTTATTGCACAACTCAGATATTCAGCACAACTCACCACTTTTAGTGTGTAGTTACTGACATGAAACTATTTGTTGGGAGACCTCTAATGCATCAACACACAGATGGAGCAGAATGTTGACTGATACAGTCTGTGGAGGGCCAGTTTATTCAGACTACTTCCTATGACTCAGACTGGATTATCTGTCCAAATGACATTTCAGTTTATTATCAAATTACTGAAAACCAGATGATTATTGCTGCAATCAGGCCACCAACACAAACAGCATTCATATTCTTAAATAAAGGAATATGACAGGAATTAATACAATATCCAGTAATTTTCTAAGGTTTTATAGCTTTATTAGCAGCCAACTCACACCTCACAGCCAGAAGGTTTCATGCTCCATTCCCCATCTGACCTGGATCTCAATACACAGTGAAAGTTGCCTCCACATCCTTCAATTATCCCCACCATCAAAAACAAACGTATGTTAATTGTAATGATAGACTAATATATACATCAGCCAGGGTCAATACTTCAGTCTTTTTCTTGTATCAGTATCAGCCCGTTTCCCTGGCTCTTTTTTCCCTGCCATGATTTACAGATGAAATTCAAATTGTTATTATTATTGCTGTATTGATTATTGTTGCACTTTGCACATGTTCGAAATAAATCATTCAAATCAAAAAGCATCTCCATGTTTTTAAACATACTGCTGTCTACATTGAAAACGATTTTTTTTTTGGTGTAGTGATAGTTATTAGGTTAACTGTCACAATTTTTGTTTTCTAATTGTAAGTAAAGACGATTTTCTGCCATTTGTTATCATTTGACAGGAAAAAAAAAAAATCAGTATCAGCTCCAAATAACGGCTGAGAAGTATCGACGGTCTGTATCGGTCATTGGCTAAAGCGGATGTAAAACACAAATTTATAGGCCCCAAAAAAACCATATTGATCAATCACTTCACTACTTAATTCTACCGTCAGTGCCTTTGACACTTCAGGACTTCATCACTCATCACTGCTCCCAATGAACTTATGCTAGGTGCTGTGTGTATTAGGATGAGTAACATGCAAAGATGGCCAAATCTCAATAATGATAATGAAGTTAGTTACAAAAAAACAGTGCTGAATATACATGCAATGATTGCTTCTGCTGTGGATGACAGACACAGATTTTCTCATGTAATTATTATCAAAGTGATGCTTGGGACATTGTATTCCGAGTGATATTTTCATCATTATATGAAAATACATATTAACCACTTTACAAATGACCTGAAACTTAAGCCATGTCCACACATTAATGAAATGTGGATTTGTTTGGTATCGGATAGAAAAGATATCGTGTCCACAACTGGAACAGTTCAGTAACGTATCAGATAAAGATAGCATCGAAACATGTGCTGAAAACGATGCAATGCACATGCCACACATCTAGGTGCACTGTAAGACCGTCCCACCGGATACACCAGAACAATAGGAGTAAAGCACATGCACAGACACCTCTTCTTATTCTGGTGTGAAGCTCACATCGGACACAAACCACAACAGGCTATTCGATCTTCACTTCTTTTGACCTGTCACGACAGTAACAAATCGACTAAGTTTTCAGATCTTTCCACTCTGGAACCCATTTTCAAATTATTTTGGTTTGGTGCACCCCAGATGCCATTAATGTGCAGACGCAAGGGCCAAATGATAACACATCTTTTCAGATTCACTTGAAAACTAATGTTTGGACGGGGCCTTAATTGGATGAACCATTGCACATAAAAATACACTCTGTATATGAACATTTTATTTACTAGATGAACTCTTTCCAAGTGGCTGAAGCGACTTCCAGCAGAAAAATACTTTAAAAGGAGCAGGAAAATTATTTCAATTCATAATTTGCTTAACTGGGTATCAGGTATTCATATGCAATTTCTTCAAGTGAATTTATTTCCATATTTGGATCTATGTTATCAAATGTACTTATTAAAGCCTATTTATCATCATTACTTTTATTGCAGATGGCAGGTCTCCCCTCATATTGCGCAGGCCTATTAAGTAACAACATCCAAAACCAGTCCAACATTGCAGGAGACCAGAGGAAGCATCTGCTGCACGCAGACAAACTTGAATACAGCTTTAGGCGAAGCTGAGGGAGAGCAGATAGACCGAGTGAGGAGGGTTTAAGAGAGGGTTTGCCACAAATATGTGAGCAAAAGCAGCAGAGCTTAGAGGCACAGAAACATCACTGTCTTATGGGCCTGCGAAACAGAATGCGTGTCCACACAGAGGTTTCCTTTTTTGGCAACAAATGTATAAACAACTTCTCCTCTTCAGACACGTCAACAGGCGTAGAAGCTATGTGGGAAAGAAGAGGTAAGGGCATCTTCTGGACCTGGAGGGTGGAATGAATAAAAAATAAATAGGGAAAAAAAAATAACACAAATAAACATTCGGATGGGTGTGAATGGCTCTCTTGATGCATGGTCTGTCTCCTTTCCAGTAAGAGGATGTTGACTGGTTACACAGTGATGTTTGGTTTAGTACAAGAGCTTCTTTATTGCTCTGGGTTGATATTCCAGTAGACATTCAACAACAGCAACGTGCAGTCATACGCTTTGTGTTAAGACTTGGAAAATGACCTTAGAGTAGCCTGTGCTCTGGCTTTCCATGATGTCATAACATTAATAACGCACATTAAAATTAGGGGTTTACCTCTTAAGTCTGCATTATTTAGAAAGCAGAGCAGAGGCCTCTTTGTACCTACAATACTTTGACCTTGTTTGGGACCCCTAAATGGGACCGTGACCCTGCCTGTAAGGGGCCTCTTGTCTCATTTTAGGTCGAGTTTTGTGTGATGCAACACGACCCAGGTGATGTGAGGTAACCCCCCCTCACCACCACCACCACCTGGACACATCCTAATTTAACTTCCAACTGATCCATCTTTGAAATGTTAACACTAAAAAGTACTGCATCACTAACCTGGTAGGATTTAATTAGAAAAACAATATTCAAAGCAAATACAGATCAACAGGAAAAAGAGAAAGTGAGAGAGCACTGTGCCGTTGAATTAGTCATTACGGCAGACTTGACGAGACACAGTTCACAAAACACCTGATTTATGGCTATGACGATATCAGGCAAATAGCTGTCAAGGCTCACTCTTTATGCTGCTTCAGGGTGATAACAGCCAACATGACTCAGACTACGTCGCTCTGTCCCTGTTTCCAATCTCTTCTCTATTGTCCATCATCAAATACATACAGAAAAATTATACGAAAAGTATTTTAAAATAAAAATCAAGACTCCGCTATGATGTGCAACAGCACCGGTGATAACCATGAAATAACAATTAATATAATCTGGTGTCTGTGGACATATGTTGAAATATTTAGATTTAATGTCATGTTATATTACAGAACATTCTAATATATAACACTAGTGTACAGTTTTTTTGTTCGAAATTGTATCTTTGAAAAAGTATTTGCTGTTTTGTATTCCACCGACAACCACACACTGAAGGAATCAATTCAGGGGCTATTTTTCCCCATTTATTACCCCCCCCCCCCCCTTCAAAGAGCAGGTGAGGGTATTGTTTTTAGTTAATTTATTTTTGTTTTGTGAGTTTGTATGCTTGTTTCTTCATTTCAACTTTATGCAAAAACTACTCGAACAATTGCCATGAAGTTTTCAGGAAAGTTGCGAGGTGGTCCGTGATAGATCAATTACATTTTGGTGAATGTAGGTCAAAGGTGAATGTCACCAAAAATATGGTTTTGCAATAATAAGGAATAGGGCAAATCAGGTAAAATATTTGCGAGGGGCAGGGTTTGCTGTGCGTGTCACCATTTGTTTTCATTTAGATTATGGCCTTTTTAACATGCATTTCCCCTTTCCTTTGTTTTTTTTATTTTTTTTTTTATCTTGTTTGCTAATGTAATGGCTTTTGTGTTAATGTAATGGCTTGGAAAACAAAGGTGCATGGTGAAAGACTGTTTGCTACTTCTAAAATTTATTTTGAATAGTAGGGAGACTTAAAAATGCAGATCTTATGACACCATTTAGAATAATGTAATATCACCCGTAGATATGTGATGGTAGATTTGTGATTATCTTTTTTTTTTCATGTGATTTAATCAATGTCTACGTACACATCACAGTGTGATCCTGGTTAATTTGTCATGTCCCATATCCTATATTTTAATTAATATCACTATTTTAATATAATAATTTAGTCTTGTTTGATTTGCTCTGTAAGTCTTGTTTTTCAAGTTGTAAATAGTACTCGATGTGTGTCCTGAATAGAGTTTTAATCAACATCAGTTTCAACTTTTTCTTTAGAATTGTTCGACATGACTGTACTTCACCTACATACACACATGAATTGTGATTTAAATCTTATTTTAGGTTTTAGGGCGACTGAAAAACAAACTCTTGTGTACAATGGCAAAATTCACAGCAATGTTCATTATGTTTATAGAGCTTTGAATTCAAAGGACAATGACATATATTTTCACACAAAACATTAATGGCAGGTCTCTGCCAAGTACCAAATGAGATGTGGTCAGAGGGATGGGAATCTCAAAGCTGCACAACAAACTCACTAACCTGGAGGGACTTTTGTTGCAAAAGTTGGGTGCACTTCTTTATAACGCCTGTATGAAAATCACATTTTTCTAGTGTTCCATTTTCTTGCTGGAGGGAGTGTTTGCTTGAGGCAGAGCAAGTACATGTATTCTGGTACTGTTGGCTTTTGAGGGAAATATGATCACATCGATGTATTGAATTTGTGGTGTTCATTTTAATATACTTAGTTTTTTAGCATTCCTCCAGAGGAATTATGCAAATGTTATGTATATCTGTGTAGAATACTGCTTACCACAGGCCAAATACTGGCTAAAAAATTATCCTTCAGTCTCCATGGTGATAAAAACTGTTTATCACATCCATCTAATGGAAATGATGACCTTAAATCTCTGCCTACAACACAAGGGTGTAAATACTGGATAAAACAGCACTTTTTCATTCAATTTATGGACAGTAAACAATATGCAAATAACTGAATGTACGGGTGACCATTTCTTTGTGTATTACCCAGCCCCGAGGGTGAGACATTTTTGTTTGTGTGTGTGTTATCAGCAACGTTACACAAAAACAATTGGAGCATTTTTCAGGAAAGGTTTGAGGTGGTCCAGAATAATAACTATTACATTTCTGTGAACGTAGGTCAAGAACAAGGTCATCAAAAATATGTTTTCGCAATGATAAGAGACAGGGTAAATCAGGAATCTCCTTTTCATGCCTCATATTCCTCTGTACTCAGTTTTGCCAGTGTAGTCTTTAGAACTTTACTAAAGCAAGTAAACCTAAAGTTAACTTGGGAGTTTTGCACAGTAATGTATATTTTCCAACTTTTTTTTGGAACGGAGGTTGTATCTTCATAAAGATTTTACTGCTGTAGTTAAAAGGTAGTCGGGATCTTACAATTGCTACAAAGTATTAAAGTGAAATGGAGTTCTTTTATTCTTTTACCACTGTGTGACAAGGAATTTTACATTAAACTTTCTGATAATGACTCATAATGAAGGTGACACTGGAAAGGCATCTCTGATAACGGCACATTAAAAAGCACTTAAAGTTTCATTAACGGGGATTAAGGTACGAGAGGACGACTGATAGTTCATGTGATTTTGGACCCACAGCAAACAGACACATCCTTATTCACCTTTGGGGTACATTTTCAAGAGTTTAACCATTACTTGTGTGCGTTAAAAAGAAGAAATCAAAAGGAGCAGGTGTAAGTTGCAAAGATGAAGAATGAGGAGGGAGGTTCCGGGACACTTCGTACTGCCTGGGGGGTTAATGATTATGAGTAGTGTGGCTCATCATTCACTCCATGACTAAGCAGAAGCGGAGGACAGCCAAAGAATCCGAAAGTAGGCGAGCCAAATGGGTGCTATCAATGCTCTGACCTGACCGCGATGAAAAAAAAAAAAAAAAAGTTACGAAAGATGGAGTGAGCAGGAAGTGAGGACAAAAGCAGGGCTGAAAAGATGGAAAAAGCATCGGAGTGAAACAAAGATAATGATGTGGAAAGTCCTCATCAATGGTGTTTCTCATTGTTGGAATAAAAAAAGAGAAAGCCTTTCCCTTTGGGGCAGGGACTTTTGGCAGGGAACCCAGCCAAAAGTCCAAGTAGCTTTGGAGGAATTTACAAGTCAATTAAGTCAGATTCATAAACAAATTATTTCATAATTTCAGTTTTTATACGCGCTGAATAAATCTGTAATGAGTGCATGCTTAATCATGCATCAGAATGCTTAGACAGAGAGGATGCCTGAGCAATGACAGCATCATTTCTGACCTGATAAAATACAATACATGAATGAGACAGTCATTAGAGGATGGCATGCTCGCCCTGCCAACACTAAAGTAGAAAGTGGTACTTGTTTCTCATGTTCGTTTACTTTCAGAGACATAACCCCATGGTATTTAGTGACCATGGCAACTCAAAAACAATGATGAGGAACGGATAACATGGATGGACGACAGACAGAAGAGCAATACAACCCACTTCAGCGCATAATTGAAATAAGCAAGTTGACTAGACACAGCATACTGAAAGGTGTTTCATTTATAGTACACTAAAGAAACAAAATGATAGATCATGGAAGGATGGAAACAGAAACCACTATATACCTACATAATAGTGTAGTTGTCAAGTGTATGTGTTGCTTATTTGCTTTTCTTTCCTTTCCCCCCACCCAGTGAAGGCTGACAGCTCCTTAGCCACAGTCCTGTTCTGTCCAATGTCTTTATCCTCTGTAATGGAATAATGTCCTCCTGTCACCCTGGACTTGCTCTTGGACATTTTGTTGGGTTTCTTTACCGTATACAGTAGTGTTCTTAAGACTTGAATCTGACTTTAAGTGCCTTAAGATAAACAATTATGACCGCACAATACATGTAAAAGCCAGTGAAAAAAAGTCACATTAAATTAAGTTTGGATTAAATTACAACCATTTACTGGACTTGGACTGATGTTGCCAATGCCGACTGAGAAATGTATTTTTGTCATCACTGCAATGTCACATGGACAATAAACACATAGCTGAAGTGTGAAACACAGATGGGTCTTCAATTGACCCCAGGATACATGGGCCAAACAAGTTGGCTTAAAAAGCAGGGTAAATCTCACCTTACAGAGTTCGCCTTTCTTCCCTCTGCCTTCATGAAGACTTTCACGTGATCAAGCGGCTCATTTGCATACATCTTCAACCTGAAACAGAAATTTCCCCATAAATGAGCTTAGTGACTCAGGACTTTTATCAGCTTAAAATGACAACAAAAAAAGATATGGGAACAGTGACTAAGCAGTACTTAAAGGTGGCACTGTAAAGGTCAAAATACAAAGAGCTCATTGACTCTGCAAAGCGTAGCAGAGGCTTAAATGTACACTTGTCTAATGTGCTGTATGTACAGTATAGACTGTGACTAAGGTATCCTATGTATAGGACACTCATTAGAGCTACTGAAGCCTGTGGTGTCCAAGCCTCATGTAAGCAGCCAACCAAAGGGGCGGGCAGAATTAAACCCCATTTTCTATAGACTGTGCAGGTGCTTGGGCTGAATTTATTTTAAGAGTTGCATCCATCTGCATGCATTATGCTTTTTGCTGCAGACTTCGTACTGACTGCTGACTGTTATCAGTAGAAAGGTGAAGTCAGGGGAGTCGGGTCGCTGGTCTGTTAGAGGCTCAGATTAGAAATACTGAGTGGGTCTTGTAGTTATCAAAGAGCATGCCTTGTTCAAAGACAGCGGTTCATGTTGGGGGAAACATGAGCCTGGGAAATAAAAACGAGAATGAAGCAAGAGGAAAGGACAAAGATAAATGTAGGAAAGTAAGATTGTGGGAACGGAGCGAGTACCTAACGCTATGATTGCACTGCAGGTCTTAATGCACAACTCCGTTTTTTTTTTTTCCTCCATGGATGTTCACATTAATATTTAAATACGATCCCATCAGACTTGTGTGTGTCACATGTAGCACAGTGTGTGTTTATGGAAGTAAATGTGGCTCTTTCTGGGTTCCACCTCCTCCAGCAGTTAATTGTGATGTCTGCCGTGACACAAAAGACAGAAGTATGTAACATGACGATTCAGTTTGAAGTCACATTCCAAAAGATCCAATCTGTATCTGATTTAGGACTATATATGAAGAAAATTAGACTTGTGCTGAAAGTGAGGTTTGGGCTAGCTTTACTTGCAGTGTGAATTTGGCATAAGTAAATGAAGTTCAATTTGGTGCATTTACAGAATAGGAAAAGAATTTAACTGAATATTCTATAAATTGCCATTTTCTCATTTTTTCTGCATCATAAACCAAATTTAAAGAGCTGCCACTTTTAATATGTACCTGCTCAGAAGGAACTTACTGTGTGATTTAGACTATTGCTGGAACCTTATTTTGAAATAATATTTTAAATGTAACAACCTAAGTTCTGATCTTTTGGTGCTTTATGAAAAAAATCTGAATGGTAGTTTATAGAGAGAAACAAACCACAAAAAAAAAATAAAAAAAAAATCGACTTTTGTGTAAGAAAACACCAATGGACTAGCCTAGCCACGCTATCCCTATTCATTACATGTCTACGAACACTCCATAGTCAGGGCTAAAATGTTGTCTTTCAAATGCTCTGTATGCAATAGGGCAGTACTACAACCAATCAGCGTAATCTTTAGGATGATGTAGTTAGACGCTGGAAAGTTGGTGGAAGAGTCCAGAGAAAGTTACGAATGACTAAACAAAATTGGGGCTTATGGAGTTTAACGACTGTTGTCGCTTCTGTAAAAAGAATTTAAAGATTGCTGATGTTTTGTCACATTCTTCACTCCACTTTGATAAAAGGAAATCACCACCCATTGTTGTTGTTCTTCTTCTATGGTTGCTTCCATTTGTTTGGCTCCGAGTCCGAATCGTTGTAGCGTCACTTTGTTACGCTCACCCTCTGTCTCTATACTTCACCGTGATTCATCATCCAGTTTCAGGTAATTCTAGCCAAAAGTTGAATTGAGCTTTAACTAGACTACTACTGTAGCACATTACATATGCTGCCACTAGGAGTCTAGGCTAGGCTACCAATGGACTGCATCTGTAGACAAATGTGATACAAGTCAATAGAGGCGTTATCAAGGCATCTTTAACCTCAATCTTTCAGTGAGAGGTGAAAATGAGATAAATCTAAAAGAAGAAACATAAGATGGAGGTGGAAAAGTGATCCCAGGCTCAATATGCTATTAAAATCAGGGCACTCACACACAAAAAATACCCTTGTTTATAACTGACTGATTTGTAGTTAGCTTGTGACAGAGGCGTAATCCTTAATCACACTGTTGCCAAAGTCAATTACAGGGGCTTTGGTTTGTCCTGCAGGCCACAGCGGACATGCTGCAGGTCATCAAAACCAAAGCTGGCAACATGTGGCCTATATTTAACCAACCAGTGAGCTTGCACGAAACTTCCAACAGGCAATTGTATATCTGAGCTTTAACAAATGAATCTTAAACTCCGCACTGAGCAAACACTGTTTCAGCTGATAAAACGAAACCCCAATGCAACAGTATGCATTATTCCCAGAACAATATGAAGCAATAACAGATGAATGCAAGTGCGTCATGTGGGTGTTGTAAACGAGAGGACAGTACTATTAAAACATGCTGCTGAATTGTACATATCACTGTATCTGGACTTCAGACGAATTAATGACAAGACATTCAATTAGCCTTGTTTTCATCGCTCTCACTCTCACTTATCTTGAGAATTCACTAACTAAACACAGCTTTGCGGTTGTTGCCAAGTAGAACAGCTTGAGAGAAAACAAATGCCTCAGCAGCAACTGATCTCCTTAAACTCAAATGTCTTGAAAACAATATATCAAACCACTGTGTTTTTAGGGTCCATTATCACATCATTAAGATTTGATTTCTTCGTCTATGTTTGGTAACTGGACACAAAATTTATTTCAACCACAAAATTTAGAGACTGGCTTTGCTTAAGAATACAGTGGAGACATTTGGTCAAGAAGAAAAAGCAATTTAATTATAAAATAGAATGGAAAAGTAAGATAAATATTCTTTAAATAATGCAAATAACCCCTTACAAAAGATGCAAGGTCTGACTAGAGGCAATATGGCAGTGGTTACCAACCTTTTTTTTGTTTTGCTAAAATCGATTTGTTTTTGACCACGTGTTGTAAATAAACCTGTCTTTTAGATGACATTTGGTCTATATAATATTTAAAATTATGGACAGAGGCAGAAGGAACAACAATTCCAACTGCAGAATCTGAAAATGTCCACAATGAGCATTTTACAGATAAACAGTACTACAGTGCTTCAGTTTCAGACACACAGTTTGTCATGTATTCTATGTGTTGTGATTATCTCGCTCAACTCACCATATATATTTCTATAATTAATTATTTTTGTCAATTACTAGAAATTTCAGGCAGCCGCATTTGAATTCCAGACGACCCCACAGCTGAAAAACACTGGACTATGAAGTGTCACTGTGAATGGGTCAGTGGGTCAAGTGCCACATTTCAAGCATATGAAACAATATCCCAAGGTGCATCAGGGTTAAGGGGACAGAACTCACTTCTGGCGAGTCACTGGGTTTGAGTCCGTGGGGTGAATATAAGGGATCAGGATTTTCTTGAGTGTTTCCCTGTCAGACACCCTAAAAAGACAGATTGTGGAGGGGAGAAAAAAACAGTTGTGAAAGAAATCACACACATGTAAATGCGATTATATGCACAAATTCACAGGTGCAGCTTTGAAAATCCAGGATAAAAACACATTTGCCTACAACTTGAACTGTAGTTTTAGACCCACAGGATGTCTCTACTAAAATTTCCACAAAGGCCAAAAGAACTTCCCACTGAGAATTGAAATGAGAAAGCTTGTTAAGTGAGGCTCATTAAAATTCATCGTATAATCTGCTTTTCCCTGTTAATAAAACACACATGCTTCTGCAGAAACGGTGATGGGTTTATTTTGTGAAACTCACCTCCTTTGACTAAACTCGGTGCTGCTCTGGGGGAAGATGAGCTTCAGGTGCCACATCAACTGTTTTTCTCTAAATGACACAAAGAGAAAATGATTTTTAATTTTACAAATGTAATATTTGATGGCTGTTTTTCAGACAGATGAAGTCACCGGTACTTTAGTGCAGTATTAGCCGAACACAAATGCCCTTGTTTAAATTCAGAGCATAGAGAGGATTGGGCTCTAATCTGTCCAAGACAATACGCCTGGCTGCTTCCAAGATCTTGTCCATCTGTGTGCCTCTGTGTGTAAATTAACAAACCAGAGTCACCATGGAGACCATGACATATACACTGAGGACTCGGACACCAGCTGCTGGATATCACATAATGATCACTTATGTTGGGGTAATGTTTTGGGCAGTAACTATTAAATGTGGCTGGGTTTTCTGGGTTGCTGGGCGTGCTCTACAACCAAACATTTATCCCCCAAACAGCTGCTGTGTTTGTACCTACTAATGTCATCATAATGCAGAAAAAGCCAACAAAATTCTGATATATCAAATGAGATATGAATAAAATTATTAAATCTGACTTCATTTACAAGAAGTCATATTTTGCTAAACAAATTTTTACTAGTCTTTGGTTCATTCATTCGTGTATTTGGACTCTTAGTTCATAAAGTTTGAATTTTAACCCTCCAAGTGTTGCAAATCTATCTTCATATTAATTTTGGGGAAAAAAACGAGTGGATTTTACAACCAGTTTAATTGTTTCTTAATTTGTTCAATCTATTAACTAGACACATCTTGACATTTACACATGGATAAAATCGGTATCACCCCCCAAAAATCATGTTGGTCAATCACTACTGTAAATATCATGCTTGGGTTGGATTTTTTCATTAATTTAACTCCACAGGTCCATCATTTTGAGGCACTGGCCCGTTAAATACAATCCCACATCCCACTCCCTAACAGGATTTTCTGTCCCATTCAGCCACATGTGTTGATACAAACAAAAACTGAATATTTAAGGTCATCAGCTTGAAGTTTGGACATATTTCCAGTTTATACCACAACAGCTGCTGGTGATGTCGTACTCGGACAAATGCGTACTTAAGGTAGTGATCAGAATAAATGTAATGTGTTTTAAAATTTTACCCCAGGTACATTTCACATGCTGACTTTAGTGAAACAGCCAAAATTACCCCATGCAGCTTGTATGAAAAAAGCGTTGTTTCAGTGGGCATGGCTAGCTATGCTACAGATTAACCAACAGTTGTTGAAAGAAATTATGCATAAAACTACAACTGTATACCATCTGTAACTTACCAGAATGAAAGTGAAGATAACATATTCTCATTGACATCTGACTAGTATGAATTGTTGTGTGGTCGTCTTACAGAAGCGACACATGCTAGCTAGCTAGCTCCGTTATGTTGGACACTTGGGTCACCGTGAGTCTCCGTGGGTGCGCCTCCAAGCAGGAAAAGGGTAAAAAGATACACCATTATCGATTTCCCGCCCGTTTATGTCCTCGCCTACACCCCACCACGAAGCAACGTGCGACCATAGTAGCAATAACTGACATAAACAAGATAAAATGGAGGCGTAAAGCAGTGTTGCGCCTCCAGAATGGCTGACGGCCGAGTGGTGCCGATGATGGCCGATCATGGTGTGATGTAACTAGATATGAAAAACGTAACTAAAAGGCATGAATCAAAACAGGCTGTATAAACCCACGCAAAATCCACGCGAAATCAATTTGCTTATTGCCTGGCTGCAGCCGAGTGGTGCCGATGGTGACCGACTATGGAGATGTAAAGCCCGAATCATATTGTGACGTAACTAGATATGAAAAACGTAACTAAAAAGCATGAATCAAAACACGCTGTATAAACCCACGCGAAATCCATTTGCTTATTGCCTGGCTGCAGCCGAGTGGTGCCGATGGTGACCGACTATGGAGATGTAAAGCCCGAATCATATTGTGACGTAACTAGATATGAAAAACGTAACTAAAAAGCATGAATCAAAACAGGCTGTATAAATTCACACGAAATCCACGCGAAATCTACGCGAAGTGCCCACGAGCGCCATTTGCCGAGCAAAAAGTCATTGGCGACCATTTTCCAAGCAGAGAGCTCACTCTGTGTACCTACTTTCAGGTGAGATTTCTGCCTCCGAGGCCTTGAGGTGAACATCAAAGATGTTTACATGTAGTTTTTCCTCATGAGGTGATAAAACTCACCGTGTGTGCGTTCGTTGAGCTGTGTTGCTGAGGGCAAAAATTCAGGCGACCAATCAAAATGCGTCCTCTGCGCATGTCATTTCAAGATGGCAGGCCCCGGTGAAGTAATCAGGAATATGTTTGGAAAGATATTGGTGGGGTGTTTCCAGGAGGTGTCATGGCGGCATGTATCTATATTTAGAAAAGCACAGTCAAATGGTAAATGATCAAACTCCGAGCTCTTAATAAAAGAGAATGAATTGTAACTCTGTAAAATATCGTATTCTTATACCAGTAATATGGAAATAAAATGAACCATATTAATATTCTATGAGCTGAGGATTTAGAAAAATCCCGGATTTCAAAATATCTGAGGGTTTTTAAGTAGAATTTTTGTTAAAATCTTCTTCGAGCATGCCTATAGGGTAATAACGTCTTAATTTGTTCAGAAATACAAGTTCCTAGTATAGGACGACGGCGCCACCATATAAACACGGCACATATTGAAACTAATGATGCAAACAACATGCCGCCATGACACCTCCTGGAAACACTCTTGATTTAGCCTCACCCAAGATAGATCGGTGGAAATATACCCAGACGACATTTGCTCAGTATATGATATTAGATCAACAAAAGGAGACGCAGCAGTTCCTCCACTGTCATGTCTGTCTCTTCGTTCGTGACGACTGGGGGTGGAATCAGGTGAGCCGAGGTCGCGTTTTGATTGGTCACTTGAATTTCTGCCCTTAGCACATAACATGCACACGGTGAGTTTTTCAACTTCCGGGGCAAAAAATATAAACTCGGGTTGTCAAATAAAACACATTTTTAATCAGATGAACACAGGGTTGTTGTGGATTCATTTTTGATTAATCATAATTAAAACACTTTATGTCAGTAGACTGTTTTGTCTCTTATTTGTACTCAAATTTCCCACAAAATACACACTATGAAACACAAAAAAGGCAGAGAAAAAAAATATATAAAACATGCTTAAGCCCACTAACCCCCCCAAAAATAGACACAAACAGACTCCAAACATACTTTATTCGTTTATATTCATAAATTCATATAAAATACAGCAAAAGCACCAAACAGGGATACAATATGCAAAAAAATAAAATTATATATATATATATATGGTTTCAAATGACTTTTTGCTCAACAGATGACTCTAATGTGCAGCAAGCATAAAGGTCCAAATACACAAATAAATGAACCAAATACTAATACAAATGGGTTTTGCTAAATATGACCCTTTTAGGGAATGAATGACAATAATATTCCTAATATGCCAGAAATATTCCTAATACAGAAAAAAACACATTAAATTATTTTTCATTGGTAGGCTTTTCTTAAAGTGCTATAACTAGTCCAACAACTCAATCTAAGTCTTTCACATCCTCATATGGTTCTGTGTTGCTTGTCATATGTGATTCTCTGATGTCCCTGAACTACTCCTGTCTCACCCCCACACCTGGTTGTTCACTAACCGCCACACTCTCAGCATTTTTATGATTCTGTAGCCGCTTTCAGCATCCTGCAGTGGGTGGAGCTGGACTCAGAATAGAAGAGGTAAAATCACACTTTATCGTTAACTTACAGTCTAGTGTTACTGATGGATATTTTAAACCCTCCCTTCACTTTTACAGTGGAGGAAGGGTTTAAGAACTCTCTTCATGCAGAATTTGTTGCTCTTTTCATGTAAAATTAGATGAGGGCTTTAAGGTGCGTACATACCCGGAGGATTTGTTGCAATACAAATATTTTGGAGCCAATCGCGACATATTATGTAAGTTTTACAAGATGTTTTGTTTAAAGTAGAGATTCACACACTGAAAATTAATTTTAGGAGTGCAGGAAATATTTTGGACTGACTGTATGCTCAAAAATCATGGCGTAGATGTTGTTTTGGATCTTTTGAATGAAGCCATTGAATTGTTTTGTCCAAAAATCATGCCATTATCTATACAAGGCATGTTTATAGGATGTCTTATAACATTGACCCTGCCAAAATCTAAATCTTACCAAGTGTATTTTTTGTCATTTCTAGTTAAAATATCTTATAATCATGCTTAAAATAGGGCATAACCTTTCAGTGATCTTAATTCAAGCAAAACAATCTGCCAATGGAACAAGTGAATCTTATTATAAGATTTTCAAGATCTATTTTCTAAAAATTAAATCCTTATATCTAACTAAAAGTTACTCTGTAGGTGATTATGTCTTATTTTAAGTGAGATGAGATATTTTGACAACAAATGAGAGAAATAGTAGTAGTATTTAGATTTTTTTTTCCCAGAGAATACGGCACAAAAAAAAATACTGATGTCAAAATAAATAGATAATGCACATTTTATTGATTCTCAGAGGTAAAGCATTATCTTATCCCTACAGAACAGAAAATAGGTCACTGTCCTTGGTACCAACAAACCAAGCTGATGACCTACATGCTCTTTCGGAGCCATAAACCCCACAAACTAAGCGCTGAACCCAACTACAAAGACTTGCGTTGACCAAGACCACAGAAATTTGCCATATACAGTATTGGGTGGAGCAGAACCATCAGCCCTTTCTGCTGGGGAGGACGGTGGCCTTGATGGAGCTAAAGATGAAGATGAAACATACCCTCTGAGTATAATTGTAAGGCAGATACAGAGGGGACCTTGTTATTAGGGCTGAGGAGTCACAGAAAGAGATTTAGAGCTCAACTTGGAGGTTCCTTTTGACATCTGTAATATAAAGTTTTTGGTATCTCTTTTAACTTATCCACAGACAAAGCCCCATGCAGCTATTTGGTACCATTAAGTTATGTTTAGCGCATAAATATCAGTTGAATAACATGCATTAGTCATTATAACAACATTTTGGTGGCACTGAGGGTTCAGTAAGGAGGATTTATGGGAATATAATTGCAAAAATGAAAGCTAATAATCACAACCACGCTTTTATTAAGTGCATCCATTAACTATTATTATCATCATCTACTATGTTTGACAGTGCAGCGCAATGAATGTCCCTTATTCCATAAAGACCCAGTGTGACTTTTGTGTCACTCCCCAAATTAAAAATTTCTCAATATTTATCTTTTCTCATGTTATTTTAACACCGTTTATTGAAATATCTTTTTTTATTCAGCATTTTTTTCCCACCAAAAATCTGGTATTTTTTTACCTCCGCCAAGGAGGTATTAAATTCGGGTCTGTTTGTCTGTCTGCTTGTCCGACTCTCAGCAGGATTACACAAAAAGTTCTGAATGGATTTTGATGAAACTTTCAGGAATGATAGATAATGAATCAAGGAAGAAACCATTAGAATTTGAGCAATGAAGGTTAAAGGAAGAAATTACCAATCAATTATCAATATGGTTAGATTAGATCAACATTTACTTATCTCACAGTGGGGAAATAGTTATAATATAGTTATTGATTAAAGGCTCAAGGTGTAATGGGAAACTTGCTAAAAACTAAAATGTTTTCATACAGTGAACATTGTAAGAATCTGCATGAACAAGAAGGGATCATTTAAAATAAGTCATCATTTTGTTTTAAACAAAATAAATTTTACGGTAAATACTGATGTGAATAGAATTTAAGAAGAGCTGCAGCCAGAACTGAGTAATCGTCAATAAATAAATAAATGAGTGTGCAGTGGATTAAAACAGCAAAATACAATAAAAAATAAAGTTACACTGCACATTTTTGAGCAGAATATTATTTGTCCAAGCTGTTAAACTCATGTCAGATGCTTGTGTTTTGTGGATCCAGATGGTATTATACAAGGCAATGTGTTTTTCCCTTGAAAACAGAAAGAGGATGGGTACGAATAGTTCAAAAGTGAAGAAATATGTACAGAACTGGCAGAACAACATGTGGAAGGTGGTTACGAGTTTCCACTTCATTGTATGGAGAGGACGACGGAGCAAAGCTGAAGGTAGTAAAGGCAGGGTTGGGAGTGTTGGCGAGGCACTGGGAGGGGATTCCCTACGCAACTGTGGGAGGGACCTACACCTCTAACCCCTTAGTCAGAGGAATTTATGTGTTTGCTTAGTTTTAACTGAGTTTCGCCTTCAGTGCGTCAGTGCGTGTGTGTGTGTGTGTGTGTGTGTGCGTGAGTTTGTACGTGCAGGTAAATGAAGGTGGAGCACCAGGTGTGATGCCATTATTCTGTCATTACAGCAAATGGAAACTATGTCTTTCAATGGAAAAGAGGCTTGCCCAAAGATGCTTGCAATCATTTCAGGCAAGGCCAGAGTGCATACCTGGGATAAATGCCATTATTCATTGTCAGGGAAAAAAGAGAAGATCAGCATAAAAAAGTCAAAACAGAAGCACCAACAGTGGAGGACGGCTGCTTTACATACCAGAACCTGCTGAAAAACATCAGGATGCAGAGCATAGTCCATCAAAAGCTACACACTGTTGAAACCACTGGTGTGTGTATGCAGTAGTATTCCTTAGCACTGTTGAAATCATACAATATTAATTTTTCAAAAGTTATATTTAAGGATTTATAGACTATTAAATTCAATGCAATAATGTATCTGCTAATTTATATCACCTGCAGCAAAGGCCATTAAGAAGAATTATTTTAGCAAACAGCTTACATTTAATACCACTCATTAGTATCATCAATGTCCACATCTGAAATATTTCTCCACATCCTTACCATTTTTAAATTAATATTTACCTTTAATTAAATGAAAGTTTTACTTCAGGTTTAAGACTGGCAAGTTTATGATCAATGTTCTCTGTGATGGAAATAATACTAAGCTTTGGTTTCAGATGTTTCTTTTTTTTTTCTTGTTCTGCGTGTGGTTAATCTAATTGAGAAGCCAAAAACTTCTGTGTCCTACTCAGACAAACACTCATCTCTTCTCCGGTTTCCAAGTGGTTGATATGTTCAATTCGAAACTTGGGTTTAGATGATTCATATGAAACATTTCCAATATTTGAGAGTTGTGTTTGGTGCTGCTGCCGAGGGTCAAAAACTAACCGGACAAAGAACACTAGTGATGCACCGATCAGCATTTTTTGGCCTGATCACTGATACCGATCCCCAAAAAACTGGATCTGCTGATTGCCGATCACTGGATCATGGAAGGAATTTTAAATTTCCATAACTTTCATCTAGCAGAGGGTTAATTGTTTCTAGAAATAAAACTATCTATTAATTAACTATATGTTAGTAAGTAAGTCAAGATGAGATGCACCTGTTCTGTAGCATTTGCCCGTTTGAAAATGGTCACAAAGTAATTTACGTCACGTGATCGGCTTATTGATCGGCATGTTTTTTCAATCGCTGATCAGGCTACTTTTAGGCAATAGTGGCCAATGATGATCAGCAGCCGATCAATCGTTGCAACATTAAAGAACACTTTCTGCACTTTTAAACAGATCTGATAAAACTGTAGCTGTGCTTATGAAATTTCACTTTTAGGTAAATAATTGTTTTACAATACGTAGATTAAGGCCCATTATAAAAAAGTACCTTCAGGCTAACGCATGGTTAAAACAAACTGCTCTTTGCAATGTCCCTTTGTAAACCGAGTAATCAAAAGTCTGAACCCAAGGCTCTTAATATTACCTTCATAACTGCTAAAATGCACAGACACACACACTCTGGAGCAGCTCAGTCATGAACTGACGGATTTAAAGGAATCAGATTTGTCCCTAAATGGGCAGTAAACCCCCTGAGTATTAATATTTAAACATGTTTAAATGTTTCCCACTTTCTTCTGGTCATGCTGCAATTCTATTTAATAAACCAAGGCTTTGTTCTTGTGTTCCAACAAACTGTCTGATGAAAAATACCTCTTGGAGGGAAAATGCCCTTTAAAATCAGGTCACATAAGGTAACATACAGTATCCAATTTAATGATAGTTTATTGGTTCTAAACCCAATTCAACCATGGCATTGTTCGAGGAAAATGTATAACACACATACATTATTTCTGAAATATACAACCTGACAACCATACTCCTTTTCCTTTAAAGGTGTCATTCCGCTGAAAACTACTTTTCTACGCTCCTTTTGGAATCTGATGGGTCACCCCGAGTTACCAACACATGCTCCTTTGACAGTGGTTTGTCACCTCCACTGGCTGCATACTGCATTCATACAAAACAAGAGGAACCAGGGACCCAGAAAAAGCCGGTCCATCTAACGTCAGATGGACTTCAGAGTCACCCATGTGGGATTAAGCCCGTCCCCCATTGCAGCAAATCTGAAGTAGCATTAGCATTAGCATCTACAAGAGAAGACGGCGCCACAGTAGCTGCTGCATAAACTTGAAAAAATGTGGTATCAAACTGGTTCATGTGTCTCTGTGGAAGTAAAGCCTCGTTTTTTTTCCCTGCACGTTTTCAGAACAAGCAACGGCACGAAACCTAACTGGATGATACACGCAGAGCCAGAGAGGAGGGGAGAGTGTTCCTTCATGCATTCTGAGCCAATCAGAGATGCCTCATCACTGCGTCATAGACATGTATGCTGAAGTACCGGTAAACTGTTGTTCGACCTCAAGTCATTTTTCTACCGTGAAAAAATAGCTGGAAACAAAACAATCTGGACGGTTTTTTTTTAAATAGAACCAACACACAACATATTCAATTACACTGGAGAACACAGTAATATTAATGAAATAACCATGGAATGACTCCTTTAAGGTAGTGGGTAAGATATGCATGAAACTTCTTTCTAAGCTTAGTTTTTTAAAGTTACCACAACATGTGTTCCTTGATATGTTGTGTGTAAATCATCATTCAATTCACATTAATCTGTCTGTAACTGAACACTATGTCCAGCAGGTTTAACATTCTGTATTCAAACAGGTACAAACCTATCTGACTTTAGACAAAGGTTGGAAGGCAAACTGTATTTTGCTTTGCTACTTTGGCAACTTCTTCACACCTAAAAGTGGTTTGAGCAACTGTCTGCATTCAGTAGAGAGACTGTGAAATAAAGAAGACGTGAAGGAGAACTGATGACTTTATTAACAGGAACACAGTATGTTGAATAAGTAGGTTATTGGAGTTGCTTTTGCCATCATCACTCCAGAACAGAAAGCCTGACTGGTGGTCTGGCAGATAGAGCAGAACTCCATCTGGCAGGATTAAGAATTGGACAGTTACAATAAAAATGGCGTAACATATGAAACCATATGTCCTGTGTATCTGCCCATCAGAGGTACACGCCAGGATCTGGGTGGCAGCGGAGTGAGATGACAGGACTTTGGGGCCTGCGTGTTGAGATACAACACATTTATATCTGATCCGCAGCCAAAGCTGGATTCACAACCTCAGAGGGGTGGAGAGGCAGAGAGGCTGACCGACAAAAGTAATAACAGACAAAGATTACAGTCAGATGAATCCTAAGACTGATTCTTTATGTTTGGCTCAAGGCAGAGTTGCTGGACAAACACCATAATGTTAAGTCATGGGTCTGCTTGCCCTGAGAAGCTTAGAACATCAGTTCTGCATGAATTTTAAGATTCATCCACTGGCGTTTGATGGTTCAGACCATGACTGACATAACCGATTATGTCGTTTGTGTAAATAAGTTTGTGTGGGATGTCTCAATGTGTCACTGTGTTTACGTACATGTCTGATTACACTGCTGTTCCCAAGGATGGAGAAAATAAAACCCCAAAACAACTCCACAGTCCTAATCATCTAAACCTCATTAAATTAAAAAAATATATTCTGTACACTTTGTGAAACATCTTTAAAAAAAAGAACTTAACAGACATCCCCTAACAAGTGAATATATGGAAATGCTGTTTTTCAGTGTAATTGTGTCCTTGAGCAAAGACACTTCATCCTCCTGCCTACAGCGTCACACCGATGTATGAATATTTGGTGGTGGTCAGAGGGACTGTAGGCGCAAAATGGCTGCCACGCTTCTGTCAATCTGCTCCAGGGTAACTGTGGATACATATGTAGTTTGCCACCACCAGAGTGAGCATGTGAGAGTGAATGAATAATGGGTCAATAATGTAAAGTGCTTTGAGTGGCCAAAAAAGCACTATATAAATCCAATCTATTATTATTATTATTATTATTACATCCGCCAAGGAGGTTGAGTTTGTTTGTCTGTCTGACTGTTAACAAGATAACTCAAAAGGTTATGGATGGATCTTGATGAAAATTTTATGATCTGTTGGGGGGTGTCACAAGGAACAAATGATTAGATTTTGGTTTCAGAAGAGATCCTGGATTCTGGATCACTTTGAAATGTATTCTCAATGTAAAATGCAATGTAAAATTTGTTATGTTGCATTTCTACTCTCAAATGAATAAATATACACACACACATATTTTTTTTATTTTAATTTTTTTTTTAAATGTTGTTTTGTTTTGTTTTTTTCCCCTCAAATTATTAAACTTTTGACAAAAATGGGCTCGTAAATTATGCCAAAATCACTAATGTATTAGATTGTAGACACACACACTGAATTTATTCATACAGACTGATTTATTTGACCACTAGAGGAAGTCGTACATTTGATTATGAGGGTTATGAAGATATAAAGTTATTATGGAATGTTGCCGTTTGTTGATCCACAGTCCACACTTAAACTATGACAGTTCTGACCTTGTTTGGATGAGTCCAAACGGAGCTTTAGTGGAGTTATTAACAACACAAACTGTACAGAAAATGGAGGTGATTGGTGATTAACTGTGGCTGTTTTTGTCTAAAAACTGCAAAGCTACAAGAGCTATAATGTCAAATATAAACTCAGCTGAAGCAGCATGTGAAGACTATAGGACAGTGTTATTCTTATTGACACAAATGTGATGATACCATTATAGAGATGTGTTTCAACAATGAGCTTCATCCTTTATTCAGTGATTGATATAGTCTGTGGATCCATACTGTTGATTGATTGGCAGATTTACTGATCATACTTATGCTACGGTACGTGATTTCCCTCTGCTGTAGAGACTTTGGACTATCAATACCACATATACTGCCTTTAACATTACATTATATTTAGATATATTCAACCTTTAGCAAAATAATACAATGCATTTAATCAGGTTACTTATGACAAATGCTATATTCAAGGAGTCTTTGTTTCTTTTCTTTTCTTTTTTTAGATTAGATTCAACTTTAGTGTCACTGATCATGTACCAAATACAGAACAACAAAATGCAGTTAGCATCCAAGGTTCTGAAAGTTTGAATTTCATCCCTCCAGTTGCTGCAAAACTATGTTTATATTCATTTTGGCAAAAATGGAGTGGATTTCTACAAATATAACCAGCTACATCATGACATTAGCACATATAAGGTCAAGATTTCCAACAAACATTTTTCAGAGGATGACATAATTGTTTATCAGCAGCAGCAGTTGTAGCAAAAAACTGAAAGTGTGTCCTAATTTCGAGCTGATTATGAATTTTTTTTAATTTTTTTTTGGCTGAATGGGACAGAGCAGTATAGCCAACAACCTGGAGGGGGGTGGAGTGTGAAGTGGCTTGTTTGCATTTAAAGGACAAGGACCACATTTTCTAGTGTCATTACTCAGAAACAGGTTTGAAGATGGACCTCTGGAGTTGAATTAATAAAGAATTCAGACCCAAGCAGAGCATTTACAAACCAAAAAAAAAACAACTAAATATCACTCCTTGAGGTTATAGGTATTAATTTTTATTGACCGGTAAGCTAAACAAACAATCAACTAAAAATCTTTAGAGCACAGGTGTCAAACATGTGGCATGGGGGCCAAATCTGGCCCACCAAAAGCTCCTGTCTGGCCCTTGGGATAAATTTGTGAAATACAAAAGTGACAGTAAGATACGAAAAACCCTTCAGTTCAGGTTCTACATCCAGACCAATTCAATCTCAAGTGGACAAGATCAGTAAAATCATTATAACATATCAAAAATGACAACAATAATATATATTATAAATATTTTCATATATTTACACTAAAACTAAGTATAATTTTACAAAAAATATGAATAACCTTAAACATGAACAACCTATAATATCTTAGAAGCAAGTGTAATTATAACAAGCTTGTGCCTGTTGCTAAATGTTTGATGCATTTGTAGCTCCAAAGTGATCAGTAAGTTATAATGGACATGTGGAAATGATAAACAGAGGCAGAGGAGTGTTAAAATTACACATATTTTTTCAGTTTGTTCATGTTACTCACATTGTTTGAAAATATAGTTTGTAGATGTAAACCCTTTGATATTTAAATTTTTCTTTTTTGCTCTAAAATATTGTTTTTCTATATTATTATGATATTCTTTTACTGGTCCAGCCCACTCCAGATCAAATTTAGCTTAATGTGGCCCCTGAAGTAAAATGAGTTTCTGATTTAGAGTAATGGAATACGCAAACAACTAATCCAAAAAGTACCATCACAGTCCTCCATGTGTACTGTGTCAATAATGTATGATGTCTGAGTATGTTTTATTCTGGTTCATTCTGTTCTGTATTCCTAGAATCTTGTTCGGAGTCTGTCTGTCTGTATGTCTATCAGTTCCAGCTTTGTCCCCAATATAATGGAAATCCATCCAACAGTTGTTGAGAGGTTTCTCCCCGGCACAATAAAATATATCTTATCTTTTAGCCTGAAAGACTGTGATGAATCCCATTACTTTTACATTCCTGTCCTCTTAAACAAAAGCCTCAACAGTAAAACTAACACCGGAGTTTTACCGTTAATACAGAATCTGTGTATCTATTTACACAGACCACAACTCCTATTCTCACTGGCTTATGCAGCGTTTCTGGTTAATTTAGAAATGGAACTTTCTCCCATAATGCAGACATCATCATGTAGCTCAGATTTATGCGGGTGACTGTGATGACAGCATTTGCAACACTGAGACGAACTCCACATCAGAAGAGCGAGCAACAGTTTCATCAAGACGGCAGTAGACGCACACTCTGCTCTGCATCAGCGGTGGTTAATCAAACTGCTGACAGCCAGAAGGTTGTCTGAAAGAGTTTAGAAATCCTTTGGCTGAAGAGGCTGATGATTGTTTCATTTGAACTTCATTTTCACAGAGGAGTTGCTTATGTGCGTGCGTCTGAAGTGATGAATAGCGATCTCCCATCATGCAATGTGAGATGAAATATGATTCTGCTGCTTTAACCCATTTGTGCCTTCATTCATCATGTGTTTGTCAAACAGTGCAATGTTTAGATTTGCATTGAGTGGACGGTGAAGGGTACTAAAATGAAACCAAATGCATCAGAAGTCAGAGAGAAGACAACCCAAAGAACCAAAATTCTCAGAAACTATAAACTGTATAATAAAACAAAGGAGCAGGACTTTAGTTTTGAGTGATTTATATTACTAAAACATTTAATTAATTATTCCACTTGCACCAGGGACCTTTCTGTGTGGAGGTTGCATTATCTCCCAGTGTACTCTGGCTATTTCCCTCCATCCAAAACCATGCACCAATTAAGTTAATCGACCAATCTAAAAAAATAAAGCCCATAAGTGTGAATTAGTGATCGACGGATATGTTTGTTTGTTTGTTTTTTTCACATCAGCCTTAGCCGATGACTGATACAGAGGCTGATATTGCTAAGGTGATAGTTCCAAGCCAATACTTTTTGCTGATATAGATTTTTTCCCCGTCAGATGATAAAAAAAAATACTTTAAAAAATCTTCTTTTTTTTAACTGAAACATTTATTGAACTGTAGATAATATTAAACTACTAGAAAAAAAATAAGGAGAAAGGTAAGGTAGAACGGGTAATATTACCATATAGTGTAATAAAACTTACATTTAGCTTAAAAACAAAGCAAAGTAAAACAAAGTAAACTGTCCCCATGTCAAAGGATGCACGGACAGGGTCAAAACACACAGCACTATTCAAACTTAATTGGTATTTCTAGGTTCATGTGCAATGACTAGGAAACCTTTGAATATTATATGAAAATCAAAAATACAACTGACTCTTCCTACACAGTCATATTCCTTACACCACTGATAGATTTAATTATACGCTACTAATTCCAGTTTTCACTGATAGAAAATAAAAATTATGACAATTAACCTGATAAATATGACTACACTAAACACATATTTTTTTTCAGTGTGGACAGCAGTATCTCCAAGAACATGGAGATGCTGTGAACTTCACCTGTCAGTAAACCACGGCATGGAAAACAGAGCATGTTGGCAAATGCAACAGGCCGATACCAATATACAAGAAAAGAAATGTCGATATCAGCCCAATATATCAGCCCGGTAATATCAGTCTGTCATTGGTGTGAATGTACAAGTGGTGGGTTGTTAATTTCCAAACAAATGCCATATTTCATGGAAGCACAACTAAACAACACCATGTATGAAGTAATAAATGGTGGACAAAGGTTCAGTTTGGGGGGTAATAGCTGAAGCCAACTGCATGTTTTTTGACTAAATACTTCTTAGGTTTATCAGACCCTTAATCAACAGTTCACATAGTATGTTATTATATGAAACTCAATCTAACCCACAATGTTTTAATCTTAATATTTGTATATGAGTAGTGGATGGAAACATGCATAAATTTGCAGTTCACTTTGCTGTTTTTGGGAAATTTGGTTCAAAGTTGTGATACACTTGGACAGAAACCTGTCTAGGGTCACAGAACTTTAACAACTGAGATGAAACAACGTTGGAAAAAGAGCCAAAGTAATTACTCTGGTAAGTCCAAATGGCAGCGAAATCCATTTAGATCATATTTTAATACAAATATTGATATTTGGCTCCAATGCATTGTTAGCGCATCCCAAGGGGAAGTACGTAATACGATGCATTCCCATACTGATATTCTTGTCCTGACCCTAGTTTTCAATACTAATGAAAATAATTAGATCTCCCCCATAGAAAACCTGATTAATTGAGGCTGATTTCCAATATATGGTAAACTGACACACATGGCGCAAACCCACACCAGCTCATATGACCAATTATTTGAGGTTATTACAGAAATATGTTGAGGGATTATCCATAGTAACTACATCTGCAATGTGTTGTCCAGTCCGCTCAGAGTTGTCTATGAGGAAAATGCCTAGCTACGCCAGGCCGTAGCTGTAGAAAACATAATTCCACCCTAACACAACTACTCCCAATGTCCTGCCAAATGCCAGCTATTATATACTTACCCTCCAAGAGCTGGCTGTAATTTTTTGCCAGTTTCTGTACTGTTCGTGCCTTGCTTTTGAAATTAGTCACTGACAAGAGGTGGAAAGAAAGTGGTTTGTGCTGCCATTATTTTGCAAACAAACATTTAATCAAAGAGACGCGTGCTCGCCGAGTCACACCCGTGCATATATTGTACGTTCGCATTTACACACATGCACACACACCATTGCCAGGCATGAAAGCCCTCTAGTCAGCCGTCTGCCAGTAATGATCCTTCTCTGGCAGTGCGAGTGAGTAGCATGAATATGTCGCTAACCAGCTGCAGTCACACAGCTCACACATCTGCTTCTTATATTATGTACTTGGTGCATTCTGAAGCACATTCTCTCTCTATTCCCCTGTAATTTATTGTACACCTTTCATCCCATCCCTTGTGTCCATTTGCAGGTCTGTGAATGGGATCCCATCGCGGTTAGTTATAAAATCTCTATGGTGAAACGCTGAAAATAACCAGACTAAACAAATAAGTGCGAGCAGCTGCTTCCAGATTGCAGCAAAAATGTCAAAGTTAAGGGACTTAAAACTGACCAACACACTGGTGGCTTCCCTAAAAAATAACACTGTAACAAGAGGACACCGCTAGAGGATCTGCTGCTGCAACCTGCCATAATATTGCCTCATTCTGCAAATTAAATGTGCACAAATACATGACAGAATGGACTTTTAAGGATGGAAAACAGGCTGGTAGTAGTGGTGGTGGTGGTGTGAGAAAAAGAAAAACATAAAACCAGCCACATGGACCAACAAAGGAATCATTTAGTGGCAATCCTGATTGGCACCTAGTGTTGTCCCTGGACATTAGAGGCTTGTAAAAACCTTACTATGCAGTTCAATAACCATTTTCCCCTCTCTTCTCCCATCAGGGGATTAGAGAAGCAGGGCTCAGCCTCAAAAGAAATGGGAAAATGACTGGCAGAGGGTTGTCCAGGAAGGAAAAAGCTGCCAGAAATGACAAGACCACCAATGGAACCAAGCATGAAACAGAGGCTGTGTGAAGGAATCAGTGTTTCATAGTCAAACACTTCAGTTTCAGAATTACCTTCAGCAAAACATGACACTCAATTAAGTCCTTATAAATGTTGTAAATGCTAAAAGTACAATTAGAACATTTCACCCCCTGCCCTGCAGAGTGGAGGCGAGGGTGTTTGTTTGTCTGTCAGCAACTTTATGCAACAAGTATTAGACCAATTTCCATGACATTTTGAGGAAAGGTCAAAGTCACCAAAAATGTGATAAAGCAAATCAGATAAAACTCTTGCGAGAGGCAGGGTTTGTTGTGCCTGGCACCACTTGTTTGACAATATAGTCTGTGTTTATCCAGGATGACTAAAGTGGTTTTGTGTCGTATTGATATTAGGTCAACACAGTTATGACTACCAAAACCACCAACAAATCGACATTACGTATCCACAGAAAGCATCACACACTCAAAAGTATGAAAAGAATAAACTTCATTATTTACACACGTCTGTATTATGGTAATATCACATTTACTTTTTCAAACTAAAATTCATAGGTGCTTATTTTGACAGTCAAAATAACAGTGTCTTATAATCTTCATGTGTTAGCTGATAGTTTACATTATAGCTCCAATAGCTTAACTTTGTTTTTTGACAGTAAGGCCAAAAATCACCTCCCTTTGTGTCATCAATAGTTGCACTAAAGATCTGTTTGAAATCATCCGAAAGTGGTCAAAACTGTCACAGTTTACCCTGTAGCTCTGTTAACACTTTACACTGGGGTCTTTGGTTTAATATCGGAGAGAACATTTCATTTTATAGCCTATTACATGTAGCCCCTTGAACAATACATCCATACACTTGAGTGACATCTGCATGAAACCGAATCGCTTCTCAAAAAGATTGCATCAGTTTCCAATTAAATTGCACAAGAAGTGATGCTATGATGTTAGTTATTTGAGCGACTGTGACAAATGCAAACAGAAATGCTTTTTGATTAAGAATTTATAGATGTAGTTAGTTGTTAATCACACTGTGGCAGATTTGGCAAAATTGCATCCCTGTGGTGCTATAAATAAGATTTACGGGTGTTCACATCTGACATTTTTATTAGAATAAATGTTGTCCTGGTTATTCCCATGAGCCAACTTCATTTCACGCTGTTACAGCTGTATTCAAACTGAGGAATGAAGAATGTAGAAGCGACTCGAATCGTCATCACAGAAATCAGTGCATTGTGGCTGTTATCATGGCTGCAGGATATGGGGACAGGTGTTAAGTAGAGATAGGTAATGTCTAAAAACAGACAGCTATTGGGACAAAACAGACACAAATGTCATCTAACTAGGCAATAAATACATATCTTGGTTACAGTGCTGTGATATATTGATTCATAAGCCTTAAATCATAATGTGCAGGATTATTATTGTCAGATTCTTGTCAATACATCGACAAAATGCATGAATTTCCTTCAGGATCAACAAAGTATCTATCTATCTATCTATCTATCTATCTATCTTTAAAAGCACATGTTAAAAAATTTACTAGAATTGTCATGAGATCTCCTTGGATGCCCAGACACACTGTTCTTCTGCTTCACTGACTTTGCCTTTCCTCAACCACAGACCAATTTATGAAAGTTGTACTTGCAAGTGTATAACCTGAGTAGAGGAGTGATGTACAGGAGTGGACTAAATTGATAACCAAAAATCTGAAGTCTTTGTACACATGTGACCCTCCCTGAAGTAAAAATGGGAAAATCCTTGTAAGGATGAATGGTACTGTCAAATCTGTACAGCCTAATTGAATAAACTGGTTTCTTGATTCAATATTTTGTGTGTGTGTGTGTGTGTGTGTGTGTTCTAGGATGTGTGCAATAAGAACAATGACTACATTTGGAAATGTATAGTCCATGACTTAGAAGTATAACAGTGGCCTCCATTCCAGGAGTGGATGACAGGAGTGGGAAAAGTAGCAGCATATGAAAAAATGTCATAGAGGACGTAGGACAAGATTGAAAAATATAATTTGAAATGGAGAAAATACCTGAATTCTTTAGATTTTGGAGTAAAGGTCAAGAGGATCCAGTATACCTGACACATGTATTATGTATGTGTGTGTGTATGTGTGTGTGTGTGTGTGTGTGTATATGTATGTGTATGTATGTGTGTATGTATGTGTGTGTGTGTGTGTGTGTGTGTATGTATATTATGATTAGACACCTCTGTGTATATATTTACAGTATATGTATATATTATATACATGGATACTCAAAGGTCAATATGAGGACCCCTTCTGGTTATGTGGGTGGACAGAAGGATAGGTATTTTACCAGTGCTCTAATGGTAGTGTTTGATGTGTGATGATGTGACAAATATAAACACACACACACACAGTTGTGCTCATAAGTTTACATACCCTGACTGAATGCCAAGAAGAATGGGCAGCTTTATCATCTGAGAAAATAAAGTGTCATCTGCAACTGCCAACACTAACATCTGTCATTGATGTTAAAGGGGTTAATACAGAGGATGAAGAACTAGGGTATGTAAACTTATGATAAGAACTCATTTGGATAGTTTCTGTTGTCGGTATAATTTAAAAAGACAAAACCCTTTTTTTTGTTGTTGCAAGAAGCAAACAAGAAGCTACAAGTGAAAGAAAAGTCTTTGTAATATCATTCATATTCTCTGAAAAATGTCCAAAGAATCACAAACTCTGCTGCAACTCTGTCTGTCTGCCTGTCTATCTGTCTGTCTAACTGTCTATTTGTCTGTCTGTCGGTCTGTCTGTCTGTCTGCCTGCCTGTCTATCTGTCTGTCTGTCTAACTGTCTGTCTGTCTAACTGTCTGTCTATTTGTCTGTCTGTCTAACTGTCTGTCTATTTGTCTGTCTGTCTGTCTGTCTGCCTGTCTAACTGTCTGTCTATTTGTTTGTCTGTCTAACTGTCTATTTGTCAGTCTGTCTGTCTGCCTGTCTATCTGTCTGTCTGTCCGTGTGTCTGTCTATCTGTCTGTCTGTCTTTCTATTTGTCTGTCTGTCTGTCTATCTATCTATTTGTCTGTGTGTCTGTCTATCTGTCTGTCTGTCTGTCTAATCCACAGATATGAATCCATTAGACGTGTTTCTGTTGTTGCTCTGTTACTCTCATAGAAACAGTTTCCTCTGTAATGATATTATTTCTCCCTAATGCCATGGGATGTTTATTCAGAGATGTTTCCTTGGCGAGGCCCAGTAGCTGAGTGTGTAAAGATGCCAAGCATCAACTGGAGCTTTCCTCGTTGGACTCCGACTCTGGGTACTTTTATTTCATTGCTGTCATCGATTGGACACCTTGGTAGCAAAGGTCTGTGAATGTCCACCGTTTAATAATAATGATGTAAGAAGCCCCTGACACATCGCATTTGAAAACCGACAGCTCGAGAACAACTAGGCGCTGACCTTCTCACAAATGGGCGGTGACGAGACCCTGCCAGCTCTGTCCAAAAAACCCTCTGAAACTGGTACAGCCAGACAGACAGAACTGTTATGTAAGTCTGAAAGACTATGTGACTGCTTTTATATAATATCAGAGTTGAATGGTGAAGACAAATGGGCCGGATGGTCAGTGACACATTAATGTGATCCAATTTTAGTGATATCTGTCTATTTTTGAGGTCCATTAAAGTAAGACTAGAGGGTGACGTGACATTAGAGAGATGATTCATTCATCTTTATGATTGGCTGCGGCAATATGTAGAAGCTCATTCATTTTACTGGGCTGACCATTATGGAGTAAATGCACTGCACACCCAACAGCATGAAATACTGCCTCAGTGATCTTTAGCAGGAAGTGTGTGTGTGTGTGTGTGTGTGTGTGGAATGAATACACACACTTGTATTTATATTCTTTAGTTAATTGAATCTAAGCTCCCACGCATCTACACCTGACAACAGACTAGTGGCAGACTCTGCCACCATCATTTCTTTATTCGCGTGAAGCCAAAATAAATTCCCACAGGTGACAAATACGGCCCATGATCTCGATCGTCCCTTGAGACACTTACAAACCTAAACTCAGCTCAGTTTGTCAGGCTGCTGTGGTTGCTGTAGACATAACTGGCTTAACAAGAGTGCCATCCTGTGGCAAACTTAAACATCACTAATCAAAAGCAGTTTTTACTACAGACTAATCGGAGCTTAAGTCCACCAGAAAACCGTGAAGTGTTGTCTTTGAGGTTGCCTGAGTGGATAAACAGTCGAACAGTGTTTGGCTTTGACTTGGAGTCGAGCTGCTCTGATGGAAATCCAAACACTAGTGTGGTGTTATATTAGCTGTGTTTGTACTTTCCCTATTGTGAAATCCCCAAGCTCCTTTACAAGGCAATTATCACACACACACACACACACACACACACACACACACACAAAGTTGCTATCATTTAAACTTTTTATGGCAACAATTTTTCTTTCTCTTCTGTTTCTTCTCTGATTGTCTTTATATTCCTTATTGTACTGTTGCAACTACAAAGCAAAGTATAAAAAGGCACATAAGATTCTAGATTAAAAAAAAAATCCTTTCATACCATCACTGCAACATCCTGAATAAATACAATTTATTGAGTTTTGAAAATGTCTGCAAATGTTCTTACAGTTGGCTATTTTATAAAACTCTACATGGCCTGGCACCAGCTTGTTTGAAAGAATATTTTAAATATCGTCAGACAAGGATTACAGGAGCAGTAGTTAGTAAAGATGTGGAGGCTCCTTTTAGGAAAACGTCTTTTCGCAATATCACACTATCCATTAACGGCAGTCAACTATGGAACACAACACCAGTGCACATCAGGGAATGTCCCTCTTTAACTACTTTCAAGTATCAGGTTCAAATATGTATGCACTTCTAATTCTCACACACACACACACACACCATTGGGTAGTGAGTGTAAACCTTTTTTTTAATAAAAAATAATTATACAATTTTTTTAAATTACATAAAAAATATATAAGTAAAAAATAATTAATAAATAAAAAATGTAAAAAAAAAAATACAATAAATAAGGCTCTTTCAAAAATTATCAATAAATACAAACTAAATAATATTTAAAATGCATAAAAATAAAATCTTTTTTTCTATAAACGTCTTAAAATATTTCAAAAATGCATGTTTAACTTTGCACCTGTTTCCCCTTTGCTTCATGAGGACTTCTGGAAAAAAAAATCATCTATTTTTCTGACCACATCATTACATCATTTCTATTTTACTAGTGGGGACTTTTATTTACATTTAACCCTCGTGGGGACCTGAATTTTGGTCCCCATAGTGTCAGAGGTCCCCATAGTGTAACTGTGTAAACACCAAGGTCCCCATAAAGATATGAATACACACACCTCTAACACACAGTCCTGTTGTAGGATTTTTTTTTAAATTTCTTATTCTTAAATTTTTATCAATGATTTTACTCATGGTATATCTGTGCTTTTATTTTCCTCACTTGGTAAACTTTTAACCTACTTATTTGGACACCAGATGGAAATGAGTCATTGTACTATAATCTGGTACATTTACATATATGTATGTATCTTCATTAATGTACAATGTCCTGAAAAATAAAGAATAAAAAAAACCATTCAGGGCTTCATGATGATAAGACCAAGTCACTAAATTACCAAAAGAATTCTGTTTGACATCAAAGCGTGCCGTCTGGATTTCAGTGACAGTATTCTTACTTTGCAGAGAAGACGGTGGAATTTTCCCTGCTCTTGGTAAAGGTGGTCGGGAGGAACCGCAGTGTGATGTTCATCTTTCTGGCGCTCCTTGCCAGTCGCTTCGCCTAAACAACAACAAAGGGAAGATAATGAAATATCAAAGGCCCATAATGGTTGGGCTCCACTTATACATATATTAGACATTTAGCCTGTCAGTAATACAAATGTATGAGTCACCTGAAAAACCACTTTTATGTAATAGCATTCTTGGGATCATTTTATCTTTAGAACCTTATGTGTTATGTATTTTGGGTTTTCTGTTCATGGAGGCCGACCTTTATACAAAAACAGCTTTGTTGGATGTTGTCTAACTGGGTCCAATTTGGGTTTTAACACAATTACTTTTGGTTTTATTGTCAATTCAATCTGAATTTTTGACTGTCACATTGGTGTATTTTGTTCCGTGTACTACCTCTTTAAGATAAGATAAGACGTTATTGATGGGGAAACACAACACTATTAATACTTGTGATTTATTTTCTTCCATACTGTTGATTTGAAGATAAACTAATTATGAATATGATGATGATACACACTGATGATTAACAAAGTGAATGTAGTACATTTTGTATGAAACATTGTCAGACATAGTACTGTGCAAAGTCCTGGTAGATCATTAGATTTACTGGTTTAGTAAAATTATAATTCCAACAATTTGTTTATTTCTGTACGACATACAGTAGATATGGATATACAGTCACGAAAAAAAACCTAATCAGACCATCAAAACTCATCAAAAGCAATAGTTATGAAATCAAGTCCTAACTCCTGTGGGTATCATATGACTAAAAACAGAACGAAAAATACATAAAATTAATAAAAGCACTGTTTTTGTCAGTACAATAACATATATATTGATACAAAAACTAAAGTAATTATGGTTATTATCTAGAAAACATAGAAAATAGATATCAGCTCTGAAATGAAACTATCAAATGTTCAACAAATGTACCTTTAATTGTACCAGATATTAACATGAACTGAAAATTTAAGAAAACAAGGGAGGTGTAATAATTTTTTCTAAGTAGGAAAAAGAAAACTTTCAGGAGGTAAAAAAAAAACAGCTTCTGTAATATGACAATAAAGCGCAGTGGCAGTATTTAGTGTGAGTGGCCTTTGCACTGAACGTTCCAAACAGAACATCAGCTCTTTAAAGGTTCAGTGTGACTTTTGTGTTGTCTTGTAAAAATATTGCCAGACATATTTTATGGCCCTAAAAACATTAGGAGTCCCTTGTTACAGTCAGTGTTTGTTTTCTCTGAGCTTTTCACTTATTAACTCGGGTCCACACATAGTTGGTGACAGTGGTGCATTTTTAACACTTGACACCAGCTGCTATAAAATAGAAAAGGAAGTCCACTTGGAGAGTCAGTGGAAATATAAACCATTATAACCTTTGGCAAAGATAACTATATGATATTATATGATTATATTATCTCATATATGTCTCATATTGGAAAAACATGTCACTCAGACAATTCCAATAATTACAATTTTCACCTATAAGTAATCAATAATAAATCTAAATTGGTTAGATATCATGCATTTCACCAGTACAGTGCCTCTTGCCAAAAAAACTAACTAAGAAAATGCCATAACTAAGAAAAAGACGGAGGAGGAGTTTATTGTTTGTAATTAATCTTACCCAATATTGGTTGGTTGAGATTATTGCAATCACCTTGTGTGTGTGTGTGTGTGTCCAGAGACATATCATGTTATAACTCAATGAATACCTGAGATATCACCATGAAATTACATGGGCATATACATATAGCTAATGCGCATCTGATGCAATGATTCGTTTGAGTAAAGGTTAAAGGTCAAGTTCACAATTAACTAAAAGGTCAAAATCACATTATCGGTTCTAACTCAAGAACGGAGGGTCACTGAACTTTCAGATTGGTACCAACCGATGCAGAATGAAGATTTATACAACTCTCATTTTTGGTGTTATCACCAACGATCAATAGTTTTTTAGATCTCAGGAGGTCAAAGGTGACATGTCGCAAAATTAACTTCTGTAACACTGTGTGTCAAACATAGACATATCACGATATAACTTAATCAATACTAGATATATTATAATATTACACGCTCCGACGCAAATATACATATAACGAAATTATCAATATTGCAAAAGGTCAAAGTCGTATTGAGCAGAAAGGTCAAAATCAAATTATTGGATCTACTTCAAGAACAGGTTGTAATATAAACTTGAGATTGGTACAAAACAGGGGCGAGATTATGCATCTGTGAATACTAGTTTTATAATTAACTGAGTTTTACCATCGACTTGAATAAAATAAAAGAATTTGAAGAATGGGAACTATTGTTTTTTATTGTCGTTTCTCTTTAGCATTGGTTTGAAGAGGGAGGAGGTTATTGATATGAGTTGTAATAAATAAATAAATAAATAATGGTGCATCCATACTACATAGGGTCAGTGCATACTAAAGTAACAAAACCACATTAATTATAACTATGAATATTATATTCCATTACCACCATTAGATCCTTCTAAATCTGACACATCGGACCTTTACACAACATTTAATAGCAGGACACTTCAAAAAAAGAAAAGAAGAAGAAAAAAGAAAAACAACAACCGCTCAGGGAGGTTTTGTAACTGAAAGCTTCTATTATTGGCCGTGTTGTTGGCACCACAGAGTGTCTGACATTTCAGTTCATTGGAAAAGTCAGTGGGGGGAGAAGGCATCTCCTGTAAAACAAATAGCTCTAAATACCAAACATCTGTTCTGCATCAATAAATCTGACGGCGCGAGTTTCATTTACAATTAAGCCAAAGATGAGCTGAGCCTGGTTTGAATGCATAAGCCTAGACCTGTCTGCTGCGGAAGTGGTGTGGCTGCTTCATGGCCTCGCGTTGGCAGGTACTAAGAGACACTAAAGCAGATTTACTCAAAGCTCAGACCGTAGAAGGCTAATAACAGATTACTGCACTTGCAAGTTTCTGGATGAAAAGTCAAATCCCATTCCTCATTATGTGCCAAGGCTTTATCTATTGCTCAGCCTCATTATTATGAATGACTTGTGACCTCTGAGGCAGACAATGCCTCTGAAAACCTCATAAAAGAACATGCTTTACTCCAAGCTATCGGGTGTCACTTGTGTAAAAAAGAAAATGTTGAGATCATTTAAAATTTCAAAGTACCCTTCTGCATTAAAGATTTGAAGTTTTCTTAACAAGGTTGCATTTCATGGTACCGAGTTAAATGATTCTGTTGTCCCAATGATAACTAGTATGTACTGAGCCCCCAAAGGGACATGGGTGAGAAAAAAAAAAAAAAAAATGGAGGTAAGAAAAAAAAAAAAAAAATCCAAAGAAACGTTTGCGGAATTCCAAGAAAATAAGTCGGATAATAGTTGAATGTTTGTTTGTTGAGTTACTGCTGCTAATGTTATTTGTTTACTGTCAGGTATTTCCGGGTCAGATAAACATGGAGGACGCACAGTGGAAAAACTTCATTGAGTTCTATTTTGAAATTGGATTAATTTATGAAGACATAAAATCAGTTCTTCATCACAGACATGGACTTTGCATCAGTGTGAGACACCTGAACACGATTTTGGGGGTGGGGGGGTCAGCCAATAGGTTGGTGAGCTTAAAAAAACAGTAAATAGACTGAGCATATATCACATATTTTTTGGATCCATGGTACCCAGAGCGCTTCACAATTTCACACACACACACTCATGTGGGGCGGCTGTGGCTCAGTTGGTAGAGTGGGTCGCCCAATGATCGAGAGGTTGGCGATCGCATCCCGGCTCTGGCTGTCTACATGTCAAAGTGTCCTTGGGCAAGACACTGAACCCTGACTTAGTCTCCCAGTTGGACTGACAGAACCTTAGAAACCTACTGGTGTATGAGTGTGTGTGAATGTGAGGCGAATGTAAAGAGCTTTGAACCATGAAGGTGGAAAACAACTATAGAAGTGCAGAACATTTAACACCAGTAGGCGGCTGCTGCCAGACCCACTGGGAGCAATGTAGGCTTCAGTGTGTTTCCCAAAGACACTTTGACATGTGGACAGTCGGAGCCAGCATGTAAACCGCCAAACCTTTGCTCATTGGACGACCCACTCTACCAAATGAGCCAAGTATAAATTTGAAATGTTTTAGGAGATCGTGGCCATTTGGTGGAGGTGGGTGGTCCTCGCCTAGTGATGGTTTGGTGTGTGGTCATGTGGTTTCACAGCTGAGTTATGCTCTGTTTGTGGTCTGATCAAGTCCATTTAAAAAAAATAAAAAATGGGACTGAAAAGAATCCAGACTTGAATTCTTGGAGCGTCCAACAAAAGGGTGAAGTGTCTAACCAAGGACACAACAGCACATGACTAAGAAAGAGTGGTTTTCAAACTGCCAACCCTTCAGTTATTGGACAACCTGCTCTACCCGTCAACCATCAGAACTCCTTGGCTGGAGTGTGTGTGAGGTGCTTGTCCAATTCTGTTGTCTTCTGCCCAACGATCATTCGCAAATGATATTAATAAATCTATATTGAAGCATTTTGTTGGTCTGATGGAAAAATAAGTGTCGTTCACGGTAGGAAGGTTTTGTTGTGTTCTTAACTGTGTTCACTCTTAAGGCCCAGGGCATTATCCAGTGTCCTGACCATCCACTCCACTCCGAATTCGAGCTCCTTCCGTCTAGCAGGAGATTCAGATTGCCAAAATCCAAATCAAACAGACTAAAAAATTCATTCACATCACATGCCATTATTCAAGTCAATTCAAATCCGAAATAATCATGATGGCCTTCATTTATTTATCTACTTATTTACAGATTGTATGTAATAGCTCCCAGTTTGTTCTCTGGAATACTGTCATTCTTAATTTTTAATGTTGTGTGGATTTTTAATGTTGTGTGGATGTGTTCTATGTGTTTTTATCCCTCTGCAACACAAATTTCCCCTCGGGGATAATAAAGTTGAATTGAATTGAATTGAATTGAACTGAACAAATATCAATTGTCTTCTTTTTTTACAGTGTGTTGTACAGACAGTGAAGGTACGAGCTGCCAGGGAATCTTCCATGTCTGAATGTTTCTCTGATGATGCTCTTTTACTGGCATGGCTGCAAATACACAAATATCAAACAGTCTGGGTTGCTTGTCCCTTTCAATAAGTCATGCCTGTAGAAACGTGACTGTTATCTCAGACCAAAACCTCAGCCTAGACAAACATGTTACATCAACGATTCGATCCCGCTTTCATCATCAAAGAAAAACAACGAGGATTAGTGCATTTCTTTCAGCGGGAAATCTGTAAACTGTTATTCACGCCTTCATAACGACTCAGTCAGATTATTGCAAATTCCTCACGTTCTGGCAGTAGTTGGGGAAAAAGAAAATTAACTGAAATCTCTGTCCTTCCAGTTCAGCCACAGATGTCTGGATATCAACTTGATGCAAACAGATGACACTGACCCTAGCTTCCCATCATGCATCATTGATCTACTGCTTTTAGGATTGAAATATATAATTTAAGTTATTTATTGGACCATTTATATATTTCGTATTCCGGAGGGAAACACTTGAAATTGAAACTTCATTGGATATTATTATCATTAATATTATTATTATTATTATTAGCCTGTTTGCAACTGTAAACCTTTTCTTTTTTTCTTTTTACAAATAGTTTCTGTATTTATTTATTATTACAGATTCTACTGACTGTCATTGTCATGGATGAATAACTATTTTTGTGTTTTTACTGTTCATTGTGTTTTGTATTGTTTGGTGTCCTTTGCAAAAGTAGAACTTCCTAGTTCAATAAAGGTAAAATAAATAATGAATACATGTTTCCACTTTTCTTACTTTTAACCCTAACTGTTAATAAAACTATAAATATAAAGTATAAAATGTTGGGATCATTATAAAAACAGGTCTTAACACAACCGATTCAATGGTTTTAATTTTGTTTTACTTTGTTACGATCAAAACATTGTCGACTATATTTAGTGTCTCTAAACTTTACCTTGTATAAACTTCCAAGTTGGCTTCACTTAAGGTACAAGTCAGGGTTTTCTTTTTTTTAATGGAACGCTGGAGAAAACTCTTGGCTGAACTGTGTGAGTGGTTATGAACATCTGCCTTCAAATGAAGCTAACACATGAACAGTAGTGACAACAACACACAGAGCAGCATCTGGGTTTAGTTGTTCAATATCTAAACAATTCACACTGCATGTGAGAAGCATGTGTGTGTTAGAACAAAACAAAATCCTACACTGACACGTACATTTTTCACTGCAAATCTACATTATAAAGATATGACGACACTGCTTTAGGACATTAGCTAAATGTACTTAAATAAACTTTTAATTATTCAAAGAAAAGCTATTTGTATTCATATAAGAAGGGATGTACTTTTTGGGAGGTACGTGGAGTCTGGATGAGTTTATCTCTGGTGGCGCCATCAGCAAATCGTCCTGTATCCTCCAGAAACCTGTAATCTGCAGAAAAAAAAGGCCCAATAAGAGACTTTTATTACAGTAAACAAGTGGGATTTAGCTTCATAAAAACCTTTATTACATTGAATTCACTGTATAACCCAATAAAGACACAACAAAACCCATTAAATATATATAAGCACAACATTCTGGACAGTTCATTTCAACAGAAAAAGGAAAAGGCAGGACTTGTTCAGCACATATTTGGATATAGATTTTAGTAATATATTCACTTTTTTAATTATTTGGAGCAAACGACAAAGTAACCATGCAGAGGTAGGCACTAGACGAGAGGTGTCAAGTTCATTTTGGCTCCGTAGCCAAATACAAGTGGGCCAGATCAGTAAAAAAAACAAACAGTATAATGGAAAGTCCAAATGTATTATTTATATGTATTTATTTTATTTTTTTACATTAATAGATAATCCTTTGGCAAGTGTGAATAACCTTAAAAAACATCAACAACTAGAAATGTCTTAACAAAAAAAAGCTAATTTTAACAACATTATGCCTCAACTTATCTTTTATATGTGTGCATTACAACTTACAGATCACAATGGATCTACAAAGGCATAAAACATTTAATAACAGGTAGAATATTGTGAACATTTTTTATGTTTAAAAGTGAAACAAGCCTGACGTCCTCGATGATTAATATTAATGTAAATTTTTATATTGTTGGAAATTCATCCCTATGTTTGACACAACTACTAGATGTTGGAACTTGGATTAATTATTCCTATTATTATTATGAATATTTATATTTATTTAGTTTTTGTGTTATTCTTTTACTGTTCTGACCCACTTGAAATCAAATGGAGCTGTGTGTTATGTTTCTGGTGCCATTTCTTATATGATTTCCTGTGATGTAAAGAGGATGTTGCTCACCGCTGAGAAGTGCCATTTCATCGAATTGCGAGAGTCTCACAAAGGCAGTTTTGTTTCGAACTCCGCTGCATCCAGAATCTTCTTTATGTTTCTTTACACACAACAAGCTGCAGGACAGAGACAGAGTTTTGTTTAGTTTTGTTTTAAATAATTTGCTGATTTGATTATGTGGTCATTGAGTTTGTCTAGACGGTGCAAAATGAGCGGCAAAGGAACACCTCACACGAGAGAAAAGAGATAAAAAATGTGCCATATTATGCAAGATCTGCGGTTCTGTTAAACCCACACAGATGCACTTCAACAATCAGTGTACGGTGTTGCCAACCAAACCAACATAAAAACCCAAAGACTCATTTAAACTAATAGCTGAGTCTGCAGACACAGACGAACACTGTTAGATTTCTCTCTTTATCTAACATTATCATCATTCCAAATGATATTCAATATGTTTGTCCTGAGAGACCGATTCCGGGGAAAACAAGCGAATGTCTCGTTCATTTTCCTGTGAAGAAACAAGAGATTCACTAGCATAGATAATCAATAACAAAACTATCAAAAGAAACAGAAATCATCTTCACAGGAGTAATATTTAGATTTGTTTTTTTTTAAATTGAATTAAACATTTGACAACATTTCCCTGTGGTCTACATAAACTGTAAATGCTTTGTTTGGGTCTGAATTAGGGATGTTAACCAATGACGGGTCATTTTTTTTGTGTCACCGGTTAAAAAACACATCCTGCACAGACTCTTTTTCATTGTAGTGTCGACTATAAAGAGGAAGATTAGTGATCTTTCCATAGCACATCTTTATGAATTTGAGCATTAACAATACAAACCGGCATTTATTAATAGCAAATGCAAAGCTCAATTAATCTATGTGGTACGAACATTTAACACTAGTCTGAATGTTTGATCCAAACACAAAGAGACAGTAAGATGACACCATGAAAACTAAAAGTGTGGGAACACTTTAAAAAATCAACGATAGCAATGTGAAGTGTTCACTCTGGAATACTACGCTGATCCATCATCATCCCACATTCCTGGGTTTGCCCGACCCGACGAGCAAGCGAGATCCAGACGGCCCGTCTCCCTCAGGGGCCGATGATGAGGACCACGATGGTCCGGCGTGTTTCGGGGTTGCGCTCTGGCCCAGTCCCGGTAAAAACAGCCTGGACGAATCTGATTGAAGCGTGGCGTTTCTCCAGAATCTGGAGCCCTGACTCCAGGCTCCGCCCCTCTGGCACCAGCCGAGATATTTAGCAGCATAATTTACTTTGACATTGAATGTTTTCTTTATGTGTGAGCTTTAACATAACATCAGTACACCTGCTGTGACTGGTGTTGAAGCAGTGTGTGTGTGTGTGTGTGTGTGTGTGTGTGTGCATGTTTTATTTTCTCAGTGACTGACTAATGACCGGTTAATGAGGCTCGGTGGTCGGTTAAGATTTTTTTAATGAATTTCACCATCCTTAGTCTGAATTCTTCATGTATTCAACTCCACATGTCCATGTTCAACCTTATTTGTGACTAATGACACCAAAAAGGTGGTTTTGAGTACGTTTTCTGCCTAATGCTTAGATCTATATAATGAAACAAACAGAATTAAAATCCGTTAAGAAATGAGGGAGGAGACACGTTTTTACTGAATTGTGGATGACGACGGATGGACGGACGGACAACGGACACAGCCCGACGGCAAGAGCTCATTGGACTTCATCAGGATGAGCTAAATAATAATAAAAAATTATGACAGTTCATCTAATAAATATTATTACACCATTTTTTTCACTGTGTGGACAGCAGTATTTTCAAGAAGATGGTAGTGCCTTAAACTTCTACTGTTAGTAAATCATGGCAGGGTGGGGGGTGGGGGGTCAATGAAACAGGCCAATTTTGATACAAGAAAAAAATGTCAAGTATCAGCCTGACATATCAGCCGGCTGATATATCGATCTATAATTAGATCTGACCCCTGAAACTAATGCAGTCCAACCCCCTATGATCCAAATCTGGTCACTTTTGGCTCCAAAGGTTTCCATGGCAACAGAAAAATCTCAAAATGTACATGGTTCCACGGGTCCATCCACTTTAGTCTGTGCTAAATAAACATGCGTGTCACCATGGTAACGGTTTGAAAGCTGGAAGTCTGTATCCGTACAACACTTCATTTATAACATTACGTCTTTATCTAGAACTTGCAGCTCCAGCACTTGGTCATATTGTGATTTTGATAATGTTCTGATTAATTAAGCGGCTTTTCACTAAGATGTCTTCAGATTGAGTGACTGTTCCAGAACGTCTGAAATATCACACATTAGAAACACTTCTTGCAATGTAATAAGAGTGTGAAAAGAAACATTTCCACATACTTGTAGACAGACAGGTACTTGGCCTGGAAAAGACAGTAAACGTAGAAACTATGCAGATGGAACACTGAGTGATGCCCACAATACCAGACAAGACAAACCTCACAGACACATTTAGATATAGACTTTCAGAATGTGAGTATCAGGCTGTAAATGCTTCATCATCCTTCATTTTCAAAAGACTACGGTCATGAATCTTTCATGTTATTATTGGTTTGTTTTTCAGGCGACAGAAGGAAAGTTCAATCAATCAAAACAAAACCATGATAATGACTCAATCTTAAAAAAAAATTATATTACTACATACCAAAGTGAATTTTTTTTTTTAACTATTCTTACATAATGCGTCGGTGAATATTGGTTTTCTATCTCAAAAGACCAGAGTATTTCTCTGTCATTTAAGTGATATCAGACACAGATGGAACACAGCTTTTCCTTTGTATGAAATTACATGATCTCATTCTCCTCACAGTGACAGAGCAAAGATCAAGGGAAAATCTATTCACAAACAGAACACATTATCCGTCGTGATCTCATTGCAATTCTAAAATGCAGAAGTATTTTTCTCTGATAGCGTTATAAGTGTTTGGCTCTGTTGGTTTGTGTTTGAGACAGTCTGCTTATAATCACGCTAAGTCATCTGATACGGACAAAAGAAACCTGTGTTGTTCAAGTGTGGACTGACATCTTAAGATATCTGTGATCACTGCGTTCATTGGAACCGAGGTCAAAAAGTCCTTTAGTCCAATCAGGAGTGACACAAGGCAGATCAGTGCACTATAGCATCCTGCATGGACTTTTACTGTGGTTTTACTGCAGCCTGTTTCTGTTCCACCGCCCTTCCTCGAATGGACAGTGTGGAGCAGACATTTCTGTTTGCACATACGTGTCTAGTGATATTTATTTCTTTTAGTGACATTTCTTGTGTTAGAGTTTTTGGTGTCCCAGTGTCTCTTGTGTCAGTGTTACAACTTTCTTTCTTTTACATTCCCGTTCAACCGCATGCCCAAATGAAAATTTCATTATCCTGTATAGTGACAATAAAGGGTCTTGAACTTGAACTTGAACAGGCACCGAAAAGTTAGGGGGATTTTTTTTTTTTAATTCACTGCTTTATTTATTTGCACAACAACAAATTAAACAAGAAATTATGCAAGTGAGATCAGAAAAAACCCAGTGGGGCTTATACAATTAATGTCACCTCAGCTAAAAGAAAAACAATAGGAAAAAAAAAACTATAATATCTTTGTTATGGCATTAACTGATATTTTCGATCAGTTCCTCGAACAGGGGTAAAAGAGGTTCACATGTCCTTAAACCTACCACATTTAAAGGTTACATTTTGGGAGAGATTTGGGGTTGAGATTCAGAATTGCAGCGTGTTTGCCTTTATCCCTGGGAGATCCAGTGTTGTAATATTAGAACATAACATTAGGGGGTTTTAAAGGTAAATATTTGGGTCTTTAAGGGTTAAATATGGAGGTTTGTGTCTTTAAGGGTTAACATTATGGTCTTTAAAAGTTAACAGTCTGGGCCTCTGGGGGTAATGAACCTATTTGCATTGAATCATGTCGAATAACCCTTTAATATCCCAAAAAATAATGACAATTAATACCAGGATACAGATTTTTATTTGGCTCCATTTATTGGCACTGTCAGCTAAAACAGTTGTGTTAGTGTTTGTATTTTGTTTCAAGTTTCTCATGTGTATTTGGACTTATAAATATTCTCAAATTTTGTAAAACTCTTTTCCCCGTATTTGATCTGCTTTTTCCACACAGCATTTTGGATCACAAAATAAGAGAATTTATGTTGAGAGAAAAATATTATTTATGTGTATCCATGTGGACACAGAAAATGCACCGATTCAACAATTGCATCACGTCCCACTTTGCTCCTGTTTGCTATTGTGTTGTGTAATGAAACTGCATCTGAAACGACCAGCAGTAGATATAGGAAGACAGATCTAACTGGTATTATGGACCTAGGTCATTATCCTTAGCGAAGACTAATGAAATAATGAAAATTTGATTTTTTTTTTACCTGAAATAAAAATATATATATATATATATTTAAAAGAAAAAAATGACAGCTAAAAATAATATGGTGTGCTTCTAAAATTAACTAAAACAATTTGATGTTCTACTTTTAGATTTATGACATGAAGAAACATATTGTAACATCTTTACTGGATCATACAGCAGCCAAATTGTATAAATATTGGCATCAGCCCAGAGTTTTGTATTCAGGGTATCACTTAAAAACAGGAACCTCACCTGCAAGAAAACTTGAGACAGCCTGGACATCTGTATTTGGCCTCCTCTGATCCACACACTCCACAGCTGGAGCACAGAAAAATATCTTCAGTTTTACACATAGACTACAGAATATTTTATACCATTAACAAAAATGTAATTAACAACCTGCTTATGCAAGATCTAAATGAATGACAAAATAGAAAACATTATCCTTACAACTCATAACAAGAAAAAAAGGTTTTAAGAGACGATATCACAGCTGTAATGTCACTGGAAATGTTTTACATGAAAACATTAATGAGTATACGTTAAAGTTTAGGACAACATTGTAGTGAGTATTACATTTATTTTGTGGATACTGGGAAGAATCCAGGGGTTCATGTTGCAGTAAAAATAATTTGACATAGTGAAAACACCCCACATCAGGTAAAGGTTGTACAGTGACCATAGCAGTTCAAGTAACACTGCACTATCAGCGAAATGTAGCCCGAGTATGACAAGATGTGACTGTTTTACTGTCATATGTGGTGTTTCTGGATGCATTTACTGATGTTTTACTGCTCTAAATGCTTACGGTTGGTTTCATTTTAATACTTTATAAACTATTGGTCGTTAATACACAGGAACATATCATATCCAGTAAGATCATTATATGTGTGTAATATTGCTGTCCTGTAAGAATTATGCAGTTGTTTGGCTGATGATGATGAAAGAGGACTGCTGACAGCTTTGTTTTTAAGAGTTAACTAAACTAACAATGTAAAATTTTCTCTACACATTAAGGAAAATATACTTTTTCAAACTGTTCTTTGTCAATTTGTCTGGATCTTACCCTAGTGGCTACTTATTGTTATGTAGTGACTTGTTATTTCACTCAATAGATTATTTTGAAATGTACTTAGAAGTGACATTGTAAGCATGACTGTTTCTATTGCTGTTGCGTTTTCAAAGTTTGTTGGTGTTTTGCTTACCTTATCAACACTATGTCACTGTACTCTTAAAAAATACTGCACTGAATAAACCTTTTGATTAAATAAACCCATTTTTTTAAATTAATTTTACACAGGATACAAAACAGCAATGCACAATATGACAATTGAACTAATTCTCTTAAGGTGAAAACAAATAATCCCATCCCACCCTCCCCCTTTTACTACACTTCCCCAGCACATAGCAAAAATAAAATTAGATACACAAGACATACAAAAATAGTATTTAATCAGAAACTGTAAATAAATACATACAATAAAATACTGCAGTATGTAATGTTATGTTGATTTGTCCTATCAGTAGCTCAGTTTAGCATCAACATAACTTGTGTACAATTAATTAGGACAATAAATCTTATTAAATGCCCCTGATTGTCCGCAGACCTAGAGACTTGTTTTCAAGTTTTAAAAATATAATACATAATTTAGTTATTGTTAATGTGTGTGAGGGAGAACCGATTAACCTGTTGATTTTAATCAATCTTGTAAATGTCTCAATCTTTCACAATAAATGCATATAAGTAGAGACAAGTGGTTTCTGAACAAGAAGGGAATGGACACGTGTCATCTGAAAAGATTCTAAAGCTCTCAATAAATGCATTGGAGTGAAAAGTAGAACATATTTAATGTTGAAATACTACAGTATAAATCAATCAATCAAAATGTATTACACATTACTATATACAAAAGGAATCGATCATTCGTTTTCAAGATACTTTTGTAATAGGACAGACCTCAGTTTATAAACGAGGGCTCTTTAATATGATAAAAACACCATTTACATTCTAATCATAAAATAAAATTAAGAGGTTAATTTTTTTTAAATATCCTCGATCTATCAATAGTGTTTGATCTCACGTCCGTTCCCTGAGTCCTACTTCAGTATGGATATATTCCAATATTGAAGCTTTCTACATAATAAATGTGTGTGTGTGTGTGTGTAAATAAATGTGGCACACTTGGTTAACATAAACTTTTAGCTACCTTTGCAAAGTTAGCAAACATAAGGTAGATATAGCCTATAAAGCTAACTTTGTATAATAATAACTTTACATGCGCTGAATTGGCAAATCTATCTAGACAACAACTACTGCACAAACACAAATCATTTAATATCATATATAAGTATCGTGGTCGTCAAACATTTAGCCTCTTTAGCATCTCGACTAAAGATTAGCCTTCTTACTTGGACAGAGAAATCTTCCTTTTCGATCCTTTCCGCTCATTTTCTTGTCCGTTATTGTCCTCTTGTCTCTCAATAGTTAACATTGTGTCTAATAAAGGTCATAAAACTCCAGAGCAGCTAACTTTTAATGTTTGTTCAACACACGTTGCAGGTCCCGGCATCAAAACAAACTGTGTTCCGCCGGCGTCAACACGTGCAGTCAACTTCCGGTTCAGTGTCCAATCACCGGCGCCCCCTGGTGTTGGAGGCTATGAACTACAATGTATGGATCTGTACAATCAATGACAGAGCCACCGTGTGTAAATGTGCAATTCTAATCTATAAAGACCCAAATATCTACTGAACTAAACTGCTTAAAACAGTTGATCCTTTAATCATATCAATAAATGTTTTCAGGTTCATCAGATATAACCCATTTGGATGTAGCATGGAACCATGGAAACACTGGCATCTTCTACAACATTACCTCACCAGAAATGTAGGATTAGTGACAGTGGATGAACATACTTGCCAATTGAACTGAAATCACAAATACCAACTAATCTAAAAACATAAAAAACACATATACACAAAATATCTGACTTTTTCATTGTATATTATTAATGAAAAATGATTTGACTAAATTATTGTAATCTAGTAGCTATCTTAATTTAACTTCTGTTAAAACTACTTTAAGATGATTTGATTATGTCAATTTTGCTTTTACACATCAAGTTCATTACAAAATGTCAAGCAAATCAGTGTAGGTTTGCTTGAGTCTTTCTATAACTGTATCTTTTTTAATGTGCTAGCTATTTTTAAGTGGATTGGATAAAACTTTTGATAACATAGATTTCAACAACTTTTTGCTAGAGAAAAAAACAGTGTGTAGTTTTTCCTTCTGTTTATACATTTATACCTTTATTTTATTTATTTCAAACATGCAAAGAAACAAAAATAAAGCACATTTTAAAGACTATTTCACAGTCAGTATTGGTTGTTCTTCACATTTATACATGACAGGTTTTTAATCCAGGAGAAAGAGCTCAGACAACTGGTGCAGAAATGCTTCATGGTTCAGGATCATTGTCGTTGACTGATGATAATGTTTCAGTTTTGGAAGATACTGTGTCTGGAAATCCTGAAAATGCAACTCCGGTGGGACTCGAACCCACAACCTTTGAATCACCCCTCAAGTGTTTGACTAGAAGTCCAATGCGCTATCCATTGCGCCACGGAGCCGGTTGTTGTTCTGTGTCACTGTGTGTCTTTGACTGAAAATAAAAGTCCAAATTCCAAGGTCAAATTTCCTTCAACATGTGCATGTTCTGCTTTTTCTTTTAATCTCACTCTATAATAACATGTGCGCAAACAGAGCACCTGCCCCCCCAAATATCTGTGCACGCCACTGTGTACTTCAATAGTTTTGCTAAATCTGTCAAATAAATTCTGTTTCTGTGACACAAAAGCACAAACTCTGCTGTTCACAGTGGATTGAAGTTGTTGACACAGTAGAGTAGAACATACTTCTGTTAAAACTTCTGTTAAAACTACTTTAAGATGAATTGATTATGTCAATTTTGCTTTTACGCATCAAGTTCATTATAAAATGTCAAGCAAATCAGTGTAGGTTTGCTTGAGTCTTTCTATAACTGTATCTCTATATATTTTAAATATTTTCTTTTCATTTTTACATTTCGAGCATTCTTGCAGTTTTATATATATATATTATGCACTTTGGAAACATTCTTGTTATTTAAATGTGCTAGCTATTTTTAAGTGGATTGGATAAAACTTTTGATTATATAGATTTAAAAAAAAAATTTGCTGTAGAAATGTTTTATTTTTCCTTCTGTTTATACATTTACTTTTATTTTATTTATTTCAAACATGCAAAGAAACAAAAATAAAGCACATTTTAAAGACTATTTCACAGTCAGTATTGATTATTCTTCACATTTATACATGACAGGTTTTTAATCCAGGAGAAAGAGCTCAGACAACTGGTGCAGAAATGCTTCATGGTTCAGGATCATTGTCGTTGACTGATGATGATGTCTCAGATTTGGAAGATACTGTGTTTGGAAATCCTGAAAATGCGACTCCGGTGGGACTCGAACCCACAACCTTTGAATCACCCCTCAAGTGTTTGACTAGAAGTCCAATGCGCTATCCATTGCGCCACGGAGCCGGTTGTTGTCCTGTGTCACTGTGTGTCTTTGACGGAAAATAAAAGTCCAAATTCCGAGGTCAAATTTCCTTCAACATGTGCATGTTCTGCTTTTTCTTTTAATCTCACTCTATAATAACATGTGCGCAAACAAGTGCCCCCCTTCCCCTCCAGAGCACCTGCCCCCCCAAATATCTGTGCACGCCACTGTGTACTTCAATAGTTTTGATAAATCTGTCAAATAAATTCTGTTTCTGTGACACAAAAGCACAAACTCTGCTGTTCACAGTGGATTGAAGTTGTTGACACAGTAGAGTAGAACATACTTTATGAAGTATTTATATTAGTCTGGACGTGCTATAAAATAATCAGTGAAATGTTCTGTCAAAATCCAAAATAGGTGCAAAACTGAACTGAAATCACAAATACCAACTTATCTAAAAATATATAAAAACACATTTACACAAAATATCTGACTTTTTCATTGTATATTATTAATGAAAAATGATTTGACTAAATTATTGTAATCTAGTAGCTATCTTAATTTAACTTCTGTTAAAACTACTTTAAGATGATTTGATTATGTCAATTTTGCTTTTACACATCAATTTCATTACAAAATTTCACGCCAATCAGTGCAGATTTGTTTGAGTTTTTCTATAACTGTATCTCTATATATTTTAAATATTTTCTTTTCATTTTTCCATTTCGATTATATAGATTTAAAAAACTTTTTGCTGGAGAAATGTTTTATTTTTTCTTGTTTATTCATTTACCTTTATTTATTTATTTCAAACATGTAAATAAAGCACATTTTAAAGACTATTTCACAGTCAGTATTGGTTGTTCTTCACATTTATACATGACAGGTTTTTAATCCAGGAGAAAGAGCTCAGACAACTGGTGCAGAAATGCTTCATGGTTCAGGATCATTGTCGTTGACTGATGATAATGTTTCAGTTTTGGAAGATACTGTGTCTGGAAATCCTGAAAATGCGACTCTGGTGGGACTCGAACCCACAACCTTTGAATCACCCCTCAAGTGTTTTGACTAGAAGTCCAATGCGCTATCCATTGCGCCACGGAGCCGGTTGTTGTTCTGTGTCACTGTGTGTCTTTGACTGAAAATAAAAGTCCAAATTCCAAGGTCAAATTTCCTTCAACATGTGCGTGTTCTGCTTTTTCTTTTAATCTCACTCTATAATAACATGTGCGCAAACAAGTGCCCCCCTTCCCCTCCAGAGCACCTGCCCCCCCAAATATCTGTGCACGCCACTGTGTACTTCAATAGTTTTGCTAAATCTGTCAAATAAATTCTGTTTCTGTGACACAAAAGCACAAACTCTGCTGTTCACAGTGGATTGAAGTTGTTGACACAGTAGAGTAGAACATACTTCTGTTAAAACTTCTGTTAAAACTACTTTAAGATGAATTGATTATGTCAATTTTGCTTTTACGCATCAAGTTCATTATAAAATGTCAAGCAAATCAGTGTAGGTTTGCTTGAGTCTTTCTATAACTGTATCTCTATATATTTTAAATATTTTCTTTTCATTTTTACATTTCGAGCATTCTTGCAGTTTTATATATATATATATTATGCACTTTGGAAACATTCTTGTTATTTAAATGTGCTAGCTATTTTTAAGTGGATTGGATAAAACTTTTGATTATATAGATTTAAAAAAAAAATTTGCTGTAGAAATGTTTTATTTTTCCTTCTGTTTATACATTTACTTTAATTTTATTTATTTCAAACATGCAAAGAAACAAAAACAAAGCAAATTTTAAAGATTATTTTACAGTCAGTATTGATTGTTCTTCACATTTATACATGACAGGTTTTTAATCCAGGAGAAAGAGCTCAGACAACTGGTGCAGAAATGCTTCATGGTTCAGGATCATTGTCGTTGACTGATGATGATGTCTCAGATTTGGAAGATACTGTGTTTGGAAATCCTGAAAATGCGACTCCGGTGGGACTCGAACCCACAACCTTTGAATCACCCCTCAAGTGTTTTGACTAGAAGTCCAATGCGCTATCCATTGCGCCACGGAGCCGGTTATTGTGATGTACCGCTGTGTGTGGTTGACTGAAAATAAAAGTCCAAATTCCGTTACTTTCCGTTAGGATCCACAGATGTCAAACATGTGGCCCGGGGGCCAAAAGCGGCCCACCAATGGGTCCAATCTGACCTGTGGGATGAATTTGTGAAATGCAAATATTATACTAAGGATATTCACAGTCATAGGAGTTCAAATCACTTTAGGTCAATTCTAAAGTGGATGAGACTAATAAAATACTATCACAATAACGTAGAAATAATGGAAACCAAATTAAAACAAATTTTCCGTTTTGTTTCAGTGTAAAAAAACATACCAAAATCACCAGCCTTTTACAAAAAATGTGAATAACCTGAAATATCTGTGGGATTTTACCAATATTCAACCTGTTATTAAATGTTGCGTATATTTGTAATCTACTGTGACCTGTATGTTGTGGTGCACGTGTATAAATGATAAACCAAAACACAATATTGTCAACTTTGCACAATTTATATGTTGTTCATCTTCTGTTATGCACAAAACGTTTAAATGTGAAAATGAGCAGACCATTTACTGTTTCATAGATTTTTTTTAATGTGCATTTAGCTCCACCTAGTGGTTGAATTCAGCGACTCGCGCGTAATTGTACTGTTTTCAATAAAGTTTATTTGAACAAGAAGTAACTGCAGAACTGGGAGCCTAAGTCTCCGCCCATTCCGGTCGGTCCACTGGGCCTACGTTCGGAAAATTTAACATCAGAGTGGATGAGGAGAAAATAATTATTTTCTGGTCCACTTTACTTTATGCCCTGAATCACACTTTTGCTGTACTTCAATTAAAATCATAACCACTGATGTGCGTTCTTTGATACGTGTTTTGTGATTTATTAGCGTGTAAAAATATGTAATTATTTGGACTCTGTTTGGACTACATATCAGACGTCGCATAGCTGACGTCACAACAGAATCTTTCCCTTCAAACTTTTTAAAACCGTATACCGCCTTTTTATTTTTCATTTGAAAATGTCTGTGTGCTTTGTGCCCCGGTGTAATCACAACACCATTTCCACATGTTCCCTCTACTGCTTCCCGGCTGACGAGAGCTTGTCCCGCATGCTGGCTCTCACTCGACCAACTATCTCTCCCCCGGAGTAGCTGCCACTTTCCACATGCCCCGATTTAAAGTGGTTTTCTCCACCTTTGATGCTCTTGCCTTCGTCCTGAAAGACGGAGGTGAAGCTCGCCAAAGTCACAACTATTTTCAAAGAGTTTGTTGGTGAAGCTTGGTGGTGACGTCATATTTGTGAGACAAACGTTGTTGTCCATTACTTACTCTCACATAAAACCTAACGTAACTTTTGATGCCTGTCCAAAGTGAGTGCTTTCTCAATGTGAAAATGTATCTTTAAAATTCAGACATCATATGTGAAAACCGTAGCACATTTCAAACGGGACCAGAAAATAACTTTTATCCCTCCATTGACTCGCGTTCATTTTTTATGGCACTTCGACCGGAAATAGAATCGCGTCACTTAGGCTCCCTACAGAAAACGGTTATGCTAGCATGCAGCCTATGCTACCGTTTGACCATGATGTCTCGTATTTGAGGTTATATCACCGGTATGTATTATTTACAACTTAAATTTTATTTGTACATGGAATTTAGTTCTTAATATATTTATTAATAACCGTAATGTGCTAATTAACAGTTTACGGCGTGGTCAAAATGGCGTCCACAACGTGCGATGTATTGTTCGGATATTTTTATGATCTTTCTAGTTTCACCTTCAGAGTCTTTGATATGATAGGTTATTAGGCACGATCCTAACAGCACAGTTCATATTTGTTCACGTTTTGTTCAAGTAGTTTATAGGTGTAAATATTTTATTGCAGATTTTTGCTTTTTTTTCACTCAAAAACACAAAACGTTGGCACCTACATTATTTTTTTTAAATACTTTTGAAAATCTTATTTATATAACTTTACTGTTCTGACCCACTTTAGATCACATTAAGTCATACTATATGTGGCCCCTCAACTAAAATGAGTTTGACATCCCTGCCTTAGACGTTTTCTAATTAAATGTTTCCTGCTTTTTCTACAAATGAACTAAAAGACATCACACATTTGTCTTATTTTTTTTTGGCTTTAAAAACAACACACCTCAGTTGTTATTGCAATAATATGTAATAGATTTGACTAAGAATAAATGCATTATAGTGATAGCATAAGAAATAACAACCAACCTCCAGAGAAAAGGCATGATGTACAAGTGACCTCATGTGTGTTAAAAAAAAAAAAGTACTGACAATTTGTGGATAAATGCTCCATTTATTTATTTTTCAACATATTTATTATTTACACATTTGCTTCCAACTTTATCCTCCACAGAATTCATATAATTACACTTTGTTCAAAGTAATATAATTTAAGAATATGATGACCGTTTAGAAGAAGGATTCTGACTCTGGCCGACTGTAGCTGCCAGTTTATTAACCACCACAGAATGAAGTAAAATACCAGTATGATAAAACAATGTCACAGATATGAACACACAAACGCACCCTCTAAGCATAAATACTCTTTAGACTGAGTTGTGGTTGACCAAATAGTTCTCTGAGAGTATAACTTACTGTGGTACAGTAATGTGAGCAAAAATCAAATCGGATATAAATAACATACAGTATGCTATCAATATATACACAGGAAATGTAAAAATCACTGATGACTCATTCTTTTTTTTTGCAGCACCAATGATAGGTTTCCCCTGAAGAACCTACCACATAGAAAGAAAAGCTACAAAAACATGAAGTGTATCAAAAAATGGTTCATAAATTAGAAATGACCAAATCAACACAAGTACTTATACAACATAACAAATGTCAATGTAACCGGTACATACAACACAAAGACTAATCGGACATTAGCAACTACTCTAGAAAGCAAATGAGCAGGTAGAGGTAGAGCACCATCTGTCAAGATGATCCGGTCCAACTGGGAAGGACCGAAGGTAAAAATCTCATGAAAACACTGTGAAATATAGCCTTTAATTGGAAAATGAAATATTTAAATCACTCACACATTATTATCCACATGCTATTGCACTCATATAAACCTTTAGTTAGACAGTGCTCCTATTGAGAGGCCTGGTATGCTCCTTCAGGTTTTGGTAGGCTGCTGTGTTGAGGCCCGGCCCTGCCATCAAGGACTAGTGTGGGTCCATAAACAGTCAGCCTAAGCACTGTTTGACAGACAATTAACCAAACATGTTTTACATATTTATCAGATAAATATTGGTATACGTGGTTCTCCTTTGGCCGACTTGGCCTGAGTGTTGCCAACAGTTGGGAGTCCCTGCATGACGGTCTGCCTTCGGTTGGACATCGGGCATTTGTTTCTCACTTAAAGCTCTGTTAACTTTGTCCAACAAACATGGCAAACTCCCATAAACACTCACTCCAGCCCGGTGTTGAGATGTCTCTTTGGTAGGCAGCCACGTAGCGGTTTGTGTAATGGGTCAGGGAGCAGTGATGTTGGTGTCACAGGAAGCAAACTGGACCGGTTTCTAAATGTCGCTGGCTGTTGGGTTGTGGTTCGGGGAATTCCTGTAGGTCTACAATTGGAAGCTGACGACTATCCTGAGTACGGAAGAGGAACCGCGACTGATGCCAGCTGCCATCTTGGATCTGAAAGGAGACAGAGGTGGGAGAAAAATCAGTCGGATGATTCATACCCGTACTCAGAGCCTGTCCAAACACTGGGATGGATTATAGGTCTGTCGTCTTCATTACCTTGCACTCGTCTTGCAGCACTTGTGGTTCAAGTAGTGTGTTTTTCTCAAACATCTGCTTGTTCCAGCCACGAAACTGAAGTCTGTTCTCTTTGGGTGCAGGGCTAGTGGAGCTGAAGCCGTCTGCTGCGCCGTATGGACGATCGTTCAGGCAGCGCAGTGTGATGCTGTGGATGGCTTCAGCACTCAGTAGATGGAGAAACTTCATTTGGACCTGCCCGACACCAAACACCATCTGGAGACAGAAGCATCACTATCATAATCTGTGTATCATTCCTTTGTTTTTTCAAAATAAAATCAAAACTAAGACAACGAAAAATCAACTCTTTTCTTCATTATTTGTTTCCAAAACCAAAATGAAAAAAACAGATAGTGATGTATTTTTCAGTTTTCCTTTTTGTGTTTAGAAGAATAATGGAAAAAAAATGGCCCATTTCCTGTTTTATCCAATTTTGACCTGAAGCAAATTGAACAAACAGGAAATTAATCTTAAGTGAAAGAAACATGTCCACTGGACTTTAAGATCATTATGGTTTGATATGACACCAATTTTCTCCGTCATATCTTCAGGTCTTAGGGTGACCCTCTTAGTTTCCCCAAATAGGACGTAGGTTTCCATCTTTGTCACTGCGGGTCAAAGGTCATTTCCAGTTTATTCATCTTGCTTCAAAATTGGATTAAACGGAAAATGGACGTTATCCGTTTTGCCCATTATTCATTTAAACACAAAAAGGAAAACTGAAAAACCACATCGGTATCTATTTTTTCATTTTGGTTTTGGAAACAAATAATGAAGAAACTACTCGTTTCATTGTCTTACTTTTGGTCTTATTTTGAAAATCACATGAATAAATGATACATGGATTCATCATCAACATTTTGTCAATAGGAAATGTTTATATAGTTATGTTTTAGTGGACTTTTCTGATCAGGGTTTCTCTTAAACGATCTTTTGTTACAGATCTTGTTGCCTCGGAATTTGGTGATGTTCCCAATATGAAAAAGAAAATACTCCTACATTTTACAGCTGTTTTATTTATTTATTTAACTCTAATGCCCTTATAACAGTGGCGTCAAAACTGGTCAATCTAAGGTTTCATGGGATAAATTGCCATGTTTAAAAACTATACTTAACAGTAAATCGTATCAAATTCATATTAGTTTCAAACTTTATAACAATATTATGCCTGTGACTAAATATTCTGTGCATTTATGGATCCACTGATCTGTGCTGCTCATGTATATAAATCATAAATTGAGCTATAATCTTGTTCAAAGAGTGTCTACTTTCCTACATTTGTTAATGCATCTCATGTCTGTGCACATTCATGTGGACCTGTATTTAGCTTTTAGTATTTTACTTTTTTACATATGTTCTTATGGTCCACAGTATTCTTTTCCTTATCCTTTCTTTTTTGACTGCTTATGACATGTGTATGTTTGTTATGTGTGATGAGCTACTGGCACCTTGAATTTCCCCTCTGGGATTAAGAAAGTATCTACCTACCTACCTACCTAATGTTATTCACATTTTTTAATTCATAATTGTAAATATTTAAATCTCTCTATTTGACTTTTTTTTTGCAATAAAATAAAGACAAAAATTTGGCATTGTCATTTATAGGCTATTATGTTATGTTATAATTTTACTGGCTCAGTTGGATTGAGATCATATTGGGCTGTTTGACACCTCTGCTTTACATCCAACATTCATAGTTTTTAACCGGCTTCAACCAGTCATTTAATTCAATCCATTTTTATGATCTATGAAAACCCTTGACACTTTAAGGTCCTAAAATTTAAGGTCCTTACCTGCAGAACACCCTGTAAAATCTTGTAGAGTTCATTGCGTGCCGTTACCTTATTGGAGGCCAGGGGATGTAAACATGTCTGCCCCCCCGCAGTAAAGTTGCAGAAGACCTTGAAAGCGTCTGAATTACAGCCCAGGTTTGGATCGATCCAAAACCAACCTGGAAGAGAGCAGTGGCAGTTACAAAAACTTATTCATATCATGTTTATTCCTGTGGCGCCTATAACACGGCTACAAACTGTTTTACTGAATAAGACACGATACAACAATGGGGTGAAGACGGTCAGAAAAAGTTAAGGGCAATGAAATAACAGATTTAAAAGCATTTTAATGGACATGATAGAAAGCTTTAGCTTAGCTACGCTAGCGGCAGCAATTATTATTTTTTTAACCTGTCTGCACTACGCACCACAAGAGAGTTGTCTCTTAATTTCATTGTACATATGTATAATGACAATAAAGGCATTCTATTCTATAAGGTGCTACCGTAGTAGTCTAGTTATGCTAGATTTCCCTGAAACTGGCCGACGAATCAGAGAGAAGTATAGTCAGAGGGTGAGCGCTAGAACGATTCGGAGAGAAACAACCATAGAAGAAGAACAACAATGGGCGACGATTTACTTTTATCTAAGATGAGTGAAGAGTGAGAAAACGTCAGCAATCTTTAAATTATTTTTACAGAAGCAACAACAGTCGTTACGCTCCATAATCCACCATTTTGTTTAGTCATTCCTAACTTTCTCCGGACTCCTCCGTCAACGTTCCGGTGTCTAACTACGTCATCCTAAAGATTCCGCTGATTGGTTGTAGTACCGGCCTATTGCATAAAGAATTATTTGAAATACACCCTTTTAGCCCCGCCTCCCCTGACTATGAAGCATTCCTACACCTATACATGTAATGAATAGGGATAGCGTGGTTAGGCTAAGAAAGCTTCTGTGTGTCGGTGTGTTTTTAAACTCTAAAATGAGGCGCTAATTCAACTGATCTGATACTGAGAACTTTGTTGTTGTAGAAAAGCGAGTGCATGACCCTGTTTTGTTTCGAGTCTGCACGATGAAACCCTCTCATATCAACTCAGACATTGTGTGAAGTTCCAGGAGGAGAAATAAGGGGTTAGGAGTTCTGAAATGTAGGGATTTAAAAGTAATGAATACAGTCTTAGAAAATGAACTGTGCTGTGGATTGGAGAGCTGGTCTAATTCAGCCAGGACTGGAGAGATGATGTGTTCTCGACCTTGATCGTGGTCTGGCTGCAGAATTCTGGAGTAACGGTGTAGAAGTCACGTACTAAAGAATTCCGTTTGTAAAAATCCTCTCATCGTATTCAGAATCTGTCGGCTCTGGTCGTACTCTCACCATCTTGGAGTTTGTGTTGACAGTCCAGTAGGTCTTTACAGACTCGTGCTGGGTTTTCTTTGGTGCCGAGAGGCTTTTTGATGCTTTCAATCACGCTGGTCAGGTAATGCAGAGTCTTAAGGATCTCCACGTTCTGGTCCCGTAGACTCATCTCAGTGTTCTGGAAGGTCTGGTTGAAACAGAATTAGACACTGAAGTCAAACTATAACATTATACAGTATGTGGAGTTCAACAGCTGTCATATCATTAACTCTTCAGTTTCTACTTAAAGCAGGGGTGTCAAACTCTTGTTAGTTCAGAGGCCACATTTAGCTAAATTTGATCTGAACTGAAGCCAAACCAGTGAAATAAGAAGATAATACATAAATAATGAAAACTCCAAATATTTCTCTATATTTTAGAGTGAAAAAAATAAATAAAATTTAAATAATGAAAATGTTTACATTGACAAACTATCCTCTCAAACAATGTGAATAACATGAAACAAATGAAATAATAAACCTCATTTTAACAACATTATGCTTTTGATGATCATTTCCACATGTTCATTATAACTTGCAGATCATAGTGGATCAAATACAAATACACAGATTATTCTTAAAATTCTCTTTAAAAAAATTCTCTTAAAAAACACTTGTTCAAGATTATTCAAATATTTTGTGACATTATACTTTGTTTTAGTGTAAATATGTGAAAATATTTACATTTACAAAGAGAAAAAGATGTAGTTGTGATTATTTATAGATTATTGTTAGTATTTTACTGGTTCTGACCCACTTCAGATTGAATTGATGTGAATGTGGATCCTGAAATAAAATGATTAATATCTTATTATCTATTTTTGAATTTCACAAATTCATCCCAAGGGCTGGACTGGACCCCAGGCCTTATGTTTGACACCTGTGACTTAAAGGGTCATATGTTGCTAAACCCACTGTTATTAGTCTTTGGATAATTTATTTGTGTATTTGGACCCAAACATTCAAAAGGTGTTGCAAAACTATCCTTATAGTCAATGGTTCTGTTTTCAGGATGTTTTTTTTAATTCCCTATTATTTATTCTGAATAAAATAATTGAGAATTAAAGCTATTTCCTTCACATTTTAATGGAAATATTAATAATGAATAAAGGTTTCCATGGGGAACACATTTATTCTGCTTTAGTTAATTCCACTTTAAGAGCTGGGGGTACAGAGGGTTCTGATCGGACAGGACATGGACGTGATATCTTAATGTCTACTGTATGAAAACAATTGTGTTCAGTTCCTGTTTGTAGCAACATGGAAGACCAGATACTATGTGTGATTCTTGCATTTATTTTTGGAATAATTATGAAGCAGCAGTTCCCTAATCAACATAACTAATTAATTTTAATCATCTGAGGAAGAGAAGGATGTTAGAGAACCAAAGACAGCAGCCGCAACAATACAGAACAACAATTTCAGAATGAAAAGTGGAATAAACCAGTGACTTTACTCTGGAGAAAGTTGAATTCAGAATGATCATTTTCATCCATGTGTCTGCATGGACGTCTAAAGAGGAAATAACCTTTATTCTGAATTAAACCGGATTAAAAGCTCCTGTGAAAACAAGTTCAATGAGTAGATTTCTATAACCTCTTAATTCCTGCTTAGTTTCTTATGTTTCATATCTACTTATGTCACAACATTTGACCTCCAATGAACAGTTCTGTGAGTATGACATAATTGTTTATCATCAGCAGCCGTTGTAGTAAAAACTGACTATGTCCAAACCTCGAGCAGATTTCCTAAAATGTTGAGTTGTTGGTTGTATTAACAAACACAAGTGGCTAAACAGGACAGAGAAGCACGGTCAATGACCTGGATGGGGAGGGGGTGGGGCGTGAAGTCATGTTAAAGGGCCAGTGCTCAAAACCAACTTTATGTCATTAATAAGAAATGGGGTTAAATACGGACCTGTCCAGAGTACACAACAAAAAGCCAAATATTACCAAGTGTATTTACCTAAAGAGGAACTTTTCAGTGAAATATAAGAACTTATTTTTTTAATAAAGAAAAAAAAACCCGTAAACAAAAAAGAAACCTGCAAATGGAACAAATGAAAACTAGAAAAGAACCTGCGCCAAGGCAGACCCCCCCCCCTTCAAATGAAGAGAGGTATTACATTCGAGTCTGTTGGTTTGTTTGTCTTTTATCTTTTCTGTCTTATTTTAAGTGTAATGAAATATTTGGACCATAAATGATAAAAAAACTAAAAACATTTGGTAAGGTTTAGATTTTTTTTTTTTGTGTAGTTGAATTAATGAAGAATTCAGACCCAAATATAGCATTTACAGTTTATGTGGATCAGTGTTTCCCAACCTTTTTGAGCCACAGCACATATTTTACATTAGAAAAATCACAAGGCACACCACCAAACAAAAATGTCACAAAAAGTATATTTATTGAAATATATTGCAAATGTACTCTCGCTGTACTTAAACTGAAACCTGGGCCTGTTTAGTTAAATACAAAGCTGATATTGTTGCAGGAATTGAAGAACGACACACACAAACCTTCCTCGACATCTCTGAGTGGGACAGTGGTGTGTGTCTGTTGTATGGATCCATAATTATACTACTCACTTATACAACCAATAAGGTGAAATTGGATAATTTTCCATGGGACACCTGATGATTTCTCACGTCACACTTATGTGCCACAGGCCACTGGTTGGGAAACACTGATGTAGATGACAGGGAAATGTTTTAAAATACATAATTCCATTAAAAAAAAAAAAAAAAAAGCAAAATATCATTCCTGTAACTGTATTTCTGTTAAACTAGTAACCATCACATTTGTAGAGCTTTTATGACTGGATGTATGAAGTGTTTTACCTCTGTCCTGAGGGCAGCCTTAGAGTCAAACACGCCGTACACTGCAGAGTCATCATATATGAGCCTCTATGGATTAAAAATCAACATTTTCAGTTTAAGGCACATGTAAAAGATCCAGTGTTTTGCTCACTATTAGCCTGAAATATTTTAATCTATGCACTTGTTCAGTGGTGATAGAAAACAAGATAAACACGCCTACGGTTTATAGAGAAAACTGTATGACAGAACAGAAAAGCACTGAAATAAGTTGCATCAATAAACCACCGCATTCCTGACATCGATAGGGGGAAGAATAACACATTCCTTTCAGCACAAACACTACAGTTATCACATAATGTGGCATCTGATCTCGTTGTTTTTCTGACTTTTTAGAATTGTTCGAACAGTAAAAGCTACACAATCCAGACATTATGAAAGACATTTACATTACGCTGTCATAAAAAGCCTTATCAAGCACCTTCTCTGACACCGTGACCTAACAAAAACACTGGGACATTTTCTTTACATTTTATCACTCAGGCTGTATAAATCATGTTATATTGGAAAATAAGCAAATAAAAAAGGTCTTGCCCTGGATCTAGCGTATTTTTTTTTTTTTTAATTGTTAGAAGTCTTTGAGGCATGGATAAAGGATTTCCAAGAAGAGAGGATACAGAGACAAAGTCAAAATCATACAACAACGTTAGGACAAAGACGCACATTTTTCTTTCATAGGATCTTGTGCAACATGGAATACTTACTGATGGACCTGGAGAACCAGGAGGCCCCTGAGGAGACAAAATACAGAATAATTATTCCATGATGTTCCGTCTCTAAGGTTCTCTGTACTGTTGAGCTTCAGTGTAAAGAAATCGAATAGTTTTATTGTCAATTGTCCCGTTAACACTTTAGTAATTTGTTTATTTGAGTAGCCAACTCATTATTTTTTGTTGATTAATTCATGACCAATTTATATATTTTTCTTATCAATGAAATGTGACGCTTTCCAGTTTTTATTTTGCACACAAAATTTACTTTAAAAAATGTGTTTGTGTCTTTTTTTTTTTTTTTTTAATATTACAGTTAAGTATACGTTGTTTGTTTACAAAGTTTAGAAAATATAAACAGACACTTTTGGCAAAGGAACAAATTTTGCCTTTTTTTCCAAATACAAGTGTTATAGTGAGAGTTAAGGGCAGTTGTCTAAAAAAGAACACCCACTGGTGTCGTGTAATATACGGACATATAAATGGAGTCTAGTCTACAGTAACACAGAATAACAGCCTGGATATTTGGACATGGTTGTGTTGTTAAATCCTTCCAGTCCATGTAGTTTAAAAAAAGCCATTAGTCTCAGCAGATTATCATTAAAGACACTTAAATGTAAGAATGACTCAGACTTACTCTGGGACCTGGACTGCCCTGTGGCCCTTGAGGCCCCTGGAAGAAAGAGATAAACAAATGTCAATTTTAAACTAGTTAAAAATATGACACTTTTTTGTGATGAAAACCTTTTGTGATGATCCAGTATCAAGGTGTCGTGTTCTGTCTTATTTTTTGTATGTCATTTTTCCTTTTTTCTGTCTTTTATTTTTTATGTGGTTCATGTTCATGCTTTCGGTCTTTACTTCCTGTCACCAGTGTTACTCCGCCCCTTTCCTAAATACCCCTCATGTGTCTCACCTGTTCGTTCAGGTATTTAAACTCCTCGTGTGTCACCCCTCAGTGCGAGTTTGTCTGCAGTAATAGTGACCTATGAGCAGTCTTCTTCTGTCTCTGATTTCCTCGTGCTTGACTTAGTTTCTAGATTTCTGCGATATTTGTCTGTTCTGCTTTTGTCTTGTTGTGGATCTCTTGTGTTGTAACCGTCTACCTGCCTAGTGACCAATAGCCTGTTTATACCGTGCTGGTGCCTCAAGCTGCTCGGACCCCAAACCTAACCCCCATCTGGACCCCGGTAATGTTTTTTTGGATTTCCCCTTTTTGAGACCTTTATATGGTGCCTGACTTATGTATGTCATCCTCTAGTCACCAAGGTCCGCAGTGTGTGTTCTAACCAGCAGAGATACAGAGAGGAATTCTTATCACAGTTATACATTATCTTCGCTAAGAAGGTAATGTTTTTGTTTCTTTGGTTTGTTTGTGTACAAGATAACTCAAAATCTTACGGACGGATTTTGATAATATGTTCACGGTAGGTTAGTAATGGAGAGATCTGGAAATCATTAGACTTTGGTGGTGGTGGGGTGGGGCGGGTCCTACCTTGGCGGAGGTCTGCGCTCTCAGCGTACTTTTCTAGTTGTTACCAATAAAATCTTTAATACTAATCCCTGGTGTCTGAATACTGCATTTGAGTCTATTCCTGGTTCCATTACAGCTTTAGATTTTAAGACCTTTGAATGAACACTGGTGTTTCACAAAGACAATATAAGTAGAGACATGACATGCCATTAACCTGTGGGTAATTAGGAATCTGCTAAAAAAAAATTGACATGTCCAATAGATGGACTTCATTACACAGCTGGTTGAGTTTTATGAAGGTGACCAATAAATCAACTAGAATAGGCGCATATTTATCACCACTATTCATTGAAAAATTAAAAAAAGGGCTGCTGTGTTCATGTGGTGCTAGCGTGTGTATGTATTCGTGTAAACTTCAGGCTGATTTAGACATGACTGATATTACTGACAGGGAACAGGAATAAAAAAAGTGAAAAAGTTGGCTGCTCAGTGGCATGCCATGCTAACATTTTGACAAGGCATTTCCTTAACAGTGTTTACACAAGTGGGTTTAAGAGTCCTGTACGGCCCCACTGTGGGCTCCAGGAGGACGCAGAGTAAAAGCTACTTTCACTGTGACTCAGCTACAGCGGTCTACTGTCACAGAAACAAAGCCGCCACTGAACCCCCGCTGAGGTTATCACATCTATACATATACAGGGTTCCTACAAGTTAAATGTATTATTTTAAAGCTTTTTTTTAACACTACTTTGAACCGATATTAGTGCCCATTTCACAGCTATACTGGCAAAAATGTGTGACTCCCAGGATTTAGAAAAAAATATTTATTCCAATGACTTCATTCCCACCACTCTGAGCCATTTCTTACCAAGGGCTGCAAAGTTAACAATAACTGGTTCCTAATTTCAATATAAATTGTCAGGTTGGGACTGAGTTGACGAACATTACTTTCTTTGCTCGGATATTAAACAGACACATTTAGACACGATACAGCAAACAAGTTTATAGCAACATAACTGAAGACCAACTATATTAAATTTTATACCTTTTAAAGACTTTTTTGAAGCATTAAATATAGATTTGTAAAAAGACTTTTAAGAGCCTGCAGACCTTGAATACAGCCTTCATCATCTGTTTTTTTTTCATCTTTTTTACAATGTAATTCAGTTGAAGGTAGCGCTGTGATAACTGGCCAAACCATGTTTTTTTTTTCTCCATTTTGACACTACAGTAGAGTTTCATCAAGATACACTGACTCCATATTATAATATTCATGCTGTAAAAATGTAACCCAGACGCCAGCAGAAAATGTTGCCCTTCTATGTTCCTGGAAAACCACAGATACGTATAATCTCATTGTAATTTGTCACTGAAACATCTGTTACTTTTGTGCCTTTCTTCAACAGTCAGAAGTTTTTTCAAGTGGATGGAAGAAAATCTAGTGCTTGAGCTCACATCTCAACACCACTAAGGCGTAAGGGTTAGAAAATAAAAACACTTTGGTCATGGTCAGGAAAAGATTGTGGTTTGGTTCCAATTCATCCAAATGTATTGTGAGTCTTTTTTTTTTTTTTTTTAAACATAGCTCTGTGAAGGTTTTCTGTGTTAAACTCTTTGTATCTTTCCCTAACCTTTGCCAAGTGCTGTCAGTGCTTAAACCAGGAGTGGGGAACTTTTTTTTTTTTTTTTTTTTCCAGTGAGCCGTACTGACATAGACGACGTAAACATTAACAAATGGCTAAACATTGGACAAATGATTTGAAACATGAAACACATAGCACTGAATTGTAAAACAGCGTGACGGATTGCATGACAATGGAACATTTTCTAGCTCAGATGACCGAGGTCTTTATGTCTAACTTAGAACTTTCCGAGTGTTTACAGCCGCATGTGTCAGTTGTTATAATCAAAGGATTACCAACATAACAGGATCCACTTAAACGCAGCATCATCTTTCACAGTCTACCCACTGTGCATTGTGTAGCGTGAGCTGTTAAATGTGACATTAATAGACACGTATATGTATCTAAATCTTTCATTTCCAACACAAAAATATTTAACAAGTTAGTTGAAAAGAAAAAACTTTTCCACACTAAGGCACTCCAAAATACTGTAAAAATGTCTTTATTTAAGTGACATGTCCACTGAGGACCTAAAATTGTCCACGCAATTTAGTGGCGATAGGGCCTTCTTCGGTGCAAAAATCTATGATTTTGGCATTTTTAGACTAATATTTTTTTGGGTCACCCTGTATTTTTATTTAGATTAGAAATTCCACTCAGTTCTTACCATTTCGCCACTGGTTCCTTTCATACCTCTTGGACCCTATAAACAAGTTAAAAATATATTTGTAAGCATAGAGTATGTGTGACTGTAATTCATTGACATAAACTTGAATATATTAACAAACACACACTCTCACACACAGACACCTACAGGTTTCCCCATCGGGCCCATCATTCCTTCAGGGCCAACAGGTCCAGAGAATCCCTAAAAGAAAGAGGAGGATTGAAAATGACTGACATGTAACAACACGTCATCATATATCCCAAAAAGTGGCGAGGATATTTTGGATAAAAGCATGTTACTTGTATATTGGTAATATGAGTATAGTCTGTTTAAACAGACTCTCTGCTTTTATTTTGTTAAACTTACCAAAGTACCTATGGGCCCTTTAGGACCAGCAAAGCCTTTCAATCCAAAATCACCGTTTGGCCCCTGTTCAAGAAGAAAAGTGTCTCTTGCAAATCAATATTGATGAATCCAAAGGGACAATGGAAAATGTGTCTTTCTAAAATTAAACCTAAAATCAAATTTTATAAATAAAGTTTGTTGTGTTTTTTCATAGTTCTTACCTTGGGTCCTGGAAAACCTTGTAAACCCACCATCCCTGGAGCTCCAGATTCACCCTATAAACACAAAACAATCATATCTGAGCAATAGAAGGCCCTTCCCTTTTACACATAAAGATTCTAATATTAGCATTTGTGTAGATATTTCTTAAAGCTGCATCTAACGTTCATTACTAATTTTGCTTCAAACTTGTAAAACCCAAATAATAGCCTTATTACAACTAATTAACAAGTCTTTCCATGCTAACGCACCAAAATAGAAGTGTACGCCATCACAAGCTGTCTGTTTACACCAAAAAAACAAAAACAAAACATCACTTGGGCCTTTTTTGGAATTCCATGCAGCAGCAAAAACAACGAAGCCTGTTTGTTGCTGCTGCATTCATGCTGTGGCTGCGTGAAATTCCTATTTACACAATGTACTTCACAACAACATTTCTGAAAAAGCCTGAGTGAGTTTGGTATCAGTTTGGTACGTAAACAGCAACCTTCAAAGTTGAACGCCAAGAGGGAAGTGATTCAGCTGCGTTAGCAAAGAAAGACGTATGGATTTGTGATAAAAAGGTTATCATATGGGTTTTACAAATTTGAGGAAAAAAATGTGATGAAAGTCAATCACAGTTTTAATTAATGAACGACTACAGCTGTTGAAGTATGTGTAGTTCACATGTATAATATATGTATTTGTCTTGACAATGGCAAATAAATTGCTTTAAATTTAAAAAAAAAAAAAAGCTTTTGGTGATTTGCTCAGACTTGGATTGTTCATTTGATTTATGCGGTTTATGCTTCTTGATCTCGTTTTCAGACACAACAGAAACACCGTAACCTCACACTTCAAAACCTCCATGTCATTTCAGAGGAACTCACATACACACACAAGGCTTGACGTCTGGACTTAACTATTGCTAACCCACATTCACGCCCGTTCCTAGACAAGCACTGATCGGTTTTAGGTGTTTGAGTACTGTGTCGTCCAGGGTGGCAGCCCCTATGTTTGTACAGTCAGTCATCCGTATCCTCCAGACAGCTCTACTTTCAAGCCAGCGACTTTGGCCGAGAAACTCTATTCATTGAAAAGTGTAAAGAGATCTGACCCAAGGGCCAGAGTCTGGTCTCTGGTTCACCTGCTTCAATGGCGATAAACAGACGACGGAGGGATTGAGTGTTGTTTCTGTTTTGTTTTTTTTTCTTCTTCTTCTTTGAGGAGTTACATAAGTAAAGTAGAGCACCTCTTTTTCTGGTCTCTAGAGTGTGAGGATCTTACATAACTTGGCCTTTCTAGGCGGCATGTTTCCATTCTCGGTCTTGCCCAGATAATTTGTTACTCTATTCAAACTGGAAAAGTGTCAGTCACACACATTTTTACTCCACCACATATTGGCTACTAGTCCCTGAAGCTAAATTTAGAGAGGTTTTAAATAATGTATATAAGCCTTTAAACCCCTCTTTCACCAAGAAAAACAGCGTGAGGGATGGAATCAATTTAAAATAAGCAAATGGTGTAAGAGACACCATTATGGCCTCAACAATCAAACAGTGTTCACAACTTTGAATGTGAAGGGCTACATTCAACGGGTTTCATAACACCACTGGCTACAAAAGAAAACATCCAATGCATCAGAAACAAAATGTTATTGTTATAAATAGTCTGTTCTGCATCGTCTATACTTCTACTGTACTGTTTAAGCTGTTCAACAAAAGTGTGTAGCATACTGTGAATGTCCTGCTCATGTACCATCTAAGGCAGGCATGGGTAAACTATTCCACAAAGGGCCAGTGTGGCTGCAGGTTTTTGTTCCAAGAGTTCACAGTTTGACCAATCAACTCTCTGAAGACTGAGATCAGTTGATTAATTGAATCAAGTCTGTGATGTGCTGCTGCTTGGTTGGAACTAAAACCTGCAGCCACACCGGTCAATGCCTGATCTAAGGTAATAATAGTATTGCATGATCATTATTGCTATTATACTTTTGAATTGTTTTCAATTTTACCGACTGTGTATTACAGTTTTAAATCAGCCTTGTTTAGTTTAATGTTTATTTGGTTAAGTGTTAGTTTTGTGCAATCCAGACCTATTGAGAAAAAAACCCTTAATGCCAGGACTGATATTTCGCTTTTTAAAATTTAAAATTTTTTTTTATGGAATCATGTATTTTAAAACATCTCCGTGTGCTCTACATAAATGCTATACTTAGGTCTGAATTCTTCACTAATTCAACTCCACAGGTTGATCTTCAATCCTATTTCAGAGTAATGACACCAGAAAGGTTCGTTTGTGCGCTGGCCCTTTAAATGCACATGAGGTACATCATGCCCCGCCCCCTCCAAGTTGTTAGCTGTCCTGCTCTCTCCCGTTTAACCAACAACTCAACATTTTGAATAATTTGCTTGAACTTTGGACATATTGTACATATGGACGACAGCTGTTGCTGCTGACAAACTCAGAGAAATGTTTGTCGTAAGTCTTGACTTTTTATGCGTAAATGTGGTGATAATTAATTATAGACATAGCAAATTAAGAAGGAATTAAAACCGGTGTCAAAATCCACTCGATTTTTTTTTTGCCAAAATAAATATCAAGATAGCTTTGTAGCACCTGGAGGGTTCAAACTCAAACTTTCTGAACTATTAGGATCCAAATACAAAAATAAATGAACCAAAGAAAAGTGGGTTTAGTAAAATATGACCCCTTTAACACAGAAGAACAAGCATGCACTTAAAATAATAAACGTGGCAGCTCTCAGGGTCACTGTTATAAGCACTGTATAGGAGTTTCCTTAGAGGTTGGAAGTATCTTAGGTCACATCATGTTGCACAGCCATAGTTCAGTCTCTTTTTGTGGAGGTAGCATGGACGTCCTCCCTTACCTTTTCAAACTAAGGCCAATGAGCCTTTTTGTGTTAGGTTCTAAAGTGTATATTTAGATTCCTTGTACTAAGATATATTCCACATATTTTATTATCTAATACTTACATACACTTGCTTTTAACTAAAAGAGAAATTCAAGCCAAATGGGACCTTGATGCTTCCTTCCTACTTCTTTTTTTTTTTGCAGTGATTCCTGTCATAGCCTGGGATGTGTGACATGCTTGCCATCTGCTGGCATAACACGAGTATAGCTTAAAAAAAGTCACATAAGCCCACACCAAATACTAGGTTTATGAATGACATCCGAAAAACTGAGGGTGAAATTTTAGTAGTTTCTGTCTTAGTTATTATCCAAAAAACACAATTCTACCTTGATTGTTTTTTTTGTTTTTTTTGTGGAAAGCCTTATTTTTAGGGGCAGCATGGTGGTGCACTGGTTAGTACTCATACCTCACAGCAAAAAAAGACACTGGTTCGATGTCTGTGTGGGTTTTCTCCAGTTTCCTCCCCCCACCCAAACACATGCACTGATAGGTTAAGTGCTTAATCTAAATTGTCCATAGGTGTGAATGTGAGAGTGATTGTTTGTCGATATATGTTCAGCCCTGAGATGACCTGGAGAACCCCGCCTTCAAAAAGCAGGTTCAGATCACGAGCATTGTTTTTATTAGAACTTTCTATTAAATTTCGTAGTTGGCAGATTTTTTTTTAAACAACATTACTACTAATGCGCAAACGGTATAAGGTACTGAAATTACTTCTGCATCTTATTTAGAAGCCGAATCAGCACCACATGTTTTAACTGTGTAATACTCACTGGTTGTCCTTTGGGTCCAGGGTCACCCTTCCTGCCCTGGTCACCTGTAGTCCCCTCCATGCCTTTATGACCTGCGACTCCCCGGTCTCCTGGAAGACCTGGCTCCCCCTAAACCAATCAAAAAAATAAGCAAAACTTTTATCATCTGATTTTTTTCCCCCTATACACAACAGCTTTCAGTAGCATTATGCTCATTGCTTGTTATTTGTACCTTCTGACCAGGAAGTCCTCTTTCTCCTTGTAGTCCAGGAAGTCCAACTTCTCCTCTGGGACCTGGACGTCCCACAGGTCCCTCCTGTCCAAGTAGACCTCTTTGACCCTGAATGCATGTCAGAAATTTCAGAATATGAAACCATAATTTAATTAACCTCCGAAATGTAAGTAGCTTTAAGATGCTTCACTTTACATAATGAAACAAAACTACATCTAGTGAATGCTATTTTGTTTGTTTTTTATTTTCCTGAGACCCAGGAAGTAAAAAGTGCAACTTTTTTTTTTTTTTTACCTTAATTAACTACCTTACAGACATAAATTTTTATTGAAGTATTTTGTCATGGTATGTGTTTTGCTGTGAATTTCTTTCTTTTTTTTTTTTTTTTGCAAATATAGCTGTGAAACTCAGAATAAAAATGCATGTTAATACCAGCTGGCAGTCTTCATCCTCTTTCCAATTAATTAGTAAAAATGATAAATCAGGAAAACAGCAACTTTGTCACATTACTTCAAGTTTTGCGAACTGAACTAAAGCAGACACCCGCCAAAGATCCATTAATCCTGAAAGTCGGTGTTGATTTAATGAGTCAGCAGGCAAACGGGTATTGTATATACTAAATCATCAGGAAAGTACACACTCAGATTCATTTAGTCAACGTGAAATTAAAAGTCCATTTGAAAAATTCCTGCCTTTATTTCAACAGATCCAAATACCTTTCTAATGTGTTGTACAGTCACAACTGGAAACCACAGTGCTGAAGTTTGCTGGCCTCTCCTGGTTATGATACGCCTTGACAGTGTGTTTCTTAAGTGTACCCATAAACCTGACTGCCTGTCACTGAGTTACTTTCTTGCACCGCAGACCACAGTGGTTTCCTGCTCCATCAGTAGTGTGGCAAAGCAGAGAGGAGCATGTGATATTAAAATAACAGATTGAGTAGGACGTCGCTTTACATATGGCTTTGTTCTCAAGACCCACTGATGAGACTTTGCACAAGAAAAATCAAATGTATCAGCTCAAAAAAAAGAAGATCATTCAGAGATGTAATTAAAACTGATCCATTACTGTATTTAACCTTACACACAGTTCATCAGTCTTTTCTAGATGTAGTCACAGAAGACTTTATTAGACCACACCTTGTTTTCTTCAGTTTCTTGTTGATTTTAATGTCTGGTACAAATAAAGGTAGAGGTTTTTTGGCCAAATATAATAATAACAACAAAAGTAGTTCATAAGATTTTAATTTAAGACCTGATGTCTACCCATTTTCCATGTTTTCTTGATAATAACCAAAATCATTTTTGTTCTTACATTAAATTCTATGGCATTGTACTGACAAACACAGTGCTTTTAGGCATTCCATGATTTCTTTTCTGTCTGTTTTAGTCACATGATACACATATGAGTTAGTGCTTGACTGCACAACTGCTGTTTTTGATGACTTTTGATGGTCTAATCATTTTTCCTGTGATTGTATGAGAGCAGTTCCTTTGTATATTGTGACAAAGAGCTGAACAAAACTACACACACACACACACACACACACACAAAGGGAAGGCGAGGACATTGTTTTTGGTTTGGTTTAGTTTGTGTGTGTGTGTGTGTTTCTGTCCGTATGTCAGCAACTTTATACAAAAACTACTGGACCAATTTCCATTCAATTTTCAGGAAAGAATAGATCCCATTACATTTTGGTGGATTAAGGTCAAAGGTTCAAGGTCACCAGATAGGGCCATTCAGGTGAAAGGTTTGTGAGGTGTGGGGTTTGTTGTGACCAGACTGAAAAGAGAACTGTAGATGTTAGTGTTGTTAATATTGTTTCCAGTTTTAAGTGATATAAATAAATAGCCTATCAAAATTGACATTCATCTCAAGTCTTACAACTTTTAGTTTGACCGACTTTTCCCTGTGCACATAATGATGAAAACAAAAATAAGAAGTTAAGTGAAAATCATTATGGGACTCTAACTTTACAAGGTCATGTGCTGAGGACTACTCTGTGGCCTGCCAACAGGGACAGAAGGAAACCACATTACAGAATCTTTCCCAGCATCGACGAAGAAAGAGAAGTGACTTACAGTTTCCTGCCAAACTGTTGGGGATGCTGTCGTTCATTCAGTCGTAAAGAACACACTTTAAAACACCAGGCATCAAAACAGTCTGCTGACCGACCCAAACAAAGATGCTATCCCTAAAAAGTGTACTACAAGATTACAACCACTGGAAACAGTCCAATACAATACTGCAAAGACTAATAGAGCTGCTGTGAACATTATTTCATTTTGCTAGAGTTTCACACGTTACTATGGAAATACAATCCAGACATAAAAGGACTAAAAGGATTATTCCCAGTGTGTAGTAAACCACAAAAAGCCAATCAAATCAAATAATCCATTCAATGATTAAGCGATATCAGTATTAATTTCATCATTGTTAGAACTAGCTGAAGGACAGGAACCAAATATAAAACCCTGTGCAAAAGGGAACAAAACAGTGGTACAAAGTAGAATGAGGGTTTAATGGGTAATTAGGTTTCTATAGACTGATGGAAACATGTCTTTAGGTGAAAACACAAACTGCATTAAACTTGTATGTTTAGCTGTAACCTAATATTCACACAGCTTTACTCAGTGTAAACTATATTCAACAAGACTAAGCCATCCTTAAAAAGGCACATCATTAAACTTTTCCAATCAGACTACATGTCTGCTGAAGAGATTTAGTATTTATTAGTAGAGTAAAACTAATGTCCCACTGAAGAAAGTTCAGTTATGTAAGGAAATGGTTTGACTCCCTCTGTGACCTACATAAGGCGCTGAGTAAGAATGTTTTCAGACATAGCATATTATCGGGTTCCCGAGCGTAAATGTGTGTCAGACGTTTTACACCAATTTCCATATGTCTGCATGATTTGATCGGTGGCTATTATTGTAGCCCACTTGTCTGTATTTTGACTGACAGAAATTTAATGTGTCTTGGTTTAAGGGACTCAGTCATCTCTGCTGCAACTGCCATAAGGGAAACCTATTGAAAGACAGACCCTTTAAAGAAGTTGATATTTTGCTTTTTTTTTGTGGAATTATAGATGTTTTTTTTTTTTAATCTGTACTGTAGATACAATGCTTGCATCTTAATTCTTCATTAATGTAACTCCACAAGTCCATCAACACTAGAAATGTTCTTTTGAGTGCTGTCTCTTTAAATGTACATGAGTCACCAAACATTTTGGATAACCACCTCTAGTTGTAAACGTAACAAATTAAGCAGGAATTAAAACGGGCTGTAGAAATCCACTCCAATTTTGTCAAAATGAATATAAAGGTAGCTTTGCAGCACCTGATGGGTTCAACAACAAACTTTCTAAACTATTAGAGCCCAAATAAATGAAAGTAGATATAAATGATCATTTAAAAATAAATGAAAGACTAATAAAAGTGGGTTCAGCAAAATACGACCACGTTAATATCACACATACATGATTGACTAAAAGCTCAACAGAATTAACTGAAAACCTGCATAAAACTTAGTACTCTGACACTCTGTGCTCTGAAATAGATACAGTTTTGGTGGGAGCATCAAATCATCTATGGAATAGACAACCACGAAGACTTGAAGGAGCTTATCCAAACCAGAGAAACCGGAACTAGCTTCAGAGCTAGCACCACCGCATTTCACAATGCCCCCAAAAAGAGCCCTGCATCAGAGGACATCAACGACTTGAGTGAGTGTGTATTCTCAATATAGAGCAGAAATAAAAGCTAATGAAAGAGTGTAATGTCATGAAACATTAGGTTCATCTGATTAAACACGTGAAGGAAATGCAGCTTTGACACACTTAAAATTAAAAACTGTGTAACGGTCAATAAATAAAGTCTTTACCTGTCGTCCTTGTTTTCCCGGCAGCCCCGGTAGCCCGGTCAATCCTGGGGGACCGTCCAGAGCAGGGTAACCTATCATTCCTACAAGCCCAGGTAAACCAGTTGGCCCCTGCAAAGCATCCACAACAGCAGCAACAGTCAAACAACAATAGCAACAGTCAAAATAACAGCAGGTGAGCTCTAATATAGTCATAAAATATGCACTATATTGATTTTCTTGAACTATTCACTTGAGTGCAAAGATCACCGACTGCAGTACAACAATAATAATACCAGGGTTTCTGCAGGTATCAGCAAATGTTAATGTTGATGCCCCTTTAAACAAATGTAATGTCCAACTGCTTTACATATACCTGATGGTTTACCTTCAACAGGCTTTAACCAGGTTCTGAATAGTTCCTTCTCCAATCACGTCTGCTGGAACTTCCATTTTTATAACATTTGCTAATGCACTGCACTTTTCCACCATGGCATCAGCACGTTCACAGCACATTGCATTCCAAGCATCTGGTGTTGTGACTTTGTGCACCAGCCATAAACAAGAGCTAATTATAAAGTTATCCCTGTCAATCATCACATTATATTTCTGATTAAAAGCATTTATATAATCAAAAGAAATCATTAATAACAATATTTTTCATCAAGTGTTTTTTTTTATTCCTCTGGATATTGAATTTAATGTTTTTTAATGCCCTTCAAGGCCTTCATTTTGACAAATCTGTTTAAAGACTTAATGCTTTCGAATGACCCGCAGAAACCATGAAAACATCTATTGGATGAAGCTTCTGTTAAAACCATATGTTAGATCAATGTTCATGTTTTCCTGCAGGTAGTCACTTATGTTGGGTGTTCTTTATTACGCTGCTAATTGTCTTTTGCGTCTGTTACAGAAGGGTAAGCGCAATGTTGACGTAATGTGATACTCACTTCAGGGCCTGGGGCTCCACTCAGCCCCCTTGCTCCTTTCTTTCCAGCTGAACCCTGAATAAACATACGTATATAAAACATACATAAACATTCACAAATACACATATGATTAAATACCTTACTTGCTCCTTGTTGAAGAGCACATGCTGTAAAGACCTTGTCTAATATGAGTTTTATGGAGAACATAAGTTCAGGGCTGTTTTTGTACTCTAGTCAGGTCAGACAGTCAGAGACATAAACATAAGTGTTAACTGTATATTTTACAGCTCAAATGTCACTGGTTTCAACCACAATGAGGTGCAATGAAAACACATGGTGTGACAATAACACAAAAATCTACACTGCAATATGTTTTGAGTAACAACACATGCACGAACACATATTTACCTACCTGTCAACAATAAAAGTATTCTAAATTCACATCTTACACTGAAGAAGTTCAGAAGTTCAACAGATCTGATACAGATACAGTGCACCAGGGTTCAATAGAGACTCAGAAATGTGTATGAAAATGTGTCTACCCTTATAAAAACCATACGTGTAATTTTTCACATTATCCACCCAGCTTTTAAAATAAGATGCTATGTATGTACAGTCCGAGAGAAATACCCTCAAGGAATGCGTTATCACTGCCCTTAATCTAAAACAGACCTTTAGTAGATCCTAAAACTATGTCATGTGTCTTCAAAAACAGCAAGTAAGTTATCGATGTTTTTTAACAGATGGTTCTGTATGTTCAAACAGTTTCAACTTATATGAAGTCGTTATATAATCACACTCACACAAGCTGTTTCACATATGGAAAAAAGCTTCGAGGTAGTCTATCTGGAAACCTGTGAATACATCACTATTAAAAATGCTATGTGGAACTTGATTAAATTGTTTCCCAGGGACAATTAAGTTACATAATCAGAGGCCTGTGACAAGGGTGAGGAGTTAGAAGGTTGAGGAGAGTGGTTTTCTAGAAGACACTGTTGCTGTATTAGTGTCCAGAGGATACATGTTGATGTAAAAAAGATGTTTTGGATTTTTTTTTTAAAAAAAGAGGAAAAGTGAATAAAAAGAACAACTCAGGTAAGTGGAATCCTAACTAAAATGGACCTATAAAAACATGGTGTACTTGTACATGTTGGATCATCAGAGCTGTCATATGTTCTGAAGCTGTTCGGTTTAGTTGGAATTTGGTGAATGTTAATGTCACAATATATTATTCATATTATTTTTTACAATCATTGAACCACTGTAGGAGCCCTCATCCCCTATAGATGAAGCCATTTGTATCCTGAAATAGAATGGTGTTTATCCACCTAGACCGTCTGAGTTGAAATAATGCATTTCTATTAACCTCCTCTTCTGGTGACTAGTTACAGAGACTCACCGGTGGTCCTGTCTCGCCTTTTGGACCTGCCTCTCCAGAGAGACCTGGTGACCCCTGAATAAGCCAAGGGAAAAAAAAAAAAAAGACGTTTGTCCGGTAAGTTTAGGCTTCACAAACAGACATTTACACATTTAATGCCACCACTGATAAGTATCTAAGAATGAAATGTTCCATCACTTTTCAACAATGTTCTACTATTACTTCAGAGCGACAGGTTTGAAGACTTTTAATGACGCACCGGTGATCCTTGAGGTCCAATAGGTCCACGAGGTCCAGGGATACCGATATGGCCCTGAAACATGAAACAATTATACTGTATATTTTTCTCCCACTTTCAGTTGTGTTCATACACTGTAAATTTCACAGTGTTAATTTGGAGACGATGGGACCAAATACACTCTAGAAGAATGTTAAATCAACTCTTTAAGTGTTGATTTAACACTGCGAAATTTACCATGTCCCATAAACCCCAACTTTAAAAAAAAATAATAATAATTTTTTAAAAAACTACAAAAATGTCACAATCCATGTGACCTGTGGCCAGTAATTCCTCTGAATATTTGCTGGCATAAAATGTAAGCTTTCACCCAAACCTAATAAACATGATAAAGATTAGTTAGTTGTTGTCTAATTAAAAGGGATTAGAGGGATAACACGTTAGGAATATGAAAACAAATGCATATGAAACATACAACTCTGAAAAAAGCAACAACTACAATTTCCTCTGGAATCAGCAGGTCTGCATGTACGGTACAACAGCCATTCTATTTCTGTCTGTTGAATTCCATCACAAGCACACCTTATTCTACTGAATGAACACCTTATCTTATTTCAAAAGGAGAAGAAAGACCACTACTGTGGCTATCACAATCTTGTTAGAATAGGTAAAAACATTATTAGAACTGATAATTAATAATTAAGTAATTTGGAATCCAAAAACACAATGCTCCTGGCCTCAGCTAGGTCCATAAAGGTGTGGGTGACAGACCACCAGATCTGAACCCACTTTAAAAACTTATGGAGGAACATGGATGGTCACAAGCTATTAAACATTGCTGAGGTTCTTGAATCTACCAGGAGTAGCATAACGTCATCCAAAAGCAACAGTGGAGACACCTGAAAACTGTCACTGAAAATCATGGATATTCAACCAAAAAGTGATTTCTGAAGTTCTCTCAAATTACAACATTATTATTATGTTGTTTACAAATTAATATGAAGTGGTTTTCTTTGCATCATTTGAGTCACAAAAGTCTGTATATTTTTGTTATTTTGACCATGTGTCATGTTAAATATGTTGTTGGTAGATAACGGGGGGTGGGGGGTTTACTCATACACATACCTATAAATGGTAAAATCAGAGAAAATGGTAATTTTGCAGAAGTCTCTTTTTTCCAGATTTGTACAAAGGAAGAATGATGCACCAGTTGAACATTTTGTAAGTACATCATGTGCCTTTAAAAATTATAAACTGGACAAAATAAAGAAAACGTACTGAAAAACATGTGTGATCAGCCTGAAATGAATTTACCGAGGGCTGTTCCAAACTTGTTTTTTGTTGAGATTAGATTTAATATGAGGTTAAGTGTTCTGTTTAGGTTAGACTAAGAGGCTAAGAAATGCATTATGTGACTGAACATCCTTGCAAACACAGGCAGTATTGTGTAGGTGTGTACTTTTTTAAAAGACTTTAGCTACTTATAAGACATGAAGTGACAAACACACCACACTTTCTGGGCTCATTTCGGGGAATTTGTTAATCCTTCTCAACCTGTGTGGTCTAATCTCATCCGAGCGCAGCAGTGTTTCAATAAAGCCCCAAAACACTGCAAGTAGTCAAAAGGCCAGATAGTGATAGCACACATCTTGATTAAATGGTATTGTCTACCTGATATCCTTCATCCCCTGGCTCTCCACGCTCCCCACGCTCACCTGGGGGGCCCTATGTAGACAGAAATACAAACATATGAATAGTCTTACTATATTTATACATACATTTAAGAACTTAAATCTCAAACACTTCTTGGGCTGAAATATACACCAACACGAAACAAATGTAGTGTAATGAGACCGTAACTTCACAAGACTCTCATTAAAAGCCGTAATTTCACCTTTTGACCTTTACTTAGATGCCATCTTGTCTTGGGTGGAACAACAGAGGTTGCCATTGTATTTCCTATATGAATACTGCAACGCTGAGCCAAAATGATAATCTAATACTTCTCATACAGCCAGTTGCCATGTATACCCATCTAGCTGTGCAGTAATAACCCACTTCATGCTACGTTAGGTTTGTCTTTGGCTAAGTGATGAAACACCGCTTTTGTCAGAAGGCATTAACACTTTGTTGCTTCAGTGTTTTTCTGTACGTCTACAGGGACCAATACAAACATTTGAGCCGCACAAGTCGATAATCAGCATCTGAAAGGTTTGAACAACAATACTTAAACATTATTGACAATTCGATCATGCAGAAAGGATGGGGTTTACTTAGTGCAAGATCAGGATTTAATCAGGATTAAGTTTTATTCCCAGTGTTAATCCAGTATTTGAACACCTTGAACAAAACAGAGCATGGAGAGATTAGAAACAAGAGGTTGAAAGAAAACAAGACCTACTGGTTCACCTAAGGGCCCTGGGGGTCCTGGGGTCTTATTGTCCTCTCCTGGATAACCCTGGAATGGACAAAGAGAGATTCACAAGATTTCATAACCAGCCATTAAAGTAACACATACTACACATAGTAAACTAAGCCACAGTGGATTGCACTACCTTTTCACCTTTAGGGCCTGGTGGTCCAATGGGCCCAGATTTTCCAATGTGACCCTAGAAAGAAAACAAGAGTAGATTATTCGAAATGAATCCTCCCACGTTTGTACAGGCTACAGCATGTTTCTGTTAAGAGGGCTGAGGCGCATTGTGAAGGCTGTCAGCATATTAATCAGATCTGCTTAATGTAAACATGATTCCACGAGGAGGAGCGTTTCAATTCTTTCACCTGATACTTTTGGTTTTGGCAGAGCTTCAGCAATCTCTCAGCACGAGTGAAGAGTGAAGGAGTTTTGAGAGAATGTACACATTCACCAAATGGGACAAAAATTAACATCCTGCTCATGTTATGCAATGGATGTAGACATTGTCTTGGCACTGACAACTTTCATTGTGTTCAGTTATCCAGTGAATGCTGAAAGTAAAATATACTCAACGCACTGCTTGATAAGAGTGGGATAAGGCTCAAGCACTGTCCTCAACTGCACCATACCCTCTTTGCACCTGCATTCAAACCCCTGCGTTGGGATTAAAGTACCATGATGTGGTGATGAGCTCTGTATTGAGGTTTGATAATGCAACATAATGGAAATCAATGAGTGAACCTGGAGTGGCTTTTTTCAAGCAATATGTTTGCCTTAACTGAACAGAACTGTTTAGATTTTAGATGAACATGTTATAAATGTGTTATACATTTGTTGTATATGTGAAAATGAATCCCATAAAACTATAGGGCAAATAAACTCACTGTGTATCCTGGTAAACCGGGTTGCCCTTCTCTGCCCATGACTCCAGGTGAACCCTGAAGGAAATGTAGAATACAATGTCAAAATTAAATTGTCCGAGAGTTCATGTGCTTCTTGTTTTGTTCCTGTGTTCTACATCAAAACTTGGCCTCAAACAAACATCCATATGGATTAAAAACCTCTAATCAGTGTAATTTGTATTATGATTGAGACATAAATTATTTATTTAGCTATAATAATTTGAGGAAGACAAAGATAAAGATCCTCAGTTTTAAAATGTAATGATATTTTGACATTATTAATTACACCAGTAAAGGACATCTCCTTACAAACTCTTGAATTGCACACATCAGACATAATTTTCTCAATACTGTTAAAATGATGTAAATGGTGAAAAAAAAATGAAAAGTGAACTGGACAGCAATAACCAAAAGGAAAGACAGGAAAAATGGGAACTAACTGGTGGACCACGAGTTCCTCTGGCACCTTTCAACCCTGGTTCTCCTGGCTGCCCAATTTCTCCTCGTGTTCCAATCTCACCAACAAGACCTGGAGGCCCTCTCTCTCCCTGAAAAGAGAAAGACCATTTTGTTAAAACACACCACTTACAATGGTGTTTTTCATCAGTATTCTATAACAGTTCCTCATAAGGTGGGAAGTCACCATCTATCCCCTCATAACAGTAGATATGTTATTCTTTGGAACTGTTCTTCAAATAGAAAACAAACACACACTAGTTGCAGACCCATCCTTAATGTTTGTTCTAGTTGTTGGTTCCATTTGTTTTCACAAAATGATCAAATAAATGCTCCAAATGTAGGCAAGTCATGCAATATTTGTGAGGAATTATCTGTAAAGATTTCAAATGCTGACAAAGAATGTTGAAGTTTGAAAAAGAGCTGGTGAAGAAGTTCTTTACCTTCTTGCCATGGCGTCCTCTGTTCCCTGGAGGTCCCAGTTTTCCTTCTGGTCCCTTTAACATGAGCACAATCCATGAACAATGATATCAATAACTTTACATCATCCTATATGTTGCTCTAGATTTGTCACTTTAACATCATGTTGACTCTTTTCCCAATTTAACTGCTGTGAACAGAACTACGATCCTTACGATCCTTTAATATGTTATAAATATATATATATATATATATATATATATATATATATATATATATATATATATATATATATATATATATGTACACACGTTTCTGATAGATCTTTTATGACATCTAACTGTTGTTTAAACAAAATTAAATAATAGGTTTTTCATAAATCTTTTCAGCTGTTCCTGTTATCAACTAAAACACCCTTCCTTTGAGCTAATAATGACCTTCCTGCCCCTGGATCTGAACTTAAAGGAGACTTTAAATGACATTTATTGCAAAGTGCTTAACATCTACAATCCTTTTACTGCCCTACTGGCCCCTGGTCTTTGTTTAGGAGAAGACTGACCCCTAGTGGGGTACAGCATAAGGACATTATCATCTTAATGTATAATCTTGTTCTTTATCTGAAAGTGAGATTACTTCATGCATTAGTTACAGAAACATATTGTCATGCCCTAATAATCACTGCCAACTCTTACACAAAAAACAATGAAAAGCAGAGGAATAATTTCTGCATAAACAGAAATGAACCTGACTGCTGGATTTTTTTGTTGTTTTGAGTTTTTTTTCAAACTGCAAGTAAATGTTTTTTTTTTTAAGAGATTCATTCATTCCTCTTCTGAACCCACTTTATCCTCACTAGGGTCACAGGGGTCACTGGGGGCCTAATCCAGCTCCAGTGGGTGAAGGCGGGGTACACCCTGTATGAGTCTCCAGTTCATCTCAGGGCTGAACATATATAGACAAACAATCACTGTCACATTCACACGTATGGGTGATTTAGATCAGTGTTTCCCAACCTTTTTGAGCCACGGCACATATTTTACATCAGAAACATCACAAGTCATACCACCAAAGAAAAAAACTAGATTTATTGAAACATAATGTAAATCTAGTCTTGATTTACTCATTCAGTGCAAAACTCAAGCCTGTTTAGTTCAACACAAAGCTGACACTCTTGCAGGAATTTAAGAAAGCCAAGTGGATCAGTGGTGTGTGCTGTTAGATGGATCTATAATCACGCTGCTCACTTACAGTACCAATAAGGTGAAATGACGTCATTTTTCATGGCACACCTGATGATTTCTCACGGTAGACTCATGTGCCACGGCACACTGGTTGGGAAACACTGTTTTAGATTAACCAGTTAACCAGTTAACCTATCAGTGCATGCGTTTGGATGGTGGGAGGAAACTGGAGTACCTGGAGAAAACCCACACAGAACATGCCAACGGGGAGAACATGCCAACTCCACACAGAAAGGTCTGGTGTGGGAATTAAAACAGGGTCCTTCTGTCTGTGAGGCACCAGTGCTAACCACTGCACCACTGTGCCAGAGATTCATTTAAATAATAAAGAATTTCACTTGTTTCATTTGTTATGAGTAGACCGAAACGTGATCCATTAAAGTGGTTTCATTAGAAAAAAGTTTGAAAAACAAATGAATATGATAAAAATAACTGAAAAAAAAAGACTTACACGAAAGCCCTGTTTTCCAGGCCCTCCAGCTGTTCCTGCAGGTCCAGGCTCTCCCTCTACACCTTTATCCCCTGGTTCTCCTTGTGGTCCAGGATCACCAGGTTCACCCTGACAGGAGACAAAGACACATATAGGTAGTTTACACATGATCTAGAGTTATATTTATTCACAGCAATCCAATAAGCTGTGGAGGCAGAATAAAGGTTTGATTGGCTATAAGGTTACATTTGCATAGAAGAGTGAAATTAGTAAGGGATAATGTATTGCACATGCGTTACTATCAGAAAAATATTTTCCAAAAATATCGTTCTGCCCGATGGCAAATATTTTCCAATAGTCGCGCGTCGGCAATACATTATCCTGCTTATTCTACGGGTTATTACAGCTTATTACTGCTACTACGCTAACAGATTGGATAAAATAGCCGTTACAACGTAGCGAATATTTACTTTCAAAGTGGCCGAACTACCTGCGGAGTGATATGGTACCATGAATCTGAGGTGACAAAACTCGTTGCCATTGGCAGCAGACATTAATGGCGCAGCAGGCGGTTATTGATAATCTACCCGCAGAACACTGGGAACGTTCGTTCAAAGTGGATGGGAGCTGTCGCAACATTCAAGAGTGTTGTAGAATTAAGTGGAAAAATATTGGCTTTTGTTATGTTTACCTTTGGTCCATCTTTCCCTTGAGGACCATCTTCTCCAGGAGGACCAGGAGCACCCTATAAAAACAAAACAAAACATTTACATCATTCCAATATTACCTCAAAGTGATGTTGTACAGTTTCTATCCTTAGTTAAAGCTTAAAAGAAACATTAAAAACAACTCAACATATTATTTTGGCCTCGTTTGTCATGTTGTGAAGAGGTTCCATTTTGGAATCACTTTGGCACAGTGAGGTATCTGACTTAGACTGTAAGTGAATTAGAGTTGGATCAATGGACAATTCCATTGTTGTGATGCTGATGCTTCACTACCTTTACATCTATATCCAAGCTCAACTATTGGCAATAGTTACTGTGTTGTATCATGTCGTGACTCTGGTTAGTTTTGGAAGAGGGAGTGGCCAGGCCATTTGATAGTCCAGCTAACCAGGGTTTGCGTATACATGCCAGAAAAGCTGCATTATCTGGCAGGAATAGTCAGTTTCAGAAACTCCAGTGAGGTTCGACTACAGTCTGTCTTGGGTGTATAACCTATATGGCTTTTAAAACTTTGATATTAGCTGAACTAAGGCAATAATTAAAATTTCTCGAAGTGCAGGTAAACGTAGTGATTGAGAACCCCCACTGCAACCAGAACAAAAGGTCTTAATAAAGCTTTATTCACATGGTGAGTCTGTGGTCTCCACAGACTAAATTCTTCTCACAGAAGAATTTAGAAGAAGACATAGATTTCAATGACTCAGCTATTTTCAAGAAATCAACTTCCCACAAAAACAGTTAAATATCACATAAAGTACACCTGTGTAGCTGGGCTTTCTCTTTTTCTTCCTTTACCCTCTCCCCCATTTCAGGTAAGACAGAGTGTTATATTCTAGATTATTTATTTCAGTGGTGTATAACACCCTTTGCTAGTAACAAAATCATAGAATAACACACTTTTCATGTTGGCATAATGTAATAGTACAGGATAAGTCTACATGAAGTATGTGAACATACTGTAGCATCTTAAGCTGTACTTGTACCACCAAATTAGCAATAGTGATGTGAATTTTCAAGAACAAATTTGTTTTTGCTCCGTGATGAAAACAGGGAATGTGTATACTGCTTCAGTCCTGGCCACTCATCAATAGTGCCTTTTCATTTTGCTGAGATATGGTGCAGTTTGGTATGCTCTTCCATACAGTCACCCATGTCAAACCACCAAAATGGTAAAGGAGGACATCACATAATATGCAAGACTCACTGAAAATGACATAAAAAAAAAAACTTTGACTGCATTAATAAACATGGTGAGTGAGCTGAGGAGATTGTGCAGACACAGAATAGCATATATCCTGTATGATCCCTGATGTAGATGACATCAGGGATCATACGGAATATTTCAATTAAAAGAATTATTCTATTTTTAATGTCCTTCAAATATAAAATAAAGCCAGTAAACATAGGCAAGGGATTTTATGTTTGACAATCCATATTAAAGAATGTTAAATTTAATTATGTGAAAAGGACAGCGAGACAGGACAAGCAGGAAGTATTATTGTTATAGTTCATCAGACAGAAACTATTTCATCATCCTGGCCTCCTCTACAGGGAGATTAGACCTCATCAAACTGAGTTGGAGCAAATAAACCACTGGGTTAGAATTACCCAAACAAAAAGAAGGAAGGGATTAGGGATTTGTTTGCAGTCACTTACCCTCATTCCTTCCTGTCCTTGCTCTCCTTCAGGTCCAATAGGCCCAGCATCACCCTGCAGTCACACACGACACAACACAGAGCTGTCTGAAGGTCAAACATACAAACACCACACACAGGTAGTTCCACCTAAGGCTACGCTTATTTCAAGTCCACGTTGACTGAGCAAGTTCATGGTTGTCCGCATTGCTGGAGGGAGGTTGACAGTTGCAGCTTTACATGAAAAATGTTTTCTAGAATTTAAGAGTAGTATGAGAGGTTGTACTGACCTTTAACCCTGGGTCTCCGATGGGACCAGGCTCCCCTTCTCCCCCTGGGCCACCCTATAATGATAAGACAGACGAGCACAGGCATGAGGAATACAGAATGTGGCCTTTAATGTAAATATAGACGGAAAAAGCTGAAAGTACAAAACAATTTTTTTTTTTGGAGGGGGGGTCACTTATTTGAGTTTAGTTTAATAAACTTACTTCAGATCCTTGCTCTCCTTCAGCTCCAGGCTCTCCAGGTGGTCCTTTGGCTCCCTAAGAGAAAGTGTGATGAGTGTGACGTGTTAAGAATTTAGAAAGGAAATAAAACTCCAATTTAATGGTGAACCTAATCCATATCCAGAAACAAACACATGCAGTTCAATGGTTGTCAGTGTATTTAATGGGGACGCCTGGAGAAAAGCCAAGTGTATAATGAGACAGAATATAAATGTCACCTCGAGTCTCATCATTATACTCAATACATATTTGCATCTTAATCTCCTTCAGAGTTTGAAGGATTTCCAGAATGTATAAATTATGAACAGGTAATATATGGAGTTCTCATATATAAGTGTTCATAATGAAGACAAAGCTTGAACAGCTCTTGTACTCCCTCAAGAAAATTAATCACAGGAGACGCTAAGTTTTCTCAAAATTCTAAAGCACCATTGATTCTCTGAGTTGTATGACACAAAACAGGTTAGTTTCAGTCATGTGTAGTTTCTACATTCCTCTGTATCAATGCAAGAGTTAGGATGCAGCATACATACTGGTTCACCATAGGGTCCTTTCTCTCCAGAGCTGCCAGGTATGCCTGGTTTACCCTGGAAACAAGTACAATTATGAGATAAATACAATTTCATTCATGCATTTGCATAATTAAAAAAAAAAAAAAAAAAAAATATATATATATATATATATATATATATATATATATATATATATATATATATATATATATATATATATACACACATATATATGTATTATATATACAGCTTCTGCTTGTCGATACACCACAAACAGACTGAGTGAGTCAATTCATTGTTTCCAAATAGACACAACACAGAATCTATATTATTCAGTACTCTTCAATTCAAGGTGTCATGGCTTTTCTGTTCGATATTTTCTGTTGTACTGTAGATATTGTGTTCCCAACTATAGAAAACATTTTCTTTTAATTTGAGATTCACGTTACCAGAATAAAAATGACATTTCTATACAAATCAGATTATGTTTATGCAAGATGAATTATTCAAATGTGAGCAAGTAGGGGTGTTGAGAGATGTGCTGTCATTTTGATATTAGTTAATTTCAGTAAAATGTGTGTTTGTGTTGTTATGGCAACCACTGTAACGAGATGTGATTATGTGACCTTTAATTAATGAATAGCGTTCATGCGTGAAACAAGTAGTGTGTGCCTACAGATGCATGTGTTCACACAATGAGTAAAAATGTGTTGTGTTATGTCCCGCAAACGCTTTACAAAAGTAACGCAGTATGTAGCTATTAGATCTATATAAAAGAGAAATTTTTCACAAGTCAATCATGACTTTCAGTAGCACTTCCCACAAGTGCTACAGCTGTTTCATATTCATAATTTGAGTTATTGTTTGTTCAGCATTAATTGTCTTTCTTTAACTGTTATTTTGTTATATTTTCACTTTGTACAGTAATCTACACCTGCCTTTTCTGTCTCCATCCATAATAGTATATATTTTATAGCTTAAATGTCATCTAAAATTATTGCAATACAGTATTGCAAACTATTACATAATTAAAAACAAATTCATTTTAGCAAAAAAAAAAAAAAAAGCTTGTGTTTTAAATGTCTGGAGTCGCCAGAAATGTTAAAATGGGATCACGAGCTAAAAAAGGTTGAGAACCCAAACCTCTAGCAGCTAATTGTATGGTATTTGCATGGTATGGATCAATCTACATTCTCTGAAGTGAACCTGACCAAGTGTTGTCATGACAATGATGTGAATAGTATGAATCAAAACACAATAACATTGCCCTAGATAAATGTATTAGAAAAATAAGACAAAAATTCAAGCACTTCAATGTTAATATGTCACCGTTCTTTAAAGAGCATAAAAGATGGGAAAAGAATAATAAAACTTTAACACTGCATTACAATTCAATCATAGCTGTTCTGTAATGTAAAAGAGAATAACGATGGCCTTAAAAGAACAGATTACATTGGATTTTAAAACTTTATGAAGAAATAATGACTTTAATGTTTTAATGTTTGTACTGAAAGAACCAAAGAATTATGAAGAATTTTAGAAACAGCAAAATAACAGAGGATTTTCTTTTCTTTCCAAACACAAGATGGTGCTATACGTCCAGTGGTTGCAAAGCAGGTGACGACCTCCAGGAGTAAAAAAATCTAGTGTCACATCAGGTCGGTAAAGTTTGTCATACTTGATCTTAGTTGGCAAATGCTGGCAATATATACATGGGTTTTAATTGATATCTCACTCATTTATACAAGTTCTACCAGAGAGAAAAGATGTTCACTCTAGAATGAAGGTGAAAACACAGAAAAAAGAGCTGGGTTTAAAATATATTATAACCTGAACAAATGCAGAGGTTCTTAGGACATGCAAGAATAAGTTGTCACAACTACTTCTGTGTGTGTTTCATTTTACAGTAAGTGTTCATGAATGGTTGTGTTTAGGTGTACACTTGGCTGCGGTGTATCTGGGCCAGGCATGCACATGTCAGTGTGTGCACTTTTGTAATTACAAACAAAATCAACATGTCAAATGTTAAGCCAGTACTTGATCAAAGGAAGTGGAAAGATGCTCATTTGTTGGTGGAAAATAAGACAAAACTCGGGAAGAGTGAAACACTGCTTAAGCTTGCAGGTGACTTTGTAAGTGTTGGCAAAAAAAGCATAAAAGTAATTCCCCTAAAAGACCACTAATGTGGATACAATGATTACTGCGAGACAAGTAGACACAACAGATGGATCTGCTTTTGGAACTGTTGAGTTGTCTATTGTCTTTCTGTAGAAAACCACTTATTTAATCCCTAAAAGTTCAAACTCATGTCAAAACTATTGTTAATCACTTGCTTGATAACATTGGCAGAAGAATCTGGCCAAGTACATTTGTTTTAAATGGCATTTGATCAAGAAAATGTGGCCAATGTTACTGTTTTTGTATGATGCTTCTGAAAAGAAAACATTTCCCCATGAGGCCTGTGGTTAGCTTCTGAGTACAGATGGTTGTCAAAGTTTTTCAGCGATCAAATTTAAAGAAGTCATCTTAAAAATATTATCAAATATTTGACTACCATCGTCCTTAGACTCTCTTCTATAATACCATGTTTTACAGCATATATTATTAAGAAAAATCAGGTTGTTAGTAATGCTCTAACATTAAACATGAACTTTAAAGTATTGTCTAATAGATAATATGTACAATACATGGGGATGGAGAGATTCACAGATTTAAATCAGTGGTCCGAGACAGACGTTTGTGATGCTGCTGTACCAGTAGCTTCAGTCTGCATGGGATACAACTGCCAGTTAAATGCACCTGAACATGCCATCACTGTCTTTTGGTGTTTGTTATTAAAAGATAGAGGAGCCAGATGTTGTAAATATTAAATGTACCTTTTGTTATTGAAGAGACCAAAAAGAAATTGCCTAAATAAATGTTTTTTATAAGTACAGAATGAGATTAAAAACAAATGTAATTAAAAATAAAACATTTTTTGTTTATGATTAGTGTTTATTAGAAATAAAACAATCCTCTGTCTGTCCCATACTGAACTGCATCTTCTTTTTAAGTTGGTTTAAAGTTTACTTTATAGACAAAATAAGTATTAAATACATCCTTCACAGGAAAGAGAGAGGACAAAATAATGAAGATGTTTAGAAACCAGTCATGGGCTTCTAAGTTATTTGTATTGTGTTGAAACATTTTGATTCACATTATGAATCGTATTGAACCAAATGACACTGTAAAAAGTCACACTGTTGTCAAGTCATTCATGAACTGTATCACATCGTATTGACAGAGACCATCACTGTATCGTTAGTGTATTGTATCATCAGCAGCGTACTGAGATGTGTAACAAACAATGGTTGGGATTCACATGCCTATTGCACTAATGAAAGGGACAACCTAGGCAGAATTACACACACTCCATACGTTTTTAATTCCAAATTATTTATTCCAAATAAAGTAATTCAGAATTAAAGCTATTTCCTTCGTGTTTACATGGACAGAGAAAACCCACGCAGACATGGGGAGAAAATGCAAACTCCACACAGAAAGGTCTGGTGTGGGAATTGAACCAGGGGAAACTGTATTGTCCTTTCAAATACACTAAATTAATTATTAACTTTATTATTATTAAACAGAATTAAACAGGAATAAAAACTCCCATGTAAACAGGCCTACTATCCGTTGTACCTATGTAAACAAAGGTTTATATTATGTTAAAGGAATGTGTTGACCTGCAGTCATTACAAATGGGTAAATGAACAGCTTGCGTATAGATAACAAAGGAGATGAGTAAGAGGCATTTAATTATGAACACTGTGAAACACTGTGCACAAATAAACACCTTAGGCTCTGTGCTTGTAGTAGCCCTATCCTTCTGAGTAATAATTACATTGGTAAAAACAGGATGCGGGAATGGTTTACAAGTCTGTTTGTTGCAGTACCTGTAGTGATGTGTCTTGCTAGTATTAAGAGGATAATTAAAGCTCTGAAAAGAAGAACACCAGAAAAATGTAATGACAGGCCAAACATGACTCACAGGTTTCCCAGGGAGGCCCCTCTCTCCTGGACTGCCGGCTTTTCCCTTCGAAGAAAGTAAAACAATATTTGAATGATTAAAAGTTTGTTTAAATGAAACCAATTGATTAAACATCGAGAAAACATCTGTGACATCTTTACTGATTGCCGTTTCTGTTCATTGTTTTTGTTCACTTCATTTACCGTATTTTCCAGACTATGAGGCGCACTTAAAAGACTTTAATTTCCTCCAAAAACCACAGTGCATCTTAAATATGGATTCATTCTGGTTGTGCTTAGTGACTTGGAACTCTGAATTTTTATCTCCAAAATTCACACTTTTTATCTCATGATTTTGACTTCACTCAATGCGCCTTATAGTCCAGTGCGTCTTATATATGAAAAAAGCTAAAGAAGCAAAATGACAGACTGGTGTGTGGAGAAGGGGTTGAATTAAAAAAAAAAAGTTAGAATTCTTCTTCCTTTTTGAATATGTGACTGAACTAATTTTATGTTTTCAAGTATATTTAAGAGTTTTCATGTTTTCTTCAAATCGGTTTCTTTTGTAGGCACTAAGGTTGAGATTATTTTGTTGTTTTGTTGCATATTTTAAATCAACTGAATGTGATCTAACATATCTGATGACAGTTGCTTTTAGAGAAGTGGATTATGAGATTATGATGCACTTTTATATATATAGTGTAGTATATATAGTTCAAAGGTTGTATGTAGGAAACAGCTATATACTGTAAAAACACTAATATTTGTATGAACATTTTTGGATAACCAGTGCTGACATTGACATATCTGTTTAAACAAACCATCACATACACATCTGAAGCAGGAATTCATTTCACTCAGGAACACCAGTTTGATGCAGCATAAAAGTTTACTTTTATCATGCCACCCCCCCAGGAAACCTAGCTCATGTTTCCTCATGCTGGCAGAGGTACTTAGTCATTGCATTTAGTATAACCTGATACAGGGGGAGAAGACAAAGGTTCAGTCTGCAAATAAACACTTTTAAAAGCCCACCGAGTGTTTACAGTGACCTAAGGGTGATATGGGTGATGTTTGGAATTACATGTGGTAATGCATTTTCCATGCATCTTCAAAAGGGATGTGCTTGTTAACCCAGATCCCACACTATGATGCCTTTTGTAATAACAGTGATTACTCTTGGCTTGAGATAACTGAGGGCAGATATAACATTACCTTGTCATTTGTTAAGAGCCTGGAGCCTATAGCCAGAAATGACATGTGTTATACATTCAACTTTTATAGCATCTAAACCAGTTATCAGTCAGAAGGTGTTTTACCGGAAAATTCTGAGTAGGCCCACTATTTGGCAATAGGTTATCAGCTGCCATTTACTTCATTTATTTATACATTTGCATTTACTTGGAGTCTGGCACTGGAACATTGTTTGTCTGGTTTGTACATTTTCTAACAAATATGACCTGTTTAAACTTTGACTCTTGAAATGTTTCCATTTCTTTTCACAACACTTCAACAACAAGGAGGGAGTGACAACGCTATTTGATTAAGCATTTCAGGCTGAATTTGGTCCCAATTTTCCACTGTCTTAACATGTGGAACAATGCAGGTATTCATTGTATTTCAGACATGCATTCATAACATGTTCAATTTTTTTTATTTATTTATGTTATCTTGTCAACCTCCATATGACTACCGATGGGAAGGTTCCCCATTTGAAAAAAGCACGTGTTCCTCAACAGTAGTTGCTTTTCCATTGACGCACAAATTGCATAAAAATGTACATAATGGAAACACGCCAATTTCTACAAAGCCCTTGATTTTCATTGAAAGGTTTTTGTGCTGGCAAGATGTGGTTTTTCAGGCATAGCACAAATTAAATATTATACAAAACTGTAATGGAAATACCTTTTTTCATAACTACATTCAGGTGAATTTAAAAAAAAATGGATGTTGATGGACATTTCAACAAGTGAAGAAGAGTGTGGTACATGTATACACACCAGCAAACCCAATCATATTTACATTTAGTACAGTACAGAACAGGTAATACATAATAAGAATTGTTATAAGAATAAGATTAAAGCTAAGATTAAGAATTAATTAAATAATAATAAAAATAACGATAAGAAGAAGAAGAACAACAACAAGAAGAATGAATACATCTGTAAAACAACATATTTATGTTCATGGTCCTGTTTATGGAATGGCTTCTGCTCTTTCAGATCACAGAATTTCTCTTAAAAAATGCTTTAAAATACAGATCATACAGACAATAACATACACTTCCTGTGAGAGATAGTCTAATGCCAGCTACATCTGAGCCCAGGGAGCTTGGCAACCTTTCTGGAAACAGGTCAAATAAATGACTTTGAACTGGCAGATGGAGCTGCTATCTCTAGATGTTGACAAATGTTTGCCACAGCACGTGTTTCCATCAGTTATAGATAGAGGACAGCTCCTGAAGCATCATTGGCTGAGATTATAGATGACAGTTGGTCAGTTTACACTTATAGCCTTAGCCTTTATATCGTGAAATACACTCAAATTCCTTGAATCATTTAATTATGTTCTGCATCTGTAGGGAGTGAAAGATCCTAATCCCTTCTTATCTGCAATATTTAATATTTGTGATGAATATTCTCCTGACTCATTTATTAACAACTTAGTAATCCTCAGCTACACATTGTTGGGGACTAGATCTTTTAAAACATTTGTTACACATTTGGAAATTTTAATTCATTAGTAGCCCTAAATTGCTCCCGTTCAAATATTTTTGCAATGCATTTAGAAATTGAACACAATGACCAGTCAAAATATGAAAAACATTGTGTTTATACTGTCTACAATAAAAGAGAAAATCAAAATTCCATGTTGCCCCATCCTGTTTTTACCTGGGGGTGTAGGTTTCTACAGTGTACAGTACAATAGTTACTTACTATGAATCCTGGCTCGCCTTTTTTCCCGATGTCACCCCTGTCCCCCTATAAACAAACAAACAAATCAAGTATAGGACTTGGAAAGAGACAGTAGTATTTCATACAAAAAGTGTGGACAAAAATGGATTGGCTAAAGATGTGAGTATTGACACCATACAGAAAACACGATGAGTGATGTTTGAGGTCAACACTTAGAATTAGAAACTAATCATAACATTTTTAACTCAATGCAAAGAGTGACACATGCACCTTGTTTTCCTAATCTTACACACACACACATATACATCCTTATTTGTTGTAAATATTTGTCATCTGTAGTATAGAGTTAGGTTTTATTTATTCACAATAGTTTTAGTAGTTTGAGTATGCACATTTCTCAGTATTGTGTTATCGTTGTAAACTGTCTTTTTTGTAATAAGTGTCTTTGCTGCTAAACAGAACAAAGCTGCTAAACTGATTTTCATTGTTCCTGTGACAGTGACAGTAAAGTCCTATTCTAATGAATAAACCACAGCATAAACTGTACTTGACAACAACAGTACTTGTGAGTTTAGATTAATGTTATACAGGAAGGAGAAGAGGTTTCATCTAAGTTCAACATATTCATTTCCACATATGTTGAGTGTAAATCTAAATTCTGATAAAGTTTCTTTCTATACAGTGGGTGTGTGTTTTTACCTTGGGACCCTCAGGACCTGGTTCTCCCAGGGGGCCATCTGGACCCACTGGCCCCTTAAAAAAAAACATGAGATGTATGATGAAAAGCATTTAAAATAATGACAAATACAACCAGGCTCCACATCAAAGAATAATGGAAATGTTGACAGTTTGGACAACAAGGTAATCAGTCTGTATTCTTTGTGTGAGGTTCCTTCTGTGTCCCAGCTCGACTACACAACCACACAGGTGGAGAGAGAGATAAAGATTTGTCAATACAGCCATACACCCTCTTTTTTCCTCCCCTTCTGTCTTTTCTTTTGAGTCCTCTTTTGCTCGTAGCCTATCTGTCTCTTCCATCTTGCTGCTTCCTTTATATGACTACCTTTGGTGAATCTCCATCTGCTGCTATTTTGTCTGTGCCTCTGGCTCTAACTTAAGACTCCCTTCCCTATCAGGTCACTGTGCTTCATTGGAGATTCAAGGCAGATAAACCTGGCTTCATATTTTCTTTTCAAGTTCCAACGGTGACCAAAGTCAGACTGCTTTCAGAAATCATTTGAAAGTGACCACTGCTATTTAGTGATCAACTCATGTGGATTGTTTTGGGGCCAATATCGATTTTTTTTTAATATTTTACATCCGATTTAGCAGATGACCGATACAGGCTGCCGGTAGTGATTTTATTTTTCTCTGTCAAGTAGGGAATTAAAAGACAAGTTGACTTAAATTTGGAGGAGTCGACAAGTTGCATATTCTTTCTGTCCTTCTCTCTCTCTCTTTCTAGGTGCGTAAACACAGACCAGTCAGACTTAAACAAAAGCAGACATGGCTGCTGCAGGTAAAACAGGGATGGTGCGTCTGACAAAACAAAACGGCACATTGACCTACACAATATGCAACTCCAATTTAAAATGCAACAAAAACACAGGCGTCATGCATGGCCATCTGACGAGGCATCTGCTAGCTAACATGAGTGATATGAGCAGCAGAGCAGACAGGGCGCATTAAGACAACACGCCCTTTTTTTCCGAACATGATGTGGACAATTGTGGTGTGAATCTTGGCAGCCACTGCCTTAAACTTTTTGCACTTCATGTAGGGTGACCATATGTCTGGATTTTGTCCAGACAGATGGCTCTAAAACTGGACTGTCTGGACATCTGTCATGCCTCCTCACTTTTTAAAAAGTACAAATGCTCACCCTACTTATGTTGTGTAGTTAAATTAAAAATAACCTCAAGATGTTAGCCTTTGTTTTTATTTGGGTTAAAATGTTGACACTTGTGTCTTGTTTAACCCTTGTGCGGTCCTTCGGGTCAAAGTGACCCAGTGGCTCACAAATGTGCCTTTTCATACTGTATGGTGCCGTTGCTTACTACTGAAAACAGTAAAATATCCTTGGGGGGTGGGGTGATGAGTCTATGGAACTGAACTTTGGAATCTGGGTCTTTAAGACCCGATTGTAGGACACAGCCTGTGTGCCTTGTACAAATGACCGCACAAGGGTTAATACAAGTAGCTCATTGCTGGACAGACGTGTGTCCGTGTTGTTCCTCTGCTGACAATGTGACGACGTCATTACGACCCGTCGACTTCGATATTATTATTCTTTATTCATACATCTTATCTGTAGTATCTTCTGTATATTTCTTTTGTATATTTTGTTCATTGTAGAAGTTGTAGTACTTTAGTAGCATATGTGTATTAATATTTTTATTCTGAAGCCTTGCACATTCCTACTTTTTTCTTAATAGTCCATGGAATATTTTTGTTATACAGTTCCAGTGCTTTACTACTAAATTGAACTGAGCTGCTAAACTGATTTTCATTATTCCTGTGACTATAAAGAATTATTATATTCTATTACTACTTGATTAGTTACAAATTGAATATCTGTGAAATGTCAGGAGGCTAAAACTTAACATTCTGAATCTATCGCTGTCATTCACAACTCAACCACATGGTGTCTCACGAGTATTACCACATCTCTACTTTTGACATTACTGTCTTTCTAAGGTTCATGGTATTCATCAAACAATTCTGAATACACCTAGAAAGAAGCCAAATATAAGTACAAACAATCATTTTTAAAATGTCATAGAATCTGAATAGAAGCTTTGATGTTAAACATAACTCATGACATGCTGGTATGACAGGTGAAAGAAAAAATGATCAAATGGCCAGAAATTCTGGACATTAAGAGGTAATACAACACATAGAGACCTCTTACCCTCCTGCCCTTCGGTCCAGCTATTCCTTGACTACCCCTCTGTCCCTGAGGACCCTAAAAAAGAAGACATGCATCTAAGAGAAACGAAAACTTCAAAGTGTTATGGAAAATATGAAGAGTCTATAAAAAAGTAAATAAATAACCCCCTCCCAAAGCATTCTTCAGCTTAGTTAAAGTTGATCTTGCCATTCATGTTTAAAATATCTTGCACAGATTAATACATCAATGCGTCGTCAGATTAAAACAAATTAAACCTGTTGTGTGTATGTTGTAAACTAAAATGCAAAAAGAACAAATGGACAAAAGGTCATAAAAGAAGACTATTCAACAGTTCTTCACTCTTTCAGCTGTGAAGGTTGTGGAAGTGTTAGACTTTCAAACCACAAGTTTTGAATTGTACACAAATATGTCAATACAAAGTATAACTGTTTGGTATGACACTGTAGTGACGATGATTCTAAACTTACAGGTGCGCCTTGCATGCCCATGTCTCCTGGACTTCCTGGTAAACCTGGATAGCCCTTGATGCAAAACACAAATGATGAACAGCATGAGAAGGTAAAGAAGAAACAGTGTCATTAAAACAGTTCTATAGTGGCATCTGCTGCACAACTTGAAAATGTGGTAACAATTACATGGCTGCATTTGTCCAAAATTTTGGACTGGTGCTTCAGCATTGGCAACAATGGCTAGTGTGGAGACACAGCACAGCAACAGTGCATGACGGTGCAGTTAAAGCTGGTTACAACTGTAACTGGAAAGGATTACAAATGCTCTGTAGAATTTAATTCTTATACTTAATTGTCTTAGAATGTGATCCAGACTCTCAAGAACAAAAACTTGGTGCTACGGGTTTTTTGTCACAATGTTATTCACAACCTCCAGCCTTTTCCTGCACTAATCACAAAGTAAGTAACAGTGCCACATTAACAAAGAAAGTCATTAAATACAAAATGCGAGTGCTGCCACAAAATCAAATCTGTGAAAATCCACTTTAAACAGAAACAGAACTTCATGTCAGCATCACTATAACCTGTAATGAAACACCCCTAAGTCACCAGAAAAGAACTGATACTCCCTGCTAATATGGCTACATAACACACAAATCACAACTCCTTACATAAGTCACAAAGCTTTCACTCAGAATAAAACACACACAGTGATCCAATCATCTAACTATTCAGTCAGCCAGCCACTAAATTAGTCATCCGTTCTTCCAGCCAGCCAATCAGTCAGCCTTCAGGCCAGACTGCCAGCCAGCTAGGTCAAGAGCAGGGCCCAAAGCCACAGACATGGAGTTAGTCCAAAGCCCTGGGATAGTGAAGGATGCAGGCCAGCCTCTCTCTAAGGACCCAGTCAGTGTTACACTAGAAAGCAGAAATATTTCTTCGCTGGACTGTAGCAGTATTTCCTCTGGAGCAACAGTGTCAGATTTATTTTCTTCCAAACACATTTTCCACAGCAGTGAGTTGGAATTAACTGCAAAATTAGTCTGCTATGGTTCCCAACCAATACAACCAATACATTTTAATACTTTTTTTCCACACCATATTGAAACACTGAAAGGACAGAGAATGTCCCCTTAGAATATTCGTCCACTGACAGCATCCTATAATGATATGCTTTAGATTCATTGCAAGACGCAGACTATCCTGGAGGTTTCTGAGGGTTGAGGACAGATGATGTACGTAACAGAGATTAGAAAGCTGCTTGAAATTTTTTTGCTTTGTGATTGTAGGTTATCTAAACAACATGAACTTCACTCTGTAAAATGACATTGTTTTCTTAATTTTTTCTGGGCCTGACACTAGGAAGTGTGTCTCTAAAATATATTTTCCTTTGCGTTTTCTTCTATGTTTGTTACACACAAGTGAACCATGAATTATAATGGCAGTGGGATATGAAGTATAAAACTGTAAAACATCAGTGCTTCAAGATGAATTGCTGGATTACGGGAGAGATAAGGGATGAGCAGGATGAACTGAAATGAGCTAAAGCTAGTAAGGACCTAATATGTTTGTAACTAATTAACCATTTGTACTCATACTCGTACAGGTCGTCTTACACTCATCTGGGTCATGGGGGCAGGAGCCAAGACTTCCCTCTCCCCAGCTACTTCCACTAGTTCCTCCTGAGGAATCCCAAGGTGCCCCCAGGCCATACCAGAGATATAATCCCTCCATCATATCCTAGAATAGCCCTGAGGTCTCTTCCTGGATGGGAATGCCTTGCCAGGGATGTGTCTGTGTGGCATCCTCACTAGATGCCCAAATCACCTTAACTGGCTCCTCTGGACACAGAGGAGCAGCAGCTCTACTCTGAGTCTCTCCCGCTTGTATGAGCTCTAAGGCTGAGCCCAGCCACCCTGCGAAGGAAACTCATTGTGCCTGATTGTACCTGTGACCTCATGCTTTCGGTCACTACCCAAAGCTCATGACCATTGGTAAAGGTCAAATCATAGATCAACTGGTAAATTAAGATCTTTGCTTTTCAGCTTTGCTCTGTCTTCATCACAACAGACTGGTTTAGCACCTGCATTACTGCAGCCGGTCTGTCAACCTCCTTAGTAATTAACCATTACAATCACTTGCAGTCACATAATGTTTAGCCAACATTTATGATAAAAAATTAACAATATGAATTTTTTTTTTCAAACTAATGAATTTTAACAAGGATTTTTAGCGACAAAGCACAACATGTAGACAGTACAGTTAGTTTATAGACACTTTCAGTGACAGTGCTTCCATTTCCAGAAAACCATCCTTGCAGCTAAATAATGTGTGCCAAAACCTACAAGAAAAAACTAATTTATTTTTATATTCATTACCTTTAGACATTAGTTGACTGAATTACATATGGAATTGCCACATAGATTTGTTTGCTCATACATGGTTCTGGAGTTTACCAGCTCACAGACAAGAAACAGAGCTTGGCAATATATATCCTTAGTGACTGCACCTACCCTTGGCCCCTTCTCCCCAACTGGTCCTGTTGGACCTCCTGGTCCTCTGTCACCCTGGGAAAAACGAAATAACATAAAGAGGGAATGAGAATCATTAAAACTGCAACCAAAAAGGTCAGGATAGAAAGACCCAAAGCCAAATTCACGTGCCTTTCTACTAATAAAGAGCCATGAAACTGGAGAGTGGCTTCTTAAAAGCAGAAGGTTAGAGTAACAGCTGGTTGAGTGGAATTTAATGAGAGCAGGTACTTTAAAACTCAGTTGGTGGCACTCTGGAGTGTCTTAAAGGCAAAGGTAACATTGGGTGAACTGTAAAGTTAGTTAGGTCATTTTTGTAACCCCTATAACCACTTACGGCAGTGATGGTTTAATCCACCTCCAAAAGTGTAACCTTTATGACCTTCCACTCAGAGATATACATTATGAGCAGAATAGTTTTAAGGCTCTGTATTGGAAACACACATATAAATGAATGGGTGATATTGGATTAAATGTGTATTCACAGTGTATAATGTGAAAGGAATTTGTAGGGTGCCAGGGTTTTACTGGTGCTGACAGACTGAACCAGGAGAAGGATTTTGAATAAGAGCAGGCAGAGAACAAGCACAAGTCTGACAAGCAGATAGCTTCCTATCACAAGAACATGTTCTGACACACAGGGGGATTCTGCACAGTAAGGAAAAGTAGAAGAGGTTAAGAGAGGAAACAAAAGGAAACGCTGGCAAAAAGAAAAATGAAACACCTTCTGGGATAACCTGCCACTCATCAACATCCAAATGACTGGCAAATTCTCTTTAACAGTACGGCCACAGAAAACCACGTAGTACGGGTAGAATTAACACCAAAACTAGAAGAGTTTTTACATGGCTTGGCTTGTGTCAGTGTGATAGATCACACTGGCACAAGCCGTAAAATCCATCTTTATATTACCTCTGGTTGGACAATCTATAGAGTTAATATAAAAATGGAATTTTTATTTGTTGTGATGTATGTCCGCATAGCTCAAGATAGTGATTGGGGTAAATATATTTTCCTTACCTAAACCCAGTTTATCTTAAGACGAGTGTCAACTACTGTAATTTTCTTTGACATTTATCTCCATATTACTTGCCTCAGTGGTCAAGCAGGTGGCTAAGAGGCAGCACTGGTGACATGGATTTGACATTATTGTTATTGATGTGGATGTGAAGTGTGTTGAGTGTTTATCTAAGCATGTACTCTGGCCCCCCTGAGGCTTCCAGCCATTGCTGCTTAACACACGCCTAATTATGGGGGTCTGCTGGTGAAAAGCAACCACCTGATGTTGACTGACAGCCTAATGATAGAGAAGCACACTCCTTACCTTTTCACCGGGAACTCCTATAACCCCAGCTATCCCAATCAGGCCAACTGGACCCTAGAGCAGGAGAGGAGTATTAGAGAGTGTGGGTGGTACAGAAAAGTAGAGAAAGTCAGTTTGTCTCACAACCTAAAAATTATCTTTCATTGTTAAGTTTCTTGCAACCTGTCATGACACCTGGACTTCAGATGCTCTCTGAACCCTTGTTCTGGTTCAGTAATATTAATGTAAGGCAAAAAGGAGGTCTGCTGACTTGACGTACAAATTATTTTGAAAATTCAGATTACTAGGACCCTGGTTTTTATTACTAAAAGTACGTACATTTTATTATCAAATTTATGTGAATCAGCTTTTGCTTTGGCAAATTTAAATGATAACAATAATGGATGAATGAACAAAGACCTACAGAGTTGCAGTTTTTAAATCTTCCAAATGCCTGTGAGTCGTTTATTTGATATCTCTGGACTCAACTATGCTCTTGGCCCAAGGCAAGAATAACATTAATTTTGGTGCATGGGGAATAGGAGCATAGTAATTTCATTGTAATATTCATGATAGATGAATCCAAGAAGATACATACTACTTCGTACAGGAGTCTTCATGGGGAAACCTAATGTAAATGTGAGTTATCAGTAGAGCTTAACCACTTCCAGATCAGATGGCTGGAAAAGGGGCTGTGGTTTGGACTAATGCCAGCTTCTCCCTGGAGAATGGAGAGCTCCTGTAACACTTGGCCAAACAGACCTGAAACTTGGACTGGCACCAGTACTTCATGTGCTCTGTCATATGTTTCCTTACTCTGGTTAAAAATGTACTAAAATGATCACATCTATGCCTGACATAATGACAGAATTATAAACAATTAACAGTGAACAGAGGACAGAGGTAATATAGTATAACACACAAATCAAAAACATGCATACACCATACTATGATAACTATTTAATTTAACTGGACTGCAACATTTTTGTATTAATGTATTAATTCCTATTTTATGACAGTCGTGCTGAAGACTGTTTTCTTTCAGACAAAATACAAAAGTCAGACAGTGGCTGTTGGTGGTTGTGAGGTCCACTTTCCATTGCTGTGTTCCATCTTTGCACAATGATATATTTAGATAGTTGACAATATTTATGACTGTTGTTTTAACTGTCACTTAATCAAGCTGTCCTTCTTGAACTGTTATTTTAAAAGTCTTCTTTACCTTTCTAGTTTTTTTTACAGTAGCTATAAAGGACAAATAAAAGAGCAAAGGCATATAGACCTGAAGAAGCTCAAAGTTTAATGTGACAGGTTGACAAAGCGAATGACTCAAAAAAGAAACAGAACACTATGTACACACTAAGATTTGTTCCATTTGTATTTTCTTAACTTACTATGACTAAAATGCTGACAGCCTCAAAGTGCTACTCGTGTATCATCACCTAATTCCCATAAGGCAGTTGAGCAGTGGATTAGTAGCACAGTGTCTGTGAGGCGAAACAGCCTGCAGGCATGGGAAAAGGGTCTCTAAATTGAATTCAAATCCCTTAATTGTGATATGAAGTGGGGCAACATGGTACTGTATACCATTTAGCACTTGGAAATTATTTAAAAGTGGTTTCCAGATGACAAGGTCTTCACATGGAAGCTTTTATAGTGTTTCCACCATGATCCATTTTCTAAGGGGTTAACCACAACCTGGGCCAAAAAGCACCTAATTAACCATTAAGTTCACAGTCAGAAATGACACATGGTACAACACTACCATATGTCAGAGTCACATACAAGTACAGCATAAATGTTCCTACAAATGTTATGTAAATCTAAGACATGAAAATCAAAGCCAAGAGGTTACCATAGAACCTTTATTCCAAAGGACACCTGCGGTTGTCTTTGACAATCTGAGGTCTGATACACATCTTTATAGTTTTGGACTAAAAGGTGACACTAATCGCACGCTTAGCAGTTGATTTAATTGGCTAAAAGTCAGTACATTGTAAAGCACTCCTGTAAAATTTGACTTGAAACAGTTTATGAGAGGCCTTACGGTAATAGGTTACTCAAAGTCTTTTTGCATTGACCCAGTGTTAACCTGCACTAGTCAGCAACACACTTTCTTCAGACTTACCAATGTAATTTATTTGGAAAGTGATGTAATGGCATTCATTAGAGCCTCCATATGTTTTAAAGTTTTTTACTCTCTGCATAGCCCCATGGCTTGTCTTTGCTTCAAAGGGTTCTCTACTCTGTAACTGCTTAATCCCTCTCATATGTGCACTGCAGCAGTCCAACAAGGCCTGCTTGGTTGCCTCCACTATGCACAGAATGCAAATATTAACATTAAGGGGCCCCCGGGAAGGAAGAACATACTTTGGATATTCAGAGCAGTTGTGTGCAGATGAAGATTTTACAAAGGGAAAACATGTCCCAACACTCCGCCAGACATGTAGGATAAAGAATTGTGTAGACACAAAACAGAATGAGATTTTGTCATTATTTGCTTCATTTAAAAATAATCTTAACACATATGGTTTGGGAAACTAGCAAAGCCACTTGATGAACAAAAACAAACAACATCGTTTTCTAAAAGTCACACCGACAACCCACATCATACTTATCATTTTTGGGGAACAACAAGTATCAAACACACTTTGGCAGACACCGAACCATAACGAAACATGCAACCCAAATGAGGTCACTTCCACAGAGGAAATACTGTATGACTGGTGTTCCCTCTGTTCTACTTGAGTCCTCTGCCAATTTCATGATGAAAACATTATTTGAAGGGTGGAGAGGATCCAATTTTCTCCCAGAATTAAAAGTGGGTCAGAGTAACACCAAAACATTGCAAAGTCTATCTCTTTATATTAAGGATTTAATTTACAATGTGGTATATATTTAACTTTAAGCACACTGTACTATTAGGGCATCTAAGCCCAGGAACTGGCACTAATAAAAGTTACAGCTCAGCCTCCTCAACACACTTACAGAAGGATTCAATGAAAAGCTACTAATCCACAGCAGGATGGCTCTTAATTATTGTCAGTCCTGTACATTAGAAGTGTGAAAGCAACTCACTTGTGGTCCAATTTTTCCAACATTTCCCATGTCTCCTTTCTCTCCCTGGAAGCAGAACACATCAAACAGTGTGTTGGTTAGCTTCCTGTAATTACAGAGATTTCTGTCGCCATCCTGCCTTGCTACTAGCACAGGAATTAGATAATAAATTAGAAAAAAGCTGTTAAGCAGAACAGACACACAGTAACCTTATTGCACAGGACTACAATTGTTTGGTGCTCCTTACTTATTAAGCCTAAAAGTGAGGATCTGATGTTTCTATCTAAAGATCTAGAACATAATCTAATCTCACAGGAGCAGATTTGAAGTACAGTAGGTTCAGAGGAAAAGAAAACCAAAGTTAGAAAACAAGCAATGACACTATTTTTGTATCCTTAACAGGAATGTCAATATATCAATATGGTATTTAACCAATAGTAAATATATAACATTAAACATGTCTTCCCCATCTTGTACATTATGCACTGTGTGATATGACTCATTGATTTGCACCACATCCATAGCCCATCATTAAGTGTATACTGGATACAATACTTAATATAATCAAGCTTTATTGTCATTAATGTCTTTACATCAGGAAAATCAAATTTATTGGTATATATTGCATACAGTGGCAAAAAATATTAGACTATGAAAAGTCATAAAAAACACAATAGTTACATAATCAAGTACAAACTCCATTGTGTATCATGTGACAAAGATAAAGGAAACATGGAATGCCGAAAATCACTGCTTATGTCAGTACAATGCCATAGATATTGATGTAAGAACTGAATTGTAGAAAATTACTAGATGATCAGTTCTTAAATTGCTCTGATGAACAATTTTTTTGTTGTTAGCACTATATTTTTTCCAAACAAATGTACCTTCAGTTTTACCAGGCTTTAAAATGAACAAGAAATGTAAGAAAACTAGAGCAATCGAATCATTTCTTCTGCGGCTGTAATTATTCGTGGATTATAAGTATCTCCTTATTTCTTAAAAAACTGACCAGGAATTTTATATATACACCGGTACACCAACTCTTGTTCTGTAAAACTGTTTTCTCAACCATGTCTCTCATCACCACTGCTGTCAAAGGCCAGTTTTCACTGACAGATGTAGCAGGGTGTTAGACATTTATGAATAATGTTGAAGGCTTCACCAGAACCCAAGGTGTGTAATTTATGTTTCCACAAGGACATGAACTGAGGCCAGTTTGTGAAAAGGCCAAGATACTAGATGTCAAAACAAAACAGAATAAGAAAAAAAAGAATAAATAATCAAGTAAAATTTTAACTTTTATGCGGTATTGGTGCTGAGAAATACAGCTGATCTATTGGCAACTTGCTGAATATTTGCAGCATCAGTATAGTATGCTTTGGCAATTCTGGAATGACCATATAGTGAATGTAATAATGATGAATGTTATATTACACTGGTAGTCCTTAAATATAGGTAATTTATTAAATCAACAGTAGATGCTTAAATCGTGAAATTGCACATTCCCAATGTAAGTAAAACCAATGATTTTTCTCTTTTCCTTTAGACATTTGCACTTTATCTCATAGTATAAATTGAAATAGACAGGAGAGAAAGTGAGGTCCAAGTTGGAATCAATCCCAGTTTAGTGCAGTACGTTATTGCACTATGGGACAAACACAATGGTTTGTTTGTACTGGAAGTCATATTTAACCAATTGAAGTACTGTTTTAACTCCACATGAAATCAATTTTTGCATTCCGAGTCCTGCTCTATAATTTGTAAAAGTACAAATATAGAACATTTTTTACACACCAATAACCATAACAAAGCAGTCTCACCATTAGGCCATCAGGTCCAGGTTCTCCTATGTAGCCTTTTCTTCCAGGTCTTCCCTACAAAGGCAGGCCGAGACATGATCACACAAACAAAAAACACACACACACTATGATCAAAAGATGTTAAAGCTCCTCAAAATGTGTTTATCACATCTCAGCACAGCTGCCTCCTGACAAAACATCTAAGTTAACTGCATTATTCAAACCACCTGCAAAACCTCAAGAGTGAACGTGTATCTGTGTGTGTGGGTGTGTGTACATGTGCATCTGGGAGTTCTTACAGTAGGGCCGGTAGTGCCAGGTGGGCCGAGTGGTCCTTCATCACCCTGCAGAGAGTACACAATACAAGTCGTCATCCACACATTCACAAACATGTATTAACACACAAACAAACTATCCCATACAGTGTACACAAAGTTCAGAAGTGGAGTAAATACAGAGCACCAAACAAGTCATCACAAATACCAAACAACATGTACAAAATGCACACAATGTCCCATTCCATCTGTGTGACTTTTAACCCACAACTTCAAAGGTGATCACCTGCCTTTACATCTACATAAAATGGAACAAATCAGCCCACAAACATAAAAATGCCTCCATCTCAGAAATATTTACATGAAATACATTTTCTGTAAGTTCTAACCTTGAGGGTAAAAACAAAATCCGCTTGTAGTTTTGTGTTTTTAATGTAATCAGGAACTTCTCAGTCTAAGAATCACACATACAAACTATGTATAAGACCAAAACAAAACTACAAAAAATCTATACTTATGTTTAAAGGAAAGTATGACCATTTTTTTCCCAAAGTACAGAGGTTATTAACAGAAAAAATCTATTCAGAAATACAGTGTACACAAAAAAACTAAGTATTCTGTATGATGTTACATAGTATTATTTGAAGCACTTAAGGTGCTACCTTTTCAAATAACCCTGTGTCAGTAACTCTTGCTTTAACTCAATTGCTGTGACGCTACACCTCCAGTGTACAGTATGTGTCTGAGAAAAGTACATTAACTCTACAACTGTGAGTAGCTGCTAGATCAATGTTTTAACACAACAGAAAGGTGTGTGTGTGTGTGTGTGTGTGTGTGTGTGTGTGTGTGTGTGTGCATGTGTACTGTACAACTGCCAAAGGCTTCTGTTCATTTTTTTCCATGCCTGGAAAAATGTCAACCTTGTTTTTTATATGAACCCAATGGTGAATCATGACTTCATCCAGTGGAACATGCCCCAAGAGACATTGAAGAGAAAAAAAACATGCCCTCTAGGATGTACACGGCAACTGTGTTAGACATGACAATACTCTAAATGTCCTCAGAGAACGGTTGTGTATATTAATCTTGCCTCCAACTACTGATCTAATGGAAATCAGTAGATGAGCCTTTTTTTCCACCTTCTATTTTTTGAGGATATGAGAAAACAGTGCAGACACGTAACGACAGGTTTCAAATAATCTCACCTGTGTTCCTTGTGGCCCAGGCGGTCCTTGTGGTCCTCTGCTACCTTGCATCCCCTGAAACACAGAAATATGAATTAAACATGTAAAATCAAACATACATACACCATAGGTTGGAAAATAACTTTTGGTCCACCTGCCACTGTGACTGGTGGATTCTAACCTAAGACCAAGCACCTCATTTTTACCAGATACTTTCTTGTTTAAAGTGACAGCGCATAACATCATATGAACAGATAATTTACAGTCTTCATGCCTGACTATGTAAGTCAAACATTTATTTGAGGAAAGCACTTACATGATCTCATCCATGATCTATATAAACCTTATTAGTGGGTATACTGTGACTGGGCTTATGCGGATTGTTGATTATCTACTGTCTTTTCTAATGTCTTCCTCTAATTTACATAACCATAGATGACAGATTTAATCACAGATATCCTTTGATTAATTTGCATGTATAAAATAAAGTTCCTACTGCAGCTTTACTGAGATGCCCTCCAAAAATTCAAGTCTATCCAAATTTTAAATTCAACATTTATTCAATAGTCAGGGTCAATCCGTTGTCGTCATCCTGCATTAATCCACAGTTGGACCTAAACATTGATTATGTGACTAGATAAACTTTTGAGCAATCTAAGATGTCAAACCTAATAAATGTTGTGTTTCACTCAAAGTTATAAAAATACCAATGGAAGTGGCTGGGAAAAAAAGGAAGATACAAACAAACCAATATGTACTGAACATATTTGATGACATCAGTCCTGGAGAGAACACAATGATAGCTATTTGTCTTTTCTACAATTGACTCAAGTTTTTTTTTCTCTTCTCATGATCACAAAGATAGTACAACATCTTCTCATCAAAGATGTGAACATTGACAGTGATTTGACAGGAGGGGGAGGCAGCACAATAACCCTCTCTACCCTCCTGAGTGTTTATGTTAAAGTGTCAGAATGTAACAACCATACTCGTGGTCTAATATGTGTTGTCAAATATTACAAATCACTCTGTATGTACCTGCTACAGTGGCATGTACTTTGAGGAAATTCAACGCTAGTACTCAATCATCTAGATTATGTGAATGGCAGGTGCTGGTTTTCTACCGTAATAAATATACATAAATACAAAGACAGGAAAATTAAGGCATTTTGGTACCTTTGGTCCAGGTGGTCCATTTGGCCCTGGTATTCCTATGTCCCCAGGAAACCCCTTGTGAAAAAAGGAGAGGCAGTGAGTTCACCTCTCACTGAATCACAATACAAATGAAACACAGATTCCATACATCAGTCCAAGTCATTGTAGGAGGGGCATGGTTATACTGTATTAAAAAATGACAGGTATGAAGTCAGCACATTAATAACAGTGTTGCAGGAGTTTTAGTCTGAAAGTCACTGAAGGCATCTGGTATAAATCTGCATCAGACAGAGGGGTGCAGACTTCGGGGCGGACTGAGACAAGCTTATTGAAAACTGATTTAAGGACAGTGATGGATCACTTTTGAGCTAACAGTAACTGATTACCTTCAGGCGTGCCTGCCATGATATAATCATTCATTTTGAAAAAATGTCCTCCTAGCTGTCACCTGTGTGACCTATGGTCATTTCGTACTCTTCCGACACACAGACGTTTACTGAATGCTGATGTCAAGAGTTTTCAATATGTTAAGCCTAATTCAAAACATTTTCATACTCACTAAACCATTCACTGTGCCCTTGAGTCCTATGGATAGGGCGCTGTCATCATAGTTTTGGTTTTATTTATTGATGTGTGTGGTCAAATAACATCAGACTGACTCAAAATAACAGCTGTGGCCTGCTTGCTCTTACCCAATTTATCACAACTATATGTTTCAATAGCGGTGTTCTACATCTTGATGAATAAATGGCCAAACAGGCAAATTATAAATGTGAAATCATCCTTACATATCAGGAAGCTCTTCAGATACTGAACTACACCTACAGTTGATGAGCAGTGACACAGTGATGCTAGCATGATACTTTGTCCTAAGAAAAGTGAAGTCAATATACAACAAAAAGTGAATGTTTTTTTGTCCTACCTCTGGTCCTGGAGGCCCTGGTGGTCCTTGTGCCCCAATCTCACCAACCTGTCCCTGTTCATAAAAAGAACATATGAAACCTAGAGATGGACACTCAGTGATGTGCAAACCTTAGCCAAGTCTTAGTCAAACACTGTCATGTACTCGTCCTTGCCCATGAAATATCCATCCATCCACACTAATGAAAATCAGTAGTGTAGTTTTTGTCACGTGCTACTTAAGAATTGTGAGTGAATTCATTACTTGTTTGACAGTTGGAATAAAACGCAGCTTTGTTTTCCCTAAAGTGTTTCAGTTATGATTTCTTTTTGAATTCCTACAGAAGATCTGTATCAACATTTAGATTACTGGATTCTGATTTCTTTCATTCTCAAACATATGGACTTGTTTATAAAGCAACCATAAAGTAAGACATTTACTTTTCAGTCTTTCATCTTTGCTTTTAATTTAATTTTACATAAGTTGACAAATTAACAAACTGCTGCGGACAGAAATGCACCCTTATTCTTCTATCTCTCTAACTGACTTTTGCTCAGTACCTAGCAAATTAAATAAAGCTGATGTGTTGTGAGTGTGACTTAATTCCCCCCACTTTATGAGATAACTGTAATGGAGTCCAGATTCCATCGAGGAACACAGTGTTTATTGGGTTTGTCAATAAAACTGGTGAGCAACCTGCATAAAGTGGTTGTCACAAAAACACACACACACACACACACACACACGCACTAGTAATGGTGTAAACAGAATAACATTCTCATAATGTCAGAATTACACGGTCATAGACACACATTCCTGTAAAAGTAAAGGTGAATACACCTAGCGTAGTATCTAGGCTCACATCTGTGTCTCCCTACAGAAATACAAACTTACCAGTGGACCTGGTTTTCCTCTTGGACCTGTCGGACCAGGCACACCAATGGCACCCTAAAAGACACAAAAACAAATCAAAATGGAATCACACACTTTCTTCTCTGTGCATGTGATTTTTTTTCACCAACTTCCATGTCACATTTACAGTGTAATTCCAGATAACAATAATAATAATAATAAACTATTTGTATAGCACCTTTCATACAAAAACTGTAGCCCAAAGTGCTCCACAGATGTCCATGTGTGCAAAATATTAGTTATACAGTAAAGATCCTTCATGAAAGAGACTTTTACATTCGTTATATACACACTCATTGCTTTATGTAAATCCTTTGATTAATCTTTAAATAATTTAGCAAAAACACTTAAGATTAGATAACTTTTTTCCTATTTCTGAGTCCAGACTGATTGGCTTGAGACACAATCTTGTATAAGTTACTGATAGTAAGAGTATTTTCACACCTGCAGAATGCATTTTACTGAATTTACTATTGCATGTGTTTTTTAATACAATGTTATTCAACTTTACCTATAGTTGTGAAAGGAAACGTACCTTATCCCCTTGGTACCCCATCTCTCCTGGTTCACCTCTTTGGCCGACTTCACCCTGAATTTCACAGTATCATATAGAGATATAACAAGGCACGAACCTGCCATACAATACCAGAACAGCTTAAAACATACAATGTATTATGTGGTAGAGGTTGGAAGTTTGCATCGTTGACATGCTTTGAAACATCTTATTTGAATATATGTTCACTGTTTGGTCAATTCATCATTTTATTTTCTATGTCCATGTATTATATTTTTATATTTTCTCAAAATCAGTTTCACATACACAATAATATTTGTATTATAACTGGAATAGAATTATAATTGTACAATATTAATGTTTGATTTCATCCAAATTATATTGTAATCGTATTTTAATTCTTTTAAAGACAATAAAAGCATTTTTCTGAGATGTATGATAGTTTCCTTCAACCTCAGTTGAACATTTCAATTCATGTACACTTTGGAAACTAACAGTCAAAAGTGGCCTCATAATCAACTGACTACAAAGAAAAGACATTGCACACCTGACATGAACGTGGAACATCCATATTTAACAGTGGTGAGAGTTCTTGTGCATTACTCCACCTTCTACTATGATCCTGAATTTCACTTTGTTTCAGCTGCAGTATGAATGCTATGATCATTTCAATGTGATAGTGTAAAACATTCCATTATGGAAATTGGACTACGGACACATTACACACAGATACTCTGCAATAATATAAATATTTAGATCACCTTATCACCTTTCAATCCAGGCAGGCCGGCTCGTCCCGCTGGGCCCTGCCACAGAAAGGAAATGGCGAAGGAAAAAAAAAAAAACGAAAAAAAAAAAAATAAGGAAGCATAATTACAAAGAAAAATATCAGGATATGATGAAAGAAACAAATATTACAGCATGCCTTCAAGGGAGACAAGACAGTTTCATGTACTGTCATATATAACGTGAGAAGCAGGCAATATACAGAAGATTGTTGCATTTTGTTTTGTTCTTTTACCTAGATGGTTAAAACATATCTATGATAACCTGGTAATAATATATTTATGTTGTAGGAATATGACATTTCCTATATTGCTATTTCCCTAAAATTTTGTACAATTGGGGAGCCTACCTGAGGTCCCACTAGACCAGCCAATCCTCGAGGTCCCTCAGGCCCCAGATCCCCCTGTGGAGAGAAAGACATTCACAATGGAACTTACATATTACACACACATCCACTCAGTTCCAATACTGACCAAAGGTCATTGGCTCACTCTGAATGGCATTCTTTAGAGCAAGTTTTTCTGATCTCCTCCAGTATTTTGACATGGACACTATCAGCTGTTTCTGACGGAGAACATTCCAGGTTTTCACAACATAATTTAGCACTAAGCTGCTCTGGTGCTGTGGCTACACAGTTGGTACCAGTTTTGGCTTCCCCCTGCTCACCACTGCTTCACCACAAAATCTAATTGACCAAGTCTAGATGGGAACAGCCAGAATGTGTGTGACTAAAGAACATACATTTTACAAACAGGAATATGGTTATCTATATTGTGACTATAATAACCATGTCAGCTGTACTGACTTTGTGATGGAAATCTCCATGTGGAAACCAATCTGTACCATTCACATGCATATTGAATAAACACAGTAAATGAAACACAGACTTTGGAACTAAGGACAGCATTTTTTTATGCTGTGGAGGTTTTTTTTCCCTAAATAAGGAATCCAGGAATCTGCACTTTCAGGTTTTGTTTTCATTCTGAGATGGGAAGGCTTAAGGGAAAGGGAGTAGAAGTGAAGAGAGGTTTCTGTCAAAATTAGTTCCAAGCTATGAGTGAAAACTGCTTCTGACTCAACCAATAAGCTGGAAAAAAAAGCAATTAATCCACGTGAGTGCTTAAAAAACTGTGTTTCTTGGCTGAATGTGTCAGCAGTAAAGCTGACTTGAAGTCAGTAGCTTGGGTAGTAAAGCTGAATTACAACCAGTAGCCTAGGTAAAGGTTAAAGAAACTCCATCAATCCAGATGTGTCGACCACCACTCAGACTAACCCTTCAAGAACCCCAATAAATCCCCTGTGGTATGAGGACAGCAAGCTGGAGTAAATGAAGCTTGTAATTTGGCAGAAAGATTCTATTCAATAAAGTTGTTTCTATTTGTCTGACATGAGTAAACGGATGTAACTATGACCTCTATGAACCCAAGCCTTTAGAATAGAATGATCTTTGTGATGATAACAGGCTCTATGTTTTTTCTCAGCTCAGTGGCAAAACTGTTTCTGATAAGGTTAAGTCACTGAAGTCTAATAAAGTCTCTGCATTTCTCAAGTGTCGATATGACCAAATATTAACAGCCTTGGTCAAAACCTATACGGACTGTTCCTACAAGAACACAAGACAAAAAGGTCAACCTCTGACAAAAAAGGAAATATCCTAAAACAGATCCATCATTACACACAGAAGATTAAACTGCTATTAATATGCATGATTAAAGAGGAGCACTTGATAAATTGCTCTACCAGTTCCTTACTACTGCACAAGCAAACACATTCATGACTAGCACTTCATACATCTGTCTTGTTATATAGACTAAACCCCTCCACTGTTCATATGAACTTTCAGTGCGGTCACAGCCAGGAAATTTAGCAGTCTTAAATCACGTAACATTGCTTTGGTTTGAACACTGATCCATTTTTGATAGATTTCTTTGTGTCTCTGTGGAATGTTTATGTATTCCCATCAATAAAGCTCTGTTGTAGGGTTAACTATCCCTTACGTTGAATTAACAATCACAGTGTAATTCAAATGCAGTGAGAAATCCAACATAGATACTGGTCGCAACTAATAAATTAACATCCACCAAAAACCCCAGTTTAATCACTAAAAAGAAACAAACAGAGAAAAAAAATACAGACAGACAGCAATTTCAGACAGGGAAAGACAAAGACAAACATCAGCTATTGTTTCCGTTACAAAATGGACATATAATACATTATTGAAACAAGTCATAACAAATGAAACTCACCCTCAGACCAGGAAAGCCACTTATGCCAATTCCACCAACAGGGCCCTGTGAAACATCACAGCAACATCCTAAGTACACAGGACAGGACACTTATCGTACTGAACATTTCTTATTTCTGAGGCAACATTGGACATGTGCAATGTAAGTGGTTTATATACCAACCTCTGGGATGATATAAAAAAATGTTTGACTAATGTCAGAATATGTGAATTATTTCTTCAAGCATTTGCATGAGCTAGGCATTTTTTGCTCCATTAATCAAGGTAGACATCTTAGTGACCCCAGTGAGAAGAATTATATATGTGTATGGACATAATAATAAAATCTATATAAGGTTGTCTAGGCAATAACTTCAAACGTCCAAGGAAGAGTTGTGCAAAACATCTAATTTCCTGAGAAGACACACACGATCATAACATTTGTTTAACTGGAATCACCTAATGTTGCTGAAAATACAGCGGAAAAAGCAGAAAGATAACCAGGAAAAGGATAGAGTAGAGAAAAGTAGATTAGAAAACACAGAAAACCTAAAAGCATCTCACCTCATTTCCATCAGGACCAGTAGGCCCTCTCTCCCCTACATCACCCATCACTCCCTGTGAGACAAATACATTAATATTTAACTTAAAAGCATCAAGACACATCTATCCAATTGTACTGTCAATTGGCAGTAGATTGCTTTAGTTGCCATCTTCACAAATAACATTAAACCTGTAATTACCTCTGGTTATTGATTGACTATGAATTAACATACTGTCAAAATAATTCTCATTTAATGTGGCGAGATGAAGCAGTGTATTAGCAAGTTTGGACCACAGGCTATGATCCAGTTATCCAGACAGCGTGCAATGTTCCAGAAAACTCTTCAGATGAAATAGACACTGGGCTGTCTGCCCGTTTGGCAACTTCAACACAGAGAACCAAAGGCTTGTTTTAAAACATTAACTTTTCACAGCGTGAGAGCCCAACCTAGACATTCCAACTGTCAGTATCATAATCACATTAACCAAACTGGCTATTCCAGTGCCTGCAACTAAATATATACACTATCAAAAATTAATAGGTTAGATCACAAATATATGTGTGTTTTTAGTGTCTGGTTGGTAGTGTACTGGAGACATTTGGATTAATTTTCCCTGTCTTCTTCCTGTTCATTTTAGCCCCAAACTATACAACAGAATCAATCTCTGCCACCCTCAACAGATAACTCAGGTGTTTATCATAACCTGTCTTCCTTTCAGGCCAGGTTTTCCAGCAGGACCAGGAACACCCTAGAAGTAATAAAAAAAAAAAACAACACATGAATAAGCAACATACAAATTAAATTACAAAAAATTAATGAATTAAACTAATATTTCTGCCAAAACCCTATTGAAGACTATATGAGTAATAAGTTGACCAAGAACCATAAACAGCAAACATGGAGCAAGCATACTACAAAGAAGCAGAAAATAAATGGGGGGTGGGGGTGCATCTACCACGCTGATTCTAACGTGACAAAATTTGCAGTTAATATTAGTAGTAGTAGTAGTAAATCCAACTAAGAGCTCTGTGAGGTTTTCCGCCAAGCTTCGACGACACTGGAGAGAGTGTTTATATAAAAATATATATATATATATATATATATATATATATATATATATATATATATACACACACACACACACACATTATTTTATTTAAAACATTTTTTTAGATTTTTAATTATCTTGTTCTCTTGTGTAGGCCCTGATATGGACCATGTATTTGTGTCTGACGTAAATAAAGAATTTAAATATTGGCAAGCATCACTCACTTTCTCTCCTTCAAGCCCTGGAGGCCCAGCAACACCAGGAAGTCCAATGAAACCCTGGAAATAAGTAATAATTCATATTGAATATAAAATTTATTGGACTGGCACATAAAATCTACAAAACCCCCCATAAAAAATAACAATGTATTAATCATACTGTGGGATAAGTTTTAGTCATTAAACTTTTGTTCAAGGGCAAGTTTGCTCTAGTGTGTGTGTGTGTGTGTGTGTGTGTGTGTGTGTGTGTGTGTGTGTGTGTGTGTGTGTGTGTGTGTGTGTGTGTGTGTGTGTGTCCTATTGGTGGCATAAATAGATAACCTAAGTAAACTATACTCCAAACCATGCAGTTGTGCTAATAGCAATGCTAACTGTGCTAACTGAAGGCTAAATCAATATGAATATTTAATTATTCAGACACTGTCACTGCAACTCGGCATCTAGGTGATGGTTTGTCAACATGAAACAACAGCCACAGTCCTGGATCTACAGATGGTGCAATATGAGTTAAAGACTTGTGTGCATAAATTATAGAAGCTGCTACAGCTGCCAAAGCCCCCCTGTAATACTCAGCCAAGTTTTTATGATTTGTATCGTAAACTAATATCTCAAAAACCAGTAAATCCAACATATGTGCGAAATGTAGAATGCCCTGATCTCTAAGCTATTACATCATCACAACATATATTTTCTAGCTAAACTCTTAAACTCAATTTGTATTCTGTGCACATGTTGGCAGTAAAAAAACACTATTCTGAACTTTACTCCATGCATTTTCTATTTTAATGCTGCATTCTCTCACGTACAAGCATTGCTTTTAATTGTCATAGAACAGGGGTGTCAAACTCATTTCAGTTCAGGGACCACATTAAGCCAAGTTTGATCTGCAGAGGGTCAGACCAGTGAAATAATAACATAATAATATAAAAAATAATGTCAACTCCAAACATTCCTCTATGTTTTAGAGCAAAAACAGTAAAATTATTATGCCATCCCTTAAAACAATGTGAACAATCTACGTGCAGTTTTAATATTTTATTTATCATTTATTATTTATCATCATCAGTTTATCATTTAAACATGTAAATAACAATTTTCAGATCACAGTAGATCAACCAAACATACATCAAACATGTAATAACAGGCAGAATATTGGGAAACTTGCTCTTCAGACATTTAAAAAAGGTTCATATTTGTTCAGGTTACTTGTATATTTTAGAAATGATCATTTTCACATTTACAAAAAGAAACATTTGGAATTGTGAGTTTTTATACGTTATTATGAGAGCATTTTACTGATCTGACCTACTTGAGATTAAATTGGTCTATATGTGGAACCTGAACTAAAATTATTTATTTCTTCAGTGTCATTTTTACATTTCACAAACTCATCGCAAGGACCCTTTGGTGGGCCGGATTTAACCCCCGGGCCATGTTTGACACCTGTGTCATAGAATATAGTCACATGTACGAGTAATTTTAACAATGCTATCCCTCTTTCTTTGTTTTTCTCTTACTTACTTAGACACACACACACACACACACCTTATCAGGGCACTCTTTCAGTGCTCACTTTCCCCCTTCCTCTTTCATTCTGACATAGTAATCCCAGCTATCCACTTTCCATGAGCTTCAACATTTCATCTAATTCTCGTTTCTCATTCACTCTATTAACCCCCTACCCTCTGCCTTCATACTTTCTACTTCTGTGCCCCCACCCCCATCTTTTTTCTGTTCTCATGTTTTTGGGGCATTCCTGTGTGTGAAGAAATGAACTATAGTAAGAGGAACCAGTTGGCCTTTTTAAAGGCAACCCAGACCAACCCCCACAAGCTGACTGCAGTTCTCCATCAGGTAGTGTATCAGAAATACAACTCAGATTCTGCACACTCTCTGGCGCAAGGTTGAGGACTTAACACTGTCCTAATCCTTTCAGGAAATGAAGTATTCAGCTGAGTGCTGCTGAGGTAAAGATGCCAGAATGAGAGCAGTGTTTGAGTCATACTTACACGGACACCTTTAGGCCCCGGGTTACCTTCTGGCCCAGCTGAACCCTGTGACAAAAAAAAAAAAGACATCTGTAAGAGTGACCTATTGTCTCAACATACAAAATGTTTGTGGTCATGTTCTATGGTGAGGTAAACCTGACAGTAGTCTGACCAGTATCAGTTTATCACAACACATACTGGGTATGAGTGGCAGACAGCTAAAAGATAACACTGTGTGTAGCACTTACAATCAAAATTTCTAAATTAATTTGATCACCCTCTGTTTAAAAAGTTTCAAAATCCCAGGTCTGCACATGAAACATGTTTAAAATAATCATTTTTACTCTTTAATGCATTGTAAACTGTATTTCATTTTAAATGATATCCATCTACGCTGCCCATGTTGTTTACAGGTAGTGAACAACATTTCCTCTTGGCAGGGGAAACAATTATCTAAAAGTTCGTACGAAGGAATTGGATCAATTAATTTTTTTTTGCATTTTTCACTGCACCTGCCTGCCAGGGTAACCTGCAGCTCCAGCTTCCCCAGGAGGTCCTGGTATGCCCTGCAGCAGAGACAGAGAGGGAGAGAAAGAATGAATGAACAAAGAATCAGGAGATTAGATGGATGGATAAGGTGAAAGAGGAGAAACACGGAGCTCTACCACCATTGCCAACTGAGGAATAAAACAAGCACTGTTCATTCCCTGCAACCTCCACCAAGATAGCCCTGTCTATTAACTGTATCCTTTTGCACCCTTGGGCTCCAGTAGAGGCTGCTCCATTACAATGAAAATTGCACCTTTTACGGTTTAAGACACTGAGGACAAACTCCATCCTTCAAAAAAAAAAAATTTTAAATTAAGGTGCAATGCCATTTAACTATATTTTATGGAAACAATTGTAGTTCTATTAATGCCTGACAGTGTGATGGTGCTCATTAATAGCTTCATTTTAGTGTTTAAGCCTTTGAACCTCCTATTATGAAATATATGTAGGAAAAAGGAATTGTTACAACTGAACAGACTGATACAGAAGGTTACTGATTTACAGGGAAGTGTGTGTGTGTGTGTGTGTGTGTGTGTGTGTGCACGCGTGAGACAAAATATTTGGGATAGCATACCTGCTAACTTGACTACATTATTTACATCAGTATAGTAGCTGCAATTATATGAACTCTAATTCCTTTTCAACCTAAGTGAAAAGAAATACCCATCCTGTTTACACTGGAACTAAATATTGTGATCACATCTTTGGCTCAAAGCATTTAATCGGAACATTTCATCCTTAGACTTTTTTATAAACATAAATTAATGATTAATTATTAAGTTTTTCTTCTTCCCACTCCTTTTCGAGCACAGACAAACTAATTTGATTCATTGCACTTGCATGTATTCTTTTGAGAGTATTTGTATTATCAGACACTTTTGTATGAAAGTTATTTATGTTTCTTTATCACTGGCTTGAAATGAATGAAATAAAAGTATTATTAATCTTACATTTTTTGCTATTTGACTTTTAACTGTTGTAATACAAGTCCTTCTGAGCCTTTTGATTTCATTATTAGTTTCTCAAACTAACTTCACCTTATGGACACTACAGTTTGAAAAAAATATTTTAAGCTTGTTTGTTTCTTTTGATAAATGACTTGTTCAACAGTCTAGATAAAAACTACATCCGATTTCTGACCCATGTGGAAGATTGTCATGTCTTTTAATGTCACCACCATGTGTATCAAACATACACACAAAAATAATATATTTAATCCAGCCAAACAGAAACAAGTGGATGGATTTAGTAATGCCACATGTTTTTGTTCTGCTGGGTTCTGATTCTGGTTATTATTAAAATACAAAGGTCCATGATGATGCAGAGACTGAAACTGCAGAGCTCAAAAAGTTTAAATAAAACTAAGTACTCTTTTGCGAACAGATGCATACACAATATATACACTCATTATTGTCACCACTTACTTGTTCTCCCGGAGGCCCGAGTGACCCCGGATAACCTTTAGGACCCTTAAAAATGAAACATAAAAAATATTGTAAGCATAGTCACAAAAAAACCCCACACAAAATACCTTTCTACACAAGTAGTAACCAAGTCAATAGCTTAATTCTAACAATGTGACAGCATCAACTTTAAAAGTAAGCCTTTTTCTTAAATTTATAGCATTAGATTTATTATTAAATTATCCTGACACATCAGTGAAGGATCATTTTTTAGTACAACTTTTAAGGTTGAAGAGAAAGTTAATAACTTTTAGGTTGAGTTGTAAAGAGACAAACAGTGAGTATGTGGTACGTTGTGACCAGTAGACATAATAGGATTACATTAAAGTATTAATGTGAGGGACCAAACCAACGATGAGGAAACACAGACATATTAAGATGAAGATTGGGTTTATTTTCCCAAAAAATTATGCAGAACTAAACAAACAACTTCTGGGCCCAAAAATAGACAGAAAAGAACCATACTTAAATCAAAAGAACACGTAACAAACTGAGCCACCATCACCCAACACACAAGGGTATATATACTGGCTGATCACACCAAATTGGACACATGAGGGGAATACAAAGAGCGACACTATGACAAAGAGGAACAACTAAATTACAAACACCAAAAACACTTAACTATTCAAAATAAACCCAAAAGCTAAGTACATTAATTATTCAAACTGAAATACTTAACCAATCCAAACTAAACCCTTTCAACCCCCCCCCTGAAGTGGCACCAGTTGAGCTGCCCCAATTAATCTGCTCCTCCTTTTTAAAGGCTGCTGTGTCTGGGTGCGGCTTCTTTCTCCAGCCAAACAGCAGCAGAATCCAGAAGCTAGCACCGTCTTCACCAGTAACTCAAGAGAAACTAATTAGAAATATAACTGTACAAAAGTTAACTAAATGGGTGCACTCCAAATAGAACCAATGTATAATGTCATGGATTAGGCCCCCAGTGACCCCTGTGACCCTAGTGAGGATAAAGCGGGTTCAGATGACGAGTGCGAGTATAATGTCAAATAATATTCTATTAAAATAAACATGTATAAACAAATGTGTGTGAATTTATTTGTGCAATTACAATCTAATGTAACTGAATAAATGGTAAATGAATATAAAGTGTAGTTGCAAAGGGTTACAGACTTTTATGGTGTGGACGTGGCTGCGTCCATCACAATTATGAAGTCACTCACATTAAAAGGAAAGATAAAAAGTGATACCCTTCCATGAAGAGAGGACAGCAAATTGTAACCCACAGTCAGTTTTGTACCGTAGCCAAATCCAACATTTAGTAAAACAAGCAGTTTGACTTTATAAACTAAACAAGATTTATTATTCAGTAAATCAGAGCTTTTCTTCTCTTAACCCTCTTTATTTTTCATTTGACATGATAATCAACAACAGATGTTTACAGCTCAAAAACACAAGGTCAGGGCCAGGTCAGTATTTTTGGGGGGCAGAGAGACTATCTTGAATGGCACCATTGACTATGTCGTGTGCTTCTGAAGTTGTGACACATGAACCTTCACAGTCAATAAAAAGCCCACTTGGGGGTGAAGAGCACCAGCCCCAAGCTAGTCATTTCCTCTGAAAATAGTTGAAGGGGCACAGTTTATGTCCTGGGCATATTAGGTTCAGCTACTGCAAACACTGGGGTGGCCTCCTGGGAAGCAAGGTGAAGGCCAGCTATGTGGGGACCAGCCTCAGAGCTTCAATAACAGACAATCTGAACAACTGTGAAGACATGCAGGGCAAGCTACTATTGAGATAGTGAATCTGTTGTATGTCAGAAGACCACAAGTTGAGCTGCAGCCATGCAACTTTGTTTTATAAGATACATGATTTAAACTAAATGACGCTGTATTGTAGTGCTTTCAGATGTGAGTAAGAATGCGTGAATATATGCAAACTGACACAGATGCACAGACTGTCCTTGACTGACAGCTGAGGTCATAAATTTCTCTACCTTCTGCATGACAGTGCTGATCTGAGGTGGCATGAGGTATTTATGCATATCATTTATCAACTCGACCTGGAATTGGGTGCCTTTCCTCTCTCAGATGACCTTTGACATTAATGACAAAGGTCCTGAAGTTGAAACTTTCCAGTACTAAAGCCACTTCAAGAGGCAGCTCTGACTGAGAGGGAGGGGCGACGTATGTGAACAAAGGTACATGCAATGAGACAGAGTACAAGATGGATGGATAGTTTTGACAGACTTAAAAACTAATAATTAAACACATTGACTCTTACCATTAAACCCGGAAATCCATCTGAACCAGGCAGCCCTGGTGGACCTTTGTCACCCTAAGGAGACACATACATTGCAAATGTCTATGAAGTAAATATTGGTACTAGGACAGTTATTTGGAGAAAGAATATGACAGTTCAAGCATCAACATGAATCTCTTAGCATTTTCACAACTGCACACATTTCTAATCTGAAAAATGTGGTAACACAATTGTGAAAAATTAAATGAAATAAGATGAGATAATATAATCACCATCAGTGACGCACGGGCTGACCAGAAGTGAGTGGGCGCCTGCGGTCACCCGCGGCCATCCGCAGTTACGAGTCATTGAAAAATATTTGTAATGATATTCGGTTTGCGGTCAGCCTGGTTGTGTGTCATTTGAAATAACCTGGTAAATGTCTCTTTGGGTGTTACAGGTTGTCGACCCCTGGTTTAGATGCTGCGCGTTGGTAACTTTTGAATGATGAAGCAGGACAAAAATATTTTCTCAACATATTAACTTACAAGCAATGACATGGAATTTTAACACATAAATAAATGCAGGTATGTGAGTAAGGTCATGTGATGTTCATGAAGACCACCGACTACACTGGCTAAAAATGTCGAGAAGCAGGTCGGGTGCATCTTTTTCAAATATATTTCTTGTGGCCTGAGTTGCGGGCAGGCTAGATAAAAAAAAAAAAACAGTTTGCTGCGGGTTTATAAATTGACCCATGCATCACTGATAACCATATACATATGTCATCTAGACAAATTAAAGCTCAGATTTTAAGATGAAAATGGGTATATTTTGTATGTGCAGTCTCTTTTGAAGTTCATAGACACTGTGACGAAGAACATCAGTGCTGACATGTTTGTCAGTCTTCTTAGATACAGAACACAATCTATTTCAAACTTGACTGAATGATATTAACAGCTGCAGCCTGTACCAAGTACTATACAAGCATGAGAGTCAGTTTGTGATGTCTGTGTGTTTATGTCTCAGCTTATTAAAGACATGTTGAAATGTCAAAAGCAACTTGAAACACTAAAAACTCTGACACAAAACAAGGGAAGTTTGAAAAAGCTTGAGAGCGTGTTTTTGCCAGCAAACCATTTAATTCATTTAATAACTTAATATTGTTAAAGCTGCAGTGATTCATAAGATTTACCCCGGCCCCTGAAGGGGAGAGGGGTATTGTTTTTGAGTCAGTTTGTTTGTTGGTCTGTTTGTTTGTTTGTTTCTAAGCAGCTTTACATAAATACTACTGGACCAATGTCTATAAAATGTTAAGGAAAGTTGTGAGGTGGTCCAAAATAGATCCCATTAAATGATGGTGAATGCAGATCAAAAGTTACAGTCACCACAAATGTGTTTTCACAATGATAAGAGATAGGGCAAATCAGGTAAAATGTGTGCAAGGGGCCACAGGGCACCACTTGATAGTGTCTGTATCCAAAACTTCTGCAATTAGCTCTGAGCATATTTCCAATTGAAATGGTCTGAGAGGACATGAGACATCTCTGACTGTAAGAATGCAGAAAAGCTCACTGTGGTATAGATTCTTTTTTTTAATGGCAGGTGTTTTCAGACTGGTAGGGTGTTACATAAAGTGACTGACAGCTGTAATTACCAATCAGTGATCAGATTTCATCTAACCCTATATGACACATTATTCAGCTGCTCTTCTATCTCAACACAGAACCTTCAGAATGTTTTTAGCAAGATGAAGAAGGAAGAAGAGTATTTTCATTTTGCTCTTTTTTATTGAATTTTACTACTGCAGCTTTAAAGTTTTAATTCACTCGTACTGTACCTACCCATGTGTATTATTCTCCTGTATGTTCATGTGTGCTATTTTAGGTGGGTCATTGAAAACAGAGGAAAAATATATTCAAAGGAATCAAGGAGACAGATAGAAGTGAAGGCCCAGAGTGATACTAGTACAAAGAGAGGACACTATTCTTACCTTCTCTCCTGGTGAAGCCTGGCCTGGAGATAGTCCGGGATCTCCCTTTGAACCCTAGTATAAAAACATGTTCACAGTTTAAGGATGTGAAGAGGAAATTCAAAGTAGTTAGAGTGTTTGGTAATACACCAGGTAAACCATTTGTATTCTATACTGGTTTTACTTTCCCGTATTGTCCAAAATTAATTTGACAATCATCAAAGAGACATAACTGCTCTAATGGTTTAACAAGAAATAACAATTAAAGTTTATGGTTAACTCACTTTATTATCCCCATAGGGAAAACTGATGCCTGCATTTTATTCATCCTAATGCACAGTGTTAGTATCAGCATTAACGAAGCTAAGTGAGGAGCAGTGAGGAGCAGTGAGCTGCCACTGAAGCCATGCAGGGGGAAAAAACTCCATAGTTCCATCAAGAGCAGTGACAGGATATTCAGCAGATATATACTTTTTTAAATAATAATAATTATTATGTAAAGATGCTTTACATAACAGACAAACAAGTAATGCATTAAAAAATGACTAAAATAAAATAAAATAAAACCTAAGTGAAAGCCAGTTTGAAAAGATGGGCTTTAAGATGGGATTTGAAACTCGGACAGTGAGTCTGAGTTCCTGATGGGTCGTGGAGAGAGTGTTCCAGAGGAGGGGGCGGGGGTGTTCTGCGAAGGTTTGGTCCCCCTGCCGAGGTTGGCCTCAGTCGTTTGTGTTTTTTTTTTTTTTTTTTTTTTTTTGGTCACAGACGAACATAGAATGGTTCAGTTCAACTGGGAATCAAGCGCCAATAAAACTGCACACTGCTCTGTGTAGAATGTATTATGGATCCTGCTGACAATAAAAACCCCAATGAATAAATAACATGCTATCATATAAACACAAAACTGTTATGTCTGAAAGAACCAATATTCTGTCAACATTACTTTAGTAGTAGAGAATTCTGATGGTTTCATTTGTGAATAATTAGTATGATAGTGTAGTGAGTGGGCTGGTAAAATATGCTGTATATTTTTGATGTAGAATGTAAACAGCTTTTACTATAAACTAATTAGTTTATGATGAAAAACAGATGCTGTTATCTTCCGATAGCACTGACTAAACACAGTTAGTTCATTGGGGACGTAGTCCCAAACTGACACAAAGAGTGTCTCATATTGTATTCCGCCTCTGCAACAGGTTTATGGGTTTCAGAATGACTCATATACAGGTCACTGTGGTATTGATGCATTGATTTGAGTGTGTACACAGTCACACACACTGATGTGGGTGTACAGGCTCATGGAATAATAGGGAAACCATCCATCCCATTGGCCCTCAGTGTCCCACAGCAGTAAAAAAAACTGACCGTACTGGGACAAGATGCTCTGCTTGACTAATCAAAGAGGAAAACAGAACATTCCTCTGTGTGTGGGGTGAGGCAGACCAAGTTTAAGTTTTTGATAAAGAGTCATTTTCTCTTGCCTTTAGCTGTATCCCCTTTAAATATAATTAGAGACAATAAGGGGTTATTCCCATCAACCAAAAAGCTTCTCATGAAAAACAAAGGATGGCACAGCTGACATTTCACTTATCATTTTGTTTCTGCTCCTACAACATGACATTTCCAAATTACTGCAGGGTGTATGAAGGCAGTTTGTGGTAGCCACTCAAGATTGCACTCACCATAATCATGTGCACAGAGCTGCCCACATCCTCACTCTGTTGTATCAACTTGTCCTTTGCATATGGTCCCATTCTGGGAAAAGCTAGTAAATGCTCTATAAGAATTACATTCTTTCCTTTTTTTCCATCTCCATCTTATATTCAACATTGCGTCTAACAGTATGCTTATGCCCTGTGGTGAAAATCAGGGCAACAATGATCTAGTCCTGAAAGTATGTTGCTAAGCCCAACAACCAGCCTCCTGTCTTCTGTTTCACATGCTTCCATACATCTGGCATTTTCCCATTTAATCCCACAAGTGCACATACTACAGCAGAAATTGGAAATTACTCAGGTCCCTAGTTTACAAAATTCACATTAAATTATATCACCATCCTATATTTCACTTTTCTTTTTTTTCTTTTTTTTTACTGGTTTTAGCATTTTATTCAATTGACATAAAAGAAACTTTTCCGTGATTTATTGTTGTTATACGATCACATGTATTGTCTGGCTGTGAAATGTAATAAATGGATGGGTGAAGGAAGGGCATTACAATACTTGCTTCTTTATTTGCAATTTTAGACACACACATATATATATATAAATATATATGTATATAAAATATATATATATATATATATATATATATATATATATATATATATATATATATATATATGTGTGTGTGTCTCTTTCGTATATACATATACGAAAGAGGAAAAAACTGTGTCTACAAGCAGATCCAATTTTCATCTGACTTGTTGGGTTTGTTTTTTATACAAAAAATAAATGAGTGATGAATTCGCAAAAAAGGGCTTCAAGATTACATAAAACTTGACTCCGGGCTAGAAATAATGTCTTTCCATATTTTTTTATGGTAAAAACATTGTCCCGCCTCTATTGTTTGTGTTCTCTCTTTCAAGTACTTGGGGGGGTAAGTCCATATAATGACACTACACATCCCCAGGCAGTAAATAATGTTCAGTTTTGTCACCCACCCCTTTGAAAAACTCTTTATTGTACAATTATGATTCTGCAATCCAACAACAATCCAACTAAATACAATGATTCCTGCAGCTACAAAATGCTGAACTGCACTAGAATGACAGGAAATTCATAAAATTGTACAATATAAAATAGCTTGAGTTTGAAAGTTCTGAAAGGCCTTTTCACAATATACAATTAGATTAGATTAGATTTTACTGTTCCTTTGAGCAGAACCTTCAGGAAGCTGAGGTTTAACCCCAGGGTTACACTTGTTGTTTCAATAACTATCAAAACAATACTTGTTGACCAAATTTTTTACAATCGTTTTTATAAATAAGTAAAACATAATACAATGTCTTGTATTTTTTGTCAGTGGAAATATCTATAACACTATCCAGGTGCTTGGTTACATAATCAGATCATTATTGCATTACATAATAATAACCCCGAACTCAACAAAGCAGTTAAGTTAGTGTTTGTGTGCTATATATATATATATACCATTACTATACCACTCTTTACTTTGTTATTTTGTATGACTTGCATGGATAGCTGTCCTGTTTCTGTATCACAATGTGTGAAATCAATTGTATGATCTCACGTTATTAGGCCAATACTGACACAAGGAAAAACTAAGCCACTGCTCTGCTTCTAAAGCAAAGCGGTTTGTGAATGGCTGGAGACACAGGCTCAGTGTGAAACATGCTTCAAGTGGAAGGTTATTCTACATGAGGACCAACAAAAATAATCATTATTACCCTTTTGTTACTCATTCATTCAAAAGACAGGTTCACTCTTTTGACAAAACCGTATCTGTGGAATGAACGAGTATTACAAAGTATGTCTTCGCTCCACTGAGATTGGCTTCATCCATCCTTACAGAGACAGAACAGAACCTGCCCGGTACTTTTAGAGAGATGTTTATACCTCGCTACTGTACATAAAGAGGTTACTCACCTTAGGCCCAGGTGGTCCAGGTTGTCCTGGCTTTCCATGTGGACCAGTGGGACCCTAAAACAGATGCAGACAAGGAGGAAGAGAAAGAGAAATATAGAAAGTATATGAATTAGTTTGCATTCTTGACAGAAACTATGAATCACAGTCACATGACCACTAAAGTTAAGAGACGCGATGTGACAGCTGGCATACCTCTGGAAGCAGGTGATGTAGAAATATTTAAACATAGGCTAGAATCCCAGATAATAATCACAAATACTATTAATTATGTATGCCTAAACTGCCCAATTCCTATATGACATTTGTTCTCCACACAAAGTGATTTTGTTCCTTGAACATCACAGGTATGCAATGAATGCATGACCACACATGCACAGACACACATGTACATTCACACGCACATACACACCAACAACATACTAAATTCCTGCATATCTTTACCCCTGCTGGTTGTTGGACTTGCTTTCTCTGTTCCGGAGCCAAGCACAAGGAAGACAGATCTCCTTCTCTGTATGCACTCTTTAAGCATTAATTATGATAAACGTGTCAACAGATCATTTTACTAAGGCCTACCTCAATGACAGAATTCTGTGGATTTGACTCAGATGTGGTAAAATGTTACTTGTTGCAAAATGACAAATGACTTTTCCTTCATTAAAAATTCATTATTACTGTATAAATCCCCAACTGAGCACTTCAGCTGTCATCGTCAGAGACTGATTACAATTAACAGAGCTCTCAAGTATTTAGGAGTCTGTTTCCATGACAAATGCACACAATAAATCGTGTGCCCTGGTTCCTAAGTTCACTGATAACGCTCACAATTGAAGGCAGTATAATAAATCTGGAGCTGAGCACTGGGACGGCTGAGACACAACCAACATGCCACAGACCTCAGCTTCCCACCACATAATGATTTCAAGCCTTCCTCTGTCTTCTCTCTGCAACTTTACTGCAAGTACTTTCTGTATCTGCATCCATGTGCTTTAAAAGCTTTACAAGAGGAAATGTTTCACTGTGTACCAGCTCTGCGTCTACCACTGCACAGTTAATACTGGCCATCACTTACTGTACATGCACTCTACTTTACTCCCTTACTTTTTTGGGTGGTTGTTAACATTTCATACCCTCAAAACCATACGGCTTCAGCAGGACTCTTCCTACACTATACTCAATGCCACATTGGTTTCAGCTAATTCAACCATAACTATTTTGAGCCAGGTCGACTTTTGGCGTCCTTGTTTTCTCTTTCTGATATATATCTTCGCAGATGCCTTGGGCTTTGGCATGACTGCAGCATTGCATCATGAGTCTTGGTAGTTGCATCTGCTTCAGTCCTGAGATCAAAAAGGAAAAGAAGCCAGTGTTGCCATCGCTACTGCTGGTTGCATCTGGAAAAGTTTGGTCACCCCACCTTGATGCTACGAAGGTGCCAACGAATAAACAGTGACTCCTGGACCCTCTTAGGCTATGTAATTCTGTAAACCAAGCCTGGTTCCTGAGTTTAATCATGCTAACCACAAACATGTCTGTCTTCACCTATTCCCAGACACTTACAGCTGGATTGGGATGGCAAATCCAGGCAATGCACATATGGCCTGTGTATGACGACTGCTATGAGAATACAATGCCCATACATCATGTTAGTGTTGTTTATTAGTATGTGCATTACCTTCAAACTCCAACCATCCACCATTCTGATAATTCAGGTTACAACCCTGTATTAATATATTCGATGTGCTACGCTCGGCCTAGGGGTTGCATTAAGTGAGGCTTCTCTCCTTCATGTCTCTTTAAACACCAACTTAAATTAAAATATTTGATATTTGAAAATATTTATCATTAAATATTCATAGTAATATACCTTATACAGCAGTTGTCTTTGTTGGTGCTATTCTGCATTTTAGAATGTGTAAACATCAAAACAGTGAAATATTAGCTCATTTTACTTCACTGGGGCGGCTGTGGCTCAGTTGGTAGAGCGGGTCGTCTACATGTCAAAGTGTCCATGGGCAAGACACTGAACCCTGACTTAGTCTCCCAGTAGGACTGGCAGAACCTTAGAAACCTACTGGTGTATGAGTGTGTGTGTGTGTGTGTGTGTGTGTGAATGGGTGAATGTGAGGCTACAAGTACAGTCCATTTACTTGATAAATCCCTTATCCATGATGTGTTTTATGTGTACAAGTAAAACTACATTTCAAACTATAATGATAAAACTTACCATTGGTTCCCCAACACCACTATTCTAAGAGTTGTGTATCGAAAGGTCTAACTACTTTTGATCAGCAGAGTGATGACGATACCCCCCCCCCCTCCTTCACCACGTCAGAAAGTTTGCGTATCAGAAATGTTATGTATGTTACTCACCCGAGAACCTCTTTTCCCTGCAGGACCAGTTAAACCAGGGGGACCTTGAGGACCCTGGATAAAAGGACATCATGAGAAAGACAGGAACATTGTAGAGAGAGAAAGAGGAGGAGGAAAAGGAAAAAAAGAAAGAGATAAAGTATGTTAATGGCAAGCAATAACATGTAGTTCACTGTCCAGGCTTCTGCCGTGATGAGTATGTGCTATTTTTATGTAAGAGCTATGAAGTTCAGAGAAGGTGAGCGTTCTCACTTCAAAGCTCTAATAGAACCTTGGATAAAATGGGTGCAGTTATGTTTTTGTTCCATCGTTACCTTTGGTAACAGTATGGGAATAACAGAAGATTAATTATTTGGAAAATGCAGTATTAATTAAAAATATGAAACTATATGGTACATTCTGAAAGATGCAAAAAAAAATAAATAAAAATGACATAAAGACCTAACATGGCACCTAAAGAGGTAAAGATACATGTCAGCGCTGTCAGTTTTAATTGTTTAATGTTCTGCTGTTAAAACTAAATCATGAGTGGTATAATTCTCAGTGAGCAGGTTGAATGAATCCAGTTCAAATGATAATGGCATGTTACTGACTGGGTTTTTACTTTATGGCAGAAATGTTAAGGCCAAATTATGTAAAAGGAAATACTTAAACTCAAAAGCTACGTTTAAAAGTCTTGTACATTGTTAAAATTGTATATATTGTTAATATTGTATTTTGTTTTTAAGCAATCTTACGACTGTGATAGAACTTAAAAGTATGTTTAAGTTTACACATGTCACATAACCACAATCTCGTATCAGTCCAGTTTAGGAAGCTGCAATAAAATTCCAAAACTCTTCGTAGTAAATCTTCACCGCATCATCAGCTGACCTATAAACACTACTTTCAGTGTTTAAAATCTTTTGTGTACTGGCCATTTCAGCCACGAATCATAGTATTAATGAATTACAACTGTTGACATAGACATTAAGTCACTTCATACTCATGTTTCATAAACATTTTACTGCATTCTCAGTCAGTAACAAAAATAAATCTGTGGGAATCTGTTACCATAAACAAATTAAATAAATGTCTTTTTCCAATAAATTACAAATGCTGTAAATTCAAACTTCCCAAGTAGAAAGGGTCGTACATTAATAATCATACTGTGGCTAACTGTAATATTGGTGGTGATGGGGGTGGGGTAAGGGTGCTGGATAATTACAGTGTTTCTCAACTCTGTGTATGCTCTAAAACAACCCTAACCCTAACACCCCCCAGGTGGCAAATTAGTTTTTAGGGGGCCCCAGGTCAGAAATGATGAGGTGAGAGAGCTATATCTGCAGAGCTTTATAACCCACCATATCCTAGTGTGTTACTTTTAGGATTATGTACCCCTGCCCACCTCCAAGTTTTTTCAGGAATAGGGGGGTGCAGCAGAACGCTCATAATGCAGTTAGTGAACCTTTGCTCAAAAAAGGTTGAGAAATGTGGATCAAATCAATTTATCTTTGAAAGTTAGTGCTTCAATTAGATATTTTGAATGTGGGAACTCTCCCTCTGGATAAGGAGTTTAGGGAATAGTATTTATGCTTCATGCTGTTTTCTTACACTCCCAAAATGAGCATTTAAAAAAAATAATAATAATCCAACAATTAAAATATGTGAGAGGAACTATGAATCAAGTTAATAATTTTTTTATTAATATAGTACCAAATTATGACAAAAGTTATCTCATGACACTTTACATAGAGATCTGGTCAAAACCAGACTCTTACTACATATCTAACTATTTCAAATGCTATTCTTAATTATTACAACAGCGAGAGACTATAGTGTGGTGGTTTGGAACATCCCTCTAAATGTCAAAGCAATGGACAAAGAGATGTGAAGAAACAGTTGTTTGTTCTCCTAGACTCCCACACACAGACACATGGAAACTGTGATCACATCGCCGCCTTCACCACAACACAAGAACTCAAAGAAACCAAGGCTTTCATGAAACAGCTCTAGAAGAATCCCATTTTTCCTAATGGATTTAATTCAAGAGATACTTCTCTTACCTTGTGTGACAATGCCAAACTCGCTAAATTACAAAAATCACAAACAATTTCTCACAACTTACATCCAACAAGTAAAGTGTCTGCTGTAGGTTCGTTCATAATGGGCCATGAAACTGAGACATTAAATAGGCGGAAATACATTAAGGAGGTGATGACTGATGCTTCCAACCTCCTGTCATCATCATAATAACCATATACACTAAAGTATGTTTTGTATTTACATGGCCTCAGTGGAAATCAGAAGATTAAATTCAGAAGTTGCCAAAGCTGAGGAACGCAACTTCAACCTTGATGGTAAAGAAAACTGTCCGTCACAATAGGGAGGACTTGTCAATCACAAACCAAAGAGGCTTCTTCATCCCAGCAAATCAAATGCATCCATCATTATTTTCTTATCAATGTATACATGTGTGTAAACTCTACCTCTACAGTACTCAGGAAAGTGCAACACTTCAGTGCTTCTCTATGATCCGAATTCAAGCCTCCAGGAATCTTATAGCTATGGCAACAATAATATGGAAAGATGACACCAGATGAGTCCCAACATCTTACATCATTACATACAGTCTCTGGGTTCAAACAAAGAGCTGATAGGAGATGTGACTCATGGAAATGTAAACAATTCCTTTCAAATCTGAGCTGTGAAAAAAAAAAAAAAAAAGAAAAAGTACCAAACAAAGAAATCCAGATTTTGATGGACAACACCTCTTTTTCATTTTTCATAGCATATATTTCCAACCTACGGATAAGTTACGTACTCTCACATACAGTAAGAGCAAATGTAGCTGCAAGAAAGAAAGTGGCATGTTATTTTTTACAACTTGTAGACACATGAAAAAAGAACAGTGCTTGGAGATGTCATCACCTTTAGATTAATACCCCACCCTGCCAGGTTTTTTCATTGCATCCTGGGTATAATGTGGAATGCTAAATTGTGCAGAGAATTCAAAGTGCACTGGTAATTAATCAATCTTAATGGGATTGTATGTATATTTTTCTTTTGTATATGTACAGATATGCAATGACAGGTTGCGCCACTCTTTGAAATAAAGCACTAAAAGACAGGTGACCAGTTGAAGGAAAAAAAATCTGATGGTCTGTTTCAGTATGACGAAACAGAAAGGGCACCACATGTGTCTGTCTGAATGCAAATAGCAAATGATGTAAAATATATGTGTGAATGGATCGAAATGCCAAATGAGCAAATGTTTTAGAAGAATTGCGTTTAATGTTTCTAGTTGTATTCAGACCTGTAGAATCAAAGCTGAGGAGTGTATGTAAGTGTGGTAGCACTTATTTTCACAAAGCTTAGGGGAACATAATTTGAGCAACACAGTTAGTTTTACCTTCAATTTGTCACTTGTCTATCATGCGTTGCTATAAAATAATACCTACTCAGACATAAAGAAAAAATGGGAAAAAGAACTCAATATCGAAATAAAGATTGGCAAAATATGTGGAAGAATCACCAAACATCTACTTGCTCACAGACATAGAGAGAACTTTCTTAGTAAATTTTAATTTGTTTTTTCATCACACCAGGAGTTAAAGTAAAGTCCTGAAACAAGATGTACTATGTTGGAAAGAATGTGGCTCAGTAAATGTTAATCATAGCCATATATTCTGGACATTTTCAAAAATAACCACATTCTGGGAGGTCATATGCAGAGAGATGACGAGAATATTACAATATGATGTACCCTTGAATATCTGTACAATGTACTTTTCTAATTGTTCAAATGAACATGTACACGGAAGGGATAAATATTTGGTTGAAATATTAATAGTGGCTTGTAAAAAAGCAATAACAAGGAAATGGAACAAAGCAGATTCCCCGACTTTAGATGAATGGATGAAGATTGTGGAAGAAATTTACTTGATGGAAAAACTGGCACACAGTGAGATTACAGAAAACCCAGATGGAAGAAAACTGGGAGAAATGGACAACGATGACATCAACGACATTGAGGACGGAGAGGACACAAGACATTGAAAGAGACACTGAAAGACTATTTTACCATGAGGTAATGTTTTTGGATTTTTGATGTTTTTGATAATTTAAAAAGCAACAAAAATAAAGGAAAAATAAAATAAATAAAAAATTGTCACCTGTCTGCATGCACACCATCTTTGATTCAAAAATGTTATTACCTACCGGAGGACCTGGTTCTCCCTTGGGGCCACGTAAAGCATCATCATAGTCATAGAAGAAGTCTGGCTCCTCATATCCATAGTCGTATCCTCCCATGTCTACGTCGTCATAGCTGCCATCTACATCATGCTTGTCTAAGGTCTCCACATGATTCTCTCGGTACAAAGTGGTACTGTTGGCCTTCAGGTTAGTGTCCAGGTGGTAATGACTCTGATCAGACCCAAAGTGAACATTCTTGGAGTGGGTGATGGAGTTGTTCCTGAGTCCTTCCTTTATTCTGTTTTGCCTGACTGGGGAAATAAGACCAGGGGTTGCATCCGGGGTCTGCAGGACTCCTGAGCTGCTGTCTTCCTCTGTGCTGTTCTCAGATTGATCTGTGTCACTCTGGGGCCTTCTAACCAGCATGCTTTTTGTAGTTGTGGACATTGTACGTTGTGTGAGATCCGTGGCCTCCAGCCCAGTCAGGGTAGCTGAGCCTGGGCTTTTCGGCTGAGGTGGAGATGTGGTGAGTGAGGACTGTGAAAGCTGTTCCAATGTTGTATTGTGGTTCTGGTCCCCAACATGAGGTTGTGCCACTGGGCTCAGGGTTGAATATTGTGTTTCCAAAGTACCTGTAGAGACTCTGACAGCTGCTGTAGCTTTTGTTGGTGTATTATGTGGAGCTGCTACTCTGGCACGGGGCTTTGTCAAGGTGTTAGAAGGGGGGTCATTTGCCTCAATATCCAAGCCTAAGTGTGGCGGTTGCAATCGGTAAGTGTCGGCCAGCCGGCACTGTTTCTTAAGGTAGGTGCAGTAGTGCGCTGCAGCTTGGGCCGATGGATAGATGTCCAATTGGCAGACACGACCATTAAATGGTGCCGCTTTAGAGTTCATTCTACCCAGAGTGAAGAGACCCCCAGAATCCCCCAATGTTTGAGACCTGCCCAAGGTCTGCTCCCGCTGCTGCACTGTCCCGCAGTCTGCATAAAAGGACACAGAGTGTGCACGGACACCAACTGCGAAGGCGTGTTGTTGTCCGTCCTGCCAGTTGTAACTGAAGTAAATGGAGGCCTTCTCAGCAGTGTATACCACCACTCTGCGTGGCAGTAGTTGGATGCCAAAACGCAGTCTGTCTCTGTCATCTCTGACACTAAAAAGAAAAGCATTGTTTGCTCTCCAGGAGCTTAGGCTAACAACAACAGAGAACTCCGCGCCAATCTCTGGCGGAAACAGACTGCCTGCTGGAGCTTCATAGAGAGAGTTTGAGTCGAGTAAGACCCCATATCCAGACACAGGGAGACTTTGAGCTGGAGGAAGAGTGGTGTACGTCGGCAGAGATGAGCTGGTTCTGTCGTAAGGATAATCTGTGCTGCTCTGGGCTGTAAACCCAAGACGATAGAGAATATCCACTCCTGAGGGATAAAGGAGACATATGTAAATTAAATAAGGGAGGGGTGAATCTACAAGTTCAGAATGTACCATGAATTAACAAACTTATTCAATATCAATGTGCATCATTTGTTGGTAGATAATTATACCAGAACAAGTTATATGTGCAACTGTGGTCATAAAAATGGTCAAATTGAACCATCCTTAAGGACTAATTAAAGTGATAAAGTAAATGTAATGAATGAATTCCCTTTACTGAATTTGAGAAAGAAAAAAAATGTATACTTGATGACAGAGTATTCTAATGTGACATGTTCTTAGCTCAAATTATACTGCAATTCAAGAACATCAGTTCCTTCCTATGTTATAAATGTATAAGGACACTAACTGCCTTTGGTCAAGGAAAATGAGTAGGCATTTTAAAGGTCAGCAATTGTACTCTTAAGGCAATCTCCCTGTGATGCTGGAGAAAGTACCAAAAAAGCAGCTGTAATCCAGATGAGTTAAGGGAACTAAAGAAGGACGGGGCCAAAGTATGATACAGGAAACCACACCATGCAGCCTTTTTGAATCAAACTGCCACCAGAGATTCATGAGAGTAGCTTTTCTCCAAACGGTCCTGTCATTCTTTTTTAATGCCCACAGGTAATTTTTCAAAGGATTTATGTAAGGGCTGCTGACAGTGAGGCACATGGAAGCCAAGTAAAGCAGTTAAAAATGACTTGAAGACAGAGGATATTCTGTGCTGTTTAGCCTTGAGGAAAACTAGACAGATTACTAGGCTGAAGGGCAATGTGTCGAAAACGTCACATATGTCAGTACCAGGCAACAACAGTCCCCAGTAAATGGGGGGGGGGGGATTAAAAAAACATATTAATGTGGAAAATGGAAAGAAAGATAAATAAATAAATAAACAAAAAATATTGGCATGTTGAATGTCAAGTGAAGTTACAACAGGGCTGTTAACTTAAAAGCTACAGTGACGTATGCTTGTGTGTCTGCACATCTTTAGACACAACTCCTTCCCTGTAACTTAGTGGCCAGCATTCAAAGACACGTCAGCAGAGCTGATGGTATTACAGGACAGTGAATGTACTGTTGACTTATTGCCTCAAGATTTCCATGACAAAAGGCTCTTGATGGTTAGTAATTCACATTTCTGTCACAATCATAATGCACTTTTATGGACCTAGAACAACATAAATATTCTGACTGAAAAGCTTGGATTGGTGGAGCACATCTACTAAAGAGGTAGCTCTAAGCACACATTGGATTTAACTTTTCCTAAATGAACAATTAGTATATTTTATGACAACAATTTTATGACACATTTCATAACATTGGAACGTTAAAAAGTCACAACGCTGCTAACCAAACTGAACAGTCTCCAATAAAAGCATAAAATCAGTTTAACCAAGAGAGAAAACTCTGGCTATTCAATATGAGAAAAAAATCAAAGCATTCTTAAAATCTATTTTTAGTTGAATCATGTAAATGTATAGATTATCTAATTTTTTGTGTATTATTTAGACAAAGCACTTCTTCTGCTCTCGGACATTGACAAGGGGGAGTGAAAAAAGGCCAGGTGCAAACAAAGAAAGAATTAGACTTAGAATTTCAGGAAAAGAAATAAGGCACAAAAGTGTATCTACTTTAATATAGTTTCCTGCATAAAGGTATCTATATGTACTGTAGCTGATCGAGGTGCATACTGAAATGTCCTTGACATTTTTCGCCTACGGTAATATCAACCAAGATTCCAATTAACCTGTCTCAGATGTGAAGACAAGCTGCTCTAGCACTAGTATGCATTCCTCTTCCCCTCTTTATGATGGATTGATCCTGTTTGCAGAGAGCTTATCAACTACAGATCCACGTGCAAAGGACAATGTGAAATAGAATACAGGAGGAAGCCAGTAAACCATCCACATGCAGGTGCAAATGAAGTCAAATATGAGGATTCATCCTGAGGTCAACGTTAAAAACAATAAAAGTATGCTATCAGCAGTAGCTAGGTGATCTGTCATTCTCAACAAAATCAAATATAGCAACATGTTGACTAGAAAACTATTACAATTCTCTTGACAGCATTCTACTATTTAACTTTTGCCCTTCTCACCTTCAGCTCCTCTCATCACTGTTGCTTTGTTTAACAATAAAAGATGGATATCACCAGAATATCTGAGCAGCAGAGGAACAGTTGCCAAAACATGCGAACCATTTATCTGAGATTTCCTGTTTCTCTCCATTTGGCTGATTGGTGTATTTTCCCAGAGTGTTCTTCTCAGCATGCACTTCACTGCTCTGTTTGCATGTGACATATTTAGAGGCTTTGCTGATGGACCTGAGATGAAAGTACTGAAGGGAGAAGGATGGGTGAGAGGAGAGGAAACATGTGTAGAGAGGCTATTTTGGCTGCTTCTTTGTGCATTTGGAGGTCTCAAGGGCAAGTACAGACATGTTTAGAAAGAAGGTTAAAAAAAGAGGAGCAAGAAGAATAGCTCCTGTTTGCAGCCGCTTCCCACTCTGACTAATGCAATACATCCTTGCATATTACTGATGAGAACATGATGCAGTCCAGTGCTGAATATTGTTTTTGTACCAGTGTTTTCTAATTTAGAAGACCACTGCATCCTCCACCAGCCATTTTTAAAAAACAAAGCATAACTTTATGCAAAAAAAAAAATAAAAATAAAAAATAAAGTGACCCCTCTCCCTTATTCTGTTGACTATGGTTGGCATCCATAAGAGTGAATATAATATAAGTGAATGTAACAAATGAGAAGGTCTGGAAATTAACATTCAAAAAATAGAAAAGCACTCTGAGAGCGCAGACCTCCGCCAAGGTAGACCCCCACCCCACCCCGATCAGCCCCAAAATTAAATCGGTTCTTCCTGTTCACATTTCCAACATAATCCTGAAAATTTCATCAAAATCTGTCCATAAATTTTCGAGTTATCTTGAACACAGACAAACAGACAGATAAACGCCGGCAAAAGCATAATAATAATAATAATAATAATCATAAAAAGTAAAAAATTTGAATGGTAGTGTTGAGTTACAAGAAACTTCTTCTTACCTTGTTGTAGGTAGTCTTCTTCTCCAGGGAGTACTGCTGAGCATACTGACAGGAGCAGGAGAAAGTTCCACCTATAGGGACATGTGCACATAATTAGAACAGGAAGTAACTTAATTTAACAATCATGTTCAACGTTTTTACACAGACAGACAGACAGACAGGAAGCATCTGAAGCTATTAGAGAACGGTCCAATCAAACTGTATTTTAAACATGGAAGAGTGCTTTTTTTCCACAGCCACACACACTTATCATTTTCTTAACATGTACTGTGACAGAAAAGAAAGAAAACATTCATAAAATCTGGTATTTCAATACAAGAACAAACTAGACATTACATGCAGGTGTATAATGTGTTGCATCTGTAACATAACAGAGGTGTAAGATTGAGATTTAAGTGAATATAAATCAGTTATGAAAGGGCAGGAAATGAATTTCATGTTCTTTATTCACAAGGAATTTGTACTTCACAAAAGTAAGTCGTATATCAAAATCGTTGTGTTGTATTACCTCTGAACAAAACTCTGCCTATTAAAAGACCGACATGAGTGTACTAGCTCATGATTACATCCTGAAATGTATTTTGAGCTACACCAAAACTATGACTGGTCTATGAAAAACACCAGTCCTGTGTTCACTGATTAGTTCTCAGGCATCTGCCATGTCCTGCAAACATGAGCAAAAAAACTGTAATTTATAAGATCAAAGAACAAAGTGTGGATTTCATTGTATTAGAGCTTGGATGAGATGACTCATAAACATCTATTTTACACAGTGAGTGATTGAAAGTTTTTGTGGTAAAGGTGACTAATGTCCAGAAGAGACAGGAATAAGTCACCAAGATACAAGACAGACCTTAAAATAAAAAATGAAAACAATTCTGTACAGCAGATTTAACATGTTAAAGTTTTTTAAGCACATCTAATCATTTTCATGGGATGCATTCCATCATAAGTATAACGATTTCAGGCCCTGGCAGTGTGTATAATTACACACTCAAATCAAACTGCACTGAACAAATGCATATTGTTTTCAATTAGCATAGATGCCAACATCTACTAAAGCCAAGATTTCTGCTGGAGGAAAGTTAACTTTACACAACACATTTCACTTATCAAGACAGAAAATGCACAGATGTAACCTGTTATATGATTGATTCAAAAAGTTGAAACCATGATAAGGTAATGAAGAAATCAGATTCAAATGGTAAAATTCTTGATTATCATATGCTTAAGTCACTGGCAGAATACAATACAATTTGACAATATGCTTATAAAGAAATTGCGGACAAGCTCAATTTACTAACACTATTTCTACTGTAAAATTAATAAATTGTTATTAACTAATATAATAGCTTATTTGGGTTGAGTTAATTTAAACTGTAACAAATAGAGCAACTGTAAACTAGTCATTAATGTCATGTATTTTTAGTTATGTGCAATTGAGAAGCAGACATTAAAAATAGAAAAAAAATAGCTAATACTGCTGACTGCTAATATTTTTGTTTTCCAGAAATTACCCTTTTTCATTTTCATCTGTTTAAAATACATAAGCATACAAAACATGGAAAAATCTTAATCAAACAAGATGTAAAAAAAAAAAAAAAAAAATCACTACAAATGTTGAAACTGACGTCAGGTAGTTTTGACCAAAAGCCTAGCTTAAGTTTGCTAACGAAATAGCTGTCTAAGTCCGGTTTACTAAAGGACCACTTATATGGCGGAACTAAATGACCGTTGACACAAAATGACCAAACAGATATACTGTCATTTAGTCTTTTTAATCTAAAGAGGCTACGGTCTAATGTTAAATCAATCGGGTACGTACCAGTTCGTTAGTTTTACACATGGGCGTTGCGATACACTGACTTGTACAACCAGACGCTTTCATACATCCCCTTTTCTTGAGGTTATATATTGTAGGGTCCCACTGGATCCAGGACGGATAGTTGGTCTCATCTACTTTTTATTGCACGGTTACTGTCAGTCGCAATCACGCCAAACAAACAGCAATAACATTGCGGGGTTCGTTACGATATGATTTAAACCGTTTACCCGCCCCAGCGGTACACCAGCATATTAAAAAGAAGCACAACTCAGTTCCCGGGCTAAATGTAAACGGCTCTTCTTTGCGGTGTTAGCAAATAGTCAACCAGTAAGTAAAGAGAAATTTTGCTATTGTTAAAGGGATACGTCATCCCCAGGCCAAATTCAGTGTTTCCCCTCTGTTTTCTGACGTAAATAAGTGTATGGAAGCATTTTCCTGGCGAGTCGAATCTATGAGAACTGACCACAGGTAGGATTCCTACGCTAACTGCGGTGCTAACTAAGTATCTTGTCAAAAGTGAATTAATGTATTTGATTTTGTCTCCTCGTTACTTTCAGCGTACTGGGCATTTACTTCGAGGGTGAATGATGTGTTTTCACAGCAAAACGGCTCACCTTATGCTACGGCCACACCAAACGCGAATTTCCGCGTGTATGCTTGTAACGCGCCGCCTAAACACCAGTTTGGACGCTCGATAATTCGCGGGCAAAACATTCTACACTCCGAACGCGCAACGCCCGAGTCTGGACGCTGGATAAACAGAACAACAAAATCTGTCCCGCCATTTTAGTCTGTCCTCAACTATGGCTCATATCACTTGGGTTACTGTTCTGTACCTGCTCTGGAGGTCCCATACGCCCGAGGCCCAGACACAGTCGCTTTTGGGCTCATCTGATCCCGCTGAAGTGCCTGCAGCAGGGGGAATTCCAAAACCTCAACCAGGAGCAACTCCTCTGGATTAAGTCCACTTTCACTGGTATTTCACGCGCAGTTTTTCTTTCTGCCTCCTTCCGGGTCGGTCCAAACGTCATACGTCATTCCATCACGACGTTGGCAGCATCTCAACGCTGATTGGCTTTCATAGCACGGTGTCACGCGAAGTCGCATGAAAAGTTCAATATTTTCAAGCGTTTACGCGGATAGCGGCAAAACCAGCTGCTCCAACGCACCAGAAACTCCTCCATCGCGCCGCAGGCACGCTTCCAACGCCGCGTCAAAACGCGTTTCTCCATTGACTTTGTATGTAATCTCCACGCGCGGATGTGAAAATTCGCTTCGGTATAGCCGTGCCATTGCTCATTTGTGTATGGGTACTATTTTCGGTGCGGAGAAACACAGTCTGTCAGTGAGAGCCCCCACGCCTCTAGTAACCAGTGAGTTTGCTCGTGATCAAACAAATAATTGAACCGTCTTCAAACGTGTGTGGTGGGCAGAGAGAGATTGTTTCATTATTTGAAGTCAGGGTGATGGTTTCCTGAATCGCCAGGAGGCTACGCTGGGTTGCTGGAGGCGTTGGGGGTGGGGGGTGGGGGCTCTCCTTGGTGTGCGTCGGCTGTGTTTCTCCGCACCGAAAATAGTTCCCATACACAAATGAGCAAGACGAGTCGTTTTGCCGTGAATTGTGTCATCATTCACCTTCGAAGTAAATGTCCAGTACGCGAAAAGTAATGAGGAGACAAAATCAAGACTTTATTTACTTTAGACGAGATACTTAGTTGGCGCCACAAGAATGCAGTTAGTGTAGGAATCCAACCTGTGGTCAGTTCTCATAGATTCGGACATTGGCTGGGTCACCGGGAAAATGCTTCCACACATTTATTTAGGTCTGGGAACAGTGGGGAAACACTGAATTTGGCCTGGGGTGGCGTATCCCTTTAAACTAAATTAACTAAACTATGTCTTGCTTTGTGACATATACCCTAAGCTAATTTGCTGACAGTAAGAGGAGCACTTTTGGATATTTTCAGTAGGGGTAGAGAGGGGCAGGATTTCATTCTTCACTCTGTCAAAAGTTTTTTGTCTTGGAATAAATGTTGAATTGAGGAAAAACACATTTACATTATTTTCGGCCATATATTATTAGCCGAAATAATTATCTATATTAATAGATAATTGTTGGTTAATTTTCTTGATGATAGAATCAGAAAGTTTTGCTCATGTGCCACAACCCAGAACACCCCATCAATGGCTGTGATGTCCCTGGTAATACATAAATTGCTATTAACCCTCTCACATATGAATTGTGATAAATTCCTCTTTAGGCATGAAAAAGGCAATACAACAGATTTTTTTTAAAAGTACTTAATAACCATGGAGTTGCAAAAATATCTATTGAGATGGATACCGATGTGTTTAATTTTTTAAGCAAATAACCATGTATTTACTGATAATACTGTGTGAAAATTATTAAATAATTTAAAACAAATGCTGTTAACTTGATGTTTTCCAACATTTTAACACATTAATACAAGTTATTACTCACTTCATGGTGATAATATGCACACAGAAAAATTAAGGGGGAAAAAGGCCAGTTACAGTCTAATAATTAGCTTTTTTTTTTACACTAAGACATATTACTGTATGAATTACAATGTATGAGAAGCATAAATGTCCATTATGTTGGCTGATGTGGAACTAAAACTAGGAAATACATGAATATACAAGATAAACACCTTTGAACAGCTGTCCACTGTAGTTCACAAGGCATGAAAGAGTTAACATCTGATCAATTTGTAAACTATAGACTGAAATTCTGGGCCACTGCTCAGTCCTCCATCAACCCATAGGGCCTAATAAAAAACATTTTCTTTTCTGAGTGACCATCTGTAATAGTTTGCATGTTGGAGTTTAGTACATGACACAAGTAGAACAATAATGACACAATTATTGAGTAGGGGACATTAGAACACAAATCCACATTGTTTCTAAACAATTAAACCAATTACAAATACAAACACCCAGCTTCTGGAAAGTGTTTTTTCTTTGCTTAGACACATGTAGGTCTAATGTCTTTTGTATATTAAGAACATATGACCACTTAAAAAAGGTATATGACCCAGTTAACTAGTAAACTGAGGAAAAAAATACTACATTTAACAGATTGCATCATTAGTAATACAGAGGAAAGGATGTTGGGAGCTTTTAAAAACATCAATCGGTGATATTGTGTCATCTATTATTGTTTTCATTGAAATGTATGATGGGATGCTTCTTCAGGTTACTTAATGATGCTGTTTGTATATCACATGAACAAAAAATACTCATCTAAAGCGGAGATCAATACGGGACTTACATTTTCAGGTTTAATTGTAAAAACACATTATCCTCATCAGAAGAGTTCAAAAAGCATCATATTTAAGCATAACAGTCTGCAAAAAGTGAATGTGTAGCCCAGTGCACACTAACAGAACATGTACCTCATGTACCTAAAATGAAACATTTGTCATCTTTAATAGTTTTGATAAAACAGCAAGACAAAAAGACTAACATGTTGTGTATGATTCGTCGACACCTTGTGGAGGAGACTTAATTAAGTTGTTGACCCTAACTGACCCCACCTCTAGGTGGCACTGCCCACCATACAGCTACACCAGCTACAGCAGGAGGAGAGCATGTCTTATAGAGTCACTGAAGTGTAAATGTATGAGGAAAAAACTCAAACAAATGCATTTTCACATTGAAATAATATACATTTAAAACCATCATGACATGATATGTTAATGGGATTCATAAATGAACGTGAAATAATGTTATAAGAAACAGACCCACTAATATAAAGCATCTCATTCTGACATTATTTCACATCTTTAACTAACTTAAGCTATGATATAAGAATGTAGTTATGTGGTATTGTAGGATGTAAAGCACTCATCTGCTCATTCAGAGGACAGGAGTTACACAGACCACCAGGGATAAACACTCACACCTGTTTTTAATCTGTCTCCCACCCACCGCAGCAAACATGGCACAATTTTAGCTTATGGTGTCTGTAGCCTATGTAATGAAATGCTAACAATACTGTGAATGTCTGGAGGAGATTCACATCACTGAAAACTATCCATCATCAGTATCTCCCTCTTCAGGATATCTGAAATGGTGACAAGGGCAGCATCAAACTAAAATATTTTGAGCATCATATTACTTTTCAGTCAGTCACATACAGTACATCATTATAGCTGCTGACATGAGTGGCTTCTGGAACTTGGCTGACTTTTACCACTGTGGCTTTGGTGGTAGTACACAAGACCCCCAGAGACTGAGGCAGTTCTGTTTGAAATATGCACTCATATAAAACCTCTTACATTTACCATTCATATCCTGTAGTTATCTTAAACCTTTTACAGATAAGGTATAATATGACCACCAAAGTGCCGCTTTACCAATATGTCTCTTGAGGATCATATTAAGTGTGGAAAACTAGTGTTTGTCTGGTCATATTTAAAGGAAACACAGACAAGGGAGTCATGTTTGTTTTCCCAGAGGAATCTAATATCTCCCTGCAGACAGAAGGGGACCAAAAGCAGACAAACAGAGGACAATATAAGACACAGTAGAGCCAAAAGTAAAACATGTAAGAGGAAAAAGACAATGAGAAAGTGGACATACCACAAGCCTAATCACCTGTTCCCCACCCTGAACATGGTACAACATTCCACTGCCATGAACAAAGACACATAACCAAATTAGGAGGTAAAATCAGAAACAAATAAAGGAATCGAAGAGATAAAAGTGAAATTCATGTAGCCAATGAGTGGCTGGTTCTACTTTAAGGTTGGCAATGTTTAAAAGTAGAGCAAAGAGAGAAAACACTAAATATAACATTCTGTTTGGAGTGTCAACTGGGGCCATCTGATGCTGATTCAGACAACTTTTTCAGCCTGTCTGTCAAGGAGTCTTCCTGTCCAGGGCTATTTAAAGCATCCCTGAGGCTCTGCCACCAGACAGACAGACAGACAGACAGACAGACAGACCCAGACCAGATCACTGCTTCTAAAACACATCTACAGTCCCATTAAACACAAGCAGTATGATTTTTCCTCTCTGTAACCCCCTTCCTTTTTGCTAACCATCTTTTTTGACATTCACTTTGAGTAAAAATGTTCTTTATATGTATCTATAATATTGTCAACCTATTGAAATTATAACCTAAGTCATTTTTGGATTAAAAAAAAAAAAGAGTTTTGGGCTTAAATCATCTTTTGATAATGCTGTCCAGTCCATCTCTGGTAAAATCTTTAGATGAAAGGCTTATGCTCTTTATGTCCATAGGACCTGGGCCGTCCATGGGGGGGGGCAAACGGGTATGTTGTCCCGGGACCAGGCACGGTCCCTCATTAAGATGCCATTAATCATTCTGTTTCATTTCACAATGTGTTGATTTGGGGGAGAAAATGTGTTATATTTGCATTCAATAAATTATTTCTGGTTCTTTTGCCTTTATTGTCTTTGAAAATAGATTCAAGACCCCCCCCCTCCCCTACCACCCCTAATGCAGAAATGGTTTGGTCTTTGATTAAAGCGCCAAATAACACAACACTATTTCATCATAAGGCTTCAACAGTCAGCGTGCGAGCCCGTTTGTCAACATGCACAAGTCAGGAGCAAAGAAATAATAATAAAGAATAAAGCCATGTTTAGTCCAGATACAAACTGTGTTGTTATTTCAAGACAAAACTTAAGAAAATAAAACATTTACTTTGCTACATTTTGTACTTAAAACAATTATAGTAGCTTGTATCTTAGTGAACACAAACAGAGTGTCCTCTAATATTAACTATCAGATAGTCTAGTGGTTAAACAGTAGGACCATGAATTGGCTTCTTTATGTTGTAGGGGGGTTGAATCTAGGGCGAGATATTCTGCTTGGATGGGTTTGTTTGTTTTTTTGCTTTTTTTATGATGAAATGTTGACATAATATGGATGACTGTTATAATGGGTTTGGAATACCTGTTATTTAAGGGTTGGACTGAATATAGACTGTGAAAAGAGAGAGGAGGGGGCACTCAGATGATTTCATCCCAGGCCTAGCCAAAGCTGTCAACAGCCCTGCATAGGACAATGGCCTGTATGTCAAGAAGGTTAGAGTAATTTTTTTTGTGTTTTCCCAAAAACTTGAAAAAAAAAAATTACATAGGCCATTATTTTAATAGGGTGACGATATGGAGCATTTTGTAGCATGAAGAATGATTTAAAGCAAATAAGTACATATGAACAATATGTGTTCACAGTCTTGATGTAAATCCATGTCTGACGGCACTATGACATACTTCCCAGTCCAGCAGTTAATGGAAAAGACTGTTGAAAGGAAGACAAAGCTCCCCAAACACTGCTCTGTTGACTAAGGGAAATACCACTATGTTTGGAGTGGGTGTCATGTCAAGACTATAAATAATCACAACTTAAAACTCCTCTCCTCTGCAATGAATCATTCCAGCACTCATAGATCTTGCCCCCCCCCACCACCACCACCACCACCACTCTCTCTCTCCCCATTAAAATTAGCTTGGATAGCTAACAATGGTTCATTCAAGTACGGAAAAGGCTGAGAGGCAAATGGAAAAGGCAAAGTGCTCAAGCTGTCCTGGCAAATGGGGGCAAAGTCCCTTAAATTCTGTTTACAAGACTCTTAAAGAAAAGGAAACAATTTTGGTATGTTCATCATTGATGTCTGTCAGGGGGTAACTTTGGAAGCAGTGACATTCACAGTATACTGTTTACATGTGTAATTTGGCAGGCCACTTACTAAATCCATTAGTGGTAACAAAGCATGCAGAGCTGTTAATCTACCCAAACAATTCTGAAATGTTTGGCTTCTTAAAGAATAAACAAAAAAGGAAACCGTTCGCATAAAATTGCTGATAGGAGTCATCTTGACTGACTAGACCTATTTAACCCCTTGTGTGAAAAGTTAAGTCAACCCTCAGAATACGACAACAGAAGAAGAAGAAGAAGAAGTAGTGTTTGGAAGTACTCCACTAAGAGTCATTTTTCCAGAAAATTGAAGTTTATAGAGCTTGATCTTGGAGCACTTGCCTAACTTCCATACTTATATATATGCCCCTCTAGCAACTGTGCGGCTGTATTAGACCCAAGTTCTAAACGGACTGGAATCCAAAACACAGGGGAAGCAATAACTCTGGACTGATGTAGTGCTTTAAGAGTCCAATTGAGACTCATATCATTCTGCCAGCACAAGTAAAAGAGAGAGACAAATAAATCAGACATCTGAAAACCACTATCCATCATATATATGGGAGATGCTCTGCAAAATAACACACAAACACTATCCTCATGTGAATAATTATATGATATGTCTATTCAAATGTCTTACTAATCAGGTGTTCTGTTTCTGCATGCTTCGCTTCTCAGTATAAATCAAAACTTCCTTGAACATGAACAAGTAAACGATTCCTGGCTATTTTCTCTTCCGAGTGGCTGTGTTTCCGCTTTAGCACCTGTATCCTGATCATAATGGCTTCATGGTGGAAGCGCTGATGAGCCTGTCTTCTAAATCCAAATAGCCATTAGCAAAATTTACCAAGCCAGCTTTTTCAAGTTCAGCTTCCTAATCAATGTTCCTCTCAACCTTAAGGCTTAATCACTTTGTAAGATACATTTACTAGCTGCAAAAACAATGGTTAGCAGCTGATTAATGAAATATAAATTAGACTGTACATATAATATGTACATTTTATGACTGGTATGACATGTCCAAATGCTTCTCTGACAAAGAGCTGTGTGTGTGGAGCATGTTTGTCAGTTCACTCAAATTGGTGCCTGGAGTCAAGAGGTCACTGCAGACCTGAGTAAAGATTGACTTAGTCCACAAGACAGCGAGCAGACAAAGGGCTGTGAGTAAACTTCCACTGATCTTTATTGGTTTGCCCTTTTCCTGTTTCAGGGGAACCTGCAGATGTTTTGGAGGGTTAAATACAGTCACACAGACAGGCCAGAATACCTACAAACTGTTGTAGGGAAGGTGAGTGTTCTGGAGCATGAATGTGCCTAAGGTGTGATCCCATCATGCATTATTTATAAAGGATAATATGGTTTAAAAGTGAGATTACTAAGGTTATAGCACTTCATTAAAAATAGAAACTTTTTTTTTAATGGAACCTTTAGCTGCTTATCCTTCTGAGACACTCTTCTATACAATTCCACTCCAAAGAAAGACAAACTAAACACTGATTTGCATCAAATGACCCTTAATGATGCCTCTCACCTAATTAGCACATTTTCCAAAAAGGATTAATCTAAAAATATCATCTTAAAAGGCATAAATCGATCAATTTACTCCAATGTGTTGGTATATATTTTAATTCAGTGGTTTGTTACCAATTTTCCCAAGAGCCAAATATATGAGTCTATCCTGTCAGGTCGTTAAGTGACCATAAAGGTATGGAAACATCATTCAGATTTTATCCTCTAAAAGGAAATTCATGCCCCTTCTCATACAGGTTACTTTATCTGTGTAGGTTTTCCATAGACACAAAAAAACACATGAGTCTGTGTGTGGTTCACTTTAAAAAAATCTTTAATATTATTTGCATCCCTATATAAATCTAATCTGTGAGACGATCTGCATCCTGTAATCCATAGTGTGCTTTACTTATTCTACACTAATGCGGATGTGGATGTAGATGCCAAATGTCCAGCACTGTACAAAGCACTTGGTAAAAGGAGGATTGTAGAATGGATGTATACATCAAACTTACTGCCATTATGTGACAGTCTAATTGCACTTAAATTACTGCTGAAATGTAGACCTGAGGCAGCCATACATTTAACCTTCCTTTTAGTGAAACCACTATACATTTTTGTCTGCTAACAAGCATTAGTCATTTTCATTTAAGTCCAAGCACTCCTCCATACTGAGGTACACATTTTCATCTCTATTGTGTAAAAAAAAAGAAAAAGAAAAGAAAAAATCACCAGGTTATTACAGGCCATTACTGAGGAAACCCCATGTTCTTAAGGATACAGTATGTGAGTCTCCTTTACTATACAGTCCAAGCTACTGCCAGCAAAGGAGCAGCAATGCCTGCAACAGTGGGTGATTGTCTGGAGCCAGTTAACCACTGATGCATACACACTGACTCTCTCGGTGAATTCAAGGGAGGCCACACTTGTTCTCAGTCCCATACGGCTCTCATTTTCACTTCCAAGGACAAAAAAAATGCACTTCTCAGGATTTCAGGTCCACTTTGTTTTCCATAGAACAAACACTATCAGCAGAGAACAACAAAAATACATTGTGAGCCTGTGAACTTTTTAAGATCGTATCTGGAAGAGATTCATAATAGAGTACAGACAACTTGGACTCACTTCTGATAGAAGAAAAATACATTTCCTGTAAAAAAAAAAAAAAAAAAAAAGTCTATGGAGTTGTACACAATTCTGTAGCTCCACTGTCTCCTGCTGTGCTTAACAGGACTGAAAAATCTGCATGCCTGATGTCAATAATGCACACTCCCATGAGGAATGTTAAGGTTTAAAGGTGCTAAATGGGTTTTTGTTTCAGTCAAAACCAAAACATTTTGACACAGTTTGTTTCCATTTGTCCTAAACAGTGATTTAAACCCTATTGTAAAGTCAGGCCAAATATGCTGAACAAGCATCATTAACTCTGTATCATCCCCCATTTACTCTATGTCTCCACCATTTAGAGTTTGTTTCTCAGTCTATCACAGGTATGTGAGTTAAGAGATAAATAGAGGAAGATGGGGTCAGCAGTGGGCCACATGGTTTACAGATTATATTGTAAGAGATCCCAGTTTAAAGCCAAGGCACGATCCTACTTTTCACTTGCCAGTTACATTTATCAGAAATGGAGAAGAATCAAACAGAGCATCAGGTCAAGCATATTCAACAGATGCCAAGTCCAGAAAACATCCATCCACATCCGCACAGATGCAAAGTTATCCACAGACAATGGGAAGTAGTGAGTACATATTTGTAAATGTACACAGTACATTTTGCAGTGTTAAATCAATACTTAGAGAGTTGATTTAACCTTATTCTAGAATGCATTTGGTCTCATTGTTTCTAAATTAACACTGGAAATTTTCCAGTGTATGATCAATGTGGGACCATCCTTTACACACATTTGAACACAAGGCCAAACAATAAATGCAAAGACTTCATAAATAATAATTTACAAAATGCATAATCTGTCATGTTTCAATACAAATACAGAAACAAATCAATTGGCGTTGATTCAGAGGAAGACACCAAACCTCCAGAACACAACAGGCACACCCGTTGCCATTTTGAATGAAAATCCGTCATGGGAAGAGTTTTAGTAGGAAATGCACAAAGATAGTTGAACATCTGCATGCTATTTAACCAATTGCTCACTTACGTTGCTGCCGCGGAAACGTGTCCACTCCTTGTCCGTTGAGCTCCTAAATGCATTTGTATGCATTTGTCCAGGCAGCAGAGATCTGGGTGAAAACAGAATCACACTTATGGGGATACCTGTGCATGGGATAACCCTTTGGTAAAAGCCAAAAGGAAGCGTAAACTAGATGTGGGAGTACTGCCAAGTCAGAATTTCCTCATCGTATTGTAGTCCGGAGGAGAGATGTCTCCCACTGTCTCAAATCTGTGCGTCTGAGGTCCTTTGCGCTCTGAGGCGCACAGTGATCAGGTTATTTCTATCCAAAGTGGAGACGCGCAACAGTTGCATCGAAAAAATATTGACTTGGACAGCGGCCGGATACTTAGTGTGCAGCACTGACTGCTCTGTGGGACAGAGAAGCAAAGCTCAGAGTGGTCTCCAACACGACAAGATCCAGCTCTGCACGTCTTTACCTCCAGGCGGTGGTTTGTGCTATGTGCCTTGACTTGCACTGATGCAAGGGGATCCGTATTCACCCCAACACAACTCCTACAGCTGCTGGTGTTGGATTTCACCAGTTACTGACTCGTGACATCACAGATACAGACTTGGCTTATTATCAATGCCCTGTGTCTACATAGACTACTGTATAAGAGCTGCTACAATGCCTATATTTACTGTAAACTCAGCAGAGCAGGGGTCATGGTCTAATTTTAAATAGTACCCCTGTGACGCATGTCCAGAAAAAAAAAGAGTCACACTGAGACCTAAATAATGCTAGAGGAAAAGAAGGGGTTCAGCTGGTGCAGCTGCAAGTTTGCTGACATGGAAAGAGACCAGGTGCATCAGCTCACAGCAGCACTGATGTTTAAGCAGAAATGACCAGTGTGTGTTCTGCAGCATTCGACACACTCACACACTCACATGAAGGGTTAACAGATGTATTTCTAATGTTTCTTTTCATTACTTAACATACAAACATGCATGCACTTGCTGAAGAATAATCCACAAATAGCTCAAACAACCCATTCAACTACAGAGATGCGTGGGAAAAGAAAGATTTTGGATGCATTTCACAAACTAATTGGACAAAAACTGTACAGAAGTTGATACTGTGTTATATAGTAAATTTTGCAGTGTTAAATCAACACTTAGAGAGTTTATTTAACTTCTTCTAGAGTGTATTTGGTCCCATTGTCTCCAAATTAACACTGCAAAATCTACAGTGTATATAGACTTTATATTTATACAGGGATGATTTTTATTATGCTATTTTATTTTACTTACATTTTGTAAAATTAAATCTTGTATTTATAATTTAGAGAGACCGTCTACTGGCAGAGAATTCCTTATATGTGTTTACTTACTTGGTGAATAAAGAAGATTCAGATTTTTTTTTAAATGCTCTTAAGTCACGGAACTCTGCCAAGTATACCATTCATAAAACCCATATGCTCTCCTCTCTCGCATGTACATTATTTCAGCAAAAATAATGCTCCTCGAACACATCAACAATTTAGTTTTGCAATTTTTTTTCTTCTCATGTGCATTTGTTAGTGTCTGTCTGATGCAGACACAATGCTTTGAAACAAAAAAGCTTTTCCAGCAAATATTTCATGATCAAATTTGGATGCATTAGTGTAGCAGTGATACATGGTTAAGATTACTGTTGTATTAACGTAACCCTTACACTATAGGTTAAACTAAACAACAGTATTATAGTGTACCCAATAAAAAGTCAACTTTTCATTAAACTAGAAACAGCTCCACTTTCAACTCATAGTTTTATTTAACCTTTAAAGACACAAACTGTCAACTGATCTGAATTGTTTAATACCAGTTGATCACTAATCCTATAAATATATGTCAATAACTGGTGTAAAATACAGTCTTTTTATGGCCATCAGATATGACCCATTTAGATCTTCAGATGCTCTGCAGTTACCATGGAAACAATGTCATCTTCTACCGCATTGATTCACCAGTAAAAACCCATGGAGTTTGATTAATGACAGTGGATGGAGACTGGAGGTGGAGGTTTATGTTCAGTTAATGAGAGACTGGACTGAAAAACATGACTTTTCTTCATTTCTTCTTTTTCTCTATTTATAAAGTAATATCCCCCAATTTTACTCTAAGCTTTTACAAATGTTATTTGTCATCATTTATTGTCATAAACTCTTCAATATGTTGTGTTTTGTCTTTTTTTCTACTTTTTTCCTGACATTTAATTCATTGATCATGCAGACCTAAAGGAGGGTTAAATATAGAGAAATATTCATTTGGGAATAACCACATATGTCACACTGGAGCCATATGAGTTAAACCTTAATAAAAATCTAAACATTTGTTGCCACATAATATTCACTGACTGCAAGAGGAATGAAATTTATAGCCCGAAAAGTAGGTAAAACTGTCAGCAAATGTAATGGAGTAAAACATTCAATATTTGCCTCTGAGATGAAGTGAAGTAGAAGTGCAAACATGTATAAGTACCCCCACATGTTGACTTTAGCACATAAATTAAGGACAAGTATAGGTCTAATATTTACACTGTGATTGGCTGTTAGAAACATTGTCCTTTTCTTTGTCACAGGTTCCTAAAACTCCTAAGTTTGGGATCCAAGTGATGAACTCAATGTCTTCCTTTGATCCAAACTCATTCATTTTCATTCATTTATTTATTCATTTTAATCTCCATGACTGGAAAGGAGCAGGATGAAGAAATGTTATAATACCTGCCCCTTTCTTAAAACATCTGCTCCATCAGACACTCACCATTACAGCAAAAAACAAAAACAGTTTACATAACAGTCAATGAACAAATAAAGACAAAAACCTAGAAAATGATGACTATATTAAGACAAAAGTATCTGTATCTTAATAAACAGTTGCTAAGGAATATAGACGTTTTTGGGAATTTGGTTTTAATTTTTAATCCACTACCTTTCATTTACACAACAACAAATCAGTTCTACTTTTTTATTTATTTATGTGCATGTCATAAAAACTACGAAAATAAGAAACAACACAGTTTACATAATTAATATTATTATGCAGGAGAGGATGCATGGAAGCCAAAACAGGCTTATGTGAACACCTGCCCAGAAATAAACTACACATGGAGGAAAAAAAAGAAGAAAAAACACACAAAAAAAAATCAAATGACAATATACCTGAAATAATAATCTAAAATGAAAACAATAAAAAAAAATTCTATTACAAATCATCAAATAAAAGCCTTATGATATACAGACTTATATTTTTTCCATTCATTACAGTTGTTTTTGATGCTTTTTTTTTACTTAAAATATTTACAAACTCAGGAGGATTTTTACCCATTTGATAATAACGGTGTTGACATCACATCTTTTCTTCATCCCTTTTTCCAAGCTAACATGCTTGACTGTTTCTCATCCAAAGCAGCCCTTTACCCTTGAACAAACAGACCTTTGTGGGTCCCCAGGCCATCAGCTCCTGGTCTTGTGTACCCCAGGATCCTCCTCCAAACGTCCATAGCCTCCTTCAGTTCAGCATGGACAGAGTGGGAGTCCATATGGTTTGCAGTTTAGGGACATGGGGGATGCTACAGTACTAGGAGACAGAACAGTTCCTGCCTCTTGTCCCAAGTGGAGAAAGAGTGGTTTGTAACTGGAGACAGATTAAGAACAGCTACAGTGAACAGTTAAAATGCCCAAACATGGAAAAAAAACAGGTGAGAATAAAATGACATGGAAACTCCCAGAACTAAGAAACCCTGCCACAATAAACAAAGACGTTAATGAAGAGCGTTTATTTGGAGACTACTACAAAGGTCGTGTGTCCCAGCAACATTACATCAAGTTCTTTTCCTCCTCTTCATCAAACATGCATTTCCATTAACCTTGGAAATTTGCAAAATGTAAATAGCGCTATAAAAAAAACTGGTAATGGAAACACCTGAATTTCGAAAAAAAACACTCAAATATCGATAAAACGTTTTGATGCTTTCATGAGGTGGTTTTTCAGATGTTTCGATATTATAATATGTCACAAAAGCTCAATGGAAACACTTTTTCCGTAATTATACATCACAGGATGTGATGTACATGGTCACATGATCACTTCTCTCGAAGTGAAAATGGCGCAATGGACAGAGGAGGAGACGGAGAGTTTTCTCAATACCAAGTCCACCAGGTTCTGACTTACGTACTTGGCAGTTTGGATTTAGCAAGTTCAAACTAGGAGTACAGTCTCTCGAGGACAGGAGGACACTGGACGGTTATTCTGCAAATGGGACGGCAGCGTACTTGATGACATCACCAACTCAGCTCGTCAGTTGGTAAGGTATGCTGGCGGTTCTGTTAGCATGACGGCACATCTCTGAAAATTTCTGAGAACATTTTAAAATACGTACTATCATGATGAATCGACCACAGATTTAAAGTTTAACGCCCACTTTCTCACGTAAAATAATCTTAGAATTACATCCCGTGATACTAAAACACGAGTATTTCTATACTTTTAACTTACAGTTGTGGGTCCTCTCCTTTGCCATTGTTGGTGCCAAATGCATTCTGGGATAGGACGCTCCTCCAAGTATGCACAAGTCATGGGCATGTCGAGAACACATCCGGGAATTTCAACTGTTCTCAGTGATATGCGAACTTGTGTATTGGAACAGTACTTGGGCTACAACTCATGACGTTTCGGAAGGACGTGAGAACACAAGTGCGAACAAGAACGCATACTGAGAAACAGCCGGAGACTTTTCTTGACATAATTCATGAGAAAAACGTAACTGCCGTTTTAGATTCGCGATTCGCAACAGGTTTTGGGCGTCCATCTTCCAGCAGTGAAATCTCGTGGGATGATATTTCATGACAGTTACGACGCTCCTGCCTAGAACAACTGTCGAAGGAAACATGTTGAAAGCGCAAATATGCTTTGTCGAAATGTTAGGAATATCGGTATTGTTTTGCGAAAAAAACTGTAATGGAAACGCAGAAGAAGAAGCACGTGCACTGGTTTTGCACTCATTCTGTCTCTCTCTCTGACTTTGCCATCAGCCAGTATCTTGGGATAGTAATGCTTCAACCAGATGTTTTCTACAACTTCCAGGAAACAAAACTGTTGAGATGCTGGTTTTGTGACAAGACGATGAATCAACATCGCAAACAAATGAATTGCAAGATCACTCTGTGACAAAACCCTGACACAGACAAAAAACCCAGACTTAAACAAAGTCTCAGTTAGAGAAGAAAATCTTTTAGAATTTGCTGACAGGCAACGTTTTTAGACACATTTTATGGATTGCAACTCCAGCTACAGTTCATACTTTTAAATTATTGACATATGAACTTTTACGCCGCATACATATCCTATTAAGTTTATTAATTTTTTTTTTCTCTATATTATTCTATAAAATTTACTGAGCCAATATCAACATAGATTTACAACAAACTTTTCCAAATGCCCCCCCACCACCCCCACCCCAGATGTCCAGATGTGTACTAATCAGTTCACTGTGTGCTGAACACCACTATGTTGGGCCTAAAAAGTGACTAGTGTCCGATAATCAAAATCAGACTGACTCTATTTTTTCCCTCTGGGTAGACGCAGACGAATGCTCACTGATCTCCTGTTCTGAAACATGTGCTATTCCCCTCTTGCACTTTCATAACTTGTTCTCGAGATGATCAGTAAGCGTGTTGTAACCGAGCAAAAACTCACAATGACATTCGATAGGCTAATGTTTCTGGACAACTAGAGTACTACAGAGTTTGGTAGAACACGAAGGCCAGGAAGGGTTGTGATTTGAGCAGCATGTGGTCACAGACAAAGTGTTTCCATGTGATCAAATGATCCTCTGTCCTAAAACATGTGTTTTTCCCCCTCTTGCACTTTCATAACTTTGTTGTACAATGATTAATAAATGTGTTGTAACGAGCCGCAGTTACACTGGTATTCAATAGGCTAGTGTGACTACAGCGTTTTGGGGGAACATGAAGGGCAGGAGGGTTTGTGATGTGAGCAGCGTGGTCACAGACAAAGTCTTTCCATATGATTAAATATTACATAATGTGCAAAACCCACATGTACGTCTTAGCTTGACTTTTTGCTATTCTAATGTTCACATGTCCAACAAATGTGTTCAAGTAAAATGTGTTTTTGCTTTTTTTTTGTACAATATGAAAAATCTAAAGGTTTGGTGTCATCCTGGTGGAGGTCTGTGTCTAATTTGGACCGACCTTTGGTCCCACAGACCCAACCCTGCAAAAACCAATGTCTTACCATGTGCATTTTTCCTCATTTGTTGTAAAAATATCAGTCTTTCTTTTTGTATAAATTTTTTATTGTTGTTTTTCAGAAAACATACCACAAATACAAACAATAATAGAACAAATAGGGGCAGAGTCCAACACTGAAGTAACATTTACATCAATAAAGTTAGAGATTTTAACACTCATATGGTCAAACTCTTTAACCCTTTAACTCCTGAGACTTAAGCTATACCGTCTCAGTCCTGTGTTGAACTGGCCACTCATACACAGTGTACCCCTGCCTTCACCCATTGTAGCTGGATTAGGCCCCCAATGACCCCCAGTGACCCCCAGTGACCCTAGTGAGGATACAGTAAAGCGGGTTCAGATGACGACATAAATAAATAATAGTAATACAATAAAAGTAAATATAAAATAACAGAATGAAATAATGTTAAAAGTAAAAAAAAAACTAGTTCAAATGACGAGACGAGACTTAAAATAAGACATAATCACTTAAAGAGGAACTTTTCAGTGACATATAAAGAACTTATTTTTAGACAATAGGTTATAAAAATCTCAATCTAAGAATTCTTACCAAGATCATTTCCACTTGTTCCTGTCACACCCTTTCCCCCAGATCTACCCCAGATTCACCTGGCCCCGCACAGTGCAGCTGCTTTATTTAACCAGTGCCGTTTTAGTTCCAGATCTTTCTGCCTCAGCTCTCAGTTAAGAATCTTCTCTGCTTCCCTGATCACCTGTGGACAATTACTGTGGAATCATCAGCACATTTATTATTAATTATTGTCAATAAACTCTGTAAACACAACCTTTTGTGTCTGAGTCCTGCATTTGGGTCCATCACCTGTCCTGAGACCATAACATAAAGTTGATTGATTGATTGATTGATTGATTAATTGATTGATATGAACCATCTTGGACCCTCAGACCTTTTACCAGAACCCAGAGTCAGGACTAAACATGATGAAGCTGTGTTTCAGTTCCATGCAGCTGAATTCTGGAACAGTCTTTCTGATGATGGGCAAACGGGCATGTAACCGAAAGGGTTCTATCTGACCTCTGACCTTTTACTTTATTTGAATTTATTGATATTTATATTTTATTGATTGTGTTTTAACTAAACCTGTCTCTTTTATTATTTTAGTAAAGCATTGTGAATTACCCTGCATATGCTTGCTTCTCATAGTTAATGCATAAGAGCAGGGGTCTCCAAACTATTCCACTAAGGGTCTGTGTAGCTGCAACTAACCAAGAGTTCACAGTTTGACCAATTGACTCTGAATACGGAGATCAGTTGATGAATTGATTGAAGTCTGGTGTCCTGCTGCTTGATTGAAACAAACCCTGAAGTCACCCTTTGTGGAATAGTTTGGAGACCCCTGCACAAAAGGGTTAAATATGATGAGATATTTGGACTAGAAATAAAAAAAAAAAAAAAAAAAGACACCTGGTAAGACTTTGATTTACTCCAGTTTAAGTTTCCCTCCATTAACGTTACTGTTTCCCTAGTGATCTCATCTCCAGAGTCGTAACTTTTCATCGAAAGGCCTTAATCCAAACTCCCATGTGCTAGTTGGAGAACATATTATCTTACAGGTTAACATTTCATAATACAGTAACAGCTTGTAAATGTGGTGTGTGGAAACTTGGAGGTGGAATGTAGCCAAAGTCAACCAAGTTGGATAATGAGAACAAAAAAGGAAGAAGAGAAGAAGAAGAAGAAGAAGAAGAAGAAGAAGAAGAAGAAGGAGGAGAAGAAGGAGGAGCTCTACGGTTGGTAGAGCGTAAAACAAAATGTTGTCTTGTAACCAACTGGTAGACTCAATAAATGGGCGTCTGAGAGCTGAAGGCCTTTGTAGAAGCTGTTGTAAGTGCATTCTTGTCAACATAATAATGCAGACATGGTTGGTTAAGTAGAGCCTCATTAGCTAAACAGCTCATCAGTCAGTCAGTGCCTGCCATGAAACTGAGTTGGCATGTGTCTGGATGAAAAAAGGCTGACCGCTGACTCTACCTGCAGACCAGTGAGATGCTAAACTGTCCTCTGTCTCTAATTAGCAAACACTGTTCTGTGTAATTTCTGTCCTGTGTGCGTGTCACCCGCTCATAGGACTGTTATTTTGCCGAGCTGGGAGAGAGTGGGCAACAGCTGGGAGAGTGCTTAACAGATGGTGGAGTACAACGTAGTCGATAGTTGAAACAATCCTCCATGTAAGAGCATGTGTGTGTGTGTGTGTGTGTGTGAGTGTGTGTGTGTGTGTGTGCATAAGAATGTATGTGGAGAGGTGGTTCGTGGAGCTTAAGGGACCATGGGAAAAGGGCCAGGGGAGTCCAGGGTGAAAGGGGTGTTTGGGCTGAGAGGAAGTTTGGGAGTGTGTCGGGAAAGTGAAAGCCCCATTGGGGGTCGTGTGGGGTGCAAAAGGGCACAGAGTAGGAACACACACACACACACACACACACACACACACACACACACACACACTCATGCCTTATGAGGACCAAGTTTGTAATCAAACAACCACTGGGTAGTGAGTGTGAGCAAATGTTTTAAAATAAAATGTAACAAAAAAAAAAGAGTAATAAAATGAATGAATGAATAATAAGAAGAATGATACGAATTTTAGAATTAAATTAAATGTAAAAACAAATGAATAAAATGAATGAATAAAAAATAATCATACTTTAAAAAAAAAATAACTATAAATAAATAAATTATGAATAATAAAAAAATGAAAAAAATACATAAAAATAAATCCTTTTTTTAAAAAATAAAAAAAAAAAGAAAGGAAAACACATCTTCAAACCTTTCAAAAATACATGTTTCACCTCGCACCTGTTTCTTCCATGCTTTATGAAGACTTCCGGAAAAAATACATTCATGTATTTACAGGGTCCTTACTAGGGTACTAGTAAGGACCTTTATTTATATTTAACCTTTGTGGGGACCTGGATGTTGGTCCCCATAGTGTCAGAGGTCCCCATGTTGTTAATGTGTAAACATATCAATGTCCCCATGAAGATAGGAATACAAGTACACACACACACACACACAGTGCTCAGGCATGTGTTGTTGTGTGTTTGGTGTTTTAATTTTAATTTTAAAGCAGATGGATGTTTCTGTTATGACTCTTGAAACGACGCCTGGTTAGTTGATGGTTCATTTGAACACTATCCCAAACCATATTTTTTTCTTCACAGAATGCACATAGTTTTGTTTTTTTTTATCCAGAATTATTGCCTAAATTGTTGCATTGTAATAAAAAAAAAAACACAACTTAAAACGACACCCCATAAAATTGTGTCTGTTTTTATTGTTATTATATAGCTGCACCAACAGCGGTGCATTTGTGGGTGTGTAATTAGTTTTGCACATGTTGAGAGAGGAAGTTAACAAACCCACAAAAGCAAACCTGTCTGTCAAAATTTAAAACCTTTGGCATCTGATTGCAACCATGATCACATGTTGCACTGACATAAATTACTTGTGTATAAATAATTTACAGTGTCCGTAATATCATCAATTCACAGCTCTTCAGAAACCACGGCAATGTCTGCACTTGCATTTAACCATAGAGTTTTAGAAAAAAACAAAAAAAACAAAAGCCTTACGGGAAGAGAAGAAATGTGCTGAGTAAGACAAAGACTTTTTTCTTTTCACTGTGAATCTAATCATTGACTTGATGCTGTTTTTTTTGCTGCCATGTTTCCCTGATGGCTCAAAACCACCTGTTGTTAAATCAAGTCCTGGGGCCGGATTCACAAAACTTTTCTTAGGAAGATTCTTAAGGGAAAAAAATAAGATGTTCCTAACATTTATCTTAAGTAAAATTCCTCAATATTTTTGTAAAAACTATCCCATTTCTTATCAACTTCTTATTTTTAATACTTAAGAACTTCTTAGCATTAACAGTCAGTCAACGTCTGCATACATTAATAAATAATAAACTCTTACATAATGACATGACTGATCATCATAAACATCATAAAATTAACATGATCAAATTATTAACTTAAATACACCCTGGCTTCATGACCTATTGTCTGTATATGTCATTACTGTAGGGTACATTTAATGTAAGGTAGAGCCTACAGCAATTATAAACATATAATTAACATGTAATTAACTGTCAGTCTGTGTCAGTGTATGTACCTGCATAATATAACTAATATTAACTATTTTCTATTTCTATTATTACAATTTTGTTTAAATAAATAATATCTTACCTTTTCTACGTGGTATGACATGGTGAAGGGATGTCTTTAAACTTAAACCTGTCCAGGGCCAGACTGGATCAGGATTTCAGGCTTGGAATATCCTGCAGCATCCAGGCCAATCCCAGCACCACAGAGGCGAAAAAGAAAAGAAATAAACCTTTTTTTGGAGGGGGGGGATTATTCACCTTCACATGTTTCAGTTGTTTCAGTTTATGCTTCATATCCACTCATTTAGAAACAAACCAACAGAAAGAGTTTAAACCAGTTAAACGAGTTAAACCCGTTAGACCAGTTAGACCAGCTAGACCAGCTAAACCAGTTAGACCAGTTAAATCAGTTTTACCAATTAGACCAGCCAAACCAGTTAGACCAGCTAAACCAGTTAGACCAGCTAAACCAGTTAGACCAGTCAAACCAGTTAGACCAGTCAAACCAGTTATACCAATTAGACCAGTCAAACCAGTTAGACCAGTTAAACCAGTTATACCAATTAGACCAGTCAAACCAGTAAAGAAAAATTAGACCAGTTAGAAAAATCAAACAACAGAGTTTACCGTTACTTCCACATACATGTCCATGACACGGACAAGAGGTGTGAAGGAACCCCGCCCCCTCTCGCTGTGTATGTATTTACCTTTACCCAAGTAACATCCAGTTAGGTTTCGTGCCGTTGCTTGTTCTGAAAACGTGCAGGGAAAAAAACAAGGCTTTATTTCCACAGAGACACATGAACCAGTTGGATCTGACATTTTTTTCCAGTTTGTGCAGCAGCTACTGTGGCGACGTCTTCTCTTATAGATGCTAATGCTAATGCTACTTCAGATTCACCGTCGGATTAACGGGCTTAACCCTACGCTAAAGTCCATCTGACATCTTTTTCTGGGTCCCTGGTTCCTCTTGTTGTTTTGTGTGAATGCAGTATGCAGCCAGTGGATGTGATGAACCACTGTTAATGGAGCATGTGTCGGTAAGTCGGGGTGACCCATCAGATTCCAAAAGGAGAAAAGCGGAAAAGTGGTTTTCAGTGGAATGACACCTTTAAGAAAAATACTGAGAAGAGTCTTAAGAACTAAGCTTTTAAGAATATCAAATGTTCTTAACATTGTTCTTAAGATAAAGTTAAGTTAAGAAAAAACTTTGGAATTTTATTGGAGAATATGGAATTTTATATAAGACAAAAGTTAAGAGAAAAGTACCAGTTAAGAACTATTTTTTTCTTAAGAAAACTTTGTGAATCCGGCCCCGGCTGGTTCCAATACTTTTTTTTTTCTCCCCAATTTTCTCACTTTCTACTGAATGGGAAAAGGGGAAACGGTGCTATTTCCAAATGAAACAATTCAGTTTCCAGAGGCAATATGATGGGAAGGAACTCCATTGGATGGCATGCAAACTCTTAAACATAAGGGGAATTCATGAAGGAATCATTATTCTCTGTGTGACTGAATGTATTTGTTCTAATTATTTTTGGATGTGACTCTACATAATTTGCCAAACCTCACAAAACATTTTAAAAGATAAATAAATTCAGACTAGTGGCAATGCTCAAGTAAGTGAATTATTGTCTTTTTAGCCTCTGGGAGCGAAGAAAGGAAAAGTGGTTTTATAATCTGAAGCCAAAACAGTCATAGTTTATAACTTTCAACCAGTAATTAAGTAGTACTTCTTTTACTGTAGTTAATTTGATTTTTTTACTTGACTATTTATTTTTCTGCCAACTTCTTACTTTTACTGCATACATTTCTGTACTTTTTACTCTTTACCTTCTCAGAATAAATATACTCATTACTTTTTCAAACTAGACAAATGTGACAGTGTGAAAAATAAGTTTGAAATCAGTAAATCAATAAATCAATAATTGTGATTTAGATTTTTTAATCTCCTAATTATGCTTTTTTAAAATCTCCTATTCATAACTTGAATTTTTCCTAAATTTCCTGCCCATACCCACACATTTTTTTCCCATTTAAATCAGTATTATTTCATCCATGTAAAAAAAAAAAAAAATGCAGTTCTACTTTTTACTTTATTACATTTGAGAAGTTGTACTTTTTACTTTTACTTCAGTAAAGGAGTTGAATCAGTACTTCTACTTTTACCAGTGTTTTTTTTCCCATATCAGTAGGTGTACTTCTACTTAAGTACATAATGTGAGTATTTTAACCACCTCTGCTTTCAAAAATGGCCGATGGTTTTCTGAAAATGTTCCTTTCATTTGTTCAGAGGACACGTAAATATTCAGTAACACTTTCTTAATTTATTGCATGCCTCGAAAAAGCAATCCAGACTTTTTTTTTTTTATCTCGCACAACATTGATTGGGTGAGATTATTGATATCACCTAGTCTGGCTGTTTGTCTGTGTGTGTGTGTGTGTGTGTGTGTGAGAGACATATCATGCTATAACTCAATGAATACTTCAGATATCACCATGAAATCACATGGGCATAACTAAATGCACATCAGATGCAATTATCCATTTGAGTAAAGGTCAAAGGTCATGGTCACAATGAACTAAAAGGTCAAAATCACATTATGGGTTATATCTCCAGAACAGAGGGTCACAGAACTTTCAGATTGGTACCAAACGATGCGGAATGAAGAGTTCACCAATTGTCATACTTGGTGTTATTACCTACAACCAATAGTTTTTGAGATCTTTGGAGGTCAAAGGTGACATATTGCAAAATTAAGTTCTGTAACACTGTTTGTGTGTGTCAATCATAGACATATCACATTATAACTTAATCAATACTGGATATGTTATCATAATGTTACACGCACTGACACATAGAACGAAATTATCAATATTGCAAAAGGTCAGAGGTCAAGGTCGCATTTAGCAGAAAGGTCAAAATCACATTATTGGCTCTAATTCAAGAACGGGTTGTCATAGAAACTTGAGATTGGCACAAAATAGAGGCGAGATTAGGTGTTATGTGAATACTAGTTTTGAATAGAGCCAATGCACAATACATTCAATAACAATGGTGAACACAGCAATATTAATGAAATGAGGTTGGAATTAGATCTTTAAAATACAGAAGGTGAAAACTGCAGCTACGACAAGTATTCAGAGAATACACAAATACATATACCGTTACAGTCTTAGACCCCGTCCCATTTGTCCCCCTTAAAACTTCCACTTGGTTTTAAGTGCCCTAAAAAGCAAATTCCACTCATCAAGGAGAAATAATTCCCCCTGAAAATGGGACACCACTCACGAAGTGAACGTAACAAACGTGCTCACGTCACACGCTGACAAGTCTACCCCGCCAAATATGAAACCACCCCTCCGCGAGACTGACAGCAGCTGACTACTATTTACACGGAGGACAAATGGCGGTCCCAGCTGTGTTGCCTGTTGTGTTGGTTCTGTTTATTTACCTTCGGGATGCGCAGAGAAGAAATGCGGCAAAACAGAAGACGCATTCGCCATCTACTTTGCCTTTCAGTCTTGTCTCTGGTATGTTGATTTATTTAAATATTTGGATGTATTTTTTCTTCAATAGTTGGCGATTTATAACATTAACGTTAGCATTACTGCTAGCTTGACAAGGTAACATTACCGGTCATAGCCTCTGTGCCACAATATACTTACAATGAAATTGTTCATCTCCAGTTCCTCCAGCTGCGGCCGCCATTTTTGTTGTCAGAAATCAGTCGGCTCGCTGAGCTCGCAGTGCATCATGGGTAATTTCATCTTCCCCTCAAACCGAAGTCCGCAACCAACCTCACTACATTTTGAGGGTTGATTTTAAGGGCAAAATCGTACTCCCACTTGCTCCCCTAGGTAATGGGACACCCACCCCTACACATGAACGTGCAAAATCTAGGGTTAGGGGGAGAAATGGGACAGGGCCTTAGTATATGCACATTTCATTTCATTCAGTTATAGCATGGTATGTCTCTGCGAACACACACACACACACACACACACACACACACACACACACACACACTGATTACAATAATTTCTCCAAACCAATGTTGGGTGAGATTAACAAAGCCATCGCAAATGCAACATGACATAACAGTGGGGTAGTAACACATGATGTGTAATTGCTGAAAAAAGTCCCCCACCAAGTGTTGTAGTTGAGACTAAATCCTGCGTAATTGGATTTGCAATTTAGTTGAGCCTAATTTCTGTGTGTCAGAGTTGTTGAGACTTCAGGAGAAATGTCTTCATTCAGACATTCTGGTCTGACTCGGCCAACGATTTGGTAAAACTAATTCCTCCTTTTCTAGAACATAGTTTGGGAGGGTGAGAGGAGAGGAGTAACCAGAGGAGAAGTATGATTTAGGGAGGAGAAAAACCCACCTTGACCTCGCTTTCATCTCTGGAGCTGATCCTCTGTCTGGCGTGAATTCTCTGAGGAGCTGGCCGTGGAACAGAGAGTGGCTTTATACTTGCTTACTACAATGTTCCTCATACAAAATCCCATTTCATTTCTTGAAAGGGTTGAGAGAATGGCTTGAAAGGCACATTGTCTCTTATCTCCAGTGATACTATTAGGCTGCGAGTAATTGCGGCCTGGTCCCAATATATTTTCTGTGTGAAGTGACGCCAGTGCTGATGATGACTATCTTAACACAAGGATAAAGTGTTGAACAATCATGACAGAAATTCAACAAGTCAGAAGGTAAATCACTGTTAGGCGTTCAACTTGATGCATCTTCACATATTGACCGTCTGTATCCGCTGTTTGCTGCTGTTATAGCTCTATCTTTCCTGTTAATTGCCACTAGTCATTGTGTCAAAGTAAATAATTCTACAGCAGAAGTCTCAAAAGGCATGTTCTTTTAGGAGCCGCATTCAGCCCAATTTGATCACCAATGGGTTGGACCAATAAAATAATAACTTAATAACCTATAAATAATGACAACTCCAAATAATGTTTTAGTAAAACAAAAAAAAAAGAACATTAAAAAATAATGAAATACTTACTTTTAGAAACTATCCAAATGAAAAACATGTGAATAACCCCTCAATAATAATAAACTCTTAAGAAAAATACATGAAATTTTAAGAATATTAATCCTCAGCTCATCATTTATAAATGTGTATTATGGATTGGATAAACAAAGACACCAAACACTTAATAACAGAAGCAAAAATAATAAAAAATAAATTCTGTGTAATTTTCTTTAGACATTTCAGGTTGTTCATATCTGTTCAGCTTATTTACATTTTATTTTCACAGGTTAGTTTTTAAATCTTTTCATAATTTCATGTTTTTTGTACTAAAATAAAGGCTAATATTTGAAACTACCATTATGTATAGGCATGATGTACATTTTTCCCCCACATCAAATTGACAAGTCATTATTTGTAGGTTATTATGCTATTATTTTACTGTAGATCATATTGATTGATCTGTAACCTGAACTAAAATGAGTATGACACCCTTGATTGTGGAATATTTGAACTTGGCAAATCCATCCCATGGGTCAGATTGGAACCTTTGTTGGACCGTGTTTGGCTGCATGTTTGAGGCCCTGTTCTAAAGTATAATAGGTAATTGAATTTGGACTGAAATTGGATTCATCTCTTTTAAGTGGTTTACATGACAATGGCTTTTATGTAGTAACATCTTGAATTTAATATTCTGTTATGAGGGGGAAAAAAGTCAACTCCAGATGCACTTGATGTTTTTAGCTAAATTTCCTCAAGAATGATTCATTTCTGAAACCCCTGATGCATTATGTAAGCCAGTCAAACACTGAATACACAAAGTAGAGTAGGATCCAAGAGTTTTTATAGTGTCAGATTTAATAACCCCATCAATGCAATCATGCTGAAAATGTTAATAATCTTTCATTTGTGTTGATGCATGATGTCATTTTTTAAAAAATATTTCTTGAATATAGAACTTATGTTTCTTTGAGTTAAATAGTTTATAGGCGAAAAACATCTTTCATTATCATTATCTCAGTAATAAAAAAAAGACTATTGATGTCTTGAAGAAAAAGCTGATAAATCTTAGAAGTCAACATTAAAAGAAACACTAAATACAAAAGTAAATCATATATACAACCAGACAAGGAAATCTGTTCAAATGTTGTTTTTTTTTGTTCTTCCTGCACAAGGACACAACGTGTTCTAAAGTGACTGAAACACATTTTATAATATTTGGAAGTATCTGCGGTGCAATTTACAAACACTAAAGGAAAGTCTGGTGCACTAATACGAGAGTAGGAGAGTATTTTAACATGAGACGTTCCAGTTTTAGAGACAGAATGAAGCTGTTAAGGAGATCACACAGGTGCTGAAGTGACAACCGGAGACAGTGTCCAAGTCCTGCACAACAGTGACCTGGGTGGTTCTGGCAGCAGAGACACACAGCTTCATCAATTCATGTACTTCTTTCACAGTCGGAAGCGTCCAACCAAGAAAAGACTTCACACCATCACGCTGCTGCTTCTCCCGCACTTTAAGAGGGACAAAAATATTTCACATGTCTGCTCTGACTGCAGGCCCACGTTACCTTTCAGGTCAACCCCCGCCCAACCCTCTGTGCTGGTCTGTCGACCGTCATTCATCATATAATTACAGCTTTAAGCAGAAGACAGCTCAGGGGAAGATAAATGGTCATTTTCCCTGCCTTTCACCAAAAACCAAAGTTCAAGAGATAACGGGAGTTCACAAATAAGGTTTCCTTTCCCGTCATATGAACCTGCAGATTATGATGTAAGCAAAGTGGCAAAAGAGTAGCACGACGTTGAAAAGATGAGAACCAGAAGCACAGGAAATATTTATATCATTTACTTAAGTTAAAATGTAAAAAAAAAAGCACCATTGCATACTACAAGTCCTGCATGAACAACCTGAAACTAAAAGTGTAGCATCATTAGCAGTAAAATGTCCAAATATTGAAGTAAAAGTATTGGTTTGATCTAAGTCATATATTATTAAATAGAATTTTATTTATCACATATGAAAGGTTCTGTGGTTTCCCCTCATCACCAAAAACAAGTATATGTATATTAACTTCCTTTTTAGTTCAATCCAAATGTATCAGTTTATTTATATTATACTTTACACCAACATAAAAGAAGACCAAAGTGCTTTACATCTAAAACATAAGTAAAACTTAGGGTAAAACAACCCCATTTAAAATAAAAAAAAATTTAAACAACAATTACACAGATAAAAAGATACAAATATAAAAATACCAGTTTAGCATAAAAGTGACACAGTACTATTGGTTAAATGTCTAAAAAGATGGAAGAACTGATGAAGATCTGGAGTTGGTCCCCAAGCATCTTCAATGGCAGCTAACTGCAGATACTAATGCTAATGCTAATGCTAATGCTAGGTGCTGTATAAGGATGAGTACAAATTAGAGACTTGATTTTCAAAGGAATAGTAAAGTAATGTAACCTTGAATTTAATTATTAATAGAGAAACAGTAGCGTTAGAGTAATATGATAGTTAAAGGTTAAAGGTTAAAAGTTAACACTTTATGATCCCTGTAGGTGTTGGGGGCAGAGCTACTTTAGTTGACAGGGGCATCAGATAAATATATGGCCTCATTACATAACTGAAAAGAATAATGATAGACAAAAACAAAGCTGTGTCAGGTAAGTAGTTTTTAAGACGTAAATCTTTGGAGACATCTAATAATTTAACATTTTGAGTGTTTCAGCTTCTGAAATGAAACCTTATGAAAAAAGTCTAGTTGTGGCAGTTAACATCTTAAAGACATGCATATGATATGTGCAAGTCAACTACATAGGTCGAGTGCTTTTTGTAAGATGTCAAAAGCCAAAAAAAATGTAGAGAAGAACTTGCTTCACCTTTAACAATGTGGTGTATTTCAAAAGTTGTGGTTCATTTTAATCTGAAAGGAAATCAGAAACAAAAGCTGTTAAATAAATGTAGTGGAGTAGAAAAGAAAACTATTTTATTCTGAAATGTACATTTCAAGGAGTATAAGGCACCTTAGATTTATTTTGAAAGAGGTTTTACGTGCTATTGATATTCCAATCTGTCACAGCGAAGTGAAATTCTACACACTTGGCATTACCAAATTCAAGACTATAGCCTACAGTCACTAAATAAAGTATAAAAATCATTGTCCACACACATCTGGATTATGGTATTTCCAAGTTTTCTTCTTCAACAAAAGCTCATACCTGGTAAATTTGACAATTTGTCTAAATAATAATATCTATTCTGTTGCTTAATTTGATATTTTACATTATAGCTCTGTTAGTTTAGTCCTGTTTTCACACATACAAAAAAAAAAAAAAAACAGGCACAGTTAAATTACAAATGACTTCCATTTTCTGAATGGTTTGTGTTGTCAGTAGCTGCAGTGTAGATCTGTTTGGAATCATCCACACAAGGTCAAAATGATAAATAATAATATAATAAACTTTATTTATATAGCAACTTTCAAGAGCATAAAAGTCACAAGGTGCTTTACAAAAGGAATAGAGGCATAAAACACATAAAACAGCATTAAAAGACATAAAACAACAAGGCATAAAACATACAGTAAAAGTAGGAAACAACATAAAACAGATAGACACAGACTTACAACGATAAAAACAACAATTCAAACAAAGGCTAGTCTAAACAGATGGATCTTTAGCTATTTTTTTACAAGTGTCCACAGTGTCTACTTAAATTTAGTGGTAGACAGTTCCACAGAGTGGGTGCCACAACCTCAAAGGACTGATGACTGGTGACGTGATGACCTAGAACGAGGAATCACCAGCAGGTCCTGATCAGAGGACCTCAGAGACCTGCTTGGGGACATAAGGCCACAACACCAGAGCCTGACCATGCAGAGCTCTGTAAGTGCCCACGAGAACTTTAAACTGGAGTTTGAATTTGATGGGTAGTCAATGGAGAGCAGTTAAAATATGGGTGACATGGGACCTTTTGGGAGACCTGGTCAACAGCCTGGCAGCAGCATTTTGGATCACCTGTAGGCGATCCAAAGATGATTTGCTGAGGGAAGTAAAAAGAGCATTTACAGTGATCCAGACGTGATGATACAAATGCATGAATTAACATTTCCATCATGGCTGGAGTTACCATAGGCCTACGTTTGGCTATGTTCCTCAACTGGAAAAAGCATAAACGAGTCAAAGATTTGACATGCTGGTCCAGGGACTGAGTCTGGCCTACAGTGACGCCAAGAATTTTAACCGCGGATTTAACCGTCGTTGTAAGAAAACCTAGATGATCAAAATTTCGATTTGACCATTTTGAGCAAAACTGTGTTTGTGTGGAACTGATTAGGGAATGTTTTTTTTGCCGACACGAAATACTATTTTTGGTCCTTTTCTAAAGTTCACATCGCACTTACATGATAGTAAGTAGAGGGTCCCTAAAGGCAAACTGAAGTATCCTGGGGTCTTCATATTGTCGGATAGTGTGTCCAGAGTTATTGATCTCAAGCCAGTACCTTTCCGGATATAGAAGACGTCTTTAGGAGGAAATCCGAAATAGTCGATTGCCGAGTGCAGAGTTACATGTTCTGGAAATTCACAATTTCGTTGCATTCTTTTTTAAAAACATAGTCCAGTATTTCATTAGAACTTGAAATGAAGCTGTATGCAACAGCAAAGCCTAGCCTACTAACAGGTTGTTGTTTTTAAAAAAAGAATGCAACAAAATTATGAATTTCCAGAGTATGTATCTCTACACATGGCAATTAGCTATTTTGGACTTCCTCCTAAAGACATCTGCTGTATCAGGAAAGATACTGGCTTGAGATCAGTAACTCTGGACACACTATCCGATGACGTGAAGACCTCAGGACACTTCGGTTTGCCTTTAGGGACCCTCTACTTACTACCTCGTAAGTGTGATCTTGTTTAGAACTTTAGAAGAGGTTTAAAAATAGCGTTACATGTCGGCGAAAAGACATGCCCTAATCACTTCCATGTTAACACAGTTTAGCTCAAAATGACAAAATCTAAGTTTCTCAATCTACATCTGAATGGTGTGATTTTTATGTCAACTACATGCATGTACTCCCAATCGCCTAAAAATTGAGCTAAAATGAATTTTGCTCCAGATAATCCCTTTAAAGATAATACTATTGTGTAACACCTTTATATTTTTATAAGCCTCATTACCAACAGTCTAACAGTTGAGTCTTATTGGTTCTCATCCCATCTATTCACTTTCTGATGCTCTGATCAAAGGCCTTATGGGAGATCAGAGTGACTTGTTACTCCTTCTAGAGGCAACAATTAGGGTAAATAAATTCAGTTTATATATAAAATGATAATTTTCCCATTAACTTTTTTTTTAACACATGGACATTATTCGCTACTTGAATAATATATAACAACTCGTTGATGGTTACACAAAGTCACATAAGGACCTTGAATGTTTTAAAGGTGTCATTCCATGGTTATTTCATTAAAATTACTGTGTTCTCCATTGTTATTGAATACATTGTGTGTTGGTTCTATTTAAAAAAAAAAAGTTATTGCTTTGTTTCCAGCTGTTTTTGGAGGGTAGAAAAATGACTTGAGGTGGAACAACAGAGTTTACCGGTATTTCCGCATACATGTCCATGACGCAGTGTTGTGTGCGTTTACCTTTACCCAAGTAGCATCCAGCTAGGTTTTCCCGTTGCTTGTTTTGAAAACATGCAGGGAAAAAACTGAGGCTTTATTTCCACAGAGAGCACATGGACCAGTTTGATCTGTCAGCAGCTACAGCAGCGCCGTCTTCTCTTGTCAATGCTAATGCTAATGCTACTTCAGATTCACTGCAGGGGACTGGCTGAACCCCACGTGGGTGACACTAAAATCCATCTGACACCAGATGGCCCAGCTTTTTCTTTGTCCCTCGTTCCTCTTTTTGTTTTCTGTGAATGCAGTATGCAGCCAGTGGAGGTGATGAACCACTGTCAAAGGAGCATGTGTTGGTAACTTGCGGTGACCCATCAGATTCCAAAAGGAGCGTGGAAAAGTAGTTTTCAGCAGAATGACACCTTTAAAAGCTCATTCTCTGACTTTTTCTTTTTTAATGTGCTACAGTAGGAGTCACACAATTCAAGTGCAATAAGTGTAACTGTGCAAAATGTTCAGATAATCCAAAGAAGGTATGATTTTTTTAAGCCAGTATGCTTTCTTAGGAATATAAACTCTTCGTCTGGTACTGCAAATTGATTTAAACAAACGCTCTGAATGTTTGACATGCTGTCTGGCACTGGTTTCAACTGAAGAGAGCTTAGAGAAACCAGACAAAAAATACATTCTGAGACACATCACGATTTTTTTTTTGCTATGACAAACCCTATGGCTTTTACATGTGTGAATGTCTTGGCAATTAATTTATTTTTCAGTATCTGTGGACAGTCACACTGAGGCCATCTGAGGGAAAAACAGGCTGCTTGTTCTCTTTTAAGATGTGTTTCATTTGTCTTCCTACCTGTGTATGAAAGTGCAGCTCAAGTCAAACCTCTATATAAAAGCCCAAGTGAATCCACTCAAAACTTCAAAGGAAAACAATGAGAAACAGACTTACTATTTATTCTGTGGGAGAGTAAACACAAAAAACTATGTGTTCTGCTGAAGATTAAAAACAACTGCACAGAAAATTGTTCTCAGTTTTGTTGGAGGGGGTGACATGGAGCTATTGCTGCAGGACAAAAGGACTTGCTATGATCTCTGGTTTCCACAATAACACCCCCAGGAGGTGGACGAGAAGAAGACATGAACATAAGAATGGACGGGACTTTGCAATTAAGCCATAATGGGACAAAGATCCCCAATTTTTCTTCATTTAACTGTTTGCTTTGACATGAAAATTAGATACAAATAAATCACAATTACCTGTAAAAAACCAAACCCAGCCACCAGAAACAATGTTGAACCATTGTTCATTTCAGTGTACACGTAATGGCAGCGCAATTTGTACTTGCACAAAATCCAGAACTTTGCCACCAGATGCTTGAGTTTACATCCAAATTTCCATGTAGGCAATGAAAAGGCTTTGGATAAGGTAATAAAAAAGTCAAAGATTGGATTATCTAGTACCCTGGGAATTGTAAGATGCTTTTTTAACAATCTTTGTAGACATTTTGTCAATTAAACTCTCAGGTTTTTGGGTTTAGGCTAACAAAACAGATTGAAGTTGATTTAGAACTGAGTTGATTTTTGTAGGAACAAAACACAAAGGTGGAAAAGAAGCAAAGAGAAACAGTACATTTAAACAGAACATTCAGAGGCATGGTAACACAAAGAACATGATGTAGTTGCTAGTTGCTTTTCCAGTGACCCTCAGATAGTGCAAATATAAATTATGCATGAAAAATTTCAATTTCAATTAAAAGGTTTTCCGCTGGCAAGGGGTGTTTTTTTCAAGGTATAGTACGAATGGATTTCCATTGGAAATTACAAAACTGCATTAAAAAGACCTTTTTCACAACTATGGTCATGTGAATTAAAAAAACAGAAGTTGACAGACATTACAACAAGTGAAAAAGAAGAAGAGTTTTAAAAGAAACATGAGTGGACACACCAGGAAAACCTATCATTTTTACATTAAGTAGCAGATAGAGGGGTCATATACAATAATAATGAATTTATCTGTAAAAATATGATTTTTTTTTATCCATTGTCATGTTTATGGGATGTTTTCTCATGTTATCTCATTATAATGAATACAAAATTATTGCATTTGTGATTTAATGTAAAAACAGGGTGGCATGGGGGTGCAGTGGTTAACACGAGTCCTCACAAGGACCCTGGTTCTATTCCCACACCAGACCTTTCTGTGTGGAGTTTGCATGTTCTCCCCATGTCTGTGTGGGTTTTCTCCAGGTACTCCAGTTTCCATCCAAACACATGCACTGATAGGTTAACTGGTTAACTGGTTAACTGGTTAATCTAAATTGTCCATAGGTGTGAATATGACAGTGATTGTTTGTCTATATATGTTCAGCCCTGAGATGAACTGGAGACTCATACAGGGTGTACCCCACCTTCACCCACTGTAGCTGGATTAGGCCCCCAGTGACCCCTGTGACCCTAGTGAGGATAAAGCGGGTTCAGATGACAAGACAGACATTATACATCTGGGTTTTTTTTTCAACATTTATTAAATATTGGTAAAGTTTTATGCTTATATCCAATGGAAAAGCAACTAGTGGAGCTCTTCAAGAATGCTTTATGTCCAACATGGAGAAGGAAGAAGCTGAGTTTATATTGTCCTACCCCAATTTTACAAAACTAACATAGACAATCCATAAAACAGAACAGGTCAGCACCAAGTCACTGAAAAAGATCTGCAGTTGTAACATACCATAGAACATAAACAGCTGTATTTCATTCTTTAAAGACTTCCATTGCCATCCTGAGTTCAGCTGCTGCTCCTTTTTTTTATGTTTTTAAAAATAGTTTTTTATTTATTTATTTAAACTGGTTTATACTTTTACTTTTCTTTATTTCATCTCATCTCCATAATTTAATCCCTGTGATTGAAACACACATTTTACAGTTGTTTTGACTCAACACATTTATTAAATTCAGTTTCCCTCTTCGATTATATACCCCTTCTCTCACTGAAAATAATTTCTGTATGTTATTTGGAAGTAAGTTACGTCTTGCTTTGAATATTAGTTGTGCTGTGTTTTGAATATGAAGTCACAAATTTACTGTGAATCAATGCTCCTACCGCAACTCTACAGGTTTTTCGGCATAATTTAACTTCAATGAACTGTTAAAAACATTATTTATTGAAAGATGCCCATATGAAACATATATGGGTTTCAAAAACATGCAGAAACATACGACAATATTTAATTTAACATTATTATTTCACAGTAAAATTCACATGTTCTCTGTCCCTTTTCCCTCATCACATCTCTGCAGGTTTTTCTGCATAACTGAAATTCAATGAGCTGTTAAAATATATATATTTATGGAAATATGCCCCTATGAAACATGTATGGGTTTCAAAAAACACATGCTGAAATATATGACAATATTTCATTGTTTAACATTAATGTTTCACAGAAAATTTTTATGTTCTCTGTCTCTTCTCTCTTCACAACTCTGCAGGTTTTTCTGCATAATTGAAATTCAATGAGCTGTTAAACACATATATTTATTGAAAAATGTCCCCTATGAAATATATATGGGTTTCAATAACATACAGAAATATATGACAATATTTAATTTAACATTATTATTTCACAGTAAAATTCACATGTTCTCTGTCCCTTTTCCCTCATCATAACTGCAAGTTGTTCTGCATAACTGAAATTCAGTGAGCTGTTAAAAATATATATTTATGGAAAAATGCCCCTATGAAACATGTATGGGTTTCAAAAAACACATGCAGAAATATATGACTATATTTAATTTTTTTGTTTCACAGAAAATTTGCCTGTTCTCTGTCCCTTTTCCCTCTTCATAACTCTGCAAGTTTTTCTGCATAATTGAAATTCAATGAGCTGTTAAACACATATATTATTTATTGAAAAATGCCTCTATGAAACATGTATGGGGTTAAACAAAACATGTAGAAACACATGACAATACTTCATTTAAGTTCTCTGGCCCTTTTCCCTCATCACAACTCTGCAGGTTTTTCTGCATGACTGAAATTCAGTGAGCTGTAAAACAAAATATATATATATATATATATATATATATATTTATTGAAAAATTTCCCCAATGAAACATGTATGGGTTTCAAAAAACGTGCAGAAATATATGACAGTATTTGATTTTTTTCACATTATTGTTTCACAGTAAAATTTGCATGTTCTCCGTCTCTTTTCCTGGCTGCTCATGGGTGGTAACAAGCTTTTATTTCTCACATGTCAGGACTAGCTGAACACAGAGGCCCTTATCTATCCATCAGCTGCCCCTGTCACCGTCTACTGTCACTGAGGCAAAAAATAGCCCCGGCCCCCTGCCCTGCAGCCTTTCTGTCCGCTGGGTTAAAGCTGTGCCACCTGTCAGCCAGATCCCAGACCCCAGGTTAAGACGCCAGACTCAGGACACACATGGACAACCACCACTACCTCATGTGTTTGCTATCAGGGTTGCAGCCAGGTTTGGTGTGGCTGGCGTGTAGCGAAAGACATCATCATTACCTCATATGTGCATGCTGTCCAGGCTGCCAGGGCCACTATTACACAGACATAAAAGAGCAAAGGCTTAGGTCACTTCTTGGATTAGAGAGGATATAAGATGAAGAATTTCCTTGTGAGTGTGAATTAGATGGTTGAAAGGAGTCCATTCATATACTTTCCAAATGACCTTAAATCAGAGAGATCCGGATCAGAAACAGGTTTGGCCCTTTGTTGATTGATGAATGAGGTGATTTAAGAGAGGGGGGCTTAAATCTCTGATAAGTTAAATAAAAAATCTGCTCACATAATTACCTCATAAAGATGATATTTTCTAAAAAGGCAGCAGACATCCAACACAGTCAGAGTCAGTTTGAATTATGAATTTGGCCAATGGACAAATGGAAGTCAAATATTCACACTGCTATTTTAGCCCGAGTGAAACATGTGGCTTTAAAGCTGCTCAGTACGTTCACTATCTCCTATTTGGTGCAAACAGGCAAAGCCAAGACTTCATTTATTAGGACTGAAAACAGATGCTTTGGAAAGTACTACGGATGAACCAAAACAGGATGATTGTGGACCCAAACAATGATTTGAACAATGCTTAAACAGATGCCCCAGTAACCTGATGGTTTAGAAAAATACCACATGATGACCTCAACTCTTTCAATCAATGCAGGGGACCTTTTGTTGTGCGTAATACCATTATTTCCACATATTTCCTGTTTGTTTCTCTTTACTGTGGTTTCAAAATAAAAGTACAAATGCCAAATAACAATTGCTGAACTAAGAGATTAAGGTTTAAGCTTGTTTTCCATGCATTTACTGAGCTAACTTTAATTAAAAAAATCTACATACAATAATCATCCAATGCTTACATGCTAATTATTTAAATAATTATATGTGAAATATGACCTTTATTTATTAAATCTACTTACACTCAAAATTACTCAAATTTACAGACGTTGTAAAATTCTAAACTGCACTAATAATTATATAGTTATTATTAAAATAACTGTCTACCGCAAAATATACAAAAGGAGGAAGCTTACATTTTAAAGGGACAGTTTGGTATTTTTCACATGAATTTGTATGGTGTCACCGTCTTTACTCTGGTGCACCCAGGTTTACTGGAGTCAACAAAGTAAAATATATGTTTCTCCTCAAAACAGTATATGTTTGAATGAGTGATTTATTTGCATAACAAAACCATCACAGAACAAAAACTCACACTTCATAATTGCTTTCTCTCAATAGTGATCAATATGTGTTGATACTGCTAACAGCTGTGCGCCTTAGCTAATTACTTTCATCAGTTGTTGGGCAGCGTTTGCAGCTGCTATGTGCGGCACACAGTTGTTAGCAGTGACAACATGCATTGATCGTTATAAAGAGAAAGTAGCACTGTGGGTGAACCAGAGTAAAGACAGTGAATCCATACAGATACATGTGAAAAATATCGAACTGTCCCTTTAAAAGGGATCACAATCAAAATCAATAAAATCCACAAAAACAGGAATAGAGTTTGCATTTCATTCTGTGGAGTGAGATTGTGGAACAATATGGATGAGGAACTGAAGCAATGTTCAAACATTATGCAATTTAAAACAAAATATAAAGAATATGTTTTCACGGGATACAGGAATGAAATGGAGGGTCAGGCTGAATCCTATTTTACCCCTTACCCTCCATTTGTAGGGGTAGGGGTGTCTCAATTCATATTAAGACAGAGGGGTAGGGCAAGGGGAGGGGCTTTATACTCCTTCAAATGCAGATTTTCCAGAGGGAGACTCCAAATGGAGGGGTACAAGAAATTTCCCAGAATACAATGTGAATCCTTTTAAAAATCGCGGCAGTACACAAATGTAGTATTTTGACCGTAATTAACTGTTAAGTTATGATAACTGTTGTATTGTATAAAGTTTGACATTGACACGTATAATGGTAATTTTCTCAATAAAACACACATGAAAAAAAAAAATCGCTATTTACGTAAGTGCATAGCCCTTCTCCAATTCAACGCATATATTAGTAAAAATATCGTCAGAACGCGACAGCTACAACAGCAGTCATGTTTGTTTACTTCTGGTTAAAGCTATTGTTTTTGGTTACGTAACACCTGCTGACGTAGGTGAGTGTTGAAGGGGTGTCCCAATGTACCCCTTAGAGCTCCGTTTGAAGGGGTAAGGGGTAAGGGTAGGGGGTAAAATGGGATTCAGCTTCACAGACACAATATGTAAGGATGTGTTTTTTTCATATTCACTTTTTTTATATTTATGTGCATCAACTGCTTTTTTTCTGATCAATATGTTCATTTTCATTATTCAAATGTACATATGTATTATTATTAATAGTATTAATATTATTGAAGTGTTTTGTAGTAGTAGTACTGGTATCAACTTGGGGGAAGTGTATGTATAAATAACTAGTGCAGAAGAAGGGGTGGGATTAGATACGTTTTTGACTTATTCTCACTCCTTTTTGAACATGTTATTGCTGTTTTTATTTTTGTTCTTTTTTGTTTTGTTCAAACTAAACTTATATCAATCAATCAATCAATTAATCAATCAATCAATCAATCAATCAATCAATCAATCAATCAATCAATCAATCAATCAATAAAATGTGTTCCTGGAGTGAATCAGGAGTGGAATAAAAGTGCACTCTACTAAGAAAGTATTCAACTTATTCTGACCATTTTTTTCCCAATCATGCACTGCTGAGATGCTAAGTTACAGATACATTTCCCAGTGCTTGTGCAACAGTAGGACATCGACTGAGCTCCACATGTCTTAATCCAATCCGCAGAAAGATGAATTGATATTTTGATCAGCAGCTCTGGTTCTTCTTTAGATTCTTGACTGGAACAACATGGCCATTTCCAGGAAAGACATTCCTATTGCAAAGCTGAAAATAAAGGATTTACCAAGGCCGTCTAGACAGAGATAGCCCCCAGGTCGTCTTCCTCAGGACCTCCAGACTGTTTTGAGCTGACGGGCTCTGCTGGACACAGGATGTAATGGAAACCCAAACATTAAATTGGCCAAGACAATGGTTATGTCAGCTGTGGTTATATTATGTAATAACATGTATAAAGAGGAGATGGGATAAATGTTGAGAGGACACTTAGATGTGATGATTTTACTAGTTTGATGTCTAAATCTGACTTTATTTGTATTTATAACCCCAAAATAATGGAGGAATTAACAAGTGTAGGCCTTAGATAGATAGATAGATAGATAGATAGATAGATAGATAGATAGATAGATAGATAGATAGATAGATAGATAGATAGATAGATAGATAGATAGATAGATAGATAGATAGATAGATAGATAGATAGATCATTATCATTACCTCATACGTGTATCATTTGTTTGTTAGTTTTTCAAAATAAAACCAAAAATAACACAATTTGTTTCTTCATTATTTGTTTCCAAAACAAATAATGAAGAAATAAAATGAAAAAAATGGATAGTGATGCATTTTTTCAGTTTTCCTTTTTATGTTTAAATGAATAATAGAAAAAAACAGATAACGGCCATTTCCTGTTTTATCCAATTTTGACCTGAAGCAAATTAAGTAAACTGGAAATTAATCTTAACAACAGAAAATAACATGTCCACTGGACATTATGGTCTGATATGACACCAATTTTCTCTGTCATCATATCTTCAGGTCTTAGGGTGACCCTCTTAGTTTCCCCAAATAGGACGTAGGTTTACATCTTTGTCACTGTGGGTCAAAGGTCATTTCCAGTTTACTCAACTTGTTTCAAGTCAAAATTGGATCAAACTGAAAATGTCTGTCATGGGTTTTTAACATTATTCATTTAAACACAAAAAGGAAAACTGAAAAAATGCATTATTATCTTTTTTTTATTTTGGTTTTGGAAACAAATAATGAAGAAATTACTTGTTTCATTGTCTTATTTTTAGTTTTATTTTGAAAAACAAACAAAGGAATGATACACAGATTCAGCAGCAAAATGTAGTCACACACACACCAATAAATAACAGACAACAACAAACAATAAGTAAAAAACTAAAGTGTCCATATCTATTCTGTTTAATTAGTCTAATTCTTCTTACTTCTTAAAACTTCTTAAAACATTCAATCCTGCAACACCTGATTTAACAAACTTTTATTTCTGCAGACAGAAAAAAAAAGCTGAATAAAAGAGGTTTGTTTCATTATGTTTGTTTTTAGCAACAGAGCATTTGTCAGGAAACACAACTTATATTAAGGTGGTTGAAAGAATTCCCCAAATGCCAACAGAAGTGCAGAAGCCTTCATCAAAAGTTACTAAAAGTATGTGTGAGGTGTGAGGTATTAAACAGATGAGAAGCTCATCTGGTATAGTTTAAAGTGATTGAATTCTATTCACTGAAAAAAAATAAAAATAAATTCATGAATATAACCACAACAACATAATAAACCCTTAAACTGACTAAAATGGAAAGAAACTTGTTGATCAAAACAGTGATAGAGGTTAGATCTGTGAACAATTTCCTCTAAATGAGTAGCCTGTAGCATGATTAAGAAAAAAAAAGAAAAGAAAAAGTAAGCAGTTATTATCTGTACCCTGCATGTTCTGTGAAGTGCCTGCTTGTGGATTTACACAGGCTGCAGACAGACAAAGGAAAATTAAGGCTCAGTTGTAGGGAATGCACCTAAATGAAACAAGATGGTTGTCTAAAAAAAGCTGTTTGATGCAAATAGCCAAATAGCCATATGGGTTTCGCCAGTTTCTTATCATTTTGTGTTAATTTCCTGTGTGTGTCCTGGGTCTCCAGTGGTGCATGGGCTGTTTTAGAGCTAAATAAGCATGCCATCATTCCAGAGACTCCGGCTGCTTGTCCACTCTAATTCCTCTGCATTTATTTACAGCGTAGAGACAGAGACACATGATCTTACCCTTTTCACAAGGCTATATCTGTAAGAGTCCTGTTGTTAGGCTATTTTTTTTTTTCTTCTCTCAAATAAAATGGCCTCAGCAGCAGATAAATAAAGCACACAACAGCGCTGGAGGTAAGAGCTCAGAAATGAGTAAAACTAAACAGGAAAGTGCTAAGTGTTTCCATCAGGATGAAGAAATGTAATGGTTTTTTCACCTTGGTACATTTCTCCCAGTCCATTCATGTCATGGAGCACAGCTGAGGTCATCTTTGGTCAAACAGAAACAGACAGAGTATTGCAAGAAAAGCCATGTTGTTGAATATTGGAATTTCTGTGGAGTGTAATTCAACATTTTTAACACTTACATCAGCACCGACCCACCACACACCTGCTATATAGTCATTTAACTGCTCTGTATTTTGTAGTGTGCTGTAAAATGTGGAACAGAGAGGTTGTTTTTTTCTGTCGATGTCCAACAAAGGGTAACTGTGAATGTCGTGGTGATACTTAAAGGAGACCTATTATGTCAATTTATGTTTTTCTACACACATACAATGCTATGTCAGATATCGACTGCAAAGTTACAAAACATGACCTATAGTGTTTATGCTGTCATCCTGCAACCTGGTTTTCTGCCGCTGTAAACAACTCGTTGCCAGATGTTTGTGTGATGTGTTTAAAACTTGACGTCAGGTTGAAGCATCCAGTTGGGACGAATGCTCCAACAGCGTGGAACTGGCCCCAAAACATAATATTCAAACTTACATTTCCAACCTGAAGAAGAAGAGAGAAGATGCCTCCCCAAAACAGTCCATTGTTGTTTTTTTCAACTGTGAAGGAAAATAACTGTTTTAATTTCTAAAAGATGTCCCAACCATAAAACTATGGGAAGCTTGTATTTTTGCCGGCCAACAGCCACAGCAAAATGTCTTAATCTTTCGGATGCACATCAAAGTTGGACATGTTTATAATGTGCGAGTGGTCCAAAATATTAACGTACTTGATTCCTCCCAGTTCAATAGTGAGAGCGGCGCACCAGAGAAATTTATATTAAGACCGAAAAGTGTGTGACTTGATAGGTCTGTGTACAGTAGCCTATGCTAGCATACACATACACACAGTAAACAAATACATATGTGGGGGCAGACCTTGGAAACCTCCAGTGAACTGACCAATCAGAAGCCAAAACCAAGCATTTCGAGCATATGCAGAAATCGGCTTGAATTGGGACTTTTATGAATGCCGGTAACTATAGAGATTTTTGAGCTGGAAGTCATGCAAAGCTACTCTGTAGGTGCTGAAAACTCACATAATGATAGTTAAAACTGACTATAATAGATCTCCTTTAAAGGCCTGTAGGTTTGACCTCTGTGTTTTTATAGAATTGCATAATCGAAGCTAAAATAGCAGCATTTTATCATAAATTGGAAGAAAAACTTGCACTAAATGCTCAACAATCTTTTGACAGTCTGTTCTGGCACACCCCTATTGTGCAGCATAAAATTTGAGCATCAATGTACCTCACATTTTTAGCCAAATGCTTTCCTTCTTCAAACTTCAGAGGAAGAACTATTGTTTTTGATATATCACATGGGCTAATCAAATCGCTAAAAAACAGCTACATTCACAGGCTTTTCTTTAGTCCCTGTTCTTGTGCCAAAAAAATAAAACAAATATGATTCTCAAGGCCTGCAGATGTTGACGGATTTCTAAAAAGTGTAGCTTGATCTTTCAATAATGGGCTATTCATGCATCTTTGACTCATCGCTGCTTATGTATCCCATTGATAATCCACTTTGACATCAAAGAAACATCTAAAATGTTGATAGAAACCATTTGATCAGTCATGCAGAGAAAAACACCCTTGCACCAGTGGTTTTGTGCTTAAGATGACATATGTTCTTGTGGGTGTGATTTACAAACGTTGTCTCCCAGAAGCGAAAAAAGTGGACAAAGTCTTTAAAGCACCCCTGAGGTAAGATGTTGGCGTCCATTGTTGAAAAGATAAAACATCTTTTCTTCTTTGTTGGTATGACTATGATCATGATCTTTCCATTACTTAAAAAATAGCTTTAATTGACTAAAGCTAATAAAACTTTAGCAATAGTAGCTTTGGTCGCTCAGAAAATATTTATCCCACATATTGTTGAAATAACCATAAATGACCTGCCAATAGTGGCCCTCGATCAGACAGTGCTCATTGTTAGACAATTAGGCAACAATGATTTGTTATACGTTACTTCATCTGTATAATACAGTGTTCATATGTTCCACATGTTCAGCTAATGCGTACATTTGAAAATTGACTGGTTTACATTGTGAGTTTTGAAACACAGCTGCAGCACTTTAACATACAACAAACTTAATAAATGTTTCATTCAAACCTACAGTAGAACAATATTTGATCCTCAGAAGCTGCTTGTTTTAAAGAGTTTATACACAACAAGTAGATTTCAGTCAACATACGTCTTAAAAATATAGCACTTAAAGCTTCAGTTCCATTGTTATGCTTCACCATACTGTGAAATAAAGTGATCCAAGACTTTACCTCACCTTGTATATATTGTCTAACAGAGAAAATGTCAGCCAGCGAGGAGGATAAAACATAAGACAGTTGTGATAAAACAGTCAATGTCTTTCTACTGTTTATACTCATCACAGAACCAACATGGCAGCTCCCCTACCTGTGATATTTTGGTGGGACTTTGCTACAGTGGTATCAAATAGGTAGATGCTAGATTGGATCAGCCAGACGGACGGGGTTGGGATGCTCAGGACATTTGAGCAGTAATTTCAAACTTTTGAAAGATGCACTGTTAAAAGAAGATCTTGTAAATATATCTAGACCACCGAGGATGACTCTAGGTCTGAGTTTGTTTGTTTTTTTTCAGTAGATTGACACTTCAATGACAAAGGTAAAGATGAATGTAATGTACAACTATCGATATTCAACTGTACTGTAGATGTTGTTATTGTGTTCCATATGTATGGAGAATAAATTCATATGTGTGACCCGCCACCACGAAACCAGGCATAAGTCGCGCTGAGCCGTTCAGAGCTACAGCCAAATTTAGGCTGGAAGGTGATTTGTTATTAGTGTTTACACCTTATCAAAAAACGGTACCTTAACACCTCTATGTTCAGTTCCTGTGGTCATTACATTGAAATCCAATCAATAAAGGTGTTTATTGAGTCAATTATTTAAGCGGCGACAAAAGTTCAGGGATTGCTGAACAAAGACAAAGACGACTTCCACCTCTTTTCACCGAACAAAACGATCTCCGTTCCGTGGGTAAACACCCAAGTGTTTGGTACGAGGTAAAAGCTTATATTGAATGTTCTGTCCAATGGTGTAAGCCAAATGATTATAATACGTCACACTTCTGTCCTATTATTATAATATATAAAACTTCTGTGACATGTCCATCAGAGTGTCCTTTAACATCTGTCAACAATTTGTGTCAATCGGATACAAATTATTATGCGTTGCTAAGGACTTCCTACCCCAAAACAGTCCAAAACTTTAACGGACAATATCTAAAAATATGCAAATTGCAAAATATGTCCAAATGTGGATATTAAAATGACCATAACTTTGGTTCTACTTGTGATAGAAACATAATTTTTTCACCATCTTAAACCTTAGTTTCCACTCTACCAAGTTACACAGATAACTCAGTTTGGATTTCCAGACACTTATGCCTGGTTTGGTGGTGGTGGGTCATATATGTGGTGCATAGACCAACTTCAATTCTTGTTTAAAAAAAATCACCAATCAATGACATTCTTGACATATTTTTTTTGTCCTATTTGTAAACTGTTCTATATTCCATCCTAGTGGTGATTAGATTTACCAAAACACTCCACATGAAAGAAAAAAAAAAGTACACAAGGTTGCACATTACTGCTCTAGGTGAGGTTCGGTTATATAATCAGCTACGAAATACCTGCTGTTTGTTTTCAAGTAGCAAATTAGACAGCGGAAAACTGAAAAACTAATAAAACTACAGATTACAAGAAAAACAAATGACAGATTAACTCAGTAGCTAGCATGCCATGAAGAAATATGTCCAATGAAATGCACCCTGATTCAGCTTTTCTTTGACTGCGCTGCATCTAAGTGCCATATTTCAGGCCATAGCAACAAAATTGGCAGAACGACCAGACCTTAGTCAGACCCCCTGTCCATCTGGCTGATCCAATCTAGTATCTACCTATCAAATACCACTTAATTTTCCATCAGTCTCTGCTTGAGACAGAGGGGAGAGAGCTGCAATAGCACAGTCGGTATTTTCAGATCTTTTTTCCCGATTCCTACCTATTGCAGCTTTACAGTTTACATGCATTAGATCAAATACATCCAAAATACTGATGCTCATGTATGTCACAGAGCATGTGATGAGAGCAACCATCATCCTCTTAACAGTAAGGGTCAGCAGAACAACTTCTGAGAATGTTGGTGTGAAAAGGTGGTCTCCTCCTTTTCATGTTATTCCGCTTTCCCTCAAAGAGTGCAGGTCAACGGGACACCGTCTGCACATTAGACCAAGGGTCAAACAGACACCTGTTGCCAAGATGAGCAGCCATGTAACTGACAGGCGTTAACACTTCGGTAACTACACTGTTAAGCTGTGTTAAATACGCTGCACTGCATTAGGGATATTACTTATATCCAACTGTATACAGACCCATCTACAAGCCTTGATTAGCACTTCTATCATCTCTCTTCACACTCATCCTCATCCCCCTCCTCCTCATCTCATTTCACACTAAACAAAGTCACGGCAGGGTCCGATGGCTGAAGCCTCCTCTCTCTTATCATCTCACAGTTGGAGCCACTGGCGAGGTTGATGAACTTGGCTGGAAGGAATCTGCAGGCTGCTCCACTTGACTGAGCAGAGCTAATGAGTCAGAAAATCCCACAGCCAGGGCTTCAGGGTTCACCATGGGCATCAGGGGAAACAGGTAGTTGGAGAACAGGAACAAAGATAAGGTCTGTTTCATGGAGAGCAGTTTGCAGATCGTAGACAAAGACGAAGAAGAACAAGAAGAAGTAGAAGACGAGCAAATGTCAGAGGGAAAAAGGTGCTCAGATAACACACTTCTAAGGACTCTAAGGAGGAGAAGGTTTAGGAGGAGCAAGGAGGCTGAAGTGTGTGACTGGATGAAGGAGGGATTACTTCTTTGATCTGTAAACCATGTCTGGACCAGGGAGGCTGAGGAACCTCTGCTTTTAGCCAGGTGGATTCTGTTCATCAAGCTGTTGCCAACCCCCCACCAAGATGCCCCCAAGGTGTGAAATGTGCCCCCAATGCCTTTCCTACACGCCCCATCAGACAGCAGACCTACAGCAGGACAAGGACTGGCAAAAGAACAGAGGGCACAAACCTATCAGTCATTATCTGAGAGCCAGTGGTCACTGTCAAAGAGTTGTGCAGCAGCAACACTCAGCAAAGAGATGTTTAGTTTAGTTTAGTTTCGTTACCAACGATGTGAAGGACAGATGTTTCAGAATTAAACAGTTGTTCTGCAGTTTCTAGAAATAGCAAAAAAAATCTGGATTGATTTAAGAAGATAAATGCTGTAGGATGAGAATTGTGCCACAGTGAATCAGGCTACAGAGCAGATGTAACAGCATCTCATTATTTTCGGTTGTGTTTCCTGTTTTATTTTTTGAAATACTTGGCTGTGTTCGAAATGGCATGGATGCACATCAAAGCTACTGTCTCCAGCCAATTTTTGGTTTCAATGTCAATGTGAAAACTTCCAGTGAAGTTGCTATGCTAAAGATAACTGGACATCAGACAACAATTGCCAAATTATGCATTAGTTCACATGGGCTGTGTTCCAAAAATATGTAGCGGTCAAGGTCATTTTTTTCAGGCGACAGACACCTATATCATATTAGACTATGGGCTGCAATTCCCTCCTTAAATACTGAAAAGGAATATATGAAAAAGTAGGAAAAAAACAGCTGTGGGTTATGAGAAAAATGAGCAATAACATTTCTAATAAATGACAATTTGCAGCCAAAAGAAATACCACACTCTTGAAGTTGGAAACATTGAAACGCTCCAATAATCTTTTTTAATAAAATGGGTTAACTCACACTGATAGCAGCACTTGTTGCCTGGCTAAAATTTCACTGCAAAGATTACAATCTTAACTTGTGTAAATTTCTTCCCACAGCTGCCTGAGTCAGAACATTTGACTCGTTTTTCTCTTTTCCTGTCCGCTGATCATAATAGCAACAGAAAACTGTTGTACATTTGCTGATTTTCTACTGCATGCACAAAATGAAATCTTTGATGCATTTATTCGGTTTTCTTAAATTAAATGTTACTTCCTTGGCTTGGACTGAAGTTAATGTGTCTCCCCTCTAACCCTAACCCTATGTGGAATGGCATCCACTGTAATTTAAAACCACCCAGCAGACCTGCCAGTGTCATTCCTCTTGTTCACCACTTGACTTTTTACTGTGTCATGAACAAAGCTTTTACATGATTTCTGACATACGGTTTTCACCTCTAGCCTGAGGGAAAATCCATTTCTTTCATGGTATTTACACATATTTCACACATGTGAGTTCAGCCCTGACTTAAGGATATAATATTTTTGCCATTACCTCGAATTAAACATGGAACGATGCCCTCCGGTTTCCTGTAATAAACGATTTTCATTAAAGAATCTCCTGCTTTTTTTTTTTCGTACAATACGTTTGTGTAGATGAACAGCCTCAAACATGGCGGAATGATTTGAAATGGGTGAACTTTCTGTGCAGTTTGCAGACACATGTGGCATAGTCTTCTCTGCATTGAGTTTAGTGCAGCTGGCTTTAGTGCAGATTTGCATCAAAGCTATATTTCTTTCTGTCCTGCACGTATAGATCAGAGCAGTGTTTACTCACTACCTGGCCATCTTTTTGTAAATCCCTGCTGGTCTCCTGTTTGAAGAGATGATGGGCAGACAGAAGAGAATAGAGCCATTTGAATTATGCATTCAAAAAATAGATGCTGCTGGACTCAGCTCAAAGCATTCTTCTGTGACATGTGCAGAACATACAGACAGTGAGGCCTTTCCACTCAGTGACCAATGTGTTTCGCAGACAGACTCCAATCCCATCCGTATGATCACAAAGATTGACTTTTTTTTTGTTGTTGTTTGGCTGTCTCTATTTGTTTTCTGTATCCCCTTGGGTGCGGTGCAAGTCTGGCCCTTGTCTGTTAGTAGTCCACAGTATTGAATTAAACTACTTTGTTATTAATCCATTAAAGTAAATGTTGGCTTTTGAGTGGAGGCCACAGGTGCAACAAACTCCTCCCCTTGCAAATGTTTTACCTGATTGGCCCTATCATTGTAAAAACACATTCTTGGTAACCTTGACCTTTAACCTAGCCTAGCTGCACTAGACAACCCTAACGGTAGCAAATCTAATTTGCTACCATGGTAGTCTAGTTATGCTCAGTGTAACTTTTGGCGAGATTTCCCTGAAACTGGCCGATGAATCATGGTGAAGTACAGAGTCAGAGGGAGGGCGTAACAAAGTGACACTGCAAATATTTGGTGAAAAACAACTGGAAACAACCATAGAAGAAGAAGAAGTTATGTTAATCGTATGCACACCTATACTGTTTCTTTTTTAGAACTCTTAGAATTGTAAATTTTTAGGATTTTATTTTTTGTCTATATTTATATATGCACCTTTTTTTATTCTTTTTTTTTTTTTTTTTTTTACCTGTATGCACCTTATTTCTTATTGTTTACCTGACTGACTGGAAAAACAAACAACAATTCCAATGTGCCTGTGCTGTATTGTACTTATGCAAATGACAATAAAAATCTATTCGATTCTATTCGATTCTATTCTATTCTATTCTATTCTATTCTATTCTATTCTATCAACAACAACAATAGATGGTGCCGACTGGGTGGTGATTTCCTTTTATCAAAGATGAGTGAAGAATCTGAGAAAACATCAGCAATCTTAAAATTCTTTTTACAGAAGCGACAACAATCGTTTTTTTTCTCCATAATCCACCATTTTGTTTAGTCATTCCTAACTTTCTCCGGTCTCCTCTGTGAACTTTCCTGTGCTCTAACTACGTCATCCCAAAGAGTTGTAGTACCGTCCTATTGCGTACAGAGGGATTTGACAGACAACCTTTTAGCCCCGCCTCCCCTGACTATGAAGATCCACTAGACCCATACATGGAATGAATGGGGATAGTGTTGCTAGGCTATCTTTACTCTACATTAACCAAAGTTTGATCTATTCTGGACCACCTTGCTCATTTCCTGAAGATTCTGTAGAAGCTCATCCAGTAGTTTTTGCATAAAATTGCTCACAAACAAAAAAAATTGTACCAAAAACAATACCCTCACTTCCCTTTTTTTTTTTTTTTTGGGGGGGGGGGGGGGGGGGGGGTAGTAATGAAATAATACTTCATATGTTTATTTCCATTCTACAAATTACCAGATGCACATTCTCTTGTTAATGAATCAAGCTATCTATTTTTCTTGTTCATGTTGTTCATGCTGGCCTTTAAATGCATTTATTTTATTTTTTTATTTTATTAGTTTATTTCAACAGGGACAATGCACATTAATCAACATTTCTGTAAATGCGCCAGTTTTAGCTCGAAAGCTAGTTTTCAACTGTAGTCCCTGGGCAAGGTGTAAATTGCCAATAATAAGAAAAAACAATAACAATCATATATCTAAAATCAAGAATACATCATATTTTCAGTATATTTACAGTTTCATGCATCACATTGAAACTGATTTTATGTGGAGATGGAAGATAAAACCCAGAGTCTTCAAATCACAGCCAAGATTTTTTCCAAAATGTATCTGGAATACATATGATATGAGGATAGAGCTGTCAGAGCTGATCAAGTCAAGTTGATAAAGTTACAGTTTTGTTTTTTTTTAACACATACTGCTCATTCTAGACTGTTTTTATGTTCTATGATGAGGGATGAGGAGATGTTTATGTTTAAAAAATACCACAATTTTGGAAGATGATAACTTGATTTGTTTAACTAAGACTGCTGAAGCATTATAAGATTTTCTGGACATAACACAGACATTGGACATTACTCTCTTTCACATACAGTAGAATAACATGAAAGCCCCCCCCCCATAAAGATAGAGGATTTATTAAAGCAACTGTCATCTAGGAATCAGCTTATTGTTTCAGAGCAAACTCGAACAACAATAAACCTATCTTGGTTTTACCAAAACATATCTGCATCTGGACATGTTTTCAAGAGAGCGTGGGACCACACATTTGGACTGAACTTCTGTAGGAAAAAAAATGGATAACAAGATCAAATAGATGAATGCATGGTAACTGCAGACAGATGATAAGACAATGGTTGGCACCGCTCTAAAGAACCACAACCATGAAGATCATCCATGACTGCTTTTTACATATGTAACAAGCTGTGCAGCTGTAATGACACTTACTTGGGATCATGTTTTTCCCCTGCATTCTTTATGAACATGAAGACCTATAATCAGAAGATGACAGTGTGGTTACATCATACAGTTATATATATATATTTTACTTCTGACATCCATCTTAACCCATAAATACCCAGTGCTACTTTGGTGGCCATTTCCAAATAAATTTTTCTCTATTATACCTTTCATAACTGATTTATCACCACTTCTTTTTACAATGTTATACTCAGTATTTTTCCTTTTTTTTCATGTGTGTAAAATCATGTATTTTCCTATATTTAATTCACAGGTTGATGGTCATGAAAACTCAGAATAAATTCAAAGTTCAATATATTGAAGCAGAGAAAAATGAACAAAAAGTAACATTTTTAGCAAAGATATTACTAACTGAATGTAAAAACAGGTGTCTCCATTCACGGTCATTGTTCCAACTCCATGGATTTTGCTGGTGGGTCAATGTCATAAAAGACAACTGTGTTTCTATGGTAACTAAGGCGCCTGACAATGTTCAAATACATTGTAAAGCCGACTAAGTTAGCAGAAGTCCAAAAATGTAAGACAATCAATTGCGTCAATTATTTAAAGTTGATGAAACTTAAAAAAAATACAAGTTTCCAGAACTTAAAATTGAGATGCTTATTAAAGCATACTTAAATTAAAATAGTGCTTATTAACTTAGTATTCTAAGGTTCTGTCAGATCTACTGGGACACTAAGTCAGGGTTCAGTGTCTTTGCCCAAGGACACTTGGACATATGGACAGACAGAGCCAGGACGCAAACCCTTCAGTCATTGGACGACCCGCTCTAACAACTGAATAAAATGACTGTTTTGTGACTGCAATTTGTTTGGTGTGATAGATATTGTTGGTTTTTTGCAGTGTTCTGAAATTATATTTCATCATCTACTACCACGGTTCTCAAACTGGGGTCCGCGGACCCCTAGGGGGACGTGGCGCATGTCCAGGGGGTACGCAAAATTATTCACGGTTTTGTTTTTTGTTTTTTTTTTGTTTTTTGCTGTTTTATTTTGAAATGCGGAAGATTTATTTTGTCGTGAGCGGGCGGAAGTAACAGCGCTGTTTGACGCTAGATTGACTAAATTGAGACGGAGCGAGTCACAGGCTATTTTTAACCACCCTGCAGCGAACATGGATCGATTTTTATGTCCGCCAAGTTCCTCAAGAAGTGGTAAAAGAAATGACAATGAAAATGACAATGACAAAAACAAACGCCCTAACCCTAAAAAGAGAAAGTATATTGATAGTTATATTGAGTTTGGCTTCATTGAGAACAATGATGGGAGACCAAAATGCATCCTGTGTCTGAAGTGCCTTGCAATGGAGGCTATGAAGCCAGCCAACCTTAAGTCTGTCTGTCTGTCACTCACACACACACACACACACACACACACACACACACACACGGTTTTGTGTGTCTTTTGTTCCGTTTATTATTTTAAAATTATTTAAAATTGTTGTTTCTGAAGTGCTCATTTATATTATAATACCTGAAAATTTTGCTGGTTTGCACAAAAGCACTATTAAAAAAGGTTATCATTGTTTCATAATAATCATTGTTGAAGTGTTTTTTTTTTATCATTTTCAGTATCACGAGGATGAGGGGGGACATGGAAAAATTTCACCCCTCCAAGGGGGACCTGGGCCAAAAAAGTTTGAGAACCCCTGATCTACTACATCAGTTAAGTTTATTTTATTTTTCAATCATCCTTATTTGAAACAATAGAAATAACAGAACAATATCATTCTCAGCATTTAATGACTTAATTCCACTCAGTTGAACCTCATTTATGTTGTTCAGTTATGTTCACTTATATCCACAACAGTTACCCTTAATAAAAAATTAAAAAAATTAGTTGGAAGTATTTAAAAACTATAAACTACAGTAACTTAATACATTTCAGTTAGTAGTACTATTTCTGAAACTTTGCGTTTTCACAAGTGAATATATTTAATTATTCTGAACATTTGGGTTTACAGTCTATGGTTTATATCTAATGACCATAAAAATATTAAGAATTGTATTTTACTTCAATTATTGACATGGTTTGATATAATTAGTAAATCAACAGGTATTAAACAATTTAGATCAGGAGATGGTTTGTGTCACCAGTGACTCTTTGGGTCTTTATGGATTAAAACACAGAACAGCTGACCTGCCACTCAGCAAATTATATATATATATATATATATATATATATATATATATATATATATATATATATATATATATACAAATAAATACAGACAACCTCTTTCATCGTTATATGAATGGACTGTGTAGATTACACTCGAGAAAGAACTATATATGTGTGTGTGTGTGTGTGTGTGTGTGTGTGTGTGTGTGTGTGTGTGTGTGTGTGTGTCTGTATGGGCATGTTATGGAGGCTGCAGGGTTGTCGAGAGGCAGTGCGGTGAAAATCAAAGCATCAGGAAGGGCATGGGGTTGAGTGTGTTGTGTGTACTTAGCCCACAGCCATCCACACTGCAGGACACCGTGGAACATGTGATGGGGATGATCACCCCCAAACACCCACCCCTGTGCCCATACCCCATCCCACTCCCCTCGCCCGCAAACTGTCCTTTTGACCCAAATCTCCTACACCTTCTCCAAGCAGCCCCCCCACCTTTCGTTTTTTTTTTTTCTTTTTTCTTTTTTTTTTTTGTCTTGTTGCCACACTTGGATCCCATTCCGGCCTCCAGCCACGAGCCCCGACAGGCAGCGGTGAAAACAGAGCCTCAAGTTAATGCAATGAGCCAAGGAATGCCACCTCTTAGTTTTGAAATCGCACTGAGTGTTAAGTGACCATACAGAGAAAACACTGTGGTTAAGGGAAAATGAATGTGCATAAATGAAAGTTTTTTTGGTCTCTTTTTTTTACATTTGAGAGATTTGAAAGGGGGGAAAAATGCAATGAAGAGGATGATTAGATAAAGATTAAAAGCATAAAGATACAAAGATACAGGAAATATTCAAATTTGACTAATTCCTTTCAACTCGTTGTGTGTAAGTGTTGTAATATCAGTGCCACAGCTCCAGTTCCAACTCAAACAAACAGCTGCTTCGTTTTTTTCTCTCTCTCTCTCTCTCTTTGGAAAAAAGGCCAGTCATGACACCACATGTTATTTCTACCTGAGCTTTACAGTTAATCATATCACTCTTGGATTCAAATGGAAAGAGGAGTGGAAAAAAACATAAAAGAAGAGTTGACAGATAGAGATCAAATAATGATGGAAGAAAATGAACACATGAATATTTGATTTCTGCAGGTGCAGCTTGGACTTATGTAATGAAAATGCTCATCGCATTACCATAATGTTAAGTAGGATAACCTTTGGGAGAAATACTATGCAAGGAAAGTATGTGAAAATGTTCTGAATTAACAGTAATTGTCTTAACCTTCCTAAACCTGCTATTAAAACCACACATCCTGAATAAGTTGTTTTTAAAACCTCCCATGCGCTAATATTTCCTCTGACAACCTTTAGCTTTGATTCCAGCCTGCATGTGTGGTGGCATCGATTCAATATGATTGTGTAATGTAAAATACAAAGATCTTCCATGGAGTTCACGTCTAGACTCTGTGATGTACAATCCATTTACACAGAGATCCTGGAAAAAAAAGGTGAGATGGTGATCCCACCTTTTTTTTTCCACCATTGACTGATTTCCACAGCCAAGCTAAAGGAGTCGGGTCAAACAGTAATGTCCCATCAGTGTGAGGAAAATTTAGAACTTCAACTGATAGCCAGTCCAACATTTATTTTAATATAAAATAACTCCTTGTTTTGGATAATACCTTATAGAAAGCAAAAATGAATTTAAAAGTCAAAATGTGGGCCCTTTAGAAACACTAATCTGTCAAATTGTCTCTAATGTCCCCTTCCCACTATATGGTACCAACTCGGCTGGACTCAGTGTTCCAGGAGATCATTTTCATTCGAGGCTAGTACTGAGTTTTCAGTACTTGGGCGTCATCACCATGCATTGCCTTACTTCCATGTTATCTACTCAGGGAATTTCTGATAAACTTGTTCCTTTCAGGTTGTCTTGTCTGAATTTTTACGTCAACGACCAAGGACTGAATCTCCTGAACTGACCATGGTGTAGCATTATACATTGTTATCATGTGGATTAACATACTAATATATTTACTCTCAACTTCCACATCTTTATTTTGTACTAGTCAGTGTCTGCATGCATTATATATAAGGTTTTAGGATCGCTTGGAACCTCAGCGGAGGTGATACCAAAAAGCCAGTAGGTTCTGGGTCCTTTTTCATAATGGCGTCATATATATACAGTATATATATATATATATATATATATATATATATATATATATATATATATATATATATATATATATATATATATATATATATATATATGCTTAAAAGAACTATTTTGAATGTACATGTTTGAAAGAAGTGCTCTTGAGATGTATGGTTAAAGAAAATGTCTTTGATACATATGTTTTAATGAGCTCTGAGGAGTCGAGGTCAACAATAGTCAACCCCCACTGCAAAACTGTAAAGAGACAATGACCTTTTTGTGGACATCAAATGTTTATGGTAAACAACCAAACCTATATAAAGGGAATGTTACATAATGTTGGGAGACTTCATATTAGGGAGCTTCAGATTGGAAGAAGTCCACCAGGCTGACCATGGTGCCTGTATGATACCGATCTTTGTGTTAATGAATTATGTTATAAAATTAAGACAGTGCCAGTGAAGCCTTCTTCATCATCCTCTCATCACCTTCATCTGAAGAGACACTACAAATGCAAAAAGGCTGATCCGAGTCAAGCTGATATCACATACTGGAAATGTGGCATAACATGTCCCATCAGACATGATAGTTTGTTTACCTACCTACCTATTTATTTATTTATTTATTTATGTGATCGGGACAATGCAGTCAAACAGTTCCAGATTTGCAGCTGATGTACAGTTTATAGCTTGTGCTAATTCTCAACTGCTGTCACTGGTTGCGCTTTTCTACAGCACATTAAAATACATCACAATACAATTTACAATATAAAAAGAAATGAGGAGAAAAAGAGACAAAAAGCCACAAGTAAAACAGGCTGTACTTTTGCACAGCAGGCCTGTGTTCCTTAATCAAAGACAAGGAGACACAGCACTGGACTCACTATTTCCACGCCACTTTGACCACAATGGGCGGGGTTAAGGTAACGTCATGCTCGTTGCTGGGCTGCTTCAGAAGGTCCAGTTATAAAACTATCCAACAATTACGAGTTATGGCAAAGATTCTGGATACCCCGATCTGATGCGTCTGGATAAATAACAGCTCGCAGTCACCACTGTTGGTGGTAGTTCAGAAGTTCCACTTATTGCAGTGGGCTGTGTCCTATGACATACTGAAATAATTGTGGGATGGGGGGGGGGGTCTGCAATATCCCCGTAATATCCCCAATACAATATGAAATACAGTAGCAAGCCTAGGCTACACTAAAGGCCCTGAAATAATAATAATTATTATTATTAGTAGTAGTATTAGTAGTATTGTTATTAAGCAACATGTAACAGTGTAATATTAAACATCCATGAGACCTTGGTTGTCACAAATCAATATATTTTATTTTTTGGATTGGAGAAGAAAGCAAAACATGCTATTAGCATTTTAAATAGATCTTGGTTCTATAGTTGAAGTGCCATCTTGTGGTACTATAGGTGCCAGGCTTCATACATGGGTTTCATGTATGTGTCTGCCTCCTCAGGACTCTGGCTGCAAAGGGGAGGAGCTAGCAACCAGCATGACGTGAGAGGTCAGTGCAGGGGTTGAACCTTAACCCCGCCCATTGTTGTCGAAGTGGCGTGGAAATAGTGAGTCCCGACACAGCACAGCACATAGTCTAATGTATAGACTGTGTCAGAAATACCCCTCACATAAACTAGCTAGTCATAGCTAACCTCTCCACTTTCACCGTTCTATAAATGTTAGCGTAGATAGAGTCCTCCATCTGAAGTGACAACAGCTCACAGATCCAGGAACATGCGGTCAGGGGAGGCAGGTGAGGGTCATTATGAGAAGTAAAAAAAAGAAATAAGAAAATAAGTATTAATAATTGACCACTGATCTGTGCTTTCAATGCAGTTTTGGTGTGGTTCCTATTACTTTGGATTGTTTTTATATTAAAAATCGCTGAAATTCTGTATTTCCTGTTCAAATATAGGGAGCCTAAGTCTCCGCCCTTTCCGGTCGGTCCACTGGGCCTAAACTCAGAAAAATTTAACATGAGTGGATGAGGAGAAAATAATTATTTTCTGGTCCACTTTACTTTATGCACTGAATCACACATTTGCTGTACTTCAATTCAAATCATAACCAATGATGTGCGTTTGGAGTTTCTTTGATACGTGTTTTGTGATTTATTAGCGTGTAAAAATGTTTAGTTATTTGGACTCTGTTTGGACTACATATCAGACGTCCCATAGTTGACGTCACAGCAGAATCTTGCCCTGCAAATTTTTCAAAACCGGATACCGCCTTTTCTACTTTTAATTTGAAAATGTCTGTGTGCTTTGTGCCCCGGTGTAATCACAACACCACGTTCCCTCTACCGCTTCCCGGCTGACGAGAGTTTGTCCCGCATGCTGCTTCTCACTCAACCAACTATCTCTCCCCCGGAGTAGCTGCCACTTTCCACATGCCCCGATTTAAAGTGTTTTTCTCCACGTTTGATGCTCTTGCCTTCGTCCTGAAAGAAGGAGGTGAAGCTCGCCAAAGTCACAGCTATTTTCAAAGAGATTGTTGGTGGTGACGTCATATTTGTGAGACGAACGTTGTAGTCCGTTACTTACTCTCACATAAAACCTAACGTAACTTTTGATGCCTGTCCAAAGTGAGTGCTTTCTCCATGTGAAAATGTATCTTTAAAATTCACAGACATCATATGTGAAAACCGTAGCACATTTCAAACGGGACCAGAAAATTACTTTTATCCCTCCATTGACTCGCGTTAATTTTTTTATGGCACTTATGCCCCATTTCCCGGAAATCGACCGGAAAAGAGTCGCGTCATTCAGGCTCCCTATAATGCCATTGCAATCACGGGTGAATGAATAAATAACGGAGAACGTCCACAGGTTTGTACACTCCCATACAAACGTATAAGGCGGTATACAGTTTTGAAAAGTTTGCAGGGAAAGATTCTGCTGTGACGTCAGCTATGCGACGTCTGATATGTAGTCCAAACAGAGTCCAAATAATTACATATTTTTACACGCTAATAAATCACAAAACACGTATCAAAGAAACTCCAAACACACATCATTGGTTATGATTTTAATTGAAGTACATCAAATGTGTGATTCAGGGCATAAAGTAAAGTGGACCAGAAAATAATTATTTTCTCCTCATCCACTCTCATGTTAAATTTTTCCCGAACTTAGGCCCAGTGGACCGACCGGAAGGGGCGGAGACTTAGGCTCCCTATAACAACCAAACAAATGAACCGATTTTTCACTCTGAAAATTGATGATTTGATTTCCAAACTGAGATTTTCTTTTCAAAACTAGACTTTCATTCAAAGCAAGAAGTTATATTTATTGGTGGATTGACACCCGAGCGACAAAGCTGATAAACTTCAAACGACGGGACGGAAGTGGTTCGTTTCAAATGGACTATTTTATACCGGAAAAGATTGGTTTTGTATCTGTGCTACAAAAACACATTTGCTGCTTTCTCTGCCTTTTTATACAAGTAAAGGTAAGCTAAGCAATATTTCCACTTTAACTTGTACATTTGTCATTATATATATATATATATATATATATATATATATATATATATATATATATATATATATATATATATATATATATATATATATATATATATATATATATATATATATATATATATATATATAATCACCAGCGGAAATAGCCTATCTGGAATGAAAATAAATAAATAAAAACGAAATAAAATCTACAGTAAACGACACAAAGATAACTAAAATAAAAGTGAATTGCATCTAATATCAGTTATATTTTTCCATTTTAATCAGGGTTCAGATTTTCCCATTATTCAGCTCTTACATAGCAGAGGTCAAGGTCTGTAGGAATGACCCTGTGGTTGGTCCCTTCTGGTAAGCATCTTTAAAAAATAATAATAATAATAATAATTGGGTGGGTTATTTGGTATGAAAATTACAATGCTCATGTTGTCTGTATGTAACATTGTATAATAGCACTGTCGAGCTGCATGTTTGGTGCACGTGCATACAGTCTACAAACTGTTCTGTTCTGATGTTCTAAAAATCTGCTCCCTACTTTGATATCTAGTGCCTCCCCAACCATTGACTGCAGCACCTGCCAGGCAACAGGTTCCAGGTCCTTTTTCGTAATGGAAACACAAAAAGGCCAAGGTGAGTGAAGTCGAGCCAGTACCACGTAGTAGAAACTTTCTGGTTGCATTGATATGTTTGTTTACTGTACACGGCCTGTGTTCACTTAAATGCTCTTGATGTGGGGGTCACACATGTAATACATACGGTGGCCGGGAAGGCTCACAACGACAACAAAAGCCACAACACAAATGCAAATGCCACAATACAACACAGAAAGCCACAACATGGTCTAAGGCAGTGTTTCCCAACCTTTTTGAGCCACTGTACATATTTGACATCAGAAACATCACACCAAACGAAAATGTCACAAAAAGTATATTTATTGAAATATAATGCAATTCTAGTCTTGATTTACTCATTCAGTGCAAAACCCGAACCTGTTTAGTTAAACACAAAGCTGACACTCTTGCAGGAATTTAAGAAAGACAACCACAGCTCAACAGATCTGAGTGGATCAGTGGTGTGTGCTGTTGTGTCTATTATCATGCTGCTCACTTACAGTACCGGTAAAGTGGAATTACGTCATTTCTCACGCCACGGCACACTGGTCCATGGCATAACTAAAAATTTTCAGCATTACACTCAGTACATGCTCAATAGTGCTTGTATTACAACACTTTTCACCCATTTCTGTGACTAGTTAGTTAGAATTCTCTGTGGCAACTTTATCTCCCAGCGTCCTCAGCACCCCACCCCACTGTTTGAACGTGGAAAATATTGGAAAAAATAAAATAAAATCAAGACTCAGCCTACCACTGGGATTCGAAGATTTTAGATTGTACTCTCACTTACTCAGCCATTCATCCACATGTTCTCCCAAGGGTCTCCTATCTCTTTAATTATGTGTGTGTGTGTGTGTGTGTGTGCGTACATTGATGTGTATTATTTGACTTTGGAGGTGTTGGATTCTACTGCACATGTTACATTTATGATGACGGTCTGTATGCAACTCAAGAGTATTACAGGCGTCATGTACTGCATTATAATTTTGAGACAGTAATCTTGTAAGACACTTTTAAATAACATTAACAAGTAATGTAATGTATTACAGTTTGGAAGTAACTTCACAGTTCAAGCCAGGTGAATCCTGGTATTATCACCTTAAGTAACCACAGACCATAACATGTACTGTATGCACTAGGCATGATGGGAAATTTGTTCAGTATTTATTCTCACTGATAAGTATTTTCTCTCAAAGCTACACTGCTGTTTCCTACTGTGGGTTTACTTTCACTAGTCGACATGGCTGCTAGTTTAAAAGGTAAATTTTTACCTCTGCCAAAGGAGGTATTAATGGGTGAAGGAAGAACACATTAGATTTTGAGCAATTAAGGTCAAAGGTCACACTAAAGGTCGACAGCTAAAACACATACGTGGTCATATCTCAGGAATTAGACCAGATAGAACCTGGCAGTTTTTTGCATTGACATTGTCTTACCTTCGGACATCAGATGGGTCAACACCTATGGCTCCGTCACATTTTGACATCACATGACACCATATTGAGCCTTGGCAGAGGTCCGCTGTCTCTGACTGTCTTGGTTTTTTTTTTTTCATGTTTGGATTTCACCAAATATTTAAGGAATCTTCAGTCACAATCATGTAGATATTTTTCTAACCACATATCTTTCTTGAAGATGGTGTGGTATAGAGATGTTTAACTCAAATTCAATAGTTACAGTTTCTTTACTTGATGCAGTCCATAGTTGAACCCTCTAAAAAAGAAACCACATCTTTTCTACAACTATAGGATATATATGTGCTGACATAGCTATTTAAGAATTTAAAATCTCACTACATCAATGTTTTGTTCAGGCTGTGGTATGTAAGACTATCCTGGAAGATATATAATATGAGAACTTTAAGTTGAATCAAACAAAAAAAATGCAGAAGTTTATCCTTTAGGGTCATCTTACATATCAACACATCTGCTCTGTCACATGCGCAGAATAAATTACACTACTCTGCACTGAAAATGACATTTTTTTTTACACAAACAGGCTGAAACATGTTCATGGTCGATATATTAGTGGGGCCTATACAGACATAAAAGAGTGAGGTAAAAGGTTTGTCCCACTGAAGGGTTCTGAACACATGCTATCATCTTAACAGCATCGTGTCTGTTCTGCTCATCAACTCTTCAAGGTCACAAACTGTACCAACTTCTTCTGTTACAACAACGGATTTCCAAGTCAAAGGTTACCTCAGTGTCACTAGAAGGAAGCTGAGTGGGTGGCAGCTGCTTTGACAGACTGTTCAGTGAAATACAGCAATGTAGAGTTAGTTTATTTTCAGTCACATATGGATTTCAAATTAACAGAAGAAGAGAAATGATACAATTTGACTGAAAAAGGCTCAAGCAGAAGCAAAGTTTATTAATGCAGACATCCTTTACAGCTTATGCTACACAATATATGGTGCAATATATGTGTCAAATAAATACATTATATATATATATATATATATATATATATATATATATATATATATATATATATATATATATATATATATATATATATATATATATATCCACCACCACCACTGGACTAACTGAAAGAGGAGTTAGAGAAAATGTGGAGTGTGAAGGCAACAGTGGTACCAGTTGTGATCGGAGCACTAGGGGCAGTGACCCCCAAGCTGGGAGAATGGCTCCAGCAGATACCAGGAACAACATCAGAGATCTCTGTACAAAAGAACGCATTGCTAGGAACAGCTAAGATCTTGCACAGAACCCTCAGGCTCCCAGGCCTCTGGTAGAGGACCCGAGTCTGAAGGAGACACCGCCCACGTGGGGCGAGGGGAAAATTTATATATATATATATATATATATATATATATATATATATATATATATATATATATATATATATATATAAAATCACTATTTTTTTTTATTTTTTTCCAAATTACAGCCATAACTCTTAAATATAGATGTATATTGTTTTTTTTTTTAACATAAGAGGAAGTACATAAAGACCCAAACATGCATCATCTATCAAAACCATCTACTGTGCACATATACTTTGTTGAAATTTTAGGAATATCGCTATTGTTTTGCAAAAAAAACTGTAATGGAAGCAGAGCTACTGTGAGTTAAATAAGGAAAGATCAAGTGAGTATAGTTTCCTCATATTTCAAGAAATAATGTTGAATGTTATCATATAAAACCACTAATAAGAAAGAGAAGTGGATCACAGTGGTAAAAGGCTTTGAGACTACAACATAATGTTAAGATTTTCCTGAGTTTTAAAAATTATCTTGGATGTAAATTGAGCTAAAGGGAATGGAAAATTTCTACCAGTATGTAATGAGCAGATTTGTTCATTGGCCAGGTGTTCAGGGGGGAAAAAAGCAGTAACCATGGGATTAATTTTCTAGACAGCAAACTATTAAAATCCAAAACATGTTCGAAATTAAAAAAAAAAAAAAAAAAAGTGCCTTTAGGTGTTAGAGGAAATTCAGCAAAATATCTGATGAGAAGGTGGATCATGTTGGAAGCATTGGATGATGTACAGTAGATTTGTCATGTTAATTTGCATGAAGGAGAAAGGGCAAGAGGGAAAACATGTGTCCTCGCTGATCTCTTTACTAAAACTGTACAAACCACACACTACAGGACCACTTCAAATGTGCCCAGACCTGAGTTAAGCCTATGGCTGAAATAAAAAACATCCAAGATATTATGAATGGCTTGATTAAACAGACATGTGGGGAGGGGAGGTTTTCCGCTAACATGAGGAATTTCTCACATCATGGCCAACCTCTGTGGTGATGATGTGGAAGAGCCAAACGAAGGGCCCATCGCCAACCTTCAGAATCTACAAATGTTTATTTTAAGAGCACCCACATCCAGACCCTTCAATCTGGTCAAGAGACAGCAAATTGATTGAAAATACAGCTCAGTTTGCACAGGAGATCCAAGTTATGTACTGTACACTGGAAAAATGAACATGTGACCAACTGTCACTTTTTCTTTTCAGTTTTCATCCAAATATCTCATCACACTTAAAGTAAGACACAATCACCTGAAGAGTGAGATATAAAGAAGTGATTTTAAGATCTGGAAAATCTTATTTATTTCATTTTATTTCCTATTGTCTTAAAATAAGTCATTTATATCTCACCTAAAAGTTCCTCTTTAGGTGTTTGTCTTATTTTAAGTGTGATAATTGGGCTAGAAATGAGAAGAATTCACTTGGTAAGGTATAGAATTTTTTTTCCAGTGAATTTATAAACTGTACTCTGCAAATAATCTAAATCTTACCTCATGTCTTTTTCTCATTTAGTTAAAATACGCCACACTTAAAATAAGACGCAATCACCTAAAGAGTAGCTTTAGAGTGAAATATAAAGAACTATACTATATTTATTTTATTTGCTATTGTCGTAAAATAAGTCATTTATATCTCACCCAAAAGTTCATCTTTAGGTGTTTATGTCTTATTTTAAATGTGATAATTTGACTAGAAATGAGAAGAATTCACTTGGTAAGAAAGAATCTAAATCTTACCTCATGTCTTTTTCCTCATTTAGTCAAAATACGTCACACTTAAAATAAGACATAATTACCTAAAGAGTAGCTTTTCAGTGAGATTCAAAGAACTGATTTTAAGACAGTAGATCTATAAAATCGTATTTCAAGAAACTTGTTTCCATTCGTTGATTTTTTTTTTGTTAATTCAAGATGTTTAATTATTTATTTTTGCTTAATTCAAGAAAAAAGAAAATTCTTCCAATGGAACAAGTGAAAATGACCTTGGTAAAATTTCTTAAAATGAGATTTTCAAGACCTATTGTCTTAAAATAAGTCCTTTATGTCTCACCCAAAAGTTCCTCTTTAGGTGTTTGTGTCTTATTTGAAGTGTGATAATTGGACTACAGTAGAAATGAAAGGAATACACTTGGTAAGATTTAGATTTTTTTCCCCTACTGAATTTATAAACTGTTCACTGCAAGGAATCTAAATCTTACCTCATGTCTTTTTTTCTCATTTAGTCAAAATAAGTCACCGTTAAAATAAGATATAATCACCTAAAGAGTAACTTTTCAGTGAGAAATAAAGAACTGATTTCAAGAAATTTTACCAAGATAGTTGGCACTTGTTTCCATTGGTGGATTTTTTTTTTTGTTAATTCAGAATGTTTATTTAATTATTTATTTTGCTTAATTAAAGAAAAAATAAAAATCTGCCAATGGAACAAGTGGAAATTGCCTTTGTAAAACTTATTGAAATGAGATTTAAGACCTATTGTCTTAAAATAAGTCCTTTATATCTCACCTAAAAGTTCCTCGTTAGGTGTTTGTCTTATTTTAAGTGTGATAATTTGACTAGAAATGAGAAGAATTCACTTGGTAAGATTTCGATTTTCACCAGTGAATTTATAAACTGTACTCTGCGAGGAATCCAAATCTTACTTCATGTCTTTTTCTCATTTACTCAAAATATCTCACACTTAAAATAAGACATAATCACCTAAAGAGTAACTTTTCAATGATATAGAAGAACGTATTTTTATAGTCAGTATGGAAATGATTATTTCAAGAAATCTTACTAAGATCATTTTCACTTGTTCCATTGGTAGATTTTTTGTTGTTGTTGTTGTCGCTTAAATTAAGCGGTAAAATAAAATAAGATTTTCAAGAACTATTGTCGAAAAACAAGTTCTTATATCTCATTGAAAGGACATGTTTCGACTCGAAATGACAAAAATATACTTGGCAAGATTTTGATGTTTGTTTCAGAGTACAGGCATATCATTCACTCAGAATCTGGATTTTCCTGAAATAATTGCAACAGTCTGCCCTGTCAACTGTTAAAATAAAAGAAACAAGTAGAAACAAGTGAATTATACAAGTCGTTGGCATAGAATATTTTTGGCTTCTAATTGTTTGATCCATGAACAAAGACCGTTTTTATGTAATTATTTAGTTTTAATTTGTAGAATAAGAAAACCAAAGCACAGACTCTACATGTAGAGTCTATTAAGATGCTCAGGGATTTGTATTGAGGGCTTATATATGATCAGGAAGCATTTTATTCAGTCAGTACTTCTGCCAAATAAAGATACGTTACAAAGAGTACGCCTCAAGAGTTAAATTGGAGATTTAGAAGGATCACAGAATAACATAGAGCAGCAGAGACAGGGTAGGAATTCCTTCTTTAGCTTTCATTGTGGTCCAAAGAAATGTCTTTTGGGTCTATTTTTCGATGACGTTGCTGTCATTGGAAATATACCAGCCAGCTTTTGTCAGGTTTCAGCTTGACATATTCATTAGCAGAAAACAAACACAAAGATCAGGCAAAAAAAACTTTAATAGAGACTGTAATAACATGATATATATCCTGACAACCACATAAATGTCTTACTTATATTCAGGGGTAGCCTTTTGAAAGGACTAAAAGGTTGTTTGTGGCCGCTCCCAAGACAAATTAACCTGAACGTGAAGTCAAAAAGACAGTTTAATTGCATTTGAAGACATCTGTTGGTGGCAAAGATATGTGGGGAAGTCAGTCATTCATCAAGCCAACATTTCAAACCCTATTAATGTTTCACTACACTTAATGCTGCTCTGGTGGTGCACTGTAAATGTGAAAACACAAGCCCAAAGAACAGAACACAATAAAATAGAATAGAAGGTTATTTGCCATTTGTGCAGGACCCAGTGGAACGTTTGATTCCAGAATCAAATCAAATAAAGCAAGAACACAAGACAAACAGAACAGTTAAGCAAACCTGTACATACACGTAAAATATCTATATGTATAAAAACTTATATAAGAACCCCATGAGAACTGTTTAAAAATCCAGGAGACAATAAATACAATAATAAATACAGCAAAGTAAACTAAAACACAAGGCATCAGGACAATAAATCATGAAGACAAGTCTGAGACAGAAAATGAGTGACCAGACATTTTTAGCCCTAGAGTGAACATGCTCTTGTACATTAACCTGCAGACCTTAGGATCTGTCAGGACTGGACTTCCAGTAAATCTTTTCCCAAATTTCCTCCAGCTAAATATGTGAAACATCTCATTTGAAGCATCTGCATTGTGATTATCGACCATGGAGGGAAGGTCAAAATAGTGTGAGGAAGCAGTAGTGATATTGTGCAGCATATATCTGGTAGATTTATGTTTCCTTGTCGATCCTGTGTGCTTCAGTAGAGCTTTGACCTGTGCATATGAGGGCAAAGCTTGGCCCCTCTAAGTCTGGCTAAGTTAAAACCCAACACAGATTTAAAGTTTAGGCTCTCTGAAGTGCTCTTAATCATCAGAAGAACTTCAGCAGCAGGGGAACATCTGAACCTTTTTAGGGTTTACAAGTGCTGACTTGGGAACTGTGGTTGGCTTCTTGTGCATAGATCTCTAATTTACTAAGTTACTAACGGACTATAAATTTTGTAAACATGATGATTGAGCAACTATTGGATACAGAGTTCAGTGTTGTTGTTTTTTTGCTTTGATTTTAGGGAAGGCTTTTTTGTTTGTTTTATTAAAAATATAACCAATGTGAGACAAAATGTGAAGTCTTAACGACTATCCGTTTTTGTCCTCCAGATGTTCTTTGTTGTCTGACTGTATCATTTGTTTGATTATACTTCCATCTAGTGGTTAAATAGCCTTAGTGACTCTTCCCATATGTTTACATTATCAACAGAAAATGTTCAGATCCTTTACTAAAGGAAACGTTTGAATATATGACTTTGTAGTGAGACCATGTTTGGTGTGTTGATGGACTTTGAATACTAAGTAACTAAAAAAATAAATGAAGTAAAAGTCATAGTTTATGCCTAGTTATTTTTTCATTCTGTGATTAATTAATCTAGTATTTTGAACCTCAGTCAGTTGCTCCATATGGCTGAATATTTTATGGCAGATAACGCATAATTCAAACGTACTAAACTAAAATAGCGAAATGTTTACTATTTCTGGTGTTCCGTTCTCTTCTATTAGTCCTTTAAGGAAACGGCTTTACGGCAGTCGTCACGACGTCACTCATTGATTTACGACTGTTTTGGAGGTTGATTCAAAATGGAGTAGAGCCACAATGTCCGTGTGAGACTTCGCAGCGCACTTGCATCTTATTTATATATCCAGGTTAACCTGTTTGTACTATTAAGTAAAGTACGACCTTCGGGACCATGACTGAAGAAAAGAAGTCCAGCTCTTTAGGGTTTTTTTCGAGCTACGACGATTTAAGCGACAGTAGCGATAGCAGCGACTCAGACGAGGGAGAAAGTCGAAAGAAGACGAGCCACAAATCCAGCAAAGATGCTAAGGACGGCGATGCCCAGGAACACGGAACCAAACGGTCGGCCTCTGGGGCTCCTTTACCCAGACCGGATGAGCTGTTCGGGTCTGTGTCCAAGCCTGCTTTTCTCTACAACCCGCTGAATAAGCAGATAGATTGGGACAATCTGATGGTCAAAGCTCCCGAAGAGGTAACATGAAACTCATGCTAGCTAGATTAGTTACTTAGACACTTAAACCAGATAGCTACCTGTGCTACCGGTAATTAGATTATCGTTAAGGAAGCTCTTCACCTCCTGTTGGAAAAATTGAGTCATAGTATGTTATAATGATGAGAAATCTATCTTTATCTCGAAAGTATAGCCAGTTCATTTGATGATCTCTTTTCAATCACTACGTTTTTTTTATCATTAATGTATAATTTATAGTTTTATGCTGTATCTTAGTGTTATCAGATAGTCACAGTTATGAAATACAATGATATTTATTATTATGACAGTAAGTCATACTTGTACAATAGGAGTTAATCAGAAATAAAGTGTCTCATTATATTTATATTCAATATAATTATATGGTCCTGTGATTATAATCCTGACAGTGAGTACTTAGTGCAGAGATTAGCTTTACAGATTTACTAGCCTCTTGTAATAACATTTCACAGTATATGGTTTCCTATGTATATACCATAGCCTGGCCAAATAAAAACAATTTAGGAAATGGTTAGTATTCTTTAAATGAATTATTTCTGTTGCGATTAATACTTTTCATTTTTTTTAACCTTGACTGTCTGACATGTTTTAGATGTTTCTCCTCTTCCACCTCACCTGGCAGTCATCATCAGTGTTCTGAATGTCATTTGAACATGGTGTGTTGAGAGAGGGATACATCTAAAACATACAGGATAGTGGGCCTTGGGGACCAGGGTTAATAACTGTTTTAGATGTTTTCCTCTTGCAGTACACCTGATGATTGTTATCAGTCTTCAGCAGAGCTTGATGATAGGCAGATAATTTGAATATGGTGTGTTGGAAGAGGGATCCATCTAAACGCAGAGGATAGCGGCTCTCTTGGTTCAGGGTTGCAGACCCCTGTCCTAACTGATTATGATAAGATTAGTGGCTTTTCATCAGAGATGGATAATCTAGCTTCATATAATAGTTCTGCCTGTTCGCTTAACACTGGTGAGTCCAGGAATTATTATACTTTCTGCCTGGATGAAGAGTTGTGCTCATCAAAATAGGCCAGTTAAGTAAATGATTAGAACAAATATGTGGGTTTTCATCAGACCCAAAAGATGAACACGGTCTCCTAGGGATCCCAATGTACATAATTGACAGTGATATTTTTACCGACTTTTCAAAACAATCTTTAAATTAAAAGCACTTGTTTTGTTTTAGTTTGGCTTGTTAAATTTATTCCATGTCATGTTTTATATCTTGCATCTCATCATATCTTGTATCTTATGTAACTGCCGTTGTTTTGTGAAAGGCAGTTATCAATGCTATATAAATTCTAAGTCATTCATATCAAATGCAATTTTCATCACTTTTTACCTTCTTTCTCTAATGTATTTTATTTCATCTGCTGCTTGTAGCCTCCCAGAGAGTTTAAGCCATGGAAGACAAATGCTGTACCACCTCCTGAGAGCTACGCTGCAGAGCCAGAGAGGAAGAAGGGTCCTCCTCCGGGCATGGATATGGCTATAAAGTGGTCCAATGTGTATGAGGACAATGGGGAAGATGCACCACAGGCTTACACTGGCAATGCAAAGTTCCTGCCTACAGAAGAGCAACTGTCTGACTCAGGTTGGTGAGGAATGTTTTGACTGAAGTTTATATCACTGGTTAGAGATGGGAAAAGGACACATGCCTGGTGGTGCAGCCATTAATTTAGGTTAATGTTAGAGGTGTGTCTTCCACTAAAAGCAGCTGTTACATAGAGAAGTACATTTGAGTAATGTGGAAAAATGACTACTACAGGAAGCATAATTTCCTAATGGCTTTTCCTAAAGGATCATTAAAGTTGTATCTCATTTAAAAGTAGGTTTTATATGTTGTTGAGGAAGTTCCCGGAGCAGAATATTGAAGCATTTTCTGGGAAGTTGACTGGAAGACTATGGTGTCACAGAAAGATATTGACCCATAACATCCACCACCTACTGCTGTAAACAGTTTAGTCACTAACAATTAACTAATCTATATAAGTAATTGGTGTAAAATACAGTTTGTCATCTTTTCATGGTCATCAGATATGTCCCATTTGGACATTCAGACGCTCTGTAGTTAATCATGGAAACGCGATTCACCAGTAAAACCCAGAGAGTTAGATCAATGATGGTGGATAAACACTTTATGTTCAGTTAATTATCAAGTCTGCTCCAGAAGTCACTTTTTCTTTATTTTTGATATAATATGTTTTACTCTGAGCTTTCATCAACATCTGCATGATAAGTAAATTAAATGTGGGGAAACGCCTGATCTTTACCCCCCCCCCACCCCCCAAATAAATAACTAAATAATGTGCTTTGAGCTTCTCTGATTGGCTAAAGACAAACTAGGTTAAATTATTTGTACATGACCAGTAGAAATTCTCTTTATGGAGCATTTTGTTTGCATTGCCTTTGCATTTCATTGTTGCTATTTTAACATTCCCAAAATGTCTCGGTATGTGGATATGTGGAAACCATGGCTACAATGTGAACTTTGACCTTTAAACGGTTTCAGATTTTTCACATTATTCTAATCTGAGATGCATTTGTAAATGTGGAGGAACAACTCGACATAAAACACTGATTTTCGTATTTACATTAAAGAACTGAGCAGTACAAAAAAAAATTGAAATTAATTAATATCTACTTCATAAACTGAAAGAAAAGACCCTTATTCTTTACATCCTGCATATGATTTAAACACTGCTGAATAAGTCTGTGTGTTGGCTTACTAAAGAAATAAGGAAAATTACATCAAGGATACTTTTAAAAAAAATTCCAGTATCCATAATCACATCCTGATCCCAGACCAACTTCAAAGAGAACTGGGCAAAGGTGGGCACTTTGTTCACATTATGAAACATCCAAATGTGCTTCACATTATAGTTACAGATGTGGGTCTGATTGACTCAGACATCCACACCTGGTTCTTTGACCACCGCCTGACCCCCCTCTCAGCCTTTTTCTAAATGTACACTCTAAGAATATTCCTGAGGAGCTGCACCAGTCCTTCCATGTTGGTACAATACAAATATGAACCCACAAAATGATTGCTGTTTTGCCTTTTTGTACTTATGAGTGATTTCTAATTATAGTTTCTAATCTTGTCTCTATTTCCGCACCCCCCGAATCAACAAACCACCCTCGTGTTTTTGTTGATTAGATGAGGAGTCGGAGAAGCCGGGCGCGTCTATCAAGAAGCGTCGAGTGGAAACCTTTCAGCAGAAGGAGAAGAGGAAGCGGGACTTGGGACAGGCCACCTCTGACAAGAATTTTGTAGAGGAAGAAAAACGGATCCTCAGACAAAAGATAGAGTAACTGTCTGAAGCAAGGCGTTCGTATCCAATTTCATTATTTGTTAGACAACAACTGAATCAGCTGAAAGAGGTGAACTACAAAGAGTGACTGATATGTCAGGAGTATGTTCCCCTGATTATCAGTATTCTATTTTCCAAATTAAAGTTCCTTTTTTCTTTGTTTTTAATCAAACCGTTAATGTGCAGCAGTAGTGGAGAACTCCTGTTTGAAGGTTTGAGCTTCTAAACTACCAAAAAGATATTGGTTTAGGCTGTTATGTTTACATTTCTTTTGTACCATTGGGCATAAGTTGCAATGCAAAATTGTCTCTCAAAACTTCGTCATCTGTTTTGGCCAGATTTTAGAATATTGTGGTGTTTTATTGTTAAATTGGTCATGTTGGTTTTTACTCACCTGTTGTTGTTCTTCCAGTAGATCTATTGTAGGGATTTCTCACTGATTGGGAGTATTTGAGCTGATAATTATATATATTTTTTAATAATGATCATAATTCTTTCTATTCAACATTGTAAAAACAAACCCATATATATTTTTTTATTATTATTTTTGTCAGTGTTTGTATTTATATTTTTAGTTACAGGACAGTGTGTATCTGTTGGTTATAAAGAACATGTACCAGATTTAACAGAGAAGCTAACTTCCATCTTTTGTCATGGACTAATGACCAACTTAACAGCACTTGAATTACAAAGTTGTATAATGGATAAATGGATGGATAGATAAAACTTTAACTTCCAAGTCAGAAATTCAGGTTTCTGGCAGAAAAATGCAGTCGCACACCAATAAATAACAAACAATTCAAACAAAAAATGAGCAGACATGTCGGCTTCATGGTAATTTGGATGGACTTTCCATGTCCAAATGATCTTCTCTCCCAGTTCAATGGTGATGATATATTATTAAACTCTTGTTAAGTTTACACATACATGCCTGCACAAAATAAACAAAAAAAGACAATGAATATACAGTCATGATCTTTTTTTCCAGTGGGAAAAAAAAAATCTAAATCTTACCAATTGCATTTTTCTAATTTCTAATCAAAAGGTCTTATCACATTTAAAACTAGAAAAGCACTCTGAGGACAAACCTCCGCCAAGGCAGACATCTGCTCTTAGAAATAAAGAGAGGTCTGCCAACGAGATTATGTTTTGGCCAGTTTGTCTGTTAGTCATTAAGATAATTCAAAAACTTATGGACGGATTTTGATGACATTTTTGAGGATGTGTTGGGAGTGTCACAAAGGACAAATGATTACATTTTGGTGATGATCCGGAAGAGATCCTGGATTCTGGATCACTTTTAAATTTTACATTGTGATAAATGGAGAATACATTTCAAAATGATCCAGAATACAGGATCTCTTCTGGATCATCACCAAAATTTTTGACAATCTCAACACACCCTGAAAATGAATCAAAATCCGTCCATAAGTTTTTGAGTTAACCTCCTAACAGTCCGACACTGGTAAAAACATAACCTCCTTGACAGTAATAAGACATAATCACCTAAAGAGTCATTTTTCATGTAGATATATGAACTTATTTGTAGACACTAGATCTTAAAAATCTTATTTAAAGAAATCTACCAAGATAATATCCATATGTTCCATTGACAGATTTTTTTCACCCTTTGAATTAAGCAAAAAAAAAACAAAAACTTGAATTGAGATACACTATAGGAAAACATACTTGGTCAAACTTAGATTTCAATTCAATTTCAATGTTATTTATAAAGCCCTAAATCACAACAAAGTCGTCTCACAGGGCTTTGTTTTGTTGTTGGAGCCACAGCAGGTGAATAAAATACTTCCATGACCAAACTGAATATTCTTTTAGTGCACTGTTTTATCTTTATATAAAAGTATCTGCCATGTGTCTTTACTGTCGAGACACATTGAACATTGGTATGAAATTAAAATAACTAAAACCTGACAGAGTGACATCTACCCGTGGCTGTTTGTGTTGTGTTTGCGTTTTATTCTTGGTTTATTTGTGTAAATATGAATTCCCTGCTGGTTGTTGACTGTGCTTATGTTGTGTTAATGCAGTTGCTCTTCAAGTGTAATTCTGTTGAAAGTAAAATGTAAAAAGCTGCTTGTTCTTCCTACTCATGGGCACTAGGTGTCGCCCTTGAGCTACAATAGAATTCACCCTGTTCTCAGTGAACTGTACTGCACAGCCCCCCCCCCCCCCCCCCCCCCCCCCCCCAAATGCTGGGACCCTTAAACTCAACCAGAGTCTGTGTTCAGTGTGTTGTTGTAGCGAGTGTAATTTTTCAATCAGGGAGTCTCATCTCAGTTTGCCTGAGATATTCACATGTACAGACTGTTTATTCAGTCTATTATACTTTGTGTTACACTTAACAACACACTTAAAGAATCAACTGTTCATCACCTTTCAACTTGTATTGTAGAGATTTTGGAGCGTTTCGATGTTTTATGGACTTTATTTCACTGAACAGCTCAGTATGAAACTTGTATGGATACTTTTGTAGTTTGTTTTCAATGAGATGCATTACAGAGAAGGCAATAAAAGATATTTTACTGTAATAAGTTGTATTGTTATTTATTTAGAATCCTTTTTGATAATAAATCTAACTTAGTAAATACAGCAGGCTCACCCACTTTAATTCAAGCTTCTAAAAATCTACAATTTACATCGTTATAATTTGTGTAAAATCTATACATGGTGTCTTTCTTTGGATTTCCATGTCCTGTGAAGTACGTTTAACAGTTTTTTTTAAAGGGGGAGAAAGAAAATTTTCCGCTTTGCAACAGTTTAGTGATCAGAGGAATTCCTGGCCTATCTGTCATCGTGGGTTGACATGAAATAGAGGTAAATATGCTTCTGATAAAATTCCAGCTTCCCGGTATGTGCCTGGCCTTGTCTGAAATGCGTACCTGGTCCTGTGAAACAGCAGCAGACTGATTTTATCAGCTGTATTTATGAACAAATAACTTTCCATACTGACTGTATGAGCAATGACCAGCCAGTTCACATCAGTCAGTGTTTGAAAATTACTTTTTTTTTTTTCTGTCTTAAGTGGAAATTTCCCATAAGAACCATGTTTTGATCTATAAATTTACAGCTCAGTGTTTGTGGTGTTGAAGAAATGTTACTGTTTTAGTAGCATTCCTGGGCTGTTGCCTCTTTGTGTGATCATGTTACCAAAAACTATTTTCTTCAGAATGTTACACATAACTAAGATCATCTTCATTTTTCTAAATCAGTGTCTTTACCCTAAATACAGTAGTGGAGAAACGTTTTTGGACACCCCATGGATTTATGATTATATTGCATTAAAAATCATTCTTAAGTGACAAACACTCACATGCTCTGTTCTGTCCTGGATCAAAACTGGATGTTTCAGCAGAAAAACATCCAGGATGTAACATGTCGAAACTATCAATAATTTAGTTTTTCTTATAAACAAAAAAAATTATTTGCATCTGTTTGTCTGATGCAGCCACATCTTTTGATTTGATTTGATTTGAATGATTTATTTCGAACATGTGCAAAGTGCAACAATAATCAATACAGCAATAATAATAATAATGACATGTCCGAAAAGGAGTAGGATGAAGCATAAGCTTATTTAAACCTACCCCTTCTTCACTTCCTCAACAACCTAAATTCATCTTGTAGCAATATAGTGCATAGTCCAAAAATGATGATAAATAAAATAACAATAACAATAATAACAATACCAATAATCAATAACTGAAGTACTAAACATAGACATATATACAAAAACAAAAAAAATATTGTTTGTGTTGAAACACAATATTTTTTCTGCAAATACAGTATTTGATAATATATTAAAGGACACCTACTATGTTTTTCTACATACACTGTTATAATGTCAGATGTCGACTGCAAACCTCAGAAAAGTTACAAAACATGAGCTGTAGCGTTTATGCCGTAATCCTGCAACATGGTTTCCTGCCGCTAGAAACAGTTCGTTGTGAGATGTTCGCCAGATGTATACTACACCTGACGTCAGGTCGAAGCGTCCAATTGGGACAAATGCTCCAACAGAGTGGAACAAAACAAACAAACAAAACACGCCCACCCGGGATATAATTCAAACTTTCTTGGGAGTTAAATTTTTAACCTGAAGAAGAAGAAGAGAGAAGATGCCTCCCAAAACAGTCCATTGTTTTTTCAACTGTGAAGGAAAATGTCGACTGTTTTCTTTTCCAAAACCATAAATCATTCTCCTGTGTTTGTTTCAGCAGATTTTCGTTTAGTCTTTAATTGTTCGGGTCAGACTCAGGGTAACGTAACGAGTGGTTCAAAAATATTAACGTGCTTGATTCCTCCTGGTTCAATAGTGAGAGCGTTGCGCCAGAGAAATTCATATTAAAGGAGTCATTCCATGGTTATTTCATTAATATTACTGTGTTCTCCATTGTTATTGAATACATTGTGTGTTGGTTCTATTTAAAAAAAAACCAAAACGTCCAGATTGTTTTGTTTCCAGCTGTTTTTGGAGGGTAGAAAAAGGACTTGAGGTACCAGTACTTCCTCATACATGTCCATGACACGGTGATGAGGCGTCTCTGATTGGCTCTGAATGCCAGATGGAAAACTCTCCCCTCTGGTTCTGTGTATGTTTACCTTTACCAGAGTATCATCCAGCTAGGTTTTGTGCCGCCGCTTGTTTTGAAAACGTGTAGGGGGGAAAACCCGCTTTATTTCCACAGAGAGCACATGAACCAGTTTGATCCGCTATTTTTTCCAGTTTGTGCAGCAGCTTATCTTGTAGATGCTAATGCTAATGCTACTTCAGATTCGCTGCAATGGGGGACGGGCTTAACCCAACGTAACTAATGCTAAAGTCCATCTGACATCAGATGGACCAACTTTTTCTGGGTCCCTGGTTCCTCTGGTTGTTTTGTATGAATGCAGTATGCAGCCCAGAGTCCTGCACAGGTTCGGGTACCCGTGGGTGACCCGTGGGTGAACCGCAGATTTTCACGAAACGGGAGAAAAATATTGTGCTGTGTCGGATACGGGTTCAGTTCGGGTCGGACGTGGGTGATCGCGGGTCTAATTTGCGGTTCATAGGCTAAAAACTGTTGTTTAGTTTGGACTTGTATAGCTGCCTCCTGTCGGCTTCCTTCTTGATGCGTTTTTCAAGCGTGTGTGTGTGTGTGTGTGTGTGTGTGTGTGTCTGTGTGTGTGAGTGTGTGTGTGTGTCTGTGTGTGTTTGTGTGTGTGTCTGTGTGTGTGTGTGTGTGTGTGTGTGCTCATGGATAAAAATATTTTTTGAGTTTATTATTTGTCTGCTACTGCCTTGGCTATGTCACTGTTCAGTATATTCGTGGCAATAAATGTTTGTATTTAAGTTTGGCTATCTGACATTTTCTTCCTGGTTCGGATCGGATATCGGGTTCATTTATAGCGGGTTGGTTCGGGTGCGGATTTTTTTTTTTTTTTCATCAGAAAACGGGTCGGATACGAGTTTGAACATGAAGGGTACGGGCGGTTGCGGTTTGTCAAAATCAGAACCGTGCAGGACTCTGATGCAGCCAGTGGAGGTGAAGAACCACTGTCAAAGGCAGCATGTGTCGGTAACTCGGGGTGACCCATCAGATTCCAAAAGGAGAAAAGTGGAAAAGTGTTTTTCAGCAGAATGACACCTTTAACCAAAGTCACTGTGTCTTATAAACAGGATTATATTCTATGCTTTTCAGTGACCTTATAAACTGTTGTGACTTATTAACTAAATTGGAAAAGGCTGTCAATGTTCAGCTCAGTTTCCTGGTCGGGGCAGAGCGATGAAAAGTGTCAATCACATCAGTCGTTCATCACAGTGACAAGACCTCATGATGAGTATTCAGGGTCTCAAACAGAGCCCACTACCTTCAGCTGCTCCTATATGACATCTGACATGTTGACACTGTCTATGTTAATGTAGTGTCAGTGTGTGCAGGTACCCACAGTGGGGTTTTTGTCTGCATAGTGTTGTCTGTTGTATACAGAGTAAAAACAAAAAGAACATATTTACAGGACATTGGTGCCATGTTAACATGGTTTTCCTCATGCACCGTGCTTTTCACTCATCACTGGATGTTTTCTAGAGGCAAATAGTTGTTTTTCACACCTTCAGTCTGACTGAAACAGATGTTCTGCAGAAATGTAAGTCTCTGAACACCTGCAGGCGAGAAGGCAACATTTACATTTCAGCCTCAGAGCTCAGTGATTCTTGATCTGACATGCACTCATGGAAAAATATTAGACCACCTCTTGGTTATTTTAATACATCGTGCAACTTAAGGTACATTTGTTTGGACAAATAATTACAAAAATAGCCCATAAGAGTGTCCACCTTATTCTCTTTACTCTGATACTTTACTCTGATACTTTTACTCTGATACTTTTACTCTGATACTTTACACTGATACTTTAGTCTGATACTTTACTCTGATACTTTTACTCTGATACTTTACACTGATGCTTTAGTCTGATACTTTACTCTGATACTTTTACTCTGATACTTTACACTGATGCTTTAGTCTGATACTTTACTCTGATACTTCACTCTGATGCTTTACTCTGATACTTTACTCTGATGCTTTAGTCTGATACTTTACTCTGATGCTTTAGTCTGATACTTTACTCTGATACTTTACTGTAGTTCTTTACTCTGCTGTTTTACTCTGATGCTTTACTCTAGTTCTTTACTCTGGTCCTGTACTCTGATGCTTTACTCTGGTTCTTTACTCTGGTTCTTTACTCTGGTTCTTTACTCTGGTTCTTTACTTTGATGCTTTACTCTAGTTCTTTACTCTGGTCCTTCACTCTGATGCTTTACTCTAGTTCTTTACTCTGATCTTTTACTCTGCTGTTTTACTCTGGTCCTTTACTCTGATAATTTGATACTTTACCCTGATGTTTTACTCTGGTCTTTTACTCTGCTGTTTTACTCGTCCTCGTCCTTCTATGCCAGGTCCAGCATTAACATATGGTTCAATAAAACTCATAATAAACAGTAGAATAAGGGGAACCTCATTTACATTAGTTCAGCACCCAAAGGCAGTCAGACTACTTCTGTTGTTAGGATTCTGGACCAGACAGGTTCAAAACAATAGAGGTTCTGTAGCAAAAATGAAAATTCACTCTTTTTTTTTTTCCCTCAGTGCAATAAATCATAATACAAATGTCAGAGTCAGTGTGATTTATACATTTTTATAACAGCTCCTACTGTTATAAAATGAGTCAAATATGATCTGTACCATACAGATCTGTCTCCCACATGTCATCTGAGTTTTTATTTAAGAATAACAGGATATTAAAAATAAAAGAATGATGTATGAGCCACTGTTAAAATCATATCTTTAAAGATTTTTTTTTTTTTTTTAAAAAAAGAAGAAAATTGCTACTGGGCCCAAAGTAGGAGATGGTTTATGAACCACAAGCTCTTCTCTTTTGGTCTCACATTGAGTAGCGAAAGGAATTTTCCAAGTAATGGTCAGACAGTAACATAATATTGCAATTTACAGTAACATTGTGGTACCGGCCACTGAATGTTTCCAAACTACGGCTCCTGTTTGAAGTTGATGTAACAGTTCCATCCGTCCATACCACCCAGGACCATCTGCACACGTTCATATCCTCAGAATATGAGTCACAAATCAGTTGTCAGACCGATGATGATTATAGATGCAAACTATGCAAACAAGAAGAAGGAAGGGAGGAAAAAATAAAACAATAAACAACAAAAAAAACTCTATTTGTTACCTACTTTCCTATCTGCTCATTTGTTTTTAGTTTTTTTTTGTTTGTTTTTTGTATATATGTCTATGTTTAGTACTTCAGTTATTGATTATTGGTATTGTTATTATTCTTATTGTTATTATTTTTATTATTATCATCATTTTTTTGTACTATGCACTATATTGCTATAAGATGAATTTAGGTTATTGGGGAAGTGAAGAAGGGGTAGGATTAAATAAGCTTATGCTTCATCCTACTCCTTTTCGGACATGTCATTGTTATTATTATTGTTGTATTGATTATTGTTGCACTTTGCACATGTTAGAAATAAATCATTCAAATCAAATCAAAAATCAAATCAAACTACAAAACCAGATGAAGAATAATATGTAAAAATGGTTAAGTTTTATGTAAACAAAATCAGTTGAGGGTGCTTTTCCACATTTCTTTGACCTCATGTCCTGTCATCTCTCCACTTAAAAAACTGAAATAAATGTTAAAGGTGTCGTTCCATCGTTATTCAGTCCCTCCAGGATTTCACGGGTCTTTTTTGAGATTGTTTCGCCTAAAATTTCTGATGTTGCATGAGCTTTTCCAAAAAATTGCAATGAAAGTTACAGTGATTTTTAGGCGTTTGTTGCGGGAGGAAGTAAATGTTGTAATAAATGGTTGCGATTTTTCCCTTTTGTAATCAAAATGAAATAATATTTCAAATATTTGGTAACTGGAAAATTAATTCACAACCATTGTGATATGGTCCTCAAAACTAGCTTTTACTGAGATGGCAAATAAATGATTATGAGGATTAGAAAAATGCAACAATATATATATTTTTCCAAAAAAATAAAGTGCATATGATGACTAATAATTGATGAATGATTAAAAATAAGTAAAAATAAGAAGCTGGAACATGGACAAAAATGATTTAGACAAACAAAAAATGTTTGAGCACATCTAAAATAGTTGAAAGTCTATTTTTCTAATCTCATAAAATTTCATTATGAATATTTACAGTTGTTTTAGATAGTAAATATGATTTTAAAAATTGTTTTATGTTTTGTTATAACATACTGTTTTAAACATTTATTACATATAATGGTACTTTTTTTTTACATATTAATTCATATTAATATTTTACATATTAATGATAATTTAATTGTATATGTTGAAAGTTAGATTCTTCCTGAAAAAGGTTCATAGAAATTGGCAAAGAACACATTTTCTCACTGGAGCTTTTACTTAAATTCTTAATAATTGTCTTTTAAATGTTTTATATCTGTAATTATAATTATCTTTTAATCTATTTTAATAATGTTTTTTTTTTTCTTTTTAACTTTCTTATGTTTTATGTAAAGCACATTGAATTGTCCTGTACATAAAACGTGCTATACAAATCCATTTGCCTTACCTTACTGTTATTCCATAAATGACAATAATACATCTAAGCAGCCTGTTATAAAAGTATAGTCTTTAAAGGGTTAAGTTAAGTTTTCAGTCCCTCCTCCATCAGTGATTTATACCAACGTCAGAGGAAATGTTCTTTTGCAGCACAGAGGTGATATGGAACAGTAGCAAGAGACAAGCTGTGTGACCTCCTGTCATGATAAACTTGTCAGAGTTTGTCTGTGGATAACAATGTGTGTGTGTTTTAGAAAAAAAAAAAAAAGACAGCCGGTGTCAGCCAACGTCTGAGCTGGAGATGTATGTGTGTGTATTCTGTTATCCTGACCCTTGTCCTGTTCTTTGACCAGTCAGGTTTAAGTATGAACTCGTACATCAGTAGTATTATGCTTCTGCACTGATGGAGGTTTTTACATAAGAAAGTTTTATTTTATTATTTTATTATTATTTTACTGGAGTTTTTATTCATTATATTTGATGAACCATAAACTTTAGCCTCACAAATATACATTACCACAATGTTTTCAGATCCAACTGGGTTCAACAGAACAACATCCACCTCTCTCTCTTTTATAGAACATCCACCTCTCTCTCTTTCATAGAACATCCACCTCTCTCTCTCTTTCGTAGAACATCCACCTCTCTCTCTTTCATAGAACATCCACCTCTCTCTCTTTTATAGAACATCTACCTCTCTCTGTCTGGTTTCTAATGAGATAAGAACTTATCTTGGTTCCAGTTAAAGGGTATAATGTTTGTTCACCACCAGTCAAATACAGGATATTTATAGCTATCAGTTTACTGATATGTATTGGTCCAATAATGTAGGTTATAATCAGGATCCGAACATGACCACAATGATACACAAAACACTGGTGAGTGGAGTTTGTTTTGGTTATCATTTAATTACTCTGTGTTTTGTACATAGAATGATTCATTTAACCTGGAGTCATAACTGAAGGCTTTTGTGTACATTTGTTCTTTTAGTGACTTTTCCATCTTGAGGAGAATGAGGTCAAGGAGAAACACAGGATGCTGACTTTGTTTGAATTTAAAGTTGAAAAATAACAGTTTAAGTGTCATATTCACTGTCTTCTTATTTCTATAGATGTGGACACTGGTGACATGTATAGACATTTGTAATGCATATACACACCATATATCACCTTAAACCAGTTGCAATGATTATATACTGAGTCCCATTAATACTAAAACTAAAACTAAATGTTATTTTAGGTTGGTTTCCAATTATTTCTAGGTTATTATAATAGTATTTTAATCATCTCATCCACTTTAGATTGAATTGACCAAAACTGATTTGAATTTCCTTGATTATTAATATCTTCAGTGTAATTTTTGCATTTCACACATTCATCCCAGGGGCCAGATTGGACCTTTTGACGGATCAGATTTGACCCCCGAGCCGCATGTTTGACACCTGTGTCTTATAGTGATGGTTAGTTTTTGTTTTGTTTCTTGTGGCGCTTCTTATTTTTTGTTTCTGTTTCTTGGATTTATTTATTCATTTTTAAAAAAAAATTGTTTTGCATTGTGTGAATTTTTGTATTTATTTTTTTAATTGAGTATTGACTCAAGTGTAGTATTTGTTGAGAATTATGGGAAATTGTGGTGCTTTGTTTTTTTTTTTAAATTGTTGTTGATCCCAGGAAGTCAAGCTGCTGGATAGATATAGATGCAGCAGATATTGTAGATCAAAAAATAAATCAAAATAAAATAAAATAAAACATCTTCAGTGTCATTTTCACACTTCGCAAATTCTTCCCCTTAGTCCAGATTGGTCATTTTTTTGGGCCGGGGTTCATGTTTGAGACCTCTGACCTAAAGACTAAGATTAAATTCACTGGTGAACAGATAAACATGAGGCACAATACATTTCTAAAGCTTTTTTTTTCAGTAGTAAAATATGAGTGAAAGGCTATGACAATAATGTGATTCTGTGGAACGTAAAACTGCAGGCCCTTGGCAACGCTACTTTGACAGGGATCATCCAGCCTAATTTATACTCTGAGAAAGGCTTGTGTCCAAAGACATAAATTTAGTTGCGGCGTGCACTGAGAAAAGGGGAAGGCCCATAAACCGGCTGGGACAGAGAGAGAGGGGCAGAGACACAGAGAGTGGGAACAATGGGCAGCCATCAGGAAGAGAGCCCCAACAGCTGCAGAGCCCTGGGTCCCCACACAACACACACACAACACACACACAACACACACACACACACACACACACACACAACACAACACACACACACACAACACACACACACACAACACACACACAACACAACACACACACACACACACACGTGCACACACACACACACACACACATGCACACACACACACGCACATGCACACACAAGCACACACACACACACACACACACACGTGCACACACACACACACACACACACACACACACGTGCACACACACACGTGCACACGCACACGTGCACGCACATCAACCCTCTCTCTGTTTTCCTCTTTTCTGTCCCCCTCTCTCCTCTCTCTCTTTCTCTCTCTCTCTCTTTCTCTCTCTCTCTCTCTCTCTCTCTCTCTGTCTCTCTCTCTCTCTCTCTCTCTCTCACACACACCCAGGGTTTGTCTCCTCATACACTCCCCGGCCGGGCCATCTGAAAGGAGGCCAGCTAAGCAGATGTTCTGCCACTGCCTTCACAAAGGGAGCAAGTGACTGGATAAGGAATGAAAAAGAGAAAGAAAAGAGAAAAGGGAGGCAAACATTCGTGGTTCCTCCACAGGACTGAGTCAGCACGTAGAGACACATAAGACCTGTGATTATTTTCCACTTATTCAAATGCTTGTTAATGATACACAATCCGTTTATCATTCGTTCATTCATTTTTCAAAATAAAACCAAAAATAAGACAATGAAAAAATAACTTCATTATTTTTTTCCAAAACCAAAATGTTTACATGAATAATGGAAAAAAAGGATACTGGCCGGGTTCCCTTTTATCCAATTTTGACGTGAAACAAAGTCGTGAAACATGTTGAGTAAACCAGAAATGACCTTTGACCCACAGTGTCAAAGAAGCAAACATACGTCCTATTTCGTGAAACTTAGAGGGTCACCCTAAGACCTGAAGATATGATGATGGAGAAAACTGGTGTCATATCAGACCATAATGATCTTTAAGTCTGGTGGACATGTTTATTTCAGTTTGTAATTCCCTCGACTTGGTTTCGAAAATCACGAAACCAAGTCGTTCTTGTCTCATTACGGGGCTTTTAATCACACAGAGAGTATGATGGTGTACTGGAGACAATACAGAAAGAAATGCAAATAAAAATACAATATTAAACAAAGAAAAAAGACATGTTACATGACACTTAATCTGTTAAGTCTAACAAAATGACAGTAAACATAAAATATACCTCATTGGCCGCTTTCCCTTGAGAGAAAATTAGTAAACTTCAGTCCTTTATTGCACTATGCACAAATGCACTTTATCCAACGTCTTCTTAATCGTCGCTGATCTTGGGCGGTGGAATGACCGTAGTATCTGCCTGCTAGTGTGGTCCAACTGACAAGTTACGACCCTTAAAGGTGACACCCTTCAACTCGCGGCAACAAATTTTAGTTCCTATCTCAATTAGGATACGTTCCCCATATCAAACAAAGAAAATACATGAAATAAAATAAATGTTGCTTTTAATATTTAACTATTAACTACTATTGTTTTAGTAGAAATGTATGTATTTATGAACTATATTTTTTACCTTATATTTATTAACTAATATTTATCAATCTATTATTTATTTATTCTGACTTCGATGGCAGCTACACAGTTGTTAAGATTCATTTCCGGTTTACTCAATTTGCCGCAGGTATAAATTGGATAAAACGGGAAACGGTCGTTATCCATTATTTCTATTTATATCTATTCTATCTATCTTTCTTTTCATATATATTTCTATTCATATCTATTCTATCTATCTTTCTATTCATATCTATTTCTATTCATATCTATTCTATCTATCTTTCTTTTCATATATATTTCTATTCATATCTATCATTTAAACTCAAAAAGGAAAATTGAAAAAATGCATCACTATCCATTCTTTTCATTTTGGTTTTGGAAACAAAGAATAAAGAATCAAGTTGTTTTTTCGTTGTCTTACTTTTGGTTTTATTTTGAAAAACTAATCAACAAATGATACACAGATAATACAGTTCTGTGCAAAAGTCTTCAGTCACCTGTGGCTGTGTTGTTTTTGCAGGGTTGAAATGAGTAGATCTGACATACAGTCGTGGAAAAAATTATTAGACCATCAAAAGTCATATAGCCTCGCATTACTGTGTTGTGTTGTAGTAGTTCTAATAAACTAAGCAGGACAAACACAACTCTGTAATCCACTACTGTTGTTTCCTTCCTATTACCGTGTCATCATTTCCAAAAAGTGATGTTTTGCTTATGCACACGTCACCACTAAGGTGGCATGTTCTAAAAAATACCATTTCAAAACACTAACAACACTGGTGTTGACTGAGGGTCACAGAACGATGCAGGAGGAAGATTTCTACTATTCTCATAATTGGTGTTATCACCTACGACCAATAGTTTTTGAGATCTCTGGAGGTCAAAGGTGACATGTGGTAAAATGAACTTCTGTAACAGTGTTTGTGTGTCAAACATAGACATATCACACTATAACTTAATCAATACTGGATATATTATCATATATCCATATAGTGCATATATACATATAACAAAATTATCAATATTGCAAAAGGTCAAGGGTCAAGGTTGCATTTAGCAGAAAGGTCAAAATCACATTATGAGCTCTAATTCAAGAGCCGGTTGTCATAGAAACCTCAGATTGGCACAGAATAGGGGCGGGATTAGACATTCTCTGAATACTTGTTTTCAAAGCAACTATAAAGCTGTCAAATTTTAATGCACGCAGAGCTCAGAGCTATACTTAAGAAAAGAATCTGCATAAATTCACTTATTTACATTCCTCCACACCCCATGATGTCTGCAGTAAATCTTCGCTGCATACTTTGCTGCATATATTTTCTGGTACTGAAAGAAATCAGAAGATAAGATCGCGTTTCCAGGCACGCGAAACATCTTCAGTATGAAACTTCCCCAAATTGGTATTATTTGTCAAAAAGAAGACGTATACATCATTCGTGCCTTGCGGCGAATACGTCCGAAAGTTTGCATCCTAAATTCATTCTCTCGTCCTCTCCTTGACAGGCCCCTCTCGCTCTCTCTCTCTGCCTCTCACACACAAACACACAGTATGCAGTCTGCAGGTTTTGACCTGTAAATAACTGCCCAGACAGGGTCTAGTCAGTCAGTCGGGAGGCAGGCCAAGGCGTCAGGGCCTACGCGGCTCCTGCAGAGCAATAACAGATGCTTATCATGTTTTACTGAGGGTAGTGGTGGTGGTGAAGGGAGGGTGAACGTGGGACGACGGGGCCTGTCCGTGAATGGACCTGACAATAAATACCCTCAATCAGGGGTAGACATTGTACCTTAGAAAATAGAGGCACAGTTATGTCAGGAGGGTTAGAATCAGTCACTGTGTGTGTGTGTGTGTGTATATTCCTGTCTTTATGGGGACATTGATATGTTTACACAGTCACAACATGGCGGGACCTCTGACACTGTAGGGACCAAAATTCAGGTCCCCATGAGGGTTAAATATAAACGTACGTCCCCACTAGTAAAATACAAATGATGTGGCACTATAAATACATTTAAAACATTTCCAGAAAACTTTTTTTGAAATTTTTTATTGTGATTTAATTTTATTCAAGTAAAAGACGTTTATTTTGAAAGTTGTTTATTAAATTTTTTTCATAATTTTTAAAATGTATTTATTATTCTATTTATTTTTGTTTATTAAATGTTTCCATTTTTTTTTTTAATTCATTCATTCTTTTCGGCTACTTGATTACAAACGTGGTCCTCATGAGCCATGGAATCGAGTATGTGTGTGTGATTGTATTTCCATCTTTATGGGGACATTGATATGTCATGGGGACCTCTAAAACTATGGGGACCACAATTCAGGTCCCCACGAGGGTTAAATATAAATAAAGGTCCCTACTAGTAAAATAGAAATGATGTGGCCCTATAAATACATGAATTATTTTTTTACAGAAGTCCCCATAAAACATGAGGGAAACAGGTGTAAAGTGAAACATGTATTTTTCAAAGGTTTGAAGTTGTGTTTACTTTAAATAACAAAAAGAGGATTACATTTGATATATTTTTTAAAATTATTTGTATTTATTTATTTATTAATTATTTATTTTATTTCTTTTTAAATGACTGTTTTTGTATTTGTTCATTTATTTATTTTTATTTTAATTATTGAAATAATTTACATATTTTATAATTATTAATTCATTTATTTGTATTTATCTATTTTTTTTTTATTATTGTTATTGTATTTTTTCATTCATTTTAACTTTTTAACTTTTTTATTTAATTACATTACTTTTTTTTTTATTATTATTTTTATTTTATTAAAAGAAAAAGATCAAAGTTTTCACTCACTACTTTCACATTACAAACTTGGTCCTCATGAGAGATGTAAACAAGGATGTGCGTGTGTGTGTGTGTGTGTGTGTGTGTGTGTACTTTAGAAAGACAGCCTGAGAGCGCATGTGCACTTCCTTCTACACCCACTGCAGCTTTTCAGCAGCTCATCCTCTTGCACATTCCAAGTAGAGGCAACAGCAAACAAATGGCTTAAGGTTCAAGTGAAGTATGTTTCATTCCTTTCTCTGCCTCCTCGGCCGTTCTTAAAGCTTCAGGTTGTACTGCAAGCAAAGACAGAGGTTAGATGTAAGGTCAAAGAGGAGAGGATTACTCACGATACACTTCAGATTAAAGTGTCAGTCCAGTAATCGTCAGTGATCCATCATGCGGCGAATTGTAATACGCCAAAAAAAAAAAAAAAAAAAAATCAAACGACAAAGCTGAAACTGAAAAAGACTAATTCCTGGTGATGTACGGCAGCCTGTGGTTGGTAAAGGCTAAAAAGCTGTTGGGTTATCTGCATCTTTGTCGTGTTTCCTGCTGAAACTAACACTTTTCTCACTCTGCAGAGGGTCAAACACGTTTCCCCCTCTGAGACCAGAGCTGTTTTTTTGCTGTTTGCTCAAATCCTTTCACAGTTACTAGTGAAGGAGGTGATTTGGAGTCTTGCCTCAGAGCTCTCCACCTGAATTTAATTCACATTTCTGGGGCGAATATGTGTTGAATTTCAATACAGACACTGAGGCTGCATGAAGCTGCACTTTACATCCTTTTACCCAGACCTGTTCCAATACACTACTGTCATGAGGAGAGCTGGGTGGCAATTCACATTTTAAGAAGTGATCCAATTCTAATTCTGAAGATTAAGAATCGATTGTTTTCGATTCAGGTCAGTGTTTCAGTGTTCTTTAAAAAAATTATTTAATTTCATGACTGTCACATTGGTGTGCAGCCAGGTTTTTTTCAGGGAAGCCAGAAATCAAGAATTTTTTATTTATTTATTTTCTATTTTTGTTAACTACTTGTTAATAGTGCTGTCAATTGATTCAAATATTGAATTGCAATTAATCACATGAATGCAATAGTTAACTTAAAATTAATCACAGTTTAATCACACATTTTTGTGTCATTGAAAAATAATTGTAATAGTTTTATCAATGTAGAAAAATAGGCTTGGGTTGTACGAAGATTTATTTTATTTTTTTAAGCAAAACAAGTAGTGTTACAGACACTAACATCTGCCATAATAAGATATGACAAATGGGGGGAAAACATTAAAAAAAATAATAATAATAAAGGCTCAAAAGCAGCCTTTGAAAACAGGCTGATACAAAATATTTTCTGCCTTTTTTAACATAAAGCGATAATGTGGTGTAAAATAATTAGTATTTGTAAAATGACAAAATGCTTGGCAACTCTAATCACAATTAATCACCATTAAAAAATAAATAGTTAATCCCAATTAACTAGATTAATTGTGACAGCCCTAGTTTTTAACATGATATTGCGATCTAAACTATACTTTGATATCATAGACAACTTGACATAGTTTTTGAACCTTGTTAAGCTATGCATGTATAGTTTCAGCGGTGGTATAAACTATTTATGACCTTTGGTATATCATACCTTTGAGAACATTTTCCAAACATGTGGTAGACTTTATTTTGTCATACCCTAGTATTGTAATCATGGAAGTTACTGTATGCTAAGAATATTAGGAGGAGTTCTCTGTTTATATAGTTATAGTAAAATGTAAGTTTCGATAGAGTGAAAATATTGAAACTGTGATGTGAAGATGTGAGCATCCATACATCTGGTGTGAGTCAGGTTAACTGAAGCCAAAGAAAGGACAAGTTTTGCCTTTTTTAAAAATTCATATAGTTTCCTATATTAAAAACATCACGATGCAGCAGTTCTTTTATAGAAAATCCTTTATGATGGACAGTTTATTTATTTATTTTGTATAATATTGTCCATATTTGTTTATTAGAAAACCTCTATGGGTCTTAGTAAGTTAATACAGGGACTATGAAATGCTTATGTGTGGTCATTATAACTTTATAATTAAAAACATAATGTTAGTCTTGGACTTTTGAACAAACTGTACATTATATGGAACTAACTTCTATCAATTCTGATCTTAAAACATGTGGAAGGCTGTGAGAAACTCAATCACAGATAAGATTAGGAGTCGTCTACATCAGAGTCATTAGAAAAAAACACATTGTTCAAATCACAGAAGTGAAAATAATAATAAAAACAAATATATGAACAAACCATCGACTCACCAAAGTAAAAAACAACTTATAAAGCACATGATCAGCATGATGTAATGAAACTGGATTAAAGTAAAGTTCATACAGTGGAATGACCTATCTTTATTTAACATATTGACATGGTCACATGGAGGTGCAGTTGTTAGAAGGTCCTGGGTTTGGTTCCAGCATCAGTGGGTGGGACCTTTCTGTGTGGACTTTACATGTTCTCCCCGGGTCTGCATGGGTATTCTCCAGGTACTCCAGTTTCCTCCCACCATCCAAACACATGCACTGATAGGTTAATTGGTTAATCTAAATCACCCATAGGTGTGAATGTGACAGTGATTGTTTGTCTATATATGTTCAGCCCTGAAATGAACTGGTGACATGTCCAGGGTGAACCCCACCTTCACCCTTAATTAGCTCAGATAAGCTCCATGTGACCCCTGTGACCCCAGTGAGGATAAAGTGGATACAGAAAATGGATGGATGGATGATTATTACAACTAATGCATTGACTCATGACACTCCACAGGTTGTAGATGTGATAGTTTTTATGCTGTTGTGTATTTGTTTATGCTGTACCACATCTGTCCAGCAGTCGCCACCAAACCATAGCAGCGTGGAAGCCTAGTAAACTAGCCCACCTATAACGCGGTTCGCTCTCTTGCATCACAGCAAGAAGACCTGGGTTCGATTCCCAGACTGTGTGGGCCTTTCTGTGTGGAGTTTGCATGTTTGTCTCCCTGTGATTGTATGGTTTTCCTCCGGGTGCTCCGGTTTACCCCATCACCCAAAAACATGTTTGTAATGCTACGGTCACACAGAATGTGAATTTCCGCATGTACGCTTGTAACACGCTGCCTAAACACCCGAGTTTGGACGCTAGATAATTCGCCACCACTCTGAACACACAACGTTGTACACTCTGAGCGCTGAAAAAAACTGAAAACCTACCTTTTTAATTTAATTACTTTTAACATTATGTCATTCTGCTATTTTATATTTACTTTTATTGTATTACTATTTTTTTATTAATTTCATCATCTGAACCCACTTTATCCTCACTAGGGTCACATGGGTCACTGGGGGTCTAATCCAGCTACAGTAGGTGAAGGTGGGGTCAGAAGTCACCCTGTATGAGTCTCCAGTTCATCTCAGGACTGAACATATATAGACAAACAATCACTGTCACATTCACACCTATGGGTGATTTAGATTAACCAGTTAACCAGTTAACCTATCAGTGTATGTGTTTCGATGGTGGGAGGAAACTGGACAAAACCCACATAGACATGAGTAGAACATACAAACTCCACACTGTGAGACACGAGTGCTAACCACCCTATTTATTTATTTATTTATTTATTTATTTATTTATTACCTTCACCAATGAGGTTATGTTTTTGTCAGAGTTGCTTTGTCTGTTAGTTAGTTAGAAAGATAACTCAAAAATCTATGGATGGATGTTGATGACATTTTCAGGGTAGGTTGGTAATGGGGAGATAATGATTAGATTTTGGCAGTGATGGGGGGGTCTACAGTACCTTGGTGGAGGTCTGCGTTCTCAGAGTGCTTTTCTAGTTTCTTTATTTAATTATTTGTAATTTCAAAAATCTTTTTAACTTGTTCTGACAACTGTAGGATACCGGGGGTCTGATGTCAAACACTTTGTGCTACATGTACCATATATGAAAAGTGTTATATAAATAAAGTTTAATTGATTGACTGATAATAACAACTAGCAATGTATTTACAGGTAAATATGTTAGTGCAGATCAGATATTAAAAACAGCCACATTATAATAATGGTGTATAAACTGACTGTTATGGAATGAAAACAACAAAAACCCATGATTGTACCAGAGAACAGCTGCAGCAGAACTGACCAGTGGAGTGACCAGTTGAGTGACCAGTGGAGTGACCAGTGGAGTGACCAGTGGAGTGACCAGTGGAGTGACCAGTGGGCATCAAAGGGTTAACAGTGGACATTTGGATTAAGTTTGAGGGTTATTACATTTGGCTAACACTGGTCCCAGCCCAGTTTCTATCATATTAGGTTGTATGTGGCTCTGAACTAAACTGAGTTTGCTGTAAAAAAAAAAAAAAAAAAAAAAAAAAAAAAGGCAGATTTTATTCAAAAACTGCAAACATGAGGAGAAGGTGAAGTGAGGCGCTAGAGAGAAAGGAAAAGAAGGAGAAGTGGGAGGGAGGAAGGCAAAGTGTGTGTGTGTTTTGTGTGTGTGGAGGAGCGCGAGAGAGAGAGAGAGAGAGAGAGGTGGTGCAGTTGAGCAGAGTGAGTCTGGAGTGGAGCCACAGAGCGGAGGTGACAGCGGAGAATGGAGAGGAGCCCGTCCGCCCGGCGAGCCTTGACCGCGGCGAGCGAGGATTACGCACTCGGTCCTTCCCTTCTGGAGCCAGTGTGCTGAAAGAAACCGGGAGGATTTAACTGGGGCAAAGGAAAGGAATGGCTGATCCTCTGCGGAGGACTTTACTAGCGAAACTCCGGGGGAAGAAGTCCAAGAAAGGAGCTACGGTCGGCGGTGGATACGGTTCTGCTGCAGCGGCGGCGAATGGGGGCCGAGAAGGTAAAGCAAAAGTTTTGCAGCTAGACTCGGATGAGCCTCGGCCGGTTGTATTTCTCTCACAAGTGGATTGTACGACAGAGAGAATGAGCACATACGAGAATTGTGTGGAGGGTGCGTTGGTTCAGACCGCGGGGGTAGTGATTGTCCGTGAGGGCGCAGCGGAGGTGGGCGACGCGCGTCCCCTGGAGCCGAGCGGCGGGGGTAGGGTTCGTGTTAATGAGGATCGCCTGGGGGTCTCACTTCAAAGAGACGTGCAGTTTGGGGGCGATACGAGCCACCAGGGGTTCAGACACGCGGACAGAATCACGCTCTTGCCGCTCGGAGGACCGCATGTCCACGGGAAACGCTTCGTGCCGCGCCAGCGAAGCGTTGGAGACTCGATAGGGTTCGGAGACAACTCCAACCACGTTGTGTTCGAGACACATTCCGGGGTGGTTAAGGTTTCTACTGCTGACAGTGATGAGGCTCAAGTGTGCAAACGTGGGACAGAGGCCAGAGGACAGGCTGTAGTGGCAGTGAATGAAAACAACGCGATTTGGAGCTTTGACAACAGCATAACTTTGGAGACGAACTCCCAGGTCTGCGCGACGCTTGTGTATCCAAAGCGTGTTTCCAGCAACACAGAGGAAAACATGTTAATCAGAAATATTGAGAGTTATGGTCCAGAGTATGTGGGTGATGTGAGGGGGACCAGCCTCCAGAGCCCCACGTTTTTCCCCACAGAGTTAGAAATATGCGACATTAACATGACATCTCTGTGCGCAACAGAACAGTCCCTTAGATACCGATTAGATAGTGAGGATGATGATTATTATGACAATGAGATCTTGCCTTTTTATGAAACTGTCAAATCAAATAGTGGATGTGATAAGGTTGCACAGCTGCCCCAGACAGGCCAAGATAAAGGACTGACTGGTGACAGCAGCGCCCAGGAAACAGACAGGCTTAGGAACCAGCTGAAAGAAGCTTATTACCTTCTTATCAATGCTATGAATGATATCAACTTGGATGTCCAACAGATTAGTGGTGGTTTAACTGAGCAGCAGGCCACCTCTTCTTGTAGTAGCCGCTCTAGGGACAGTCTGTGCTCGAGGCTGTCCACCAAAAACATGGACAGTGACTCTTGGTCATCAGGAGGCGACCACAGCCCACAGCAGGTGTCTGACACTGACTCGCTTCTGCTTTGCATCAGTGGGAACCTTGAGTCAAACCACAAAGGCAGGGTGAATAGTAAGAGCATGGTGAACCTGACCTTGACTAGTTTGAGGCCCGCATTATCACGCTCTGCTAGTGACGGAGCTATCAGGTATCCAGGTGGACCCTCAGTCCAACCTCAGAGTCCAGAAATATGTGATGATAAAGGGGATCTGCCAGAAGCTGAAGGGGTTACAGTCAGTGCGGTGGGTGAGCTGTCAGAGCCGCAGGTGCTTTATGATGCCGTCAGCAGTGACGAGCTGCTACAAGACGCTGGTGGTGAGGAGGATCATGGAGGTCAACTCAATGAGAGCAGTGGCTCAGTTAACAGCCTCACAGGTTCTTCAGACAGCAACACAGAAGCACCGGCAAGTCACGGCCCCGATAACAAGCAGGAGCTGATTGGGGTCCAAGCACAGGGGACCAACACGGTCAACAAGGGCCACGGCGTCACTGTCAACAAGATGCAGGAATGGATGCACAAAGGCCGCTTGTTGTCGACAGAGATGAAGCAACGCATCGAGGGTTCATCTTTGACCCGCGGTGGAGGCCAGGACCGGTCCTGTCCTCAGGGGGGGTATAAACCAGGGGTCCAGACATCCAGCCGAGGTGTTAAATGCACCAAAGCCAAATCACCAACAATCAAGTCCCCGCGGCAGCCTGCGTCTTCAGCACAGCCAGGTAGGAAGGCTACACGGAGTGGGCCTCAACTCCTGTGGATCCTCTAAATCAAAGAACTCTCACCCTCCTTCCTCCCTGATTATTGCCATCCTCCCCCTCCTCCTCCTCCTCCTCCACTCATAGTAAACTCCGTCTGGTGGCGGTCCACCCCCTGCACTCCTACTCTTCTGGATGCAAAGCAAAGGGACGAGACTCCTCAGACCTCTTTGCTTTCCTTAAAGATTCTCTAACCGGTGGCGGGTTCTGTCCTTCACACTAATTTAGGATCATTTTAACACTGAATTAATAGCACATCAGGTTGTAGGTCGAATCACTCACAGTGTAGTTCAGTAACAACTAACTCACTCTTCTCTGCTTAGTCGTCATGGGATTATTTTTTTTTATTTTTTTTTTGTGGTGTTGGTGGTGGGTTTTGTGTGCATGTGTGTGACTGACAATTGATGATTTGCAAAATGTCCCAATGATTGTGTGATGATAATGATGATGATGATGCTTTGATATCATGTTCATGATGTGATATGAATCCTTAAAAATCATGGAAACATCTGTATCAGGAAATCAACCATAAAAGAGTTAGTTACCAAAACAAACTACCAATGTACGTAGTGTGTTTTAACATATTTATGAAGTGTTTACAATTTAGTGAAATGCTTAATAATGGTAGATTTTGCTATTTTAAAATAAGTATTGGAGCATAATATATAAATTCTTCCTTTCTGATTTGATTAGATAATTTAGAAGTGAACTGAAGGATTTCCATAAGGGGCTACGGTGAAAGAAAAAGTTGTAAATCTGCTACAGGGGGAGTGGAAATGATTTCTATGTTCCCACATCACCTCACACTGACAGTAAATACATTATAATGCTTCAGTCTCTGCATGTCACTGTTTGTCTGAGAGCGATTTACTACAAGTTTTTATTCATTCTGACCTGATTCGACTGCGAACCGGGCAGTTGGCCAGTCTAATCATAGGATTCAGAAGCTGTGTGGAAACTTTTGTATTTACATGTATTTCAAAGGATGTGGTAAGAGCTCGCTTTGTGTGGCTCAGGAAACACATCACTGGTTGCTTTTCCATTAGATATATTGTATGTGCAAGACTTTACCGATATTTACCAACTGTCGGAAAAACACAAGTGTGTAATGTTACCAAACCCAAATGCGATGATATGTTTCAGAATCAGAATCTATCTATATATCTCAAATATCCACATATATACACCTAAGTACCAGAGTTTACAATAGAAATGAGTGAGTCTGCACATTTGTTATTGCACATAAGTATGTGACTTGTTACTTATTATTGGGAGATGACACAACAAGTCAGTCCATAAACATGGTGACGAACATAAATATGTTGTTTTACAGATATATACATTCTTATTCTTATTCGTATATGTATATTACCCCTCTATCCTGTACTAAATTTAAAAAAAATGATTGGGTTTCCTGGTGTATCCACACATATCGCACCATGTTTCTTATAAAACTCTTTTTCTTTGCTTTTTAAAACATCTGCCAACATCCAGTTTTTTTAAATTCATCTGACTATATTTGCAAAAAAAGGCGCTTCCATTACAGTTTTGGGCTACGCATGAAAAACCGCATCTTGCCAGCGTAAAAACCTTTCATGGAAAAATGAGAGTTTTGTCAAAATTGTTGATTACATTTTAATGCAGCAGTTATATTTCTGCAACTTGAGGGTCAATGGAAAAGCAGTCACTGTGTTTTTTCTTTTTTTTTTTAGAATGAAAGAAGTTTCAGGTGGTGCATTGGCTGTTTGTGTGTGTGTGTGTGTGTGTGTGTGTGTGTGCGCTGTCCGGACTTTCAGAGTAAACAGATGACCTGCCATGTGCTCAGGATGTTGTTGACTGTCGGTGTTGTCTGAGCTGCTACAAATAGAGTGTGATGTCGGAGGCTGCTGAGCGGAAGGCCTCTGTGTTTGACTCCCAGCTACTTTTGGCTCCCTGTATGTGTCTTAACTACTTCCTCTGCTGTTCCTCTCACATTTTACCTCAGGACAGGACTCTCTTCGTGACATTATTTTCCTAGGCCTGCTCCCATTATTCTAAATTTTTCCCTTAATTTTGCTTGACTTTCCCCTCGTTGTCCCCTCTGAACATTTCCACAGCTGTGTCCAGAGGAATCTGAAGCAGGAGCAAAGCCACTGCAGTGGTTTGTGTGTGTATTTGGGAGTGTGTGTGTGTGTTTAAGAGCAGGGGTGGGGGGTGGGGGTTGGGCTGTCATGTCGCTTTCCTCCCCAGTCGTTTGCTCTGGACAGCTCCATGGTAACTTGCATTTTAAAAAGACTTTGGATTGAATATTTAGGATGCCATTCCTGTTGTTTAACTTGTTTGCGTTGTGTCACTTAATTCCTCACCATGAATGAACAAAATGAAGGGTGATTAAGTATTTATTAAGGTCAGCCCCCGGTTTATCTTGCCCCCGCGGGCCTCTTAGCACTTCACAAAGAGCCATTTAAAAAGAAAGAAAAAAAAATTAAGTGGAAAAACTTCTCCTGAGCTTGTGGAGTTTTGATCAGAATTCAGATAAATTATGTCCCTACTGTTAATTTTCAGTTTCCTCACGTTTAAAAATAAGCCTATGACTCATTTGATTTGTTTTCGGAAATTAAACCTCACTAAGAAGCTGCAGTGCAAAATACTTAATATTTCACCCTACAAGCACCGGTTTAATTAGAAAAGCACACATTTAGTTCTGCTCTGACTTGTTTAATTACTGTGTATGGAACTGATTCTGATTATCACCCACAGCTGAATGAGTCATGCTTTATATCGTATATGTGCGGGGGAGGGCTTTTGTGAATGTGAACATGCAAATGCGCATTTCCTGCACGTTTGTGTTTGCAGTGAGAGGATTTAGAGTTGTGTTGTGTCTTGCTGTGTCAGAGTGTGCCAGGAGGCAGAAAGACAGGCAGGCAGACAGACAGACAGACAGACAGGAAGACAGGCAAGCAGGCAGGTAAACAGGCAGACAGGCAGGAAGGTAGGCAGGTTGACAGGCAAGCAGACAGGCAGGTAGACAGACAAGCAGTCAGGTAGACAGGCAAGCAGACAGGCAGATAGGCAGGCAGGCAGGTAGACAGACAAGCAGCCAGGTAGACAGGCAAGCAGACAGGCAGATAGGCAGATAGGCAGGCAGGCAGGTAGACAGACAAGCAGCCAGGTAGACAGGCAAGCAAATATGCAGGTAGGTAGACAGGCAAGCAGACAGGCAGGTAGACAGGCAGACAGACAGACAGGCAGACAGTATCCAGGTGTAAAGTTATGACCAGACCTGAATGAGTAGTGACATGTCAGTCAAACACATGATGATGTGGTGAAAAGAAAAGTGTTAGATAGTTGGAATATTTGCACAGGAAACTTCCAACATTAAGAGCGTGTCCACACGACAGTGAAATTACAATGAGGGAAAGAATTATTAGAATTATTAACCCACCCTTGTTTTTTTTATTTCTTGTTCATTTTAATGCCTGGTGCAACTAAAGATACATTTGATAACAACAAAAATGGCTCATAAGAGTTTAATTTGAAATAGTTCTGCATTCATACTGTAATACAGTATAGATAGATAGATAGATAGATAGATAGATAGATAGATAGATAGATAGATAGATAGATAGATTTAATACTGTCCTTCTAGAAGGGTGACACAGCTCTTATATTCTTCTGTGATTTTAGTTTATTCTGTGAGTTTGTTTTTGTTTACAGTACCACATTCTCATTTCCATCTGGATGCTAATATTTCATGAAACAATAGGTGTATGGATGCATAACTTATAGAATCTGCAAAGGAAATATACCATGAATGTTATCCCCTATCCTAAAGGACTGATATTTAGTTTTTTTAAATGGAATTCTGCATTTTAGCACATTTATCTGTCATCTACATAAAGTGTAAATGATCTGCTCTGGTCAGAATTATTTATTAAAGGTGGGGTGAGAGATCTATTTTGGAGCATTTTTTTTACCATTTTGTTTGAAAACCTCATCACGATCCCATATCACGCATTGAAATAGAATGTTTGCAAAAAAAAAACCCTGAAATGTTTTAGTCCAGTCTAGAGGTTGGAACCAGAGGAAAACTCCAGCCAATTAGTGTACTGATCATCTTTACACCGATTGACTGCTGATACATCCATCAAATATCATATCAATTCTTCCATTTATTAACTTACAAATTCCAAATTAACTTTTATTCAGAATTGAACAGGAATAAAAAAAAAAACTCCCATGTAAACAGGCCTAATGAATATAAAATACTTTTGCAGCACTTGGAGGGTTCAAATTCAAACTTTATAAACTATTAAGGTCCAAAAACACAAATAAACAAACCAAAGACTAATAAAAACAAGTTCAGCTTTATATTTAACTTGTATATTACCTGATATTCAAGTGTAAAAACAACAAAACCGAAAGAAACATCATTAATTTCCAATGTATTGCATTACTTCACTTCATTTAATTGACAGGATTTGATTTATTTTTCCCCTCAGTGCTTCTAATATACAGCTATACAAACCTAATATTGAGTGTTTAGATGTATTTTCATGACTCACTGAAGCATCCTTTGTTTGTGCAGACTTTGTGTTTCGTCTTTAATTTGACCAGAGAAGCTATTTTGTGGTTCCTTTGTCAGCAAATATTGACAGCTGAAGCAAAAAGCACTGAGTGAAATACAGCATAAAATTTCCTTTTACTGTACAAGTAACACCACAAATATGAGGTCAACCCGTTCCCTGGGTTAGATTTATAGCGCAACATTGCTCAACATTTTCATTAGAATAATTCTGGCTCACTTAGTGGAGTCAAAGTAGCAATGAAATAACAACGCATGTGTAATATAATACTGGCCGACTGCTATAAAGTCATGTCAGAACAATCTGGAGCTTGGTTACTTGTTGCCTTGTTACTGAGCTGCAAGGTTTTTGCATATAAACACGCAAAGCTCACAATAAAGATACATAAATTTGTCTTGTCTGATGTGCCTGTTTTCAGACAGATTTATAGGGGATGGTAGCTCTAAAGACAGATCAGGTGATGAAGGAGAAAGTTGAGGCATCAGGCTTCATACCAGAGTGGTTTATGAGAGGGAAGAGTCACATGTCGGTGTCTGCTGTGAGCTGCAGCAGTAGTTTGGATATTTTATCAGGAGGCTGTAGAGAACACAGGGCTTCGTTGAAGGACCTTTCAATGACTTGCCTCAGTTTTACCAGTCGCGTCGGCCTATTTGGGTCACACTCTCACCTCGTGCCTTTTTTTTAGACTCTCTTGTCTTATCCAAACCCAAGGAAAAACTGTTCCCATTGCACGACTGCAAACCCTGTTTCATATCAGCATGTGCAGATAAGTGCATATCTGTGTCGCACAGTTTTAAAGGCTCATTGTACTATATTCATATAGACTAGCTGCAGTATCCCTGTTCATTACATGTATGGGTCTAGTGGTGGGGAGTCAGGGGAGGCGGGGCTAAAAGGTTGTCTTTCAAATCCCTCTGTATACAATAGGACGGTACTACAAATAATCTGTGTAACCTTCAGGATGACATAGTTAGAGCACCTGAAAGTTCACGGAGGAGTGTGGAGAAAGTTAGGAATGGCCAAACAAAATGGTGTTAGATATAAAATGTAGCAAGTTAAGCAGGAATTAAAACAGGTTGTAGAAATCCACTCAGTTTTTTGCCAAATTCAATATCAAATATCTTTACAGCACCTGGACTATTCTACCTTTATGAACTATTAGGGTCCAAATACACAAATAAATGAAACAAAGACTAATAAAAGTGGGTTTATCCAACTGTAACCCCTTTAAACCTAAGAACATAAAAATGTAATTAAAAATAAAAGTCTCCAAAGACCAATAATGCACCTTATAATACTTTAAGCAAGACATGATCTTTTCCTAACCCTATCCAAAATACTTTCACAGCTCAAACCTAAAAAGTTACACAAGTTTGTCTGGAAGTAATGTCATATTTTACATATCCTCCATCCACACCAACCACTTCCTGACCATTGAGGGAAGAGCAAAGAAGTGACAAATTATGTTGCATATATATACAAGGCAGCTTTTTTGGGGGGGTTAAATTACATTCAGACGATATAGATATATGTTTTGCAGAAAAATAGCTTTTCTGGTAACTGTCTGTCTGGGCTGAAAATAGTTGAGAGTTTTTATGAAGATACAATGAGACAGTAGAGAGAAAGTCTGGAAGAGCTGCAGGACTGAAAAGAATGTGTTTTTCAAGCCAGTGTATTGAGGGAAAAGTTGCATTAGCATTAGCAGGCTGCGCTGCTCTGCCAGGACGCCTCACTGGGATGCATGTGTTGACATGTGATGCAACCCTGGACGATCTGAGCTCTGTCCTGGAGTAAAAAGAAAAATCTACACTGAGAATCCTCATTATCATATGAAAGAGTGTCAACAGGAATGTATGGCACACTGCAAAAGATTCCCTCTGACGGGGGGTGTGTGTGGGGGGGGTGGGGGGGTTAGGGAAGGGGGGGGGGGGGGGGGTAGGAACTCTGTATACACAACAGAGTGTTGTCTGCAGAAGAGAGCAGTAGCTGGTGTGTTTTTACACTTATCAAAAGAGGAGCCTCATGGAGAAAAAGGAATTTGAGAAATAAAAGAAAATCCTATGGGAAAGTTTTTTTGTGAAGAGCAAAAGATTTCAACCAGTCAGAAGATTTGAGTTGGGTTTACTGTCAGACCCACATGGCGTACATGGTTCATTTGCAGGACTTCTTCTTTTTAGGTTTACCTTCCATTCGACACCTCAGACAAACTCCTAACAGTCGTGCTCGTCCACGCACCGCCGCTCCGTCCCTGTGTTTTTGTCTTTATATTCTCACACAGACGTGCACCCTTGTATTATGTGCAGAGGCCATCTGTTACCTACAGGTCAGGGGTGTGAGTTCCCTGAACACATCGTCTTAATGCCGCTGCCTCACAGCAGACAGGCTGTGTTAGCTCTGTTCCAGAAATTTTAATTGACAGGGTCTTCTCCTTTGCTCGACACTGTGTCATACATACTCAGTAGATACAGCTGGAGGTCACCGGGCTCTCACGCGACGCAACAAGGGAATGGAATCTAATTATGTTAAGTTAAGTTACGTTAAGTTATGCTACGCCACGTCACGTTATGCTACGTCACGTCACATTATGCTACATCACGTCACGTTACATCACGTTACGTTACATCACGTTACGCCATGTCACGTTACGTCACATTATGTTACATCGCGTCACGTTACATCACATAATGTTACGTCACATAATGTTACATCACATAATGTTACGTCACATAATGTTACGCTATGTTATGTTATGTTAATTTACAATGTAAATATGTAAATACTTAGCCCAACTATGATATGAATACATTTGGATGTTACCATGGAAACACCCTAATATTCTACAACACCAATTCACCAGTAGAACCCATGGAGTCAGATCAGTGACAGTGGATGGAGAAACTTATTTACTGAAAACAAGTCAGTTTTCTCTGTTTCTGATTTAAATAATAAACCCACAACTTTAATCAGAATTTTTAATGAATGTCTACACGATCAGTGAAAAAAAATATGACGGAAAATACATGATTTACACTGGAAAAAAAGACAAAATATAGAAGATAGCATTATAATAAATTGTGATTAACTACTGAAGGAATGTTCAAAATAGAGAAAAAAATCAGCATGTTTCCTTGACAGCAACATTTAACTTCAACATAGATATTTGCTTTAGAATGTTATTAAAATGTTTGCTATTTGTCATCTATAGACGTTTTATAGAACAGCTTGTTAGATAATAAAAATTTACATCAGAAATACGAGCCGTGCATGTGTCAGGATGGCTTAATAATATTTGACAACAAAGATTTTGGCTAAAAACTTACTTATTAATTGACACTGGTGTCTTGCTGTTGTTTTGGGGAATTTGAGCTGTGGAGGAGTGTGACAGCGGCGGAGACGAGAAGAAAGCTGTAAATGTGAAACTGGTCTGGAATGCTGTTCGTGTCAGAACACGCGTCCTCTTCCAGTTATGAAAGACCCCTGGAAGAACATGGCACGCTGACAACAACTCCACGCTCAAGCATCTCCACGCTCCTCATACCAAACTGTCAGAGGTGGAATCTGCAGCTTTACTTTAGCACAACTAACTCATTAGACACTTGACCTTTAGTTAATATTCACACACATTTATGAAATAAAACGCTGCAGGATATAGAGTTTTAAAAAGGTCACAATTAAGGCTGTGTATCGGCAAGAATTCGGTGATACGATACAAATGATTTCACATGTGACACCATCTTGGGTTCAGAACCAGGCTTAGGTGGGCAGTGTTTTTTTTAATAATTATTTTATTTGTCAGAAAACATTGCATACATTGTGTATAACAAAATACATAACATTCTTCCAAGGGTGATGACATGGAAATAATAGACAAAAACTAGAAACGCAGCTGGATTCTAGATCACTTTGAAATGTATTCTCCATTTACCGCAATATAAAATGTCTTCTTGTAGCTGAAATTATTAAATAAAATTAATAATTAAAAATAAATAAAAATGTAATTAAACTGATAAAAATAAATACATAAATTAACTAATTAATACGTTATTGAAAAATAGAAATAAATTATATATATATATATATATATATATATATATATATATATGTATATGTATGTGTATATATATGTATATGTATGTGTGTGTGTATATATATATATATATATATATATATATATATATATACATTATTACAAAATTAAATGAAAATATTTGTAGGAAATGCGATGTGACTATTGCGCACATTTTCATTATAAAGTTGATGCTCAAACAATATATTGTATAGCTTTAGTTCACAGGTGTCAAACATAAGGCCTGGGGCCCAAATCCAGTCCGCCAAAGGGTCCAATCTGGCCCGTAGGATATATAACAATGAAGATATTAACGGTGTAAACATTATTTTAATTCAAGTTCTACAGTACATACAGAATAATTAGATCTGTAAAATATGATAATTACCTGTAAATAATCAAAACTATAGATTTTAATGTAAAAAAAAAAGGTCAAATTACATTAAAATATTTATGCTAACAAACCATCCTTTTACAAAAACCCGAATAAAAACCAGCTGAAATATCTGAATAGAAGTATGTGTAATTTTACAAATATTCTGCCTGTTACTAAATGTTAGTGTATTTCTAATTGAAATGTAAGTTTTTCTGCACATGTGCAAATGACATAAACTGAGGCAGAAAATTGTTCGAATTGCAGTTGTTTTTCTCAAGACATGTGAAGGTGTCAGTGTTATTCACATTTTGAGGAAAACATTAAATAAATAAGGAAATATATTTATATTTTCACCTTTATTATTTTACCTTTTCACTGAACTAAGATGAGTTTGACAGCCCTTACTCTAGTTAATACAGATACAGTGTCGTAAAATTAAACATCATGATATATTGGAAAAGCAGAATTTATTTTACAGTCCGAGTGATGAGGATCCATGAGGGAAAAGAGAAAACACATTATCTCATGAGATCTGCCAGAAATACCATATAAACTTCCTCCACATGTTAAAGCTGCTGAGTCCCAGGTCCTTAAACACAACATCAACCCTAATCCAGGTTAAATTAAACACACCTCTGCTCCAGGTCATGAAAACACGTCTGTGGCTTAAAACAGAGTCAGAAGGAAGGAAAATATTTGTCAAAGCTGGAGTGTTTCAGTTCAACTTCAGACTGAACGGCTGGGATTCCTTATGTTGTTGTTGTTGTTGTGCAGTTTAGTTTTTTTTCCCGCTTCTGTTTTAAGGGTTTCTGTTTAGTCTTTGAACACTGTGTCACGTACTTGTTTTGAGTGTTTTTGTGCAGAAAGTGTGGAAATTCATCTCTCACTTACTTGATTCCTAACTACAAGCAAAATATACAATATAATAATCAGTGTTTGAAAATTTTTGAATGTATTAATAAAATGATTATATAATGATTTTTTTTAATTGAGAAAAAAAAGAAACATATCTTAGCCAGTGATTGATCAATATGTATTTTTTGGGGTTGATACAGATTTTATTTTATTTATTTTTTAAAATCAGCCTTAACTGATGATCGACTGTCTATATTATATTTGGAGGCAATAGAGATTTTTTTTTCTCTGTCAAATATAAATTACAATTAGAAAACCAAAATTGTGACAATTAACATAATAAACATTACTACTCTACAAAAAATATTTAAATATGTGACCCTCTAGCACAAGACCAGTGGTTCAGTCACAGCAGTATTTCTAGCTTTAGCCTCAAATACATTATATGGGTCAAAATTATCAAATTTGAAGTTTATGCATAAAATCCCAGTAAAATATCTCCTGAACACTTCTATGAGTTTTTGTGAAATTCCCATCATGCCTTTTAGGAAGAACAACAACTGACTCTGACAGTAATTAAGTCTAAAAGTAAGAAAAAATCGACTCAAAACACGACTTTCTTTGGCGCTGGCGTTAGGTATTTCCCCGTCATGATGGTAACGTTGGAAAGATCAGGATTCCCTCTAAACAACCCTTAAATAGAAATCTACGTAATTATATATTTGAACCAATGGTAACCCATGTTAGTAACCTATAACAAGATCATGTTTGGAGCTGGTACTGGATCAAGTCTACCGAGTGCAAACAGAACGCTCGTTATGTTGCAGTTACCAGACATGGGGACTCGAGTCTGAGACTTGGACTTGAGTCGCACAAACAAAGACTTGAGACTTGACTTGGACTTGTGTGATATGACTCGCAAGTTCATTATCATGTAATTATTTGTTTTATTATTTAAATAATAATAGTTTCCTTCCCTTGATATTTGTGCAAAGGTTTGTATAACGTGTGCGTGCTGCCACAGGGTTCAAATTACAAATACATTCATCAAATTTAAACAAAGCTTTTGGGATGTTTCTTCACATTGCACATGGATTGTTCTGATCAGTTTTGATGGTGTAGTGTGAAATAATGGAGTCATGGTAAATGGTCTGCACTTATATAGTGCTTTACATTAGCTTCACATTCACCCATTCACACACACCAGTAGGTTTCTAAGGTTCTGTCAGTCCTACTGGGAGACTAAGTCAGGGTTCAGTGTCTTGCCCAAGGGCATGTGGATAACCAGCCACCAGTATATAGTACAGTAAGACCTACATGCTTTCACCACACTTAATTATTACATACTTAATCCAAAACAATACAACAATGCAGTATTATCTCAAATAGAATCTAATGTGAAAATGTTTCAGCCATTTGAGACTTGACTTGGACTTGTGCAGAAAGACTTGGGACTTGACTTGGACTTGGAAAAAATGACTTGAGAACATCTCTGGCAGGTACAGATTCGTTTGTTTTGATAAATATTTCCACAATGAAAGCGTGATGCTCACCAGTCCAACTGAAAAAGAAATGAAAAACAATGGTATTATAAAGAAAACAAAACAAACACATTATACGTACTTTTCAAAAAACAAAAACCATTTTTTTGTTTCTTGACTTCATTTGTGTTTTTTTAAACCTACAAATGTGTCAGATAATTTTGCCTGACTCTGTAGCTTTGGGCTTTAATAATTAAATGTCTCAGTTTACGTCAAACATCTAATGAAATAGGGAGAAAACAATTCCTTCATAGAAGTAACCAACTGTTCTTCATAGTTGGAATTTTTTAAACAGGAAAATCACAAGATACATTTTTTAAAAAGTCCTATTGAGTAGAAGAATAAAGATCGATTCTTGATTTGTTCCGGTGAGAGCTTATTCAGATTGTGTTTTAACATTAAATATGTTTGTTTAACCATTAAAACCTCATAAATGTAAAATGTAATAGTGAAAAAAAAACCTCTTTAACAGAAGTAACTGACTGTCATTCTTATAATTTCTTATTTCAACAGGAAAATCACAAAGTAAATATAATAAAGGACACATTATGTTCAGTGTTTTGCTGTCGTGCCAGGTTATTCAGGTTGTTTTCTTTAACTTTTGAGGATTAAGTGTCTCTGTTTTTCTTCTACCTTATAACTTAATATTCACTTATTCAGATAATATTCTATATTTTGTTATTATACTAGTTTTATACATCCTTTTGAATACACAAATGGACTTTTTTTAGATTCTGAGCCAGATTATTCCACAGATGTACACACCTAACAGATACACACTGGCTTTTTGAATTACTTCTACATTATACATTTCAGTTCCCCTTAAGTTAAAGTCACTAATTCTCAGCTGAAACATCTGTTGTAAACTGTAGAGAAGCATGTGGTCATGAGCTTTATACATTATAATAAGAGTATTAAGGTCCACATTTAGCAGCGTTTTTCTTTAATTTTTGACGATTAAATGTGTTTGTTTTAGCTACAGAACTCTCATGAATGTCTAATGTGATGAACAGGAACAGCATTCTCAGCAGAACGAACCAAATATGAATCAGAGCTGCAATAAAGCTGCAGTAAAGAAGTATATTGCCTAAAAAAAGTCACGTCACATTTAAATTAATTATTTTTTAAACTTAATTATTTTTATTTGATACATTTTTTAATTATTTTTTAAAATTAAAAAATAGTTAATTTATTTAATTTAAAAAATTATATGCTTTTTTATTTTATATTTTTAATTATTTTTTATTTTTAACAAAAGAAGAGGGAGATATTTCACTATTTGTTTATATATATATATATATATATATATTTTTAAAAAAAATCAATTCAAATTTTTTTAATTTGAATTTTTACTTTTTAATATTTTTACATTTACTTTTTTATTTTTAAGACTTACATTTTTAGTTATTTATTTATTTTTTTCAAACAAAAATATATATTTTTTTAATTTTCTTTTTACATTTTTAAATGTAAAAATATGTATTTTTTTGTTTTATTTATATTTTTAATTAGTTTTTATTAAATACATTTTAAAAAGAAGGAGATATTTAAAACATGCAGGACACTGGGCCACGAGGACTGGATTTGAAAACCACTGAGTTAAAGGAATAAAGTTCAATTCTTGTTTTGTTGTGGTGAGAAGGAGTCTAGAGTTTTATAGGATTCTGGAGTCGGCAGCACTTATTGCAACAGTTGCTTTGTTGAAGTGTTAATAAAGTTTCCTTGTATAGATCAGCGTCGTGTCTGTAGACCGGCTCTGCTGGTTAACGTCCAGGGGAAAGTAAATCCCAGTGGATTCCTCGCTCCACAGAATCCTCTGCCCTCCTTGTGCCGCTTTGAGGCCGAAAACCAACCAAGCAAAAGAAATACTTTTGTCTCAATTGACTGAGGAGAAGTTATGCAATAGAAAACCATGTGATTTTTTTTTGGTTTTGTGGGAACTAATGTTTTTGGACACCCTTAAAATTTTACACAAAAAATCAAATCAAATCAAATCCAACCACCCCTCCCCCCACATGCCCACCCAAGCCATTAAAATGTGGGATTACGGATTGTAGAATAACAAGACTAAATAATATTAGCAACAATAATACTATTATGCAATATAATTATAACAATAATAAAGTAAATAACCAAGGGCTAATGTATTACCCACGCGTTACTATCAGAAAAATATTTCCCGATGGGGCCGGATTTTTCAATAGTCACGCATGGGCAAAACATTATCCCACTTATTCTACAGGTTATTACAGTTTATTACTGCTACTACTCTAACAGACTGGATAAAATAGCTGTTAAAAACGCAGCAAATACTTACTTTCAAAGTGGCCGAACTACCTACGGAGTGACATGATACCGTGAATGGCGTTAATGGTGCAGCGGGCGGTTATCGGAAGAAAAAAAATCAACCCACAGAACGCTGGGAACGTCAATTCAAAGTGAATGGGAACTGTTGCAACATTCTAGAGGGACATAGAATAAGAAAAAAAAAAAATCATAAATTTTTTTTTCAAAAGGGGGAGGGGTTGCTGCTCTCTGTTACATTCTCTATTTAAGAAAAGTCAAGAGGTTCAATGCTGTATTATTAATCAGCGTGTGTGTGTGTGTGTGTGTGTGTGTGTGTGTGTATGCGGGCGTGTGATGTCATGAAATACTTGTGGAAGAATGTTTTTTTTGTGTCTTTCAAAAGGTGTGGATGCATGAGACAGACACGAATACATATTTTTTTGTTGTTAATGTTTAATAAGAAAAAATAACAAAACTAAATTGTTGACAGTTTCAACATGTCGTGTCTTGGATGTGTTTCATTATGGACTGAAACATCCAGTTTTAACCTCGACAGGACAGCGCCGCACATGCAGAATGGAGCATGGAACAATATGTGGTCAACGTTAATGACTGAAGAAGGGTTCGTGTCTCAGTTGTTTTGTTGACATCTCTAAATAACTGTTTTGTTTTCTCAAGATCTGGAATTGATTATGTCATTATCTCGGAATAAGGTGGAAAATGATTATTATGAACACGGCCTTTCCCAGCTTCCGTCCACATCCATGGGGTGGCCAAAAAACATTCTTCCACCGCTGTAGTTCAGCTGCTGTGCTTTGATAATAGAAAAAAAAAGTTGTTTTATTTGTTAATGGTACAGTGGGACACTAACGCTTGAATGCTCTGTGATAGATTTCAATTTTGCAAAGTGAAAATATTCCCAGGTCTGTAATTTGTGGATGTAGCCTGGCGTGTGTGAAAATGCATTTCCTTAAGGAAAGGAGAAGTTGTCATTATCGCATGTGGAAGGGGGCTCGTCTGGCAGCTGAGGATCAAAACAGTCTTTTACACGAGCCTGTGGTACATGTTAGAGCAGGACCCTAACCCTCAACACCTCGCTCTGCCCCTCACACTCGCTGCTTGTTTTTCTGCATCTGTTCATTTTGTGAAAATAAAAAGTATTTGTGTCTTCTTTGTGACTTCTGAACAAAATAACCACAGTAAAAATTCAGATTAATCCATCATCATGATTAATCAGAGTGAAAATTACTGAAAATATTGATTACCTTCACCAAGGAGGTTTTGTTTCTGTCTGTCTGTCTGTCTGTCTGTCTGTCTGTCGGTCTGTCTGTCTGTCTGTCTGTTAGCAAGATAACTCAAAAAATTATGGATGGATTTTGGGTAATGGGGAGATCTGGAAATGATTACATTTTAGTGGTGATCTTGGGGGCGGGGTCTACCTTGGCGGAGGTCTGCGCTCTCGGAGTGCTTTTCTAGTTGATTGATTGATTGATAAGATAGATTTTATTGATCCCACAACAGGGAAATTCACATGTTACAGTAGCAGTGATGTAGAGCAATAGAAGGACAGCAAAGAGAAGAAAACATATAGATAAATAAATAGTATATGTACACAAAGACAGATATTGAGAAAAAGAAAAAGACTAATATGCTATGTACACTATTCAAAAATATACAGGATTGAAAAAATATATACAGAAGGAATGAAACTATTAATTGCACATAATATAATAGAGGAATTATTGTCAAGTGGTGTCAATAGTATTTGTTATTTTACTACTTTGGTGAATGTTGTCGAGTCTGACAGCAGTTGGTAGGAATGACCTGCTATAACGTAGATTTATTGATTGATTTTATTTGACAATTTAATTTCTTAAAGTAGAAAAGCACAAACCTCTGCCAACGCAGCCCCCCCCCACCCCCCGAAAAAGATCTATATTTTATTGGAATGTACTGACTTTATTCATCATTGTTGATTTGTGACGCACTCTTCACACGAGCAGTTAAATGTTGAAAGATAGAAAAGTGTACTATATAATAGATAATACTACATAATAAATATGTTGTATAAACTTCCTTCTTCATTGTCCTCAATAGACAGAACTAGAAAAGCACAAACCTCTGCGAAGGCTGAATAAAGAGAGGTTTGTCTGTTTGTCTGTCTGTTAGTTAGCAAGATAACTCAAAAAGGTATGGACAGATCTGGATGAAAATTTCATGATGTGTTGGGGGTGTCACAAGGAACAAATGATTAGATTTTGGTGATGATCTAGAAGAGATCCTGGATTCTGGATCACTTACATTACAGTAAACAGAGAATAAATTAGGCTAATGTGTCGCCTAGCTTAAACAAACATGTTAAGTTGTGTTATATTCCTGTCTTAATGAGTCTCTTTACTCATGAAAAATCAATATAGATCAACTTAATCATGTTTAAATTAATCAAATTAATCATTTGTCAGCCCTAGTATTCAATACTGATGACGTTCACTTATGTAAAGTTCTACTCTCCCTCTAGCTTCTTTCTCTTGGACATGAATAATCCACGTCACCATCTCTATTATTTGTCTTATTTCACTGTTCATACATCGCCACCGGCTGCACTTAAAAGTCATCCCCCCTCCACAAAAACCTTCCCATGCTTTATTTTCACAGCTGCAATGCCAGCCCTTTCTTTCTTAGTTCTTTTTTTTTTCTCCACGTTGCTGTGATGGACGATATCTGTGGCCAATCCCTGCGTCTGGTTGTTTTATCTGTTGAGTTTAAAGGCCACATAGTTCTGAGGCTGACATTGAAAAAGGATGTCACTGACGAAAAAGCGAGACTTGATCATAAAACATGAGATTAGAACATCCAAAAGTTATATAAGAAATGAATGAGTCAAAGCACAGACGTGGCTGTTTTTCTGAATTCAGGAATAATAGCCGAGATGAGAGGGAATAACTATAAAACTGAACGGTATTATTCAATATTTCCACTCATGTGGTTTCTTGATACAGATGTTTCTTCCACTTGATAGGACATGAATAGCCTCATTTTAATCCACATGTATAATCACTTCAATGATCACAATGACCATTAATTCCTTTGCTTTTTTAAAAATTCCTGCCAAACGGTATTTTAACCATGACATATAATAGTAACTCCTTTTCTTTTAACGCCTCCGACAGCTTTCATTGAGAATGTCCAACCCCCGTGTGCCAATGGCCGCGAGGGGGGGAGGCCCACCGAGTCTTCGGGATGGCGGCCGCCGCTCAACACCATCACCGTGTCCAAGAAGCGCAACTGGTTACAACAAAGTTCCCTGGGGAAAAACCATTGCACCAAGGACGAACTCCAGGGAATGCTGGGAGCTGAGGAAGAGGGAGGCCAAGGCTCCCATCATCAGCCTCCACCCCCCAGTCCCTCCCCAGATCACTTGAGACCTGCAGGGGTGGCACCTCCAAGGCCGGTCCGCCTAAACCTGCCACAGGTAAGAGATGTAAGGCTCTTATTTCAGTATCTTGTCGAACTCTGTACCTTATTTATTTATTTATTTATTTATTCATTCATTCATTCATTCATTCATTCATTTATGTATTCATGTATTTATTTATTTATTTTATTTTTACCCTGTAGGGGAAGTGGGACTATATAGATTAGGTCTAACACAGTTGTGGTCATAAGTTTACATGCTATGACTAAATGTGCATATGATGGCCTTGGATAATCCACCATGACAATTTTTCTACACTTTGTTATTGTTTTAGTATTTTTTTTCCATTAATTTTGTTCCATTTGTGTCTTACTTTGTTCATGTTACTATTTATTTTGTTGTCTTATTATTCATTTTTGTTCATTTTATGGATGACTTTGGCCATTTCTGTTCATTTTGTTGCTTTTTATTTATTTTATTTATTTTTTTTTTACTGTGGAACTACTAAAGTCTCAGGAGTTAAAGGGTTAAACTGAATCATGTGGAAGAGGGAAATATCTAAAACATGCAGGACAGCGGCCCTGGAGGACCAGAGTTTGACACCTGTGTTCTAGATGTTTCTCTCTTCCAGCACACCTGATAGTCGTTATCAGTCTTCTGCGTCTGTGTTGGAACAGGAATACATCTAAAACCTGCAGGATAGCAGCTGTCCTGGACCAGGGTTAACTTATGAGCCCATCTGTACATAAATGTGATTATGTTGAATCCAATACTTTGTGACTGTGTTGTGTTATTGTATCTTCTAATGTAAATGCAGTGACGTGTAGCACTGTTGTCCAAAACTAATGGTAAATTAGAGTGTGGCCTGATTCTAATTTCCAACAACTTTTTTACCCTTGGGTGACGTTTATATGGAGACGATGAAATCAGAAGACACAAAAGTGGCGTTTCATCTTCAGTTTTTCATCAGGAGGCGAAGTCCTTATTTATATGACGACGCAAGAGTGAGCGAAATATGATTGAATATGGTCGCTAGGTGGTACTGGGGTAGAACGCTGGCATGTCTTTTTCTGTTTCCTGCAGAGGTGATGAAAGTACTCACATTCTGTACATAAGTAGAAGTACAGTTACTCATGTGAAATACTCTGGTAAGAGTAGAAGTACTGATTCAAGTATTTTACTGAAGTAAAAGTAAAAAAGTACAACTTCTCAATTATAATAAAATACAAAAGTAAAAACTAAAACTGCATAATACTTATTTAACCAGGAAAAATCATAAATGTTTTGATCAGATCACAGTTACTCACTTTTGGTGGCAATTTAGGAAAAATGAAAAAAAAAAAAGTCGCAATTGAGATGAAAAAAATGCAGAATTTTAAAAGGAAAAAGTCAAAACACAATGTTAAAATTGTGAAAGAAAGTCAAAATAAGGATCACCCTTGTGTAAATTCTCTTGACTCCAAAAAATAAAGTATTCTGAAGACGCTGTTTTCATTGCCACTGGAAAAAACAAACAAACAAACAAACAACAAACCCACATGTATACACACAACCCAGAAAACCCCATTTTAAAAAACATGATTTTTCAAAGTTTTCCACTGGTGGCAGAATTTCCACTGAGTGAACTCAACAGTTGTTTCTTTCTACACCCTCTGGAGAAATATGTGGCCATTCTTTAAACCTCTGTCATAATGTTTAAGAACACTGTGTTTCTGTGTGGGCTTTTATTTGGAACATCCATCCTGCTCTACAAGAGAGGATCTTTGTCTTTACTCCAGCTCAACATAAATAGAGGCCACATGTGTCATAATAACCTTAAATAATATTCACAGATTAGATGGATTTTCTAAATGCATTATGTAGATGTTTGGAGAACACTCATAAAACTGTAAAAAATATATTATATTATAACAATAAATACATGATAATAATAATAATAATAATAATAGCATATTCCACATTTATGATTTAGAAAAGACTTAACTCCTTAAAAAGACTTAAGTGGAAAATATTGTTTCTATGACATTTCCCAAATTTGGAATATTATTAAAATTCTGAATAATAGTGGAATGTTAGTGCACATGTAAACATACTCATGAAGACCTAAAGGGACTGATGCTAGTGCAGCCCAGAGAATCAGAAAAACATAACATAATAATATATAAATAATGTCTACTCTAAAATGTCCTTTATGTTTCTGAGCAAAAAAAAAGGAAAACATTTCCATCTTGCACCTTGTTTTTTGAACTTTTAATAATATTATGCCTCAGTTTATCATTTACACATGTACATTACAACATACAATTGATCTACAAACACACAAGATATTTAATAAGAGGCTAAATATTGGTAAAATAATAATGTTCATATTCATTCAAGTTATTTGGTTTTTTGTGAAATGATAGTTTGTTTTAGTGTAAATACAGTAAAATTACATCAAAATGTTTATATTACAGAGAGAAAAATATTTAGTTGTGACTCGTTATAAGTTCGTCTGATAGTATTTTACTGATCTGACCCACTGGAGATTAAATGTGGAACCTGAACTAAAATGTTTAAACATCTTCAGTGTAATTTTTGTATTTCACAAATTCAACCCAAGTACCCATGTACGTATGAGTGAAATGTTTGGCCTTGCAGTGTATTTTAGTTTAGTTTGTTGTATTTATTATTGTATTTATTGTCTCCAGGACAGTCCTAAACAGTTCTCATGGGGTTGTTCAATATGTTTTTATGCACTTTTATACATATAGTTATTTTACAGTTATATACATGTGCCCTAACCCCCTGAAGGGAAGGTATATAGGTGGTGAATGTAGGTCAAAGGTCAAGGTCACAGTCACCAAAAATGTGTTTTTGCAATATTAAGAGAAATCAGGTAATACGTCTATAAGGGGGCGGGGCTTGTTGTGCCGGTTATCACTTCTTTGATATGATTCTAGGAGCGACCGCACAGAAATTCCTATGTGTCCTGGACACAAATAGGAAATAAATGTCTATTCCTATTTCATTTCCTCTTCCTATTTCTATTCTTTTTCCTCTTCCTCTTCCTATTTCTATCCCTATCCATATTCCTCTTCGTCTTCCTATCCCTATCCCTCTTCCTCTTCCGATGAGGATTAAAGACGGACTGAACGGGGTGTCTTCTTGTCCACTCAGATCAACATCGGTCAGGCTAAAGTGTCTCCACACCCTCGAAGCGTGGACCCGGCAGAGGAGAACGACGCAGACGATGAAGGAGAGATCTGGTACAACCCCATCCCAGAGGACGACGAGCCGGAGACGTCCCACCGACCGTCTATCCGGCTGCTGGCACCCCCACGAACAGAGCCCCAGAGGCGGCCCAGCAGAGGGGACAGCAGGACCCTGGAGGGCGGCAGCGGCGGGTCAGAGGCAGTCGGGGAAAGTGTCAGCGGCGGTTCAGGCGATGGGAATCAGGGGAATGCGGTACATTCCACAGAGGCGGTACATCTGCACAGACAGATGCTTGCGTGCAAACCTCAGGAGGAGGGGGGGCCTTCCACCAGCAAAGCAACAGGTACGTTAAAAACACATCCACACCTTTTCTCTCTCTCTTTCTTTCATTCCCTTCCTGCCTTTTCGTGGCTTTTCATTCAGTCTTTCTCTTAGATTTTATGTGAAGCGATGCTGCAGGGCTAATTATTCGTCTGTCATTTTGTGTCTCACCCAGTCTTTCGTGGCAGACTTTTGTGGTTATTCGCACCTTTTGAACTAATTGCAGTCAGTGTTGAAAAGACTCTCAATCAGAAAGAAGATCAACAAACCAATTAAGTTCCGCTGTACACTTTTTTTTTTTGGTACGTGTTGCTTAAGAACGAACCAAATAAAACAAAGCTTTGTTATTTATATCGATGGGAATGATCAGTTATCGTTCTTAGAGAATAAACTATCGTACAAATGCGTTTGAATTAACTGCGTTTGAATGACTGTAACTCCTGAACTACTATCCACAGAATTCAAACATCAAAAAACTGAGAACCTTTCCAACAGTATATAAGACTTTATGGCAGCGATGTGGGACACTATTGCAAACAGAAAGAAACTGTTTCAGAAACTTCTACACAGACTAAAAAACACCTGGAAACAAGCGGTGCCAGGCACAACAAACTCTGCCCCTCACACATGTTGTAGCTTATTTTGGCATCGATCCAGTTGATGTCATCATGTCTATGCTTGTGCTGATGTCAGCAGATCAACGGCCTCTATATATATGTGCCAAGTTTGAGGTAAACTGAAATAAAATTTAGATTTTTTTTAGACGTTTGGAATTTTGCTCATAAGTAAATGGGAGAAGAAAAAACATTTTTCAAAAATGTATTTTATATATTGACCTACTTTTCTCAAACTGTAATCATATCTGTTTTGTGCCACTGGTAATCCATAAACCCAATTTGGTATTAATTTGACCAGTATACAAGCAAATATGAAGCCATAATTTGAATATTGAATGTTTAAGACCAAAAAAGCATAATTAAACATATGTAAAATAGTTAAAAGTCTATTTTTGCAATCTCAAAAAGTTTTATTTTAGATATTTACAGTTGTTTCTGATAATAAATATGGTAAAAACTCCAGTCCATTTACTGAAACACACGGTTTTAAGCATTTCTTATTTGTAGCATTTGTAGTATTTACTTTAAAAAATATTTATTATAATAATAAACTTTATTGTCATTGCACACAAGTTACAATGAAATGTTGCAGGACCCCCCCCCCTAAAGTGCAATACAAGATAAATAAAATAAATAATATATGAATAAACTGTATAAAAGGCTAAAATTTGTTAAAAACTATATAAAGATAAAAGCAGCATCCAAACATAGTTAAAACCATCCAGTTATAATAAACTTTATTGCAGACCCAGGTCCATATCACACACACCATAGACATACAATATAAACAGCATAAAGAGTATAAATAAGAATACAAAAAACACATTTATTATCCATTTACTGCAATGTAAAATTTCAAAGTGATCCAGAATCCAGGATCTCTTCTGGATCAGCACCAAAATGTAATCATTTGCTGCTTGTGACACCTCCAACACATCCTAAATTTCATCAAAATCCATGCATAAGTTTGTTTTTGTTATCTTGCTCTGGAAAAAACACAACCTCGTTGGCGGACCTCTCTTCATTTGAAGGGGGGAGGTCTGCCTTGGTGGAGGTTTGCACTCTCAGAGTGATTTTCTAGTTTTAATTATGTTATTTTCTGACCTATCTAGTCGATACACAAACATTTTTGTGTGAAATATGTGTTAAAAGTAAAAGAAAATGTAGATTTAGATTTTAGATGTAATGTATTGGTGTCAGTGGGTAAATGTGTCTTCACTGACTCAACATTAAATTAAACATTAAACCATTAAAATGAACCAGTCATGTGGGTCATTTTCATACCATTGTGTTTAATTGTCATTTTCGCCTTCAGTGGGGACGATTGCCTTTGATGGCTTTTCATGATCTTCCTGGGGTGCGTCATTGGGGCGATGGCAAGGCTTGTGGACAGTTTTTCGGGGTGTTTTTTTCCGTGGGTTCGGGGGGTTTCACCGACATGTCTTTTGTTCGTGCTGGTGGAGTGATGGTTGCCTGCTAATTTTTTTGTCGTCTCCTGTTTCACTTCTGTTGGTGGCCGGGAGTCGCCTTCTTTGGGCTTGTGGTGGGGTTTCAGTGGGCGTGTTTGGGGGTGGACTGGCGGGGCAGCGGTGGCTCTGTCCTTTAGGCATGTACTGTGTGGTTAGAACTCTATGATAAATGAGGGTCAAAGGCTCACAAAAAGCATCATGGGTAGCTCCTTCATAGTCATTGGGATGCTACCTCCAGTGCATACATGACGTATTTACGTACATTACGTAGACGTACAGTAATGTACATTGTATTTATGTCTGTGGGGTTTTGGTTTCCTTTCGTAAATAGAAGTTTCTTTCGGATTCAGAGACAAAAAATTGCGGGAAAGGTTTTGCATTACTTGAATTATTCATTAGCTGGGTCTTTCGTAAGTAGAGGTACCACTGTCTATATATTTGTAATAATACAGATGACAGATATTGAAAGTTCAGTTCAACCTGCAAACAAAGATGCCAAGGAATAAGCAAAAAGGACATTTTCTGACACTTTTACTACAAAGAAACCATGACGTCCCCTAAATGGCCTGTTATGATGATAATCTTACAGTAAAAGAGTTAACATTTTGCATTTATTTGGAATAAAACTCATAAAATAAATATTAATAATATATTAATATTGTCATTATCACAATGTTGTACATTCACATGACAGGTTCTGCCAATATCATACAGCCTCTATTCTCATCCCCAGTTGTTTAAGATCTAACGAATCCGAAGTATCTCGGTTGTTTCTTGCTTTGTTAAGTCTGATGGAAGCAGACAGAAGCCGTTGCTGTCTAATCATATCACTCCATATCAGTGTCCCTCATTAGTTAAACCCAGACAGACATTAGCCAGGAGGAATTCAGAACTGACATTCCTAAGAGAAAAGAATATCCATTTACTTGTTACACAGAAAGCGTTCATTGGAAGCTTTTTTTTTTGGTCCTTATGTGATTAAGCGTCTTTATCTTGAAGTCTGTCTCATTAAAAACACTCGGTGTGTGCGCAGATACTAAGAAATAAGTTGCGTCTTTTGTGTTTTTATACTTTGTTGACAACTTAGGTCTACAGCGATGGCATAATGATGACAGCCAGCACACAGCTCCCTGTCTCTTAATAAGCCCGGGCTGTTCTTTATAACTTCCGACTTTTTGTTCTCTGTGATGTGGCAACATAGTAGTTTGAACCAATTGGCACATCTTGAGCTGAGCCTATAATTATAACTTTTGACAACACTTTTCTGTGGCACGCAACAGCTATTTCTAGTTGTATCAGCACAAAGAAAAGTTGAATGGTTTGGGTATACCAAGTGAAATGTAATACTGGAGCTTTAGTGTTTAGAGCAGATGGCTTAAAACTGAACTAAACAGTTCAGAAATAGCCTTTTATTCTCTGAAATACTTCATTCTTCAATGTCTAAACCATAACATGTTCCTATGGAGAAAAGAATTAACCTAAAGCTGTGATTCTCATGCACGCGTTTGACCGTGAAGTAGTGCTGGACGATATGGCAAAAAAAAAAAAAATTACAATTAATTTCCTTATATCATCCGATCTTGATTACTATCATGATTTTTTTTTAAATATAGTTTTTAAATTGCCAATTTTAATGTATCTGTACTGAAAAATAAATTAGAGATTATTTCTAAGATATGAAATAAATAACACAGCAAATTAAATAAGACATACACTTTCATTAAACTGCAGAAAGATGGAGAAAAATATTATGAAACAGTGCGATACTTAACAGTGTTGAGGTGTTTGACGTATACAGGATACAAAATGAACATTGACCCTTGCAGATAACGAAGGTGCCTGTGCCACGAGTAACTGGCACCAGGCTTCACTTGCATTTTCATGCTTTCTGCATAATCACTCGGATAGTAGCCTTGCAAGCCCGACTATGATATGAATTCATAGTCTGGAGACGATGCATAGACTGAGCTTAAGCATACGGGTGGGATCAACCGCTGTCTTTCAAACTGTTCTGCACGTAATAGGCCAACGCTACGACCAATCAGAGCAACGAACAATGTGACGTATACAGTGCAACGAAAACAAGTCTAAACTAGCGTCTATCTGGTTGTTTTAACATCCTATAGGCTAAGCTAATTAACATTAACACACCGCTAACAGTGGAGGAAAAATATCCAACTGGGTCTGTTTACATGCTGCTTATCCGACCATAGACTGTTTATAAGTTCCTACTTCTTCAACCCTGTCGTCATTGTGCTAAACCCTGCCCTACAATATCGCTACACAAATGGACCTTTGTGATTGGACCAGTAAAATTCTTACCCGTCCTGGCTGAGGCTCTATGGAGCGTCACTAGACCAATGATTCCAGCAAAAATATTTTTTGCCACTGGAGACAGGCTAGTTTACTAGGCTAAAAGTTGAGTCGACTAACAAACTGTTTTAATCATGATTAATCAAAATGAATCCAAAGCAACTCTGTGATTAATGAGACTAAAGACTTTAATCATTTGACAGCCCTACTTTATTGTCATCGTCTAGTGCAAAACAACGAAACTGAAAGGCAGCCATTTGTTTTCTGAAATATACAAAACAGTTTTCCATAAATACTTCATGATAATATTTCAGATTGTGTACAATTTTAAGCTTGTCCGAAATCTCCCGCCCCTCACCCCACTGCCACTGCACTCCCCAAAAAACAATCTACCCTGAACAAGGACATTTGTAAAGGGGAGACTGACGGCCCGCTTGTTTCACAGACTGACTTCAGACTCTTAACTCTGTGTGACATCACGTGTTGCTCAGCAAAACTTTCTATCCTGAGAGACTTTCGCTGTAGGATTAGGATTAAACCAGTCCCAAATGAGTCTCAGTGTACTAGTCTAGGACAGGCACTAATCGCGGTGCACAGAGCTAATTAAATTTACTCTATTTCTGCCTGTCCTGTTTGATAGGTTTCAGACCTATTTTGGCATTTGAATGAAATTAGCTAGTATCATTAGAGCCTTTCATGCTGGATAAGCAGATGAGTGGATGTAATTGGAGGTTTGAGTGGCTTATTCAGCACTTTTAACCAGGAGGAAATTTTAATGTGCTTCTGTGAATAAACACCAAAGAATTTCCCACCAAACTGTCTACCTGTATTGGATTTAATTTACTTTCCATCACCATCAACTTCATATACGCCCCAAATTTAATTAGCTTCTATCAAGTTGCTGCAGACACATGATGCCATGTGTCGACTCGTGCTCTGATTCCTGTAAAAATGAGAAGAGAGAGAGAGCAGCACTGTTGTTGTTGTTGTTTTTTTCTCCCTCCTCTGCTCCGGAACTGCCTCCCTCTCTGCTGCCTGTTGACTTTGCAATTGATTCCTGTGGGTTTACCGACACCATCCCACACTTCACCGCAACAAAAAAAAAAAAGAAAAAAAGAGTGCAGCTACGTGTCATAAAAGAGGAATCGCTCATTACCGGTTGTTTTTATGTGTGAGTGGGGATGCTGTGGACACCTTGTCTGTGAATCAGAAAAAGTGGTAGGAAGGTAAAATAGGACGTTATTCATTTTTTTGTTAGGAAACTCATCTCCCTCCACAGAGTTTTCCTGTGTGTGTGTGAGTGCAGTGCAGTAGCTGTTAACTCTTGCAGAATGACACTGCACTGCTCTGGAAGGGATGGGGGAGGGTGGGCACTAGCAAAAAAAAAATCCCTCACTCCATCCTGACAACCTGGAACTATTATTCTGATTACACACATACACTTGAATTTTAATGAGCCGTTTCTGCTAATATATTATGAAACAGTTTAATAATAATAATGGATTACATTTCTATAGTGCTTTTCAAGACACCCAAAGCACTTTACCTTATTGATCCATTATTCATTCACTCTCACATTCTTTTTCTGGTGGTGGTAAACTACATTTGTAGCCACAATTGTCCTGGGGGGGACTGACAGAAGCACTGCAGCCAATTCCCAATTATGGTCCCTTCTGAACCCCCCTTGAATATCCATGCACCAGTGTGAGTGGCACTGGAGGCAAAGGGGGTCTTGCCCAAGGACACAACGGTGGAAGCATGTCTTTCCCAAGGGCACTTCAACATCAACATGGATAGTCAGACCCGGGACTCGAACTACCAAACCTTTGATCATTGGACAGACCCGCTCTACCAACTGAGCCACACTTACTTTCATCACACTTAAAATAAGACATAATCACCTAAAGAGTCACTTTTCAAGATGGTTTTTACTTGTTCCATTGGCAGATTTTTGTTGTTGGATGACTTAAACAAAAAAATATAATTTTGAATTAGGCAAAAAAATAAATGACTCTTAAGGCAATTGTCTTATTTTAAAGATATAGATAGATAGATAGATAGATAGATAGATAGATAGATAGATAGATAGATAGATAGATAGATAGATAGATAGATAGATAGATAGATAGATAGATAGATAGATAGATAGATAGATAGATAGATAGATAGATAGATAGATAGATAGACATTGCCAGATGTTTGCTGATATAGATGATTTACTATAGAGTGTAAAATAGTAAATACACTGAGTCCCTTTAAAGCCTAGTCTATAAAGTCAAACAGAAGACGACCTGCTGCTTTAATTGAAGGTCACTAAATTCATGGCTTTGTTCGTAGTGATATTATCGTCGCCTCAACAGTGTCTTTATCTCTACTGCATTGACTGTAAATGTGTTTCGGATACCACATTATGGGATGCCTCGCCACATTTTTTTAAGCGCACCCTCTCCTCCCAGACGACAAAGGCTTTTGATCTCAGCTTCAAGAAAGTCTTTACCTCAACCCCCCCCCCTTCGTTAAAAAAAAAGAGCCTACGGATGGTAGCCATAGTGTTGCACTCAGCTATTTTCAGCCTCTTCACATCTTTTCAGATTTTTCATGAATATGAGCCGAAACAGACTCGACTTTATTCGTAGGGCAAAGAAATCTGACAGGCCTCACTATGACTGACCGTGAATAAGAGCGTCTGCTGAATTAATGAAGCAGTGCAGATGTAGATGACTCCGGCGACTATAGTTTTGCTCTGTTCGGCTGGCTGATTCTTTTTCCCTCACCGGATATACTCCAGACTCCTCGTGTGCTGCCTATTGACTGACTTTTTGTCCATCTGAATGCTCTATTTGTATGGAGAATAATGATTGATGGACTTTTGGGGGGTGGTGAGCTTGGTGTGTTCCCAATCTCTTGTTCCCTTTAGCGCTTGTTTGGGGAATCTTGACTTGGCCAGAGCTCAGAATGGGATCAGAGCTATTTCTGGGGGTTGTTTTGGTCACGCTGGCTGCGGTGCTGGAGAATTGGCCCCAGCTGCTAAAGTTACATGAGAGTTCAAGCCTCTGAGTTCAAACCTGGAATCTAATCTCCGTTGACGAGTGCACGTTTGGTTTTGGAGGAAGTCAACAACTTTGGAGGAGGAACACTGTGAGAAGCACTTCAAACTCGCAGCAGATTCCTTAGCGTGGCGTTAGATGTGAAGTCCAGGCCACATAGTTTTCTCACAGTTCTTTCTTTCTGGTCTGTTCCTCATTTTTGGCAGCCGCAAAAGCCAGGATGAAAGCAAAACAGTTGTAGACTCAGCTTTGGAGGATAAAGAACGGACTGTACATGCTTTGGTTTTTGCTGTAATAGCTACAGGTTAATGCGTAAAGCAGTGGTATTCAACTAAACTGAAACAAGTCCAGGTACATGATGCTCATCTCCAATTGCAGACAATCAGACGGAGGGTTTAGTAGAAAATAACGTGGAGCAAGAAGTGCTTAAATTGCGCTTGGTTCTTTTTGCACAAAATCAGTAGAGACAAGAGACTTCACTGTGATTTCTCTTTAAAGATAAGTCCTTAATACTTCTGTCTTTAAGTGAACTTCATGAATTATTTATCTAACTTTTCTTGGAATATGTTATATATTTTCATGGGCTTCCTGCAATCTTGCAGTGCAAATTTAGATATGGAATTTTTCTTATTTCATGGCCTTGTTCATTTTCCACATTCTTACATTGGACTTTTGCAGATATTATCCACCTGAATTTAATTTTTGTAATACTGCTTAATATTTCCAGGTTGTATCTGGGTTAATGGAACCCACCAGCCTTGCCAAACTTGATAAATGTGCACATTTCTGTTCATTCATCTTGGACGACTTTGTTTCTGAGTGCTTCTCTACCTGAACGTAGTGCAAATTTTCCACACACTTTCTACTTTTGGTTTCCTTATGTTTATAACAGCTACCTAAATCACCTTGTTTATAGGACTAAATAAGTTATTTGAGGATTTAATCATGGGTTTTGGGAAACACTTGACCACATTTTTTTCACAATTTTATGTAATTTTACGCCAAACAACTAATGGATAAACCAACAAATTACCCGTTGTTTGCCAACAGTGGAATGACTGTTACTGTAGCAATGCATGTAGTCCTAGAACTGATCTTGCAGTATTGTGTCTGTTAAATATTGACAGAATAAGGAATAGGCTGTTGTTTTTATGTCCCAGAACACTTCTCAGTGGATAGAAGCCTCTCATAGTCCAGATTTAGACCAAAGTCTGCTAGTTGGTGACCACTTTATAATGTAGAACATATGTTTCTAACCATGTGTAGAAGGAGTTCCTTTAAATTGCGAAGTATTTTCTGTGCTTGTACTTTATTTGTTTCAGTGTGGATGGATTTTTTTAGTTTATGTTTTTTAAACTTGCAGTTGCTGTAGACGCAAAATCATTAAACCGAGCATTAATTTAATTGGGTGGCATTAGATCTTTAGTTCTGGATGTATTTCTGGTTTGTCATGTATGAAGTAATTTGTCAGCAGTCATTACATAGCTGTTAGTGCCTTCTGGATCAGGGCAGTGCAGTGACACCGGCGTGACTGCAGGCTGTCTAGAATTAGCAGCCACTCTGTTGGTAGAGTTACAGCAGAGCAGGAATGCCTGCAGCAGTAGGCGAGGAAGGCTACATGAGGGCTCTTTTGGCAGGGGGCCATGTTGTGCCAGCGAGAAGGCCTGCATGCTTGGATATATTAGCAGGGGTTTTGTAACCATTGTAATGAAACGGCTGGGCTCCCGTGGCCCCTGAAAGGCCTTCCAATGCTGAATGATTTAGAGCCAAAGAAGAGGAAGCACTGCAAAGCTGGGCCCTGGTCACTGACTGAAGAAACTGCAGGACAAGTATACCATTCACACATTTATTTACACTGCCCTTGTTTGTCAGAACGCCCTGGTCCTTTCTGTCTTACACTGAACACACACATTTAGCAGACATGCTTGTAGAGACAAGTGAATATACGAGTGCTTTTACAGTGGTAATCAGGGACAGCAGATTATTACCTTCCTCCGAGGCTTATCAGAGTGTCTGTCTCCTTTCACAAGCACATTCTCATATTCTCATGAATCAGGCGCCCAACATTGTTTCAAACGGAGGACGTTTCATATTATGTGACTCGTATTTACATCTCGGTGTTGGCTTAGATGACAGTTTGGCTCGGGTCTCGCTGTAAAATATCGTGTGTGTTTGAAAGCAATCGGGTCGTCCCTTTATGCACACCCTCCTCCTGCACCTGTCTGGTGCCAGAACTGCGAAAAGCCCTCGTCATAAATTCCTGGGCTTTGTTAAGAGGTGTCAGTGGTCGGGCGCCCGGGGTCGGCTGCGGGGGTCACAGAGTGCATGCATGTGTTTGCCTTTATATTAACATCCACTCTCTCCTTTTGTCATACAGTAATATAGTGAGCGCATATGCGTGGGGGTGGACGTAGTCACCCCTCTCAGGTGTCACCCAGTGGAATGTGGACCTTTTACCCTTTGACCCCAGAACATGGCCCTGGAGGGTTGGGTGTCAAACTATTGCCCCTGAACCTCAGTGACTGAGGTGTTACATTACCCTTCTGACTGCTGCCACAAGGCCAAAGGCTACAGAGGACACAGCTGCATGTGTGTGTTTGAGATCCACAGTCATTAACAATGCAGCAGCCATTAAGTTTGTCAGAGGTAGATCTGCCCCACAGGGCTGGCTGACATTGGCCTGATTACCAAATAAATGGAACAACGTAGGACACAAGACTGGAGGTAGTCTCCACTTCTATTTTATTATTTTTTTTATTGAACATTTTCAAAATTATACAGTCCAATGCAGTACGTACAGGTTATGTAAAGCAAACCTATTATGCCGATCTGTGTTTTTCTACATACATACACTGTTGTAAAAGTTTCATTGTACTATGTATAATGACAAATAAAGTAATTTACCTTTACCTTTTAATGCTGTATGTCGACTGCAACCCTCAGCAAAGTTACAAAACATGAGCTATAGTGTTTATGCCGTAATCCTGCAACCTGGTTTCCTGCCATTATAAAGAGTTTGTTGCCAGATGTTTGTGAGATGTGTATAAAACCTGACGTCAGGTTGAAGCGTCCAATTGGGACTAATGCTCCAAGAGCACGGAACCGGCTCCGAACCAAAACTGTGAAGGAAAATGACAACCATTTTCCTTTCCAAAAGACATCCCAACCATAAAACTGTGGGAAACCTTTATCTTTGCCGCCTAACAGCCACAGCAAAATGTCTTCATCTTTCATTGTCTGGTTCAGATTTGACTTGATAGCTCTGTGTACAGTAGCTAATATTAGCCTACAGGTATCACACAGTAAACAAACATAGATGTGGGGGTGGACCCGAAAACCTCGGTCTGCAAATCAGAAGCCAAAACCGAACATTTCAAGCAGAAGCAGAAATCGACTTGGATCGGGACTTTTGTGAACGGGGTATAAGATAACTATGGAGTTTTTTGAGCTGGAAATCATGCAAAGTTACTCTGTAGGTGCAGAAAACTCACATGATGATAGTCAAAACTGAGTATAATTGGTCTCCATTAAAAAAAAAAAGAAAAGCATATTCAGTATGTGTCCACAATAATGATTTTAAGAGTCCGTATGGAGTCCATTTAAAGCAGTTACAGCCTGAGTTCCTAAATACTCCAACTCTCTTTGCTATAAAAATGTCCTTCTGATCCTTAATATAAAGTCTTAGTCATTCCATAGAGATACAGTTTGAGATCAGAGACTTCCACAGATGGACTGAAGGAGGTTTAGTCTCCACTTTTTTTAAGTCTGTGCGAGTGGCCTAAGCAGTAAACAATAGACATATACTAGTGATAGACTCTACGAAAGTCTGTAAAAGGCTCCAGTCTGGTCTGTGGGATGAATTTATGAAGAGAAAAAATGACACTGAAGATATTGATAATCACTGGGTGACACAGCGGTGCAGTGGGTAGCACAGTAAGAAGGTCCTGGGTTTGATTCCATCACCAGTGGGTGGGACCTTTCTGTGTGGAGTTTGCATGTTCTCCTCATGTCTATATAGGTTTTCACTGGGTACTCTGGCTTCTTCCCACCATCCAAAGACATAGGCTAATTGATTACTCTGAAATTAGCCATAGGTGTGAATGTGAGCGTGATTGTTTGTCTCTACATGTTCGTCCCTGCAATGAACTGGTGAATTATCCAGGGTGAACCCCACCTTCACCCCTCAGTGGCTGGGATAGATTCCATGTGACCCCACTGACCCTAGTGAGGAGGGCTCAGAAAATGAGATGAAATGAAATATTGACAATCAAGGGTGTCAATACCCAGTATAATCTCAATAAATGAATAACATATTAACCTAGAAATAATGTCAGCTCCAAACATTTAGCTGTTTTAGATTGAATAAACTAAAATTACTGTCATGAAAATGTTGATATGTACAAACTATGCTTTAAAAAGTGGAAAGAACATGAACAAATGGACATGTTTAAAGAAAAATAAGTGTCATTTGTGCTTCATTATTTATGCTTCATATTATCATTTACACATTAGAATTTACAGATTCCCGGGATCACTACCAAAATCTAATCATTTCCGGATCTCCCCATTACCAACCTACCCTGAAAATTCCATCAAATTCCGTCCATAAGTTTTCGAGTTATCTTGAACACAGTCAGACAGAAAAACATTATTCAGGTTATTCATGTTTTTTTGTAAAAGGCCAGTTTGCAAATGTAAATATTTTCATATCATTTTACTTTTTAACACCATAACAAAGGTTATTATGATAGTATTTTACCGGTCTGACCCACTTGGGATCAACTCGGGCTCTGTGTTGCCAGTGAACTAAAATGAGTAAACTAGTTTCACTTACATGCAAACCACCATGAATGCACCTGACACAGTGTTTGGTTACAGACCCCATATGTGTCCCATCCCTGCCTCATAACCCAGTTATCATTTCCTTTTGATAATGCCGCGACCAAACACATGCGAACGGCCAATCATTCCACAAGTGTGTTGCCCGTTGGCATCATCTCTATGGCAGTGAAAAGTAATATCTGTTGGTGCAACATAAGTAGCAACGTGTTTATAAGTCACTCACAGCTGCAGTAAACGTACAGCCTGGCAAGCCTGACTATGCTATGAATACATAGTCTGGACACGATCCATAGACTGAGCTTAAAGTTGTCATTCTGCTAAAAAACACTTTTCCACGCTCCTTTTGGAATCTGATGGGTCAACAACACATGCTGCGTGGTGTGTCCCCTCCACTGGCTGGATTTACCATCATTCATAGAAAACTACCGAGAAAAGAGCCGCTCAGAAAAGTCTGTCCACTGCACGTCACAGGGACATTGGCGTCACCCACGTGGGGTTAAGCCCATCCCCCATTGCAGCGAATCTGAGGTAGCATTAGCATCTACAAGAGAAGATTGTGCCACAATAGCTGCTGCACAAACATGAAAAAAGGTGGATCAAATTGGTTCCTGTGTGTCTCTGTGGAAATAAAGGCAGGTTTTTTTCCCTGCGAGTTTTCAAAACAAGCGACGGCATGAAACCTCGCTGGATGCTACTCTCAGATGGTAAACACACACAGAGTGAGAGGGGAGGGGGGAGTGTTCCTTCATACATTCTGAGCCAATCACAGACGCCTCATTACAGCGTCATGGACATGTATTATCCCGATAAATTAATGAACACAAAAAAAGTGATGAACGATCCAAAACATATTCAAAAGCACTTCTGAAATACAGGGAAAAAACACCAAAAGTTTGCTAAAATATCCAAAATATATGCAAAAAGATGAACATACACACACACATAAGTAAATGGACTGCTCTTATATAGCGTGTTTTATACACCATGTGGTGCCCAAAGTGCTTTACAACTCCTCATATTCACCCATTCACACACATACTCATACACCAGTAGACGGCTGCTGCCAATACATGGGCGATCATTGGACGACCTGCTCTACCAACTGAGCCACAGCCGCTCAATGGGGGACAAAGTAATCAACATGTTTATTCCACATCTTCATCCATTTCAACAAAACAACTGTTCCATATTTAATCAGATCATCAATCTGCATTAATTTTGACAGCCATAATAATAATAAAAGATTGCTTTTATAGACACCTTTGCTTATACAGCGAACAAGAAAGTATAAAAACAAGCGATAAAACAGAGTAAAAATAAAAAAGGCAGGTTAAAAATAAAGTTAATAAAGTAAAATTTAATAAAGACTCCACAACAAAATCTGCCCAACCACGCTGAGCTGTGATTCATGTTCAGAGAATTTCCCTCCATGAAAACCTTATTTCAGGTCTGTAACCAGCCCTCTGTGTCCCCCCCCCCCCCCCCCCCCCCCCCAGATGTTGTTTGGTGAATTTGCACCTTTAGTGCCCTCCACCCATTTGCTCCCTCCTCAGAGCGCCTCTGTGTGTCTATTATTGGCAGGAAGCCGTGACAGGGAAGGCTACTGAGCCAAGGGAAAAGGAGGCTAAACATGGTTTGGTGAAGGAATGTGAGAGAACAGCCGTGTTCATTTGTACATTCAGCCGCCGGCCTGCCAGCCTCCCAGTCCACCATCCAGACCTCTGAGTGCCTGGACAAGGGGCGCCTTTGTCCCCCATCCGCTGGCTACACCCTGCCCTGCTCCTGCCCCCCATCTTACCCTTCTCTCCATCCTGTTGCGCCTCCTCTGCCTCCCTCTTTTCACTGGCGGGCTCTTGCTCCAGAATAGCACAGCAGGTCCCCTCTGAAAATAGAGCTGGTGATGTTGGCAGGGTCAAGCTTCCTCTTTCTCTTCTCTCTCCTCTTTGTATCTCTGTCTCTCTCCCCCCTTTTCAGTTTCACTTAGAGACTCCATCCTTTGTTTCAGGGAAGATAATTAGCTACTTAATAGTTTATATTTATTTTGAGGGATGTAAAATTATTGATATTATAGATCTACCTATCTGTCTGTCTGTCTGTCTGTCTGTCTGTCTGTCTGTCTGTCTGTCTGTCTGTCTGTCTGTCTGTCTATCTATCTATCTATCTATCTATCTATCTATCTGTCTGTCTGTCTGTCTGTCTGTCTGTCTGTCTGTCTGTCTGTCTGTCTGTCTATTTATCTATCTATCTATCTATCTATCTATCTATCTATCTATCTATCTATCTATCTATCTATCTATCTATCTATCTATCTATCTATCTATCTATCTATCTATCTATCTATCTATCTATCTATCTATATCTCTGTTTGTCTCATGATCAAAATAACTTATGTCATTTCTACAAACATAAGACATCGAAAAAATACACTAAGAAACACAAAAACCCCCAGAAAAAAACATACAAAACATGCTAAAATCCACAAAAAATAAACTAACACATTAAAAAAATCGATGGAAAATCCAAAGCATGTTAAAAAAAAGGATTCTAAGATATAGAAAAAAAAGACCAAAATATCCAAAATGTGCAAAAATATAAACATCAACTGTATCAACAACTGTAAACAACTGTTCCATTTAATTGTGCCGAAACTTTTAGTGATGGTGGAATAATTGAATTAACGCATTAAGTTTATTTTTCATATATTTCCGTTTAAGAAATTCCAAACAGCAATTTTTTTTGTATCTCAGATTATTAATAGAAAAGCTGTTGTTGGATGAGAAACCTGGGTCTGAAAAGTATAAACTGTGTGATAAAAGCCTTCCAGACTAAACAGCAGCAGCCGTCACTCCAGCAGAGAAACCAAGACCCTGAAATTTCACGTTGTCAGACATCTAGTTAGACGAGACCTGCCTACGAGCTTCAGTCCAAATGGATGTTCTTTAGCTTGAATAATGACGGCGTAACTCTAGCTGGGCCCTGGAGCACTTGGTGTCTCTAGACAGACATTTTCCTGCTCATAGACCGATGTTTTTCCTGGAGGCGCAGCTAATGACATTCCACTTCAATTTCCCTGGTGTTTGATTGAATGAAACCCTCTTAAAGGCCTCATGGAAACTGTTGGAGAACAATTGGATTTTATATATCACTCCCATTTCAGCAATCTGTCTCTGTTAAACTTTAATTACTGAACATGCTGTCTAGGTTTACACAAGTTGACGGCCGCTGGATTATACAGCGTCGCAGTGTTTACATGAGCCGAATGTATGTCTGGTGGAGGATTACTGGGTTGCATGTAAACCTGATGATGTGCAACAGCGGAGGTGTGGCGTTTGTACCATGTAAATTACGGCTCGTGTGTTACTTTGTCTCGTCCCTTCTCGCCTACATACATGGAACAGCCACTTAGAATTATAGGTTTTCACTTTACGACATTGTCAAACAATAACAGCTGCATTTTTTTTTTTATCTCGTCCATCATTGGTTGGAGGAGATTATTGCAATTACCACATGTGTACGTGTCCGCAGAGACATATCATGCTATAACTCAATGAATACTTGAGGTGTCACCATGAAATTACATGGGTGTATATATATATATATATATATATATATATATATATGTATAACTAAGGCACATCAGATGCAATGATACACTTGAGTAAAGGTCAAATGTCAAGTTCACAATTAACTAAAAGGTCAGAATCACATTATCGGTTATAACTCAAAAACAGAGGGTCACAGAACTTTCAGATTGGCACCAAATGATGCGGAATGAAGATTTATACAATTCTCATAATTAGTATTATCACCTACAACCAATAGTTTTTGAGATTTCTGGAGGTCAAAGGTGACATGTCGCAAAATTAACTTCTGTAACACTGTTTGTGTGTGTCATATCACACTATAACTTAATCAATACTTGTGCCCAGGTGGGATTTCTGTGATTACTTTCTCCACCTTTCTTCCTGGTAGAAACATCAGCAGTATAATGATAATATTTAAACTGCTTCAAAATGTGTCGACCACAAAATGGCTTTCTCTTATAAACACTGTCTGACCTATTATATATATATGTAATATGTTTGGTGAAATTTGTTTAATTGTTCAGTGCAGTCTCCAAGGTTGGTTTTGGAAGTACGCATATTTGTATTTTATTTTATTTTATTTTTTGTAGAAAGAATTGAAGCTGTTATGAGCATAAAGTTAGTATTTCACACATAAAAAGTTTTTATGAGGGGAAAAATGATGTGAGAAATTGTACTCTGCTTTTCCAACTTTATCTGTATTTTTTTTTAAAAGTGGGAACCTGTAACTAAAGCAGAATTTAAAGAAGTTTCTGATTGACCTCATTTTAATTTTATTTCTTTGATATTTCCCCATATTTCTGACTTTATTCTCATAAAATGTCTTCTTGTCATGAAATATTACAACTTTATGTTCATTGATATCACTTTTGATATCATTCCTTATCATATTTTTTCATCTTTAGCAGGGCTCTAATCATTCTAATCCTTCTAATCATTCTAGTTTGTCTTTGCTTTTGACCTTTAGACTTTTTTAATCAGTCTTTCTTTTGCCTGTTGTTTGTTTTCCTCTTAGATGGTCTTGACCTGCCCAACGCCGTCGGCTTCTCTCCTCCTTCGAGCCCAAACCCAGCCAAGAAGAGCAGCTCCATCAACTGGTCCTTCCCCGATAAGATCAAGTCCCCTCGCACTGTCAGGAAGATCTCCATGAAAATGAAGAAGCTCCCCGAGCTGAGCAGGAAACTCAGCGTCCGGGGAACTCCGAGCAGCAACAGCAACAGCAACGGAAGCAATCAGCTGGAACCCAGATCCAACTCCCCCCAAAACAACAACGGGTCCGAGGCCGTCCCCCAAACCTCAGGCCCCCCACGGCTGTCCTCTTCTGGAAGCGGGCAGGCCAGTCGCAATGTGATCTCACGCTATCACCTGGACAGCAGCGTGTCCACACAGAACAGCTTTAGTAAGAAGAAGAACAATGGCAGCTCAAAGTCTGCCAGCAAAGGGGGCTACCTCAGTGACGGGGACTCGCCCGAACTGGTAGCCAAGTCCGGGAAGCACGGTTCTGCTGCGGAGGGGAAGGGCGCTAAAAGCAAGGAGGCCGAAGGCGGCTCCAGGCTGAACGGCATGGAGCTGGACATCGACGCCTTCCGCCATTACAGCTTCACAGAGCAGCCCAAGTGTAGCCAGTACATCTCCGGACTGATGAGCCTGCACTTTTACGGCGCCGAGGACCTCAAACCACCTCGCATTGACTCTCGCGACGTCTACTGCGCCATCCAAGTGGACTCGGTTAATAAAGCACGGACAGCGCTGCTCACCTGTCGAACTGCCTTCTTAGACATGGACCACACCTTCAACATCGAGCTGGAGAACGCCCAGCACCTGAAGCTGGTGGTGTTCAGCTGGGAGCCCACGCCCAGACGAAACCGCGTCTGCTGCCACGGCACCGTGGTTCTCCCCACGCTGTTCCGGGTGACGCGATCGCACCAGCTGGCGGTGAAGCTGGAGCCGCGGGGCCTGATCTACGTCAAGCTGAGCCTGATGGAGCAGTGGCAAAACTCTCTGGACGGCGGGCCAGATGGAGACCGGGAGCCCCAGGTGTTTGGCGTGGAGGCGTGGCGCGTGGCGGAGAGGGAGAACACGGGGCTCATGGTGCCGCTACTGATCAGCAAGTGCATCAATGAGATCGAGAAGAGAGGCTGTCAGGTGAGTTAGTACAGTCCACAACGAGAAAACAGGTCCGAATATTTTTACTCTTACAGTTATCTGAGTGTTTATTATTATTATTATTATTATTATTATTATTATTATTATTATTATTATTATTATTATTATTATTATTTATCCCAGTGACAGTGTTTGGACTGTCTGACTTGGTTTTAACTTATTCAACAGGATTCAACATTAGCTGCGTTTTCCATTACAGTTTTTCGCAAAACAAAATCAATATTGCTAAAAGTATATTTGTGCTTTGAACATGTTTCCATTGACGGTTGTTCTCATGAAATATCATCTATCAAATCTCATTTCTTATCTCATAATTCTGACTTTTTATCTCATAATTCAAAATGTTTTCCTCATAATTTTGACTTTTTATCTCACAATTTAGACATTTTTATCTCATAATTATGCCTTTTTTTTAAAATCATAATTGAATCTTATTTATGACTTTTGAATTTTCCATACCCAATAAACTGAGTACCATGACCTGATAAAACACATAATCTACACAGTAACTAACTTTTAACGGCTTAAATTTTGGATATTTTTCACATTTTTCTTGTTTTTCCTGCTTAAATAAATACTATATTACATTTATTTAAGTACTTATTTATTCTCCATTTCAAAGTGATCTAGAATCCAGGACGTCTTCCGGATCATCACCAAAACCTTATCATTTGTTCCTTGTGACACTCCCAACCTGTCATGAATTTTTTATCAAGATCCGTCCATAACTTTTTGAGTTATCTTGCTAACTAACAGACAGACAAACTCAAATACATAAATTTGCGCTCTCAGAATGCTTTTCTAGTTCTGTCTATTTCCAGGTTGAGGACAATGCAGAAGGAAGTTTATTATATAACATATTTATTATATAGTACTGCACACTTTTTTTATCTTTCAACAGTTAACTGCTCGTGTGAAGAGTGCCTCACAAATCATCGCTGATGTATAAAGTCAGTACATTCCAATAAAAAACAGACGTTTCTCATCTTCTGCAAACGCACCACATGAACCCCAGATGTGGACATTATTCTCCAAATCACTAGAGATTCACAGGTTTTACCAGTCCTGTTTAAATAGGAACATTTACTTTTAATTTCCTTCAAAATTAAAAATGATTAAAATCTTGAAATAAGATTTTTTACGATCGATTGTCTAAAAATAAGTTCTTTATATCTCGCTTACAGGTTATTTGTTTATTTTTAAGTGTACTAGGATATTTTGACCACAAATGAGAAAAATACACATAATAAGATTTTGACTTTTTTTAATTTTTTCTATATATTTTAATTTTTTCCCAGTGCAGTGAATGAATGACCAGTTCATATTGTCAGTAGAAGTCAGAATATAATGTATGTATACGTTTGAAGATTTATTCACTCACAGAAACATGTGAAAGGAAGCCCTCCTAATCCTATTCTCTACATTGAAAACAGACTTAAGTTGAAAAGAGGACGTCTATAGTACAGTTATATAAGGCATTTTTGTATGAAAGTCAAAGAATGGAGAGGCATTAAAGTCCCACATAAGGCTTCTTTTAGCTCCGTATGCGTGAGATGTGCGTTCACCCTGCAGCCAGTAATAATGCCGGATGAGTGGCATGTGCAGAATAGATAGGAGAGATGTACCGCTCTTCATGATGTCACTTCTTCCTACCCGGGGCGATGGGTTCTTTTATGGAGAAAAGAAAGACTCAGAGTTAATGGAGGACTGTGGAGTGTTTCACTAGGTCACATGATCATCCTCGGTTTTGTCCAACCATCCACATTTCATGTGCTCTTTGAAGCTAGAGGAGCGAGGTGTGGTGTGTGGTGGCCATTCTCCTAATTAGAGCTGAGACAGCGGCAGTAAAAGTGTCTGGACAGGGGTCCTGACTGATCACTTGGGGCCGAAGTGGGGGTGGGATTCCAGGGGCAGCTTGAGCCAGGGTCCAATAGGCAAATGTTGGGCCTTTTTTAATTCAATTCAATTCTATTTTGTTTTGTTTTATTTTATTTTATTTTATTTTATTTCATTTTTAACACTTAGCTTTTATTAGTTATTTATCATTTTGTCATATAGAACAGATTAAGCAAACAATAATAGACACAATCTTGATTAGAGTGGGTCGTTCAACAACACTGGTCTACAATTAAAAGTTTTTTTTTTAGAAAGTATCTGTTTCAGACATTAAACTAAATTTTAAATACTTTCATCAGATGAATCAGAAAACAAGAGACTTTAGTGCTGTTTAGTTCATGTTTTTAATATAAATGATGGTGTATTATTCCACATATATGCTGGTTTATGTTCATGTATACAATGGATTAGTAAATATTCCACTAGAAAGAACCTGAATGGATCATAATGTGCAGACAGTGTTTGGATGTAGATCTGAATATTCCTTTGGACTAAAACATATTATCTTGTTCATTTTAACAATTTCACATTTTGACCCCAGATTTATCTTGGAAACTTGAGCCAACCAGTATTTAAGACTTAATTTTTCTTTATCAGTAACACACATGTGGGAACATTTCAATAATTTTATTCAAGATTTTCCCTGTAGCCAGTCTCATTGGATGGTGTTAAGGATAACCTGAAACGACCAAAATAATCAATAAGATGAAGAAAAATATGCAACATATTCAGTAAAATGAAGAAAAATACCCAAATAATCAAGCAAATAAATATAAATAACAAAAATATTCAGCAAAATGAAAAAAAAAAAAAAATTATTCAGTAAAATAAACAAAAATACAGTGTTTTGAAGTAGATCTGTTCTATGTACAAAATAATAACTTATTTAAAATATACTAAAATGAAGTATAAATAAATAAATAATTGTAATATGATTCCAGTAGTTTTAGTTTTGGCTTTTTCTTTTTTCTAAATCAGTTACTTTTTGACACCTGTTCATCTCCATGAACAAACTTCAGTGAAAATCTGAGTAAAAAACCTAAATTTTTTTCTGAACATTGAAACTAAACCATCCTTTCAGAACGTGTCATCGCTGAGACATCAGGGGTTAAAGGGTTAAAATGCTTGGAGGAACAGGTGGGTTTTTAAACAACAAAGTCTAAAGTGTTTGTCTGATGCAGCCACAGCTTCAGAAACACACACACAAAAAAAAAACAACTAGATTTTTCTTCAAATATTTCATGATAATGTTTGAGATTATGTAATTTTCCCTCCTGCTATCGTACAGTTGATACAGATGTAGATGATACTGTGTTTTTGTGCCTCACCAGTGCAGATACAGGACACCTCCATCTTTCACTTCACCAATAATGTTAAATGTGTTAGCTCAGTTTTCTAGTGTTAATGTCATTTGCTCTGCTTTGTTTTACCATAGTGTGATTCCTATCTGCGTCTGTCTCCTCTCGTCTGTCTCCAGCTTTCTCTCAGTCAGACACAGTTTCTCTGCCGTCGCTCACATAGTGCTTCCTCTAATCGCTCTCTCCTCCTTCTTTCATTACAGACATGTAGAGTAGAGGCAGCTTTGTGCACATTTCAACCTTGAGATCAAGTGGAAGGGCTCCTTGGGGTCGCAGGCAGACAGGGGTTAGGACGAGGCCGACACCAGATCTTTTTACAGGAATTTACAGGTTGTGTCACTGAAGCATGCGCCGCCTCATGTGTAGCAGTGTACTTTACAAATGATTATTTCGATCTTTGATGGAGGCTTTTTAAAGGTCTCTTAGAATTACATGTCCTAGGGGCGTCTTCAGGCTTTTAAGATGCTGGGTGATTGTGGGTGTTTGAAAAGACTGCAGATACTATCTGTGTCAGAGACCAGGGACAGTATGTGTGAGAGCTCTCAGTGCTTATTAACGTGAGGTATCCTAGTAACCTACATACTGTCATATTCTGTAGAAGATGCTGGTACATGTTTGCATCTAAACACGTACATGATGTTACGTTGGTAAAGACATATGGGTCTATAGGTGGTCAAAGTACTCACATCCTGGACTTAAGTAGAAGTACAGCTACTGGTGTGAAAAAATACTCTGGTAAAAGTAGAAGTACTAGCTGCGTTTCTATTACATTTGGAAATTCACAAAATGTAAATAGTGCTATTAAAAAACTGCTAATGGAAAAACTTGAATAATAAAAAAAAAAACACTCAAATTTTGATAAAAGGTTTTTTCGCTTTATGAGGTGGATTGTCAGACATTTCGATATTGTAATATATCACAAAAACGCAACTGAAACACTTTTTCTGCAATTACATGTCACAGGACGTGACGTACATGGTCACATGATCACTCTTTTGTGTGTCTTTTTTTATGCTACTACCAAAGAGATATGTCCATTTTATGTAAAGTTTAATGGACAATAAAGCAGCCTAAGTCTATACTCAATAATAGCCTGCACAATTAATTTCAACCTACATAACACTAAACCAACCTCAGTGGTTCAGAATATTATAGAGGAAAAACTAGACAAATCCCCTTGAGCAGGCATTTGAAAACAGCAGGAAGTAAAATTGCCTTTAACAGAAGAAACCTCCAGCAGAATCCGGCTCAGCGTGGGCAGCCATCTGCCTCCAACCGGCTGGACGGAGTGAAAGTCGTCACAGTAAACAAACAGTGAGCAGGTTGATGGAGCCAATAACCACACAGAAATAAGAGCTACTGTACCGACTCATATCAGATCAGTTTCAGTATCCAAAAAATAGACAGTATTAACATGTAAAATCTGAAAAGTTCAATAGAAAATGTGTCGGTTGCTTCAAAGACATTAGTGACAGAGGTGTGAGGGGTTAGTCAGGGGTTCTGGGGTCTGGTTTGTTTCTGTTCCGTGTCAGAATTATTACATCCTGTTTCAAGTTTACGTTCATGTTTGTGTTGCGTCATGCACGTTGCCCGGTTGCATCGACACCTTTTAGAAGCATACAAAGCAGCATTTGAATGATGAAAAATACTGAAAGAAAGTCAAAACAAAGTGTAGAATATAGTAGGAAACAAACAGAAAGTATCTGCTTCAGACATTAAATGTGTTGAATGTTAAATACTTTAATCAGATGAAACAGAAAACAAATGACTTCAGTGCTGGTTAGCTCATGTTTTTAAAGGGTATATGTCACAAAGCAAGACATAGTTTAGTTAACTTAGTTTAACAACAGCAAAATGTCTCATTAGTTCCTGGTTGATGACTGTTTGCTAACACTGCAAAGAAGAGCTGTTTACATTTGGCCCTGGAACTGAGGTGTGCTTCATTTACTTATGCTGGTGTACCGCCAGGGCAGGTAAACGGTTTAAACCATAGATATTGTAACGACCCCGCAATGTTATTGCTGTTTGTTTGGCGTGATTGTGACCGACAGTAACCATTTATTCTGCAATAAAAAGTAGGTGAATCCTGGAACACTACAATATATAACCTCAAGAAAAAGTGGGGGGTATGAAATTGTCTTGTAAAAGTCATTGTAAAAGTAGTGGTGTCGCAACACCCCCATTCCCCATGGGTGCGACACCCATGGATATCAGCCATTTTCTGACAGATGAGGTTCACAGCACCTCCATGTTTTTGGAGATACAAAAAGTTGATTTCTTGTTGTAGTAATATTTATTAGGTTAACTGCCACAATTTTTATTTTGTAATTGTAAACAAAGAACATTTTCTGACATTTATTATGATTAGTCAGAGACAGTCAGTCACAGGTGATTCCACTAATTATCCCATTTATTTGGATGAGGCATTGTGTTAATTAACATGGGCTGGCTCATTGAACAGGTTTGAACCAATACATGACAAGGCATTGACTTGATGATCCTGGAATTACCCACCACCGATACTTAACAACTTATTGTTTCTGTTCTTTAATAATGAGTTCAGTGCTGTTTTCACCTCTTCATGTACGTTTTCAAGTTCTGCTAAGAAGCTGTAGGATGGTTTGAACTGGAAGGTGAAAACAGATCATTACTTCCAGGCTGCCTATTAGAAGGTGAGTCATATTTAGAGGAAGTAAACAACATTAGCCTTGCCTTTAAGAGCATCCGTTTGGTCAAGTGCTCCTTTCTTTCTGTCCTTTCAGCTCGTTTGATGTTTCTATAAAGTTGTTAAGCTGCTTCGGGATGAAAAAACACAAACTTCCGATGCCATCAATAGCCCCGCAGTTACCAGGCATCCACATTCCTGTTGGTGGAACTGCTTTTTGTTTTGTCATCCAGTGTGTTTGCAGTGTTCTGCGTATACGCCAAGGCCGCCACCGCCGCCGCCGCCTGTTGAGTTGCCCCGGCAGCCGCGGTGCCTAAGTGCAAGGCCTCTTCTGCTAACAGCTGTTCCCCGCCTGCGATTCCACTGCGCCCTAAAGAGAGAGAGAGAGACTCTCTTTTTTTTTCTGAATGGACTTGTTGTTCATTGTGCCCAGTGACTTCTGTTTACTCTCACACAAAGCCAAATCCCTGCCTAATCTGTCCGCCTCTCTCCCTCTCGTGTGAGGTTTAGAGAACACTGCTCGGCTCAACGTGGAGAGCTCACAAATAGCCGGCCTGGTGGGACGGGGGACACATTAGAGCTCTCCTACGTCGCAGCCCGGAAAGGGCAGCGATGTGTGTGTGAGTTAACATGTGTTTGTGTGGAACCGGACCCGACCCGCCATTCACAGCCCACTGACTTAACACGTTGCCGGGGCAACCACACCAGTTGGTCTGCTATGCCACATACCAGACAGACACATGTAGGAGAAATTATGGTATGTCTGCTGCCTAATTCCAACATAACACGGAGAGAGTAGGTGCTGAGTTTCAGCGATCGAATGTCGAAAGTCCTGGGTTGGTTTAGGTTACACTCCAGAGGCTTCGGAAAAGACACATTAATGCTTTACTGCCGATGGTCTCCAGTCTTAATGCTGAGCTGTCAGTTTGGTTTTTAGAAGAGCTCAGTGTTTATCCTTCTCGTTATATGAATGTGACGTTTTTATCACACCACAGAGTGTAGTTTGGTCAAACACATTTATGTTTTACTTTGCGCTGAACAGCCATAGATGGACTGGACATGATGCAGCGTGCTCCCAAAATGATGGGGTTCATGTTTTTACTGCACTAAAAAAAATGCACTGTTAATACATAGTTGTGTGTTCATGTTTAAGACAGACATGTGGGTGCTGCTGGTTTTGTAAATCAGGGATTTTGTGCAGTGAGTCGGTCGTTCCTGTGGCCATTATTCAGGATCTGTTGGCTTTGAGTCGACCTGTGTTTTGTAATAATGACTGGATAATTACATTGACATGATTATTAAAATAATGAATCATTATCCAAAAAATATTGGCATCATGATGTGCATGCGTAAAATATTCATTGAGTTCTTATTTTTATTGAATGCTGGATTAGATTCATGTCTTACTTAAAGAAGATGAGCAGCTTCTGTGATGCTTATCTTAAATAATTAGTGATCAACAGATATGAATTGTTATTTTTTCTTCCCATCAGCTTTAGCTGATGACTGATACAGGCAGCTGATATTTCTAAGCTGACCTAATAAATATCACTACACCAAAAACATATTTATTTTTCGGTGTGGACAGCAGTAAAAAGAGCATATCAGTCAATGCAACAGGCCGACACTGATACAAGAAAAGAAAAAACATAAATATCGGCCGGCCGAGATATCGGTCTATCATTAGTCTGACTATGTGTTTAAAGCGTGTTAAATAATGTAAAGGTACACTTGTGGTTCAGTAACTTTTTGTTAATTAAAAAACAACTTTTATATTTATTGTAATCACCGTGTGTGTGTCTGTCTGTGTCTGCAGAGACATATCATGCTATAACTCAATGAATACTTGAGATATCACTGTGAATTTACAGGGGCAAATACATATAGCTAATGCACATCATATGCAATGATCCGTTTGAGTAAAGGTCAAAGGTCAAGGCTGCAATAAACTAAAATGTCAAAATCACATTATTGCTTAGAACTCAAGAACTCAGGGTCTTATAATTGGTGTTATCACCTACGATCAATAGTTTTTGAGACCTCTGGGGGTCAAAGGTGAGATGTGGCAAAATTAACACTGTTTGTGTGTGTCAAACATAGACACACTATATATATCACCCTATAACTTAATCAATACTGGATATATTATCATAATATTACACACACTGACGCATATATACATATAATGAAATTATCAATATTGAAAAAGATCAAAGGTCAAGGGTCGCATTTAGCAGAAAGGTCAAAATCACATTATTGGGTCTAATTCAAAAATGGGTTGTCATAGAAACTTGAGATTGGCCCCAAGGAGGGGCAAGATTAGACATTCTCTGAATACTTGTTATTATTTAGGTTTGGCTGGAGGTCATGTGTTAATAAGGAAGCCATAATAAATCGACTTAAATTGTCTTGATAATTACTTGCTTGTCTGTTACACATGAGAACAACATCCAACCGTTCAATGGTGTGTTATACAGAAAAACAGAAGAGTATTCAACTGAGCTGCTGCAATAAAACAACTTCCAAGACTAGAGGCTCTTTGCCGGTTGGTCATGCATGTCTCAGGTGTTTTATGTAAAGACTGACTGATGTGTATACACTGTTGAATCCATACACACATGTCTGTTTTTAAAGTTATGCTGGAACAAAATCATAGATGTTGTTCTTGAATACATCTTGAAAATCTTATTTCAATGAATTTTTTTTTCACTTTTTCCATTGGAAGACTTTGTTTTTGCTTATTTCAAACCTAAAAATTAAATAAAACATCTGCCAATGGAACAAGTGAAAATTATCTCGGAGAAGATTTCTTAAAATAATTATAAAGTTTTTGCTACCTATTGTCTAATAAGAAATTATTTATATCCCACTGATAAGTTCCTCTTCAGGTGATTATGTCTTATTTTAAGTGTGATGAGATATTTGGACTAGAAATGATAAAAAAAAAAGTACAGTTTATAAGATTAAAATATTTTTACAGTGTGTGTTTTCTATGAATGTATTTTGGTTTCTTTCCAGGTCGTTGTGTGAGTGCAGGAGTTGAACTTGATCGATAGGGTTGTAAAAATGTCTGACGCTATGTCAACTGTTTAACTCCGAAGCCATGGCTGTTTATTTGACCTACTTGTGTCTTTGTGTGTGTGTGTGTGTATGTGTGTGTGTGTTTTCTCTCAGGTGGTGGGTCTTTACCGCCTGTGTGGTTCGGCGGCTGTAAAAAAGGAACTCCGTGAGGCGTTTGAAAGAGACAGTCACACTGTGGAGCTGTGTGAAAACACCTATCCCGACATCAACGTTATCACAGGTAAACCGATCGATGGTAACACAACACGGGGACACGGTGGCACACAACAAACACATTCAGTATAATTAGACACTGGTCACTGCTGTTTCCCTCACTGGTGTCCCTCTGATCTCACGATACTGTGAGGGCCTGGCAAAGTGCCCTCCTCCCCCTATTTATTTCATGATATTACATAATAACTGAGAACAAAGGAGCAGCTATGCTAAATAATCCAATTTTGTCGCAATTAACAACAGGAGAAACTAAACAACGCAAAAACAAAAAGAATAATATTAGAAATCCTCAAAAAGTAATTAAAAGATGTTAGTATTTAGTAACGAATAGGATTACAATTAATAATTAAAAACCAGATTTTTAGTTATTAAACTAGGTTTCTATAGTGCTTTTCAAGGCACCCAAAGAGCTTTACATTAGTGATCGATTATTCATTCACTCTCACACGCTCACTCTGGTGGTGGTAAACTACATATGTAGCCACAGTTACCCTGGGGCAGACAGACTGGTCCCACCAGAACATTCATACACCAGTGTGAGCGGCACTGTCGGCAAGGAAGGTAAAGTGTGTTGTCGTACAGAGAAACGATTTTAAACAATAAATGCAGCAATAAACTAAACCGCCATGAGATAAGATGACAATGAACAGTGTGAACAGATGAAACAATATACACAGTATGTGGTAATAAACAATAAATGTGGGCAATAGTAAATGTCACTTTACTGTAAAATATAAACACAGTGTGGGTCTGTAACACAGAATGGATGAAAATGGGCCGCTGTGTAATGTGTAGCTTATTATTTTTGGCTAAGTTCCAATGCTTGTTTTACTCAGAATGAGGCAAAACTTCACAATGAATCGCTGATGAATGAAAAAACGAGAGAGGGAAAAAAGAAAAGCTGTGGAGGTTTGACATAAAAAAATAAATAAAAAAAACTTGACTTCAGGCTTTAAAACATTAAATATTGTTTAATTAATGTATGATCTGGAAACTCAAATGACACGCACAGAAGTAATTAATCAGCTTAACAACCAGTTCTGTGTGCTACGAAACAAACGGGGCATTACTCAAACGGGTTCTGGATTAAAGTATTGATCCAAGGCAGTGGTTGAATGAAAGGTTTGTCCCAGTAAACGTGTCTCAACTGGTGTTTCTTGTGCAGATAGGTCAGCACATGTGTACCCGTGTGTGTCTGTCTGAGAAGTAGTAAAAGTACACCTCCAGTCAACATGCCAGTATAGAGCGCTGCCTGAGGGAAGAGCCCACACACACACACACACACCCACACACACACACACACACACACACACACACACACATCTACAGACCACACTGTACATTCAGGTCATTCCTTCTACGTCAGGTTTTCAGTTGAGACACGTCCCCTTAAACTGTCCCTCCAAGGTCTTGTTGTATTTGATTCATTAAAAGTCCAGCCTGTTAAGATTTAGAGAGATTTACATGTAGGAGAATCTGATCATACACTGGAAAAAAGTGTATTTTTTTTAATCATTTCTAGTCCGAATGTCTCATCACACTTAAAATCAGACAGAATCACTGAAGCAGTAACTTTTCAGTGAAATATAAAGAAGTAATTTGTTGATGATAGATCTGGGAAATGTGATTTAAGAAATATTGTCAAGATGGTTTTCACTTGTTACATTGACAGATGTATTTATTTATGTATTTATTTATTTTGGGTTGAAAGGTTGACTTAAGCAAAAAAAAAAATAAATAAATAAATAAATCTGCCAATGGAACAAGAGAAAATTATCTTGGTAAGACTTCATGAAATAAGGTTTTCCAGATCTATTTTCAATTTTTTTTTTATGTCTTTCCGTGAATTTAAAAAAAAAAAAAAATTTCTGACTGAAAAATTACTCTTTGGGTGATTATGTCTTATTTTAAGTGTGGTGAGATATTTTGACTAGAAATGAAAAAAAATACACTTGACAGACGGATGGATGGATGGATGGATGGATGGATGGATGGATGGATGGATGGATGGATGGATGGATGGATGGATGGATGGATGATGGATGGATGGATGGATGGATGGATGGATGGATGGATGGATGGATGGATGGATGGATGGATGGATGGATAGATGGATAGATGGATAGATGGATAGATGGATAGATAGATAGATAGATAGATAGATAGATAGATAGATAGATAGATAGATAGATAGATAGATAGATAGATAGATAGATAGATAGATAGATAGATAGATAGATAGATGGATGGAAGGACAGACGGATGGATAGACAGATTACTAAATATCATAACAAAAACATCTAACCTGAAGGTGACATCATACATTTTTCAGTTTGTGTGACTGTTCTAGGGTTGAAGCACAGTTTACAGAGTAGAGGAAGAACCACAAAATAGTTAAATGGTGTAAAAATAAACCATTAGACAGTTTAGACACAGGTGTAAATAAAACTGCCTTTAAAAGTATTCCTAAAATCAAATATTTAAGACTGACCATACTCTAGTAAAGATGAAAGTAAAGATAATTGTTTCATAAAAAGTGAGAATAAAAGTCAATAATTTACAATATCTTTAAAAAAAAAAACACCACTTCCTGCAGCTTGGCATGGACATTAAAAATGGCTGCAGTGGGTTACAGCACACTTTCTGCCGTCTACAGCTTATAAAAACAGCTGTGTCATTGGATTGAGTAATGAAGCCAGCAGTGCGACAAATTGGGAGTTTGGGGTGGGGGGGGTGGGGGCAAAGTAGTAGAAAATGACTTGGTCATGATTTTTTTTTCTCCCACAAAAAGAGGAAGACCACAGAAACCCCTGGGCATTGTAGGAGCTGCTGTTGGTTTTGTGAAGAGGCCCCGTATAGGCGTCGTCCTATCATGCCTGCTTTGATCCACATGCATTTGCATGGCAGGGCAAAGAACACAGTTAACAGTTGAGCGGGTTAGAAAAAAAGGGACAGCACCAACGCGGATTGTTGGTTTTTGCTTGCTGCCTAAATTTGCTCTGCCAAGCGAGTTGCTGTTGCAGATGGGCCTGAGTGAGTGGAAGAGGACAGAGAGAAGGGGGAAGGGACACAGAGGAGAGGTTTATGGTGTGGGCTACAAAAATGTCCATCTGGGATTTAACCATGGAGTTAAACTGTCTTGAAACATTTTAGAAAAAAAAACAAAAAAACAAAATTACTGCTTGATTGAATTACTTTGACCTTTATTTGAAACATAATCTTCTCATATTTCAAGAAGTCCCCTCTCATAATGGAAAATAAATGTCCTAATTTGTAAGAATGTGCACTTCTTTAAATTGAAATGCTGCATATTGGATTAAGTTGCAGCGTGGAGTCAGACTAGATGCTAATAAGAGAACAGCAGACGGATGAACCAAGAGAACCGGCGCGTCACACGGCTAATTTAAAAGCGGAGGTAGTGAAAGGGATTATCCAGAGGTCACAGTTCAATCCAAAGCTTGCAAAACATGCTTGATGCTTGGTCCCTCATTGTTTCACTTCACAATCCCTTTGTTTCAAATCGGGATTCGGTCAAAAGAGCTGAAAAAGTGTTGTCATCATGAGCCACATGCTGTTAAAAACCAAACCAAAACAACATTATCTTTAGCTGCTTGTGTTCCTCAGCTCCTCTGCCTGCTGTGGATTTGTCATTCACACTTTTAGGGAACATTTGTGTTTCTGTAAATCAGTAAGAAGGTGCTGTGAGTTAGTAGTCGCTTTTCCACTGACCTTCAAATTGGCCAAATATGACTTGTACATAAAACAAGCATTTTGACAAAATCCTCATTTTCAATTAAAGGTTTTTGCAGTGGCAAGAAGTGCATTTTGGTGCATAGTACAAATGGTATATTATCCAAAACTGCAATGGAAAGACTTTTTTTTAAAACTACAGTCAGTTGAATAATAAAAAAAAAAAAACAGAGGTTGACAGACGTTAGAAGAAGCAAAGAAGAGGAGTTTTAATAGAAACATGTCACAGTATATATGGAAACAACATAATTTTTACCTCGGTATAAGATAGACAGGTAACATATAATAATAATAATAATAATAATAATAATAATAATAATAATAATAATAATAATAATAATACTATATCTGGAAAATAACATGCTATTTACATTCATCACCATGTTCATGCAAAGACTTCTCATGTCATCCATCAATAATAAATAAACAAATCATCACATTTGGGATTTTAATGGGAAAAAACAACATTACAGTGATATGTTTTTTTTAACATTTAGTAAATCCCTATAAAATTTTACACATGTAACCAATAGAAATACCGACTAGAAAACTTGAACCTCTTTCTTTTATGGCTTAATTCTTTATTTTATTTTATTTTTTTTACATGTCAATAAGATCACATACTCAGTCTTTCAACACGCAAATTAAAAAGGGTTCCTGCGCTGTTGATGTACGGCTTATAAATCCCATTATACAGTAGCATTAAGTGGTGATTGACTTGTCAGGCTGATGTTGTTTGGTCTTTGTGCTGAAACCAAACTCCTGATGTGATCCAGCGATGAAACCGGTTCAGGTATCTGAAACCAGTGCGCCCGGGTTTTTGGTAGAGAGCTGAGTTGGGTTATTGATCTGGGTTTGTGGTGTGTAATTTGCTTTGCCTGACTCGTCTTTTCCGTAGCTTACTTCTCTACTTTGCCCACCACCCCCCCCACCCCCCACCCTCGGCAGTACTCCAGTGAAGACATGGAAAGTCATTAACAAGTGCCCCCTTTGTTGCCGAACAAACACAGATGGTATTTGGCTCACGCATGGGGGATTAGCTGAACCCTGTGCAGGCCAGGGAAGCAGGCAACCACTTTACAAAGAGCTGCAGGCCTGCGGGGGTGTCAGAATACTTTCTTAAACTGCAGGTCAGGAACTGAAAAAGGTGTTTGCAGAGGTATATGTCATGAGCGTGGCATGAGTGTGTTACTGTTCCTCATGTCAGATCAATCAGTCTCCTTTTGCATTTAACGGTGTGTGTGTGTGTGTGTGTGTGTGTGAGTGGGTGAGGGGGGGTACGAAAAACAAACCATAGTGTAAAGTTGTTGGGTGCCACCGGACAAGGCAGCGACACATATCTGCTCTGGCCCCCTCTAGTGCTGTGGGGGCGTGCAGGACAGCAGGGAGGGGGGCAGGACGCAGAACAAACCCCTGTTTGTTCTCCAGGCGAGGCGTGGATTGCAGCACTGACAAGAGGAGTGACCCTCTGCTTTGTTTGAACAAGGGGTCAAAGGTAGAGCCATGCCCCATTGCATTGTGTTCCTTGTAGTGTTTGGTGGCGCATTTGAAACACTGAAATAGTCTGAGCTGAAAAGGAGAAAAAAAACAAAACAACAACAACATCAACACAGTTTGTAGCTTTAATTGTATGTTTTGCGTTATCACAAGGGTGGGTTTATTTTTCCTGGTCTTTGTTCGACCTCTTTTGACTTTACACTGTTAATTAAAGACTAGGATGTTAGCAACACTACCCCCAGGCTGAGGAAGAGCAAGGCCTTGGTTACCATGGTAATAGTTAGTTAAACTAACTAGTCTGACCAACTGATAACTGTTCATACTAATGCATATGGTTTACAGTACAAGGCCTTGGTTACCATGGTAATGGTTAGTTAAACTAGCTGTTCATACTATATGGTTTGCAGGGCTATCTGTCTTAGTGTGGCGGGTGCATTAATCAAAGCCTAAACAGCAGTAATATCCTCAGATTAAGTCATGATTTGTGCATAAATTCACATTTTAACGACTACAGTAATCGATGAAAATATAAACTAACAGTAGCGTTCGTTGATTGGCCAGTAAAAGAATCTTGTAAATTGTTAAAATTCTTCCTTAAATGTTTCCTCTTGGATTGAACAGAACTTTGAACTGACGATAAAGTAAAAATAACTAATATAACGTAGCCATCACATGTTAACTTTTACTTTGTGAAGGTGCATTATACGTAACAGTGTAAATGCTGTGTTTTATTTTGTGACCTGTGTGTGATTTGCCTCCAGGTGTTTGAATCATTAACTTCCTCAGACCCAGGAAAGAAAAAGTTTAACCCTCTTTTTTTTTTTTTTTTCTTTTTATGAATGTACAGCGTTGGTTTTCTTTTTTATTTTGTTTTTAAAGTAAAGCTCTTAACCTCTTGTCCCATACAGAGAACAAAACAAAAGCACATTGGTTGGGTCTCAAGAGGTTAAACACGAGGATAAAAGTCGATTATATTACCTCCCTTATCAACCGTGTAATCATGATGAAAACCAAACGATCATCCCTTGTTGCTTTCACGCCTTTAGTTGTTGTTTTTGACGCTACGTTTAATCCGCCCAGAGCTCTGTGTAACAGCTTTGTGCAGCAGATAATTTGCACATCTATCTCAAGTCTCAGCGTTTGTCAGATTTCAGCCTTCAGGGTCAGTCCGAGTCCGTCCCCTGTAGAGAATACGTGAGCGAACACACACTCAGCGTGGGCTTGTTGTCAGCTTTGGCTGTGAACGAAAGTGAAGCACCTGCCGGGGACGCACACCTGTTCACCCCTGAGCCCATGACCTTGTGTGGATATGTGTGATCCAGTGTGTATGTATTACTACCATTATGGGGACATTGATATGTTCATACAGTCACAACATGGGGACATCTGACACTATGGGAACCAAAATTCAAGTCCCCATAAAGGTTAAATATTAATAAAGGTCCCAACTAGTAAAATAGAAATGATGTGGCCCTACAGTATAAATACTTTATTTTTTCCGGAAATGAGGGAAACAGATACAAAGTGGAACATGTATTTTTGAACATGTAGGTTTGAAGATGTATTTACTTTTAAAAAAAAGTTGTAAAAGTATTTATGTGTTTTTTTAAAATTGTTTGTTTTTCATTATTTATTTCTTAATTATTAGCATATATATATCTGTATTACAAACGTGGTCCTCATGAGACATGGAAACGAGTGTGTGTGTGTGTGTGTGCATTGTTGTGTTGATGTTCCGGTGAGTGCTCGTGTGTGTGTGTGTGTGTGTGTGTGTGTGTGTGTGTGTGTGTGTGAGGTTCAGGCACCAACAGAGACACATAAGTAAACAGGAGCACTGACTCATATCGAGTCAATCATTTACCTGTATGGCTGTATTCTCTTCTCTTCTCTTCAGACAAACACCAGCTCATGTTCACGTACACGTACTCACCATCTGCATGTTTCTAAAATTACTAAAGAAGAAAGAGCCTGCACTGTACACTGCACTCCTATGTCCCACGTGATGCATAAGCAGGTTGTTTTGCTACTTTAACCAATGCTAATATGAAACAGACGTGCTGTTGTTGGGTCTACAAGAGCTGCCTTAAAGCAGAGTGAAGGTCAAAGCTTCACTGTCTATTACTAAGGGAAACTTTTATTTAAAAAAAAAATAATAATAATAATAATAATATATATATATATATATATATATATATATATATATATATATATATATATATATATATATATATATATATATATATATATATATATAGACACATACACACACATTGCAATCTAAAAAACAACCAAATAAAAATGTTTGCTGCTTAAACTAATGCTAATATGAAATAGACGTGTTGTTGTTACATCTCAAGGTAAAGGAAGGTCAAAGTTTCAGTTTCCATTTTTAAGGGAAAACACTTCTTTTTATTTATTTCTTAAATGTATTTATTTATATGTATGTGTATATATATATATATATATATATATATATATATATATATATATATATATATATATATATATATATATATATATATATATATATATATATATATATATATATATATACATACGTACAATGTTATATGGTGTTTGTGTTTAACATTAAATAAATAATGAAATAAAATGTTTTGTGCATTAAACCAATGCTAACATGAAACAGACATGCTGTTGTTGTGTCTACACAATCTGGCTCAAAGCAGAATGAAGGTCAAAG